>VMOF01000388.1:1924803-2637835 GCA_011764245.1 Trialeurodes vaporariorum
AAGTGTGCAAAAAAAAGCCCCATTACTCAAACCGTTTTTTATAACTGAGACCTTGGGGGAGCGTGCAATCTAGCTCTATCACATTTCCTTCTTTTACACCCTTAAAAAGATCCGGTGTGCTTTTGGGTGTGCGTTGAGATCCCTGGAATTCGACCTTTTGCACGGAAAAAAAAAAAAAAAAAAAAAAAAAAAAAAAAAAAAAATTGAAAAAATTAAAAATGCCACATTTCACGATTACTGATTGAATACAAGCAAACATTTTATACTAATCCCTCTTCAAAGGAAACTTGTGCTTTTATACAATCACAGGTGTTCGGCGCAGTACCATCGACACCTTCGAATTTTGTCCTTTGCCCATAGGAGCATTAGCTCTCAGAATTTTGATCAATGAAAATTCAATTTTGTTCTAACTTTAATCAAACGTTTATTTACGTTAAAAACTCAACAAATAAAAATGACCAAACTTTAAAAATTCTGTCGACGGCAAGTTGGATTTTCCCATATAGAGGGGCGTTTTATGAAGGTCTGTTGGTTTTAGTGGTGAATTAGTAGACTAGGTGAGCCTGAGACATACAGAAATATTGATGAATAAGAGCATTGATATGATACTGAGAAATTCATTTTTGTTAGAGATCCCCGGGAAGAACGAAGTCAATAAAATACATGCCCAAGTCATGAGAGCTTTTGATAACTTTTTTTCAATTTATCAAAACCCTCTTTTTTTCATCATCATAAGCGGCGGTAGCCGCACAGGCCCAGTAAGAAAACACCGAGGGAACCTGGGGGGGTACACCTACCGCTTATTATACACGAAACAGTTTAAAACTGCGTTTTCGTGGATTTTCGAAAATGTCCACCGATTATGTGAACACACCGTAGAATAAAACCCATAAGTGTGCTATATATTTGGGTTCAGCGTTTCACAGAGCTGTGACTGACGAGAGCGATTTTTATTTAATGTCGATCTGAGAGAGTAACGGCCAAAAAACTGCTTCAGATTGACGAAATATCGCAAAAACCGGAGTTCGCGCGTGGTCGATGATTCCTATTCATTTCCTCTGCAACCGTGAGACGGATCGTTAAAAACTTGGTCTCTTTAGAATCGTATTTTATTCACGTACGGTGCTTTTTTAAAAAAATGTAAATCCATAAAGTGTTGAGGGAGATATTGAAGAAAGAGTCCCAAAAAAATGCCCTTCTTAGGACCATACTTTAGTCACGGCTGCAGCGGAAACCATAGCGCGTAATGGAAAAAACTTGGTACGGTTGAATTCCTCATGCTCAAAGGGAAGAAACCTTTGCCAAGTTGGCTAAATTTCATCGCTATTAAAAAAGTTACAGCTTCAAATCAGATTTCAAGTGGAGATCCAGCCAAAACTTTCAGATCGATAAAATCGATATAATCGAATCACGATTGTAGGTTGGGTTTACACTTTACTCGTGGTTTCATCAACACGACTATTTACCCCCAAATAAAATCATTTCAATTCACTTTATTAACGGGGTAATAAAGATTCAAAGTTCTTATTAGCTTTCAATTCGCGATCAACTTCTTCGCCGCTTCACTTTCGTCATTTAAAATGTGTGAAAGCTAGGAAATGTAAGGTTTCGTTCATCAGTTTCCAGAGAAGTCACCAATGGTTCCTCACTGTTAAAGAGGGTTAGATGTTAGCAAGAGCGGGTTATTTCATTTTACTCTATAAAGTTTTCTCTAGAAACTCTGCAAAGTGCCTCACCGATCTCCAGATTACAGAGGGTGTCCATTCAGTCTTCTTTGAAAACTAAGCCTTTGTTGTCCAAGAAATGTTGGCTCCAAAGAGCTTTCCTTGGAAAGAACGTCATGATCATAATAAACTTATATCTTTACCTGCTTGAATCATCATCTGTCGGTGAAAAAATGTAACCCTATGATCTGTCTTTGGTTAGAAAAAAGGCTTATTAGTCCTTGCCTGCAGAAAGTTTTTTCGTCGCTGGACTCCGCTACTTGTAAAATTCGTGGTTATTAGTCGTGAGTGCACCAAAATTGATGACATGCAATGCGAGTAAGTTTTGGCTCTTTATTTTTTTTTTTAAGTTTACCTGTGCTCTCTGATGCGTAACTACTTCTCTCACCCCGCAAAACTACTCAATCCAACAAATTTTGGTGTGGACGGACATTTTTTCGACTCCAAGTTGCCAATTCTCACTTTTGATCATAAACTGCGGCAGATTGTTCCGTCACAACTATAGACGTTGTTCCTTACACTATAGAACAAGGACTGTGGTCCCAAGCCAAGGATATTGCTGTATCTTGCTCGTGGACGGTCGCTCCCCGGGTCTATGCGGATTAAAGGGGGACAGCCCGGGGCAGCCATACAATTTAAGACAGATTTTTTCCCGAGTAATTCCGAAAAGAAAAGTCAACTATTGGGCAATGGCTAGAGTATACTATAAGACCCGAGTATTCCCGATCGATGCTTCTGATGAGAGAGCTGAGGCTAACCAAAATGGCGGCGATCAGCTTTCAGGAATGAAAACATTGAGTGAGCAATCGCGTTTCTTCACTTTCTTATTTATTGGTAATTTTTTCGGTGCAACTTAATCATGGTTGTGACTTTAAAACGCACAATGAGTTAATCAACATATTTTGATAGCAGGGGAAGGGTGCCTCGTCTTATTTGAATGACGCGCCAAAACTGTCCTCTAACCGCGCGATCAATTTCGCTAACCGAACAGGGCGTCGTTGAGAATATTTGGGTCTTATAGTATACTCTAGCCATGGCCATTGCAAAATCTTGCTTAGGGGTGTAATTGCATTGAACCACCCCTGTAAGTAGTATAATTTAAGAATGACGCAAGGCAGCGGTAACTGCCCATACCCCGGCTGATCGCAAGCCAGGGTCAACAGTCGCCCAAGCCCATACAATTTAAGACAGAGTTTCTTGAGTGATTTCAAAAAGAAAATGTTACAAACTGTGGGCAAATTCTTCCCCCTAAGCATGTAGCAAAAGTACTCTGGAATCAGAAACTTGTTGAATGTTGACTTCGGTGCGGTCACATGATACCCCGTACCGCAGTGATTATCAACGGGATGTGTATTACTGTATTCATTTGAAACGTCAGATCTTTTCAAATTGCAATGGGAATATTTCATCATGGTCTTGTCTCTATACAGCTGATGTGCGGTTGGGAGACAAATTTAACTTGGGTGAGACACTCAAATTACCTAAGGAGCACCACTGGGCCCGCTGGTAGTGAGAATGCCTATTTGCTGTTCTACCGCAAAGATGATAGAGGAAATTATTAAAATTATTATTCATATACTCATAAAAATTTGATTTGCTCCAAATCCAATGGACACCAAAAAACTTGGTGCAGTTCAAGTTCATGTTTGGATCGGAGAAAAAAAGTAGGTGATAGTAAAAACAGTAATAATTTATTTTGAAAGAAACCAAAGCAAAGTTGCCACAAAACCGGTTGTAGCTCTGCATCACATTTCCAATCATTTACAAGGTTGATACGAGGCTCGACGAAAAAGCACTGTGGTAGTGTTGAGAAATTTGAGAGAGTGAAGTATGAATGACTAAAATAATAATTATAAGTTAATTAAGAACTATGTTTCATTGCAGTACGATTCCCATCGCGTTTCAAGGCGTAGGTGTAACATTGTCATGTAAACTAGAGTTAAAGTGACCAACAAAGATGACATTTTCTCCTTACAGTATCTATAATCTTTCTTGCAATGACCTACTGACCAATGTACGAAATGCAATGAAGTCAGCTGTGTTTCCTTGTTTTTATTATTTGCAGTGAAATTTTATATCCAGCTCCTTCCGATTTTACCGCACCGTCGCGTCGCGTCCAAAGACTTGTCGCGTCGCGCTTTACGCGCACTCTACAGGTTTAAATTCGGAAGATTAAAGTGCCACTAGTGCAAACTTCAACTAACAGAGTGAGTTAGTGAGTTGGTGAGATCTTACGCAACCTGTTTGTTATGAAGTCCCGACCCATTGAGCTTCAATTAAGGTCCCTGTCACAGTATATACAAAAGGGACTCTAGGTCAGATAAAATACACTCTAAAGACACAATACTGAACCGAATTTTCCCTTTTATTATTAAAAAATAGAAAGGGAGAAAATTACATGGTTTGTTGCGGTGGTCTCGTTCATATTACCCCCTTATAAATGGAACTGCAACTGTCAGTCGATTAAGGCACTTTACTGCAGAAGGTGAGGATAGGAGCAACTATCAGAGGAATGGAGGAGGTTGCTCAAAATAAAATAAATAATTATTAACGTAAAAAAAAAAGAAAAGAAAAGGAAGTGCATTAGCTTGAGCACTGGAAGAGAGATGTAAAAATAAATGTTAATTTTTCTTCTCAAAACTCCTGAAATTTTCATCAAAAAACTTTTTTTCAAAAAAAGTAGTCGAGCGGCCCAGTCAAAAACGGCGTTCAATTTTGCTTCTTGGCAGGGTTTTTATTCTCTTTCGGCGTTCAAAGGTACTGATATGTTTCATTGAACGCCCAGTCAAATTCTTTCTCCCCTCCCCCCTCTCGGTTCCCCCCCGCTCTTCCCTCTAGAACTTGGTACAAGTATGCAGTTTCTTTGAAAGAAAGTAATTCTATTTCGGCGTACAAAGGTACTGATATATTTTATCGAACGCCCAGTCATGAATTTTTCCCCCCCCCTCTCTTTCTCTCTCTCGACCCCTCCATCCCCTTTTTATTTTGGGGCTTCGTAAAAAATTCTACGCTGCATGTAAAATTGCATTCGCTCTCCAAGTATAAAAGCGAAAGAAAAAAAGTAAGTAAAAAAATAACTAAAATAAAAATAAAAATTTCAAAATTACAGGAGGGGAAAAAAAATGGGGCCCGGGTTTTTTTGTATTACCTGTCCGTAAAGGAAGAACCCTCACCTCTCTCCTTTCCCTTTCACTTCTTTCCTTTGAATCTTTCACTCCTCTCTCTCCCCCCCGCTCCCGTCTCACACTGTTGTTTTATCCTGGGGCCAAATCTTGTTAAATCCCGAGCGTTGCGACTTGCGTGCACTTGCGCGCGGTTTCGACCAAACAGAGAGCTCGGGACCTAACAAGATTTGGTCCCTGACCGATACATTTACCCTTGTGGCAACATTTATTTTATTTATTACTGGCAACATTTATTACTCGGACCAGTTTTAAACCGTCTGCGGAGTTTTTGAAGTGCCTTCATTTGAGAAAGTATGCAATTTTAGATGCAGCGTAGAAATTTCTGTAAAAAGCACCGCAGTTAAAAAAGGCAGGGAAAGACGTCTGGTTGGGGGGGGGGGAGAAGAACAACCGGCCCAGTTTTTTTCCCCTCCTGTAATTTTGAAATTTTTTTTTTTATTTTAGTTAGTTTTTTACTTACGTTTTTTCTTTCGCTTTTATACTTGGAGAGCGAATGCAACTTTACATGCAGCGTAGAATCTTTTACGAAGCACCAAATAAAAAGGGGATGGAGGGGTCGAGAGAGAGAAAGAGAGGGAGGGGGAAAATTCATGACTGGGCGTTCGATGAAATATATCAGTACCTTTGTACGCCGAAATAGAATTACTTTCTTTCAAAGAAACTGCACTACTTGTACCAAGTTCTAGAGGGAAGAGCGGGGAGGAACCGAGAGGGGGGAGGGGAGAAAGAATTTTGACTGGGCGTTCAATGAAACATATCAGTACCTTTTAACGCCGAAAGAGAATAATAACCTGCCCAAGAAGCAAAATTGAACGCCGTTTTCTGACTGGGCCGCTCGACTACTTTTTTTGTAAATAACAATAACATTTATAAAGACGACCTACACTTATTAGGTGAAATGGGAAGCGTAGCTCAAAATACAATTCGGGGGAATAAAGTTTCTGGCGAGCTTTCGCGAGTTTGATGCAATAATATCTAAGAGTGGTAGTTAGATATCGCAAGACGATCGGTACTCATCTATTCAATTACTCTAGGGGTCTTCAATATTGGTCACAAAGTTTGTAAATACCCCATTTGTTCATAAATTATCTGATTTGGAAACCCTTGATGAAAGTACATTCGGTCATGATCCGCCTTCAAAATACAGTCATGCAACTCGCCAATTTCAATGGAAGATGCGTAGCAATGGGGCAGTTGCAAGGGTCAAAAATGTTGAGTTTTTTATAAAAAAAATGAAAGTACTAGATGAGCTGAGAACAAAGATGCCTTTGGTTTCTAATTAAGTCCTAATGTTCCAGAGATGAGATTTTGGCCCGAAATACATTGTTTTAAATGGGAATTCCGCGTAGTGACGTCACTACACACACGATTTTATACAACTTTACATGTCTGTATCTCCGAAACCGGGACACTTATGAAAAAACCAAAGGCACCATTGTTCTCAGCTCATCAAGTACTATCATTTTCTTTATGAAAAACACAACATTTCAGACCCTTGCAACTGCCCCATTGTCGTAAGTAATTTTTTGTGATTTCATAATTTTAATTGGAAGGTTTTCTCAAAACTAAGAATGGGTCTGTTTCAAACTTTTGGTACAGCGATTAAGATAGTACAATCTATTGTAAAATCGCCTGAAAAGTCCATTGGTGGCATCAGAAAGTCATAAAATGCAATAATAAAGTCACAAGAGGCGTTTAATGAAATCCAAGATGGCGGAAAAATTTCGAGCAATTTGTATGCATGCACCAAGAACATCCAAGGATAGCCAACCTCACAATATCGATCACAACCAATCACAACGTAAACAAACACATAACCTCTACCTCCAGTGAGGATGTCAAAGTTGGCCATCCTCGTATGTTCGTGGTGCATGCATACAAATAGCTCGATATTTCTCCGCCATCTTGGACTTGATTAAACGCCTCTTGTGAGTTTATTAATGCATTTTATGACTTTCTGATGCCACCCATGGACTTTTCAGGCGATTTTACAATAGATTATACTCTGTTAACCCTTAACTGCGCCATGGCACCCCTGAGGCACAAAATATATTTCCTTCATTTTGAACTATTAAAGTTAAAATATCATTTTTTTCCACGTCGTCATCCCTCCGGCGCACATCGAGGAAAAATTTCGATTTATCACCGAAGTCTGAAAAAGCAAGGCCCCACATTGGGGGCCATCTGAGCATTAGAAAACATATTTAACCGTTTGACCTTGATTTTCTCCCTATACTGGCCCATGTTAAATTTAGTACTTTGCAGATCTCTTGGGCGCAAGAATTAATGCTAGGAATTTTTTCATTATTTTTCCCTTTCATTTTGAGTCAAAATCAATTGAAAAATTATGTTTTCGAACGAAAAAAAAATTCGCGCAGTAAAGGGTTAATCGTTGTAGCAAAAGTTTTGAAACAGACCCACGTCAAAAATCCGATTGAACTCTAAGTGTCTAACCACCAGATCTCAAAAGAGATTATGTTTTATCGCTTAAAAATATCCTCTTTTGTTCCATTTGTCAATGACGAAGAGTCTCTAAAGCTATTGACAGAGAGAACTTGACCAGACACGGCGCTTTGTTTAGTTAACTTAGCGTACTTGGTGGTTTTGTTTTTGCCTATCTTAAAAAATGAAGGCGCTCCGAGAGGAAACTCCGTGAAGTTGAGCTGTTACTCATTTTATGAAGGTGTGATTTTTACAAGGTTTTATATAACAATCGACCCTCCATAATGCTGCAACAAAAGTCTGTAACCGAACCATTGCTGCAAAAAAAAAAAAAAAAACAAGCAGGGGATCTGCAATACAATTTATGTATTGGTAAAGCGTGCCATGATATGATTGTAATTTGTTCATTACAATTTATTTGCTATTTAGTGTTTGAGGGCATGCGTTGTGGCACCCACGCAAAACAGAAAGAGGTTGACCAAACTCCCATCAGGAATGGGCTATCCTCAAAAAATCTCATAAATTCAGGGTCGATACTCGATAGACCTCTTTGAGAAAGCTACGTTTTAACACGCTTTGTTCTTTAATTTTGGTCCATTGCAGATGGAGGGAGTGAAACCTAAAGTCAAAACCTTTAAATCCCCATAACTTCCGCCCAAATCAATATTTTGACTGTTCCTATGCGCTGAATAGTTTCTCTTTACAAGAGTTTTCAATTGATGTGTATAAAAGTCCATCGATTTTTTCGAGGGGGACATCTTTCGAAGGGGTACCCTTTGGGGGGGCAGACTCCCAGGGGGAAGTACCACCCCTAAATCCAATACTATAGACTACAAATGAGGATCCCCGATTTTGATCAGATGATTGGAAAGATAATGAAATTCCAAGACTTTTGACGCAAACCGGAAGTCGATATATTTTTTTCGATAAATCGACGTTCAAAGTTTGACGCAGACCCACTTTCGTAAATTTAAAACTCCCCATATAATGATCCAAATTTTAAAACTTAGTCTCTTAGATGCTTTAAAAAGCAAACACCTTTCGGAAAAATATGTCATCTCCAAAAAGTTCACTTAAAAGGGTTCTTTTGAGCCTCTAATTTTTGTTTTGTTTTTTTAAATTTCAACATTTTCAGAGGTTGAAAGAAAAGAAACGACTTCAAAATTCACAAAAAGCCAAAGCACGCAGGTTCCATTGATTTCAAAGAAAACCATTTTCGGGCCCCCACGGGAAGTGGGGCTGGGGGGCAAAACTCTTTATAATCGAAAAAGTCCTCCCACCCGGCACCCCCCGCCATCGGGGCGTCAGAGAATCGGTGGCCAGAGAAAACGGTTAATGAAATCCATTGTTAAGCGTTTTCTAAATTTCGAAGTCGTTCCTTTTTTGCAGCCTCTGAAAATGTTGGCATCTTAAAAAAATAGGGGCTTAAAAGCGACCTTCAAGTAAAGTTTTTGGAGGAGACATATTTTTTTCTGAAAATTGCTTCATCTTTAAAGCATTTTTGACCCAGCGTTGTTTATAGGATCATTCAATGGGGAGTTACGAATTTTTGAAAACGGGTCCAAAGCAAACTTTGACCTTCGATTGATCGAAAACGCAAAAGGATATCGACTATTGGTTTTAGTCGAAAAGTCTTAGAATTTTATCCTCCTTCCAATCATCTTAGAAAAATGAGGGTCCTCATTTGAAGTATTAAATTCAGGGGGGTACCTCCCCTGGGAGGCACCCCCCGCTAAAGGCATCAATGATACTTCGGAGGTATATCGGATCCTACGGTACAATATTAAGTCAATCAGCAGGGGTACTTTGGTGAAGGGAGGGGATGGTCAAGAAGCAGGTAATGAGTAGGAGTGAAATTAATTCATTCTAATTCGTTCGGAAATTCGTTCGATATTTCGTTAGAACTAATTCAGCGGGAAGTAATTCGTTCGCATTCGGAACGAGTTGAATTGAATCCACTCGACCACAGCTCGGTTCGTTGCGTTGGGAGCAGAGCAGAATAAGATAGTGCAGTCATGTATTGTGGGAAGAAGGAAGGATTACTTAATGATTCCGTTCAGTTCCAAATGAGCGAACAGCACAAATCGACGTTTCGTTCGATTCACGGGAGCCGCGTCCGAATCCTTTATGTTTGTATACCTGCTCTTGGAACAGTTGAGTGAGTCAAAATACGCGTTCAACAACTCGTTCGTTTAATTCGTTCAGGGCCCCTGAACGGAGGTTTGGAGTTGTGACGAGCCAAGGCGGCTGAGGGATGTAACGGGGAAGGGGGAGGGGGGAGATATTCACGAGATTTGGGTGTTATAAATGTGTCAAAACCTGTTTGACATGGGTCAATTACCTATGTGTGTGTGTGTATAAACTCAGTATATTTTCTGTGTGTGTATCGAAGACAACTGAAGTCATCAGAGTCCGAGAACTTGACTTGTTGTAAAATGGGGCCCCGTTTTTGTGCATAATAAAACCAACGAAGGCATCAAATGACTCCAAATCAAAAATTTAAACGTGTCTGAGTGTTTGATTGTACGTATTAAAAAATTTCTCGAAAATACACAATATAACCCGATCATGTTAGTTTTGATTCATATCCTGAAAACGAAATCTCCAAAACACACACGGCCACCAGAGGGCACCTCTTCCACTGTATTATATTATTCATTGTATACAGCAAAACGAGAGTAAGAAGCTTGCCATATACTTCGTATGGCATGCTTAAAAAAAGTTAGGAGCAGACCTATTCAGAGAAAAATTAATTAAAATCACGAAGTGCGCATTGCTCTCAATTTATTTTACAGGCGTGTGCGTTGTGACCCAGATCTCATGATGTGTCGATGTATAGTTCTTTTACTCGCGAACTTGTCCGGTGACTTGGCTTATCAGATTCGTAATAATCATACGCGCTGTACTAAATGTACACAGAACCCTTCAACCCTCCCTCTTGATTTAATACCAAGGTGAGTGCGCATTTCCTATGAAAATGCGCAGTTAATTCTTTCGGGGAAGAGGTACTCACTACTCATGTTGTCCCACTTAATTTAACATGGGATTCAATGGAATTTAAATGGACATTTTGCAAAAAGTTGAGTGCTCATCACAGTTATTCTTAGAAAAGAAGTGTCCTATTTTGAACAATTTATCCCTACTCTGCATAGTGTATCACCGGTGATACATGATGTAGAAAGCCCTATTTCAGACATTGTAATGTATATTTTGACTTATTTCAAATTTTATCACCAGTGTCAGATTATAAGAAAACATAAAAACGGGCTCAAACATTTTCCAAAAGACTACAAGCACTCATTATATTACAATTAAAAATGGAAATCATGGCGGGGGGGGGATTTGCCTCCGTATCCAATTCAACCCCAATTTCATTATTTTTACAAGCTTTTGGCATTTGGTTTTTGAAAAATCCAATCAAAGTAAAAATCATTTTTTTTTTTTTTTTTTTTTTTTTTTTTTTTTTTTTTTTTTTTTTTTTTTTTTTTTTTTTTTAAATTTTGATTTTTTTCTCTTTTCCCGTCATTTCTTATTTTTACCGAAAAACTGTCCAATTATTTTTGTTGCAATTTTTTCCATATATTTGGCCACCTAGTGAATTGAAAAATCCATTTTTGGTTGAAAAAAAAGAATAAAACCACGTAAAGGGTTAAAAAAATTTTCAAACAGACTCAAATCCCAAAATGCGTTCAGGAAAGGACTGAACAATATACTGTATACAAATCTAATAATAATTATTCGAGGTTACTCTTTTGAGGTTTTGATGTTAAAGTCCGTCTTATGGTATAAAAATTACACGCACGCATATAGAAGTGAAGTAGAATCACCATTACACTTTAGTTAAAATCTGAATTTTAGCTTGGTGATCTCTTGAATTCGGTTCAGCAAATGCCCTTGAGTTCTGTTAGTACAAATAAAATTCATAGATGCAACTTTGAATCAAGAAAAATTGAATTTAATGACCACCTCTACACTGAAAAAAAATGCTGAATTTAAGTATTTACATAGTTAAAAATATTGGTTGAGAGATATAAATATGGTTGGTTTCGCCGTTTAAAATAGTTTCACAACCTTCGTGCTGCTTTAATTTAACTATTTTAAATGGTAAAACCCACCATTTGTAAGTCTTAACCGCACACAAAGAAGACAGAAAAAACACTTTGGTATATAGCGCTGATAAAACCAAGGTATGACGGAAATATGACCAGGCAAAATATTTTAGTAGAGTCAAACAAATTTTAGGTTCACCCAGCAGAGCTTTTTTAGTTTGGCGTACACAACTTTTGGTTAGCCTCTACTAAAGTTTTTTGCTGGGTCATTTTTCTACCAAAGGTTAGGTTAGGTTAGGTTTGGTTAGGTTAGGTTAGCTTAGCTTAGCTTACGTTAAGTTAGGTTAGGTTAGGTTAGTTGTTTTTTCTGTTTTTTCTAGCTGCATACTTTTAACTATGTAAGTAGTTAAATTCACCATGCACTTTTTTTTCAGTGCAAGTTGAGATTATCTTGCATACAGCATATTTTTAAAATTCAAAGGAATCAAAGGATTGTTTGATACATTTTTTTTTGGAATATTTGAACTTAGTACTTATTTGGAAATATCCTCACAAAACATCAAAATATCATACAATTTGAAAAAAAAAAAAAAAAAAAAAAAAAAAAAAACCAGACAAATTACCATTTCTTATAAAATACTGGCCAGCTATAAGCCAGTTTTTACAGATTTGAAAAAGATTAAAGAATAAGCATTCAGCAATATAGTTTTAAGCTAGGATGAACCCCCCCCCCCTTTCCCCTCCCCTTGATTATTAGAATTAAGATGGAAAATACCTTGGGCACAACATAACGATGAGGAGAAAAAATTCTACAATTTTTTTGAGACAACGCAATGTATGGTCAGATATTTTCAAAAAGTGGCAAATATTAGAAAGTTCTCATCAATAATTATCACTTGTAAAATTTCAAGACCAATTATTAAAATCACAAAGAACACTTTTGACAAGTAATTCAAACCTAGAAACACTGGAAAGTTTTAAATGAAGCATTAAAGGTCAAAAAAACTTCTTTTTAATGGATTTTTGATCACTCTCTTTAGAACCTAAACCATAATGAGACTAAAGTAATGTGCCATCCAAAAAAAAAAAAAAAAAAAACCAAAACACCAATTTGCTGCCCCTCATAGACTCCCAAAAATGCCGCCCTATAGGCACGAGCACCCACCTGCCTCCTCCCCTCCCCACGGCGCACGGCGTCATGACCCTGCCAGAGCCAGCTATTGTATGGAAAGTCGCGTAAAACTGTAGTCAAAGGCAGAGGAAGTGAGTGGATTGCTGTGGCCGGGGGGGGGGGAGTTATGGGTGGTTATGGGGCGATGGGGCGAACAGGTCTCTGAATGAAACGAGGCTAGCGACAAGTTAAGTCTGGGGATCGAGTCGAGTCGGAGACGTCAAGACTTGCGCGCAAGGGCTATGGTGGGGGGAGAGGGGACGGGGGTTGGGGCGCCAAGAGTGAGAAAAGAGCCGGTAGAAAGAGAGTGAGAGAGATGTAGTGGGTGAGGCTGCAAGGCAGGTAAGAGAGAGAAAGAAAGGGAGATGCATAGAGAGAGAGAGAGAGAGAGAGAGAGAGAGAGAGAGAGAGAGAGAGAGAGAGAGAGAGAGAGAGAGAGAGAGAGAGAGAGAGAGAGAGAGAGAGAGAGAGAGAGAGAGAGAGAGAGAGAGAGAGAGAGAGAGAGAGAGAAGAGACAGAGAGAGAGAGAGAGAGAGAGAGAGAGAGAGAGAGAGAGAGAGGGGGGGGAGAGAGAGGGAGGGAGAGAAAATGAGACAGGACGACCGACACACAGTGCTTTAAGATATTGAGAGATAGGGACAAAATTTATAAATGTGTGGAACGAGAGCAGATAGCATCTTGAAACTGGGATAAAATATCAGTTGCCCAGAATACTGTTTTTAAGCGTGCCGTATATATACGGTACGCTTTTTGTTTTCATTTTCATATCTAATATATAGGTTGCATGCTTTGCTTATGGCAAAACCTTGGCGGGAAAGGTTTGAAAAATTAAAAACGTGTTTTCATAAAACTGGTTTCATGAATTGTTAATTTATTGCTGCAATCCAAGAGGTCTCGGCGTCTATTTTCTTAAAATTGTAAAAGTTTTGGTATTCCTGTTAATTTCAATAAGTTATTAAGCGTTAAAGTCGAATTCCTTTGAACGAGAATTCCATACAGGTCCAGCAACCTAAGTCATTTGTGCCAACCTATGAGTCAAAATTCAAAGGCAGGAGGGGGGTGGAAACATCTCCCGCAGGAACCCTCTTTGCCCCTCGCCTTTGGGCTCCACCGGTCACAAGATTTCTTCACGGTGCATTAAGCGGTCGTAAATGTGTCAAAATCTGTTTGACGAGGGTTTCGGAAAGAAGTGACGGCGAGGTATTGATAAAGAGCGGGCGGGGAATAGAAAAGAGAGGGACTCGTTCATATCCTTAATTAGACCTGTTTAGTGATGACGTCACGATCAGCATTGGTTCCAAACAAATGCTCTATCTCTCACTCTCGTTGATTTACCTATAAGAAATCAGATCCAAATTTTCGAACGCAAATTCATGCTAGTTAAAGAACAGTTTTCTCAAATTTTATTGCACCATTAGATTCCACGCATTTTAAAGTATCTTTTCACTCTAACATAATTCCTAAAAGATCACAAGCGAATTTACAATCAAGCGAATTTACAATCACAGTTATACCGAAAGATGTTCTACGTTTTGTCCTCGTCTTACTCACGGTCTCTTATGGGAGTATCACCGCCATGACACTCAATCATTCTAACTTCTCTTCGTATCGAAGCTATTTCTCGAGGTATAACACATGTCGTGATGGTGCTGATGCCTATATCCTAGAATTTTGTGCTCATAAGAAACTGTGAGTGTGACAAGGACAAAACATAGGACTTTCTTCGATATAACTGCGATTGTGCATTGATGCGCGATGTTTCAGAAAGTTTGTGTTGCGTTCTCATATTTTATCACTGAGAAACATGTGGTGTTAAAACTGTAAGAATAGAATCATAGATGTATTTCGCCTTATTTCAATCATGAAACCTATCGTTGCTATAGTCAGCGCGCTTGAATCTACACGAATTCCGATTGTTTCTATGGAATTTCGATTATTTCTATGGGAAAAAAAGCGCGGGAATATATATCCTATCGGAAAATTCATTGAAACAATCGGAAATTTTTATAAGGGACGTGGAACCCAATGGTGTGATAAACACAACTGGTGCAAAGAACATGTTGTTTACTAGCACTTGTATTTGAAAATTTGGATCGTGTTTCATATGGGAAAACCCACGAGAGCGCGAGTGAGGCGGAGCCTTTTTTTGGAACCAATTTTTTTCATGACGTCTCACTAAACAGGTCTTGGTCATTGGAAACATTTGAAATTCTGGGGGATCGGCAAATTGAAAACCCCTTTATGAGCGTCTATGCAATCAAGGGATTTTTGAGGAAATTTTGGGCGTTTTGTTGCGAAAAAAAGGTTTTTAAAATCCAGAACAAAGGGACGGGGGTAAAATTCGCATTAATAGCTCCAAAAAGTGAGAGGGGCTGTCACGTGTCTTCCACCCCTGGACAGCCTCCTTGCTGCGGCTATGGAATTGACTCTGGAATAACTTATTTACCTATCCTAAAAAGTTTCTCGCGTGTACAGTATTTTTTACCGGAAGCTTCTTCAAATTTTGGAAATTATAGGTCCATATGGAACTTTGCTTTTCCAACACGAAAAATGATATCGACCGACGGCAACAGAAAAAAAATAATATTACAATGCGTTATAATGAATAATGGCTTAGTTTTAACTGTAAACTTTCGATACTTTTCAACAAAATAAATGGGGGAGGGGGAATGGGTCTGTTGCAGACTTTTGCTCCAGCGCTATAGAGTGTTCTGTATCATGTAAAATCGCGTGAAAAGTCCATTGATGGCATCAGAAAGTCATGAAATGCGATAATAAACTCACAAGAGACGTTTAATGAACTCCAAGTTGGCTGTAAAATATCGAGCAACCTGTATATATGCACCACGAACATCCAAGGATAGCCAACCTCACAACCCAATATCACCCAATCACACCCAATCACAATGTAAATAAAACACATAACCTCTGACGCTTTGAGGTTGTCATCGTTGGCAATTCTTGGATGTTAAAGGTGCATGAATACGGACTGCTCGATACTTTACCGCCATCTTGCATTTCATTAAACATCTCTTGTGAGTTTATTATCGCATTTCATGACTTTCTGATGCCACCCATGGACTTTTCACGCGATTTTACCTACGATGAAAACTATTTATCGTTGTAGCAAAAGTTTGTAACAGACCATTAAAAACCACAAACGCCTTAAACCTCCACACCTACTAATCTATACCCCCAGAATGCTTGACGTGTAAAGGGCACCTGAAATGGTTAGTTCTGTATATTAAAGGATTATTTTTTCATGAATTCGCAAGTGTTCCATTTATGTATCTTACATATCTACATCGTGACAATCGCAATAAGTGCTGACAGCACCTAAAACGGAAAAAAAAAAAAAAAAAAAAACTGTTTATTATTTAGAATCACGGCTTTTCCGAAAATGACGCTTTTTGACTTCAAAAAAACGCAACCTCATTTTTGATCCCTGAACAAGCCGTTTAAAAGGCGGAGGGATTTAGAAATATCTATTGTCTATACTTTATGTGGGTAAAAAAGATCGAGCCTTATCAAATAATTTTCTTTTTTCAGCTTTCAATAGGTTTGTTGCAAACTTTTGCTACAGCGCTATAGAGTTTTGATTTTTTTGTAAAATCGCCTGAAAATTAGATTGGCGGCATCAAATAGTCATAAAAGCCATTCATAAACCCACAAAACGCATTATAAAGAAAGCCAAAATGGCAGTCGTAAAGCCGAACAATCTGTGCACGCGCATACGACGAACATCAAAGACAGGCGATCCATTTTCCCCTTTTTCGTTAGAAGGGGGGGGGGGAAGAAAATATCTCTACAGTCAAACTGTGATTTTAAAAATTTGCATGGTCAAGATGTTGTGTTCTGTGAAGGGTGGCGGGGAGCAAAATATCAAGAATATAGGGTGTTGCAAAACTTAAGTGCCAAACTTATGGAGTGTATTTTTGGGGTGAACATGTACCTATATAAGGTTTTATTTTTCTACATGAATATGTGCTACAGATGTTTCTCTTCTGAGCTAAAGCCCTCCAAAGTTTTGAAAACAAATTAAGTAGATTCCTGGAATCTACTTAAAACAAAAAACAAACACAAAAAAACAACGCCTTTGACTCATCTCCTTATAGATACATCTGATCTAAATTTATTTTTTTCATCATTTCTCACCAAACAAGCTCAATTGGACAGCACTTCTCACAAAAGAACTGAGTGACATTTTTGATAAAATTGAGTTATTGATTGATAGACCTAGCAATACTGAATCTCGAAGCAACAAGTGCTTCTTCTAATAACAACTATTTCCCGTCAAAATTCCAGGTAAAAGTGAGCTGGTGAGCCTCATTGAAGTCATTGTCCATATCATGAAATTAAATGAGAACTTGGTTCCTTTTTCTTAAACCTTAATCCGAGTCACGTAAGGAACGAACTCCGACTTGGTTCCTTTTATAGAATTGGGAACGGACTTAAGTCCGGATTAACGGATTTTAAAATATCAACAGTGTAAACCAACTCTGCCGTTTGGTTTCTCTTAGAGATTCGGTTTTCGTGATTATGCCAAACAAAAAGAAGAAAGGAACCAAGTCACTTTAAACGCTAAAAATTAAGTAGGTACCTTTCCTGCATAGGAAATTCCTTTTTTCCGGTGTTGAAATGCAAAAACATAACACGGTAGTTGAATGAAATCAAAACGTAAGTAATTCCGAGTTTTTTGTTTAAATGCTAGCTCTTCAACTTTGGACTCAATTTTCTCGAGATCAGCTCCATGTCAAGTGGTTCCTCTTTGATGAATTATCATTGCTAGCAAAAGCATTAAAGCTGTTCAGACTTTAGTGGCACGCTTTTCCAACACCTGCGTGTTGGAATTTTCCCTGCTTGTTTTTTTTTTTTTTTTTTTTTTTTTTTTTTTTTTTTTTTTTTAAGCGTGCCATACGAAGTACATGGCAAGCTTCTTACTCTCGTTTTGCTGTATACAATGAATAATATAATACAGTGGAAGAGGTGCCCTCTGGTGGCCGTGTGTGTTTTGGAGATTTCTTTTTCAGGATATGAATCAAACTTACATGATGGGGTTATATTGTGTATTTCGAGAAATTTTTAATACGTACAATCAAACACTCAGACACGTTTAAATTTTTGATTTGGAGTCATTTGATGCCTTCGTTGATTTTATTATGCACAAAAACGGGGCCCCATTTCACAACAAGTCAAGTTCTCGGACTCTGTTGACTTCAGTTGTCTTCGATGCGCACACAGAAAATATACTGAGTTTATACACACACACATAGGTAATTGACCCATGTCAAACAGGTTTCGACACATTTACAACCCGATTCTTTTCTGATTGTGAGTCTCGTGAATATCCCCCGCCACCACCCCCGTTACATCTCTCAGCGCGAGGAGCTGGCTCGTCACCACTCCAAAACTCCGATCGGGAGCCCTGTCCGAATTAAATGAACGAGTTGTTGAACGCGTATTTTGACTCACTCAACTGTTCCAAGAGCAGGTATACAAACACAAAGGATTCGGACGCGGCTCCCGTGAATCGAACGAAACTTTGTGCTGTTCGCTCATTTGGAACTGAACGGAATAAATAAGCTATCCTTCCTTCTTCCCACAATACATGACTGCACTATCTTATTCTGCTCTGTTCCCAACGCAACGAACCGAGCTGGGTCGAGTGGATTCAATTCACTCGTTCCAAATGCGAACGATTTACTTCCCGCTAGACACACTCTGGTGAATGTGAAGGAATTAGTCCAAACGAAATATCGAACGAATTTCCGAACGAATTAGAATGAATTAAATTTTACTCACAGTCATATCATCATCGTCATCATTATCGTCATCATCATTTTTATCTCTCGTTCGTTTTTTTTTTTTTTTTCAGGAACATAAAACTAAAGAAAATTTTACTATATCCATAAATATTTACAAAAAAATCATGTTGTAATTATTTTATACTATTTATCATAAGAAAAAAACAATTATTGTACTCATGTTGTATAGTCGTGTTAGTAAAACTTGTTAAAAAAAAAAAAAAAAAAAAACTTAGAATTAGTTCTAACGAATTACTTCCCGCTGAATTAGTTCTAACGAAATATCGAACGAATTTCCGAACGAATTAGAATGAATCAATTTCACTCATACTCATTACGTGCTTCTTGACTATCCCCTCCCTTCACCAAAGTACCCTTGCTGATTAACTTAATACTGTACCGTAGGATCCGATATACCTCCGAAGTATCATTGATGCCTTTAGCGGGGGGCACCTCCCAGGGTAGGTACCCCCCTGAATTTAATACTTCAGATGATGACCCTCATTTTTCTAAGATGATTGGAAGGATAATAAAATTGTAAGACTTTTCGACTAAAACCGATAGTCGATATCCTTTTGCGTTTTCGATCAATTGAAGGTCAAAGTTTGCTATGGACCCATTTTCAAAAATTCGTAACTCCCCATTGAATGATCCTATAAACAACGCTGGGTCTAAAATGCTTTAAAGAGGAAGCAATTTTCAGAAAAAAATATGTCTCCTCCAAAAACTTTACTTGATGATCGCTTTTAAGCCCCTATTTTTTTAAGATGCCAACATTTTCAGAGGCTGCAAAAAAATAACGACTTCGAAATTCAGAAATCGCTTAACTAAGGATTTCATTAACCGTTTTCTCTGGCCACCGATTCTCACACGCCCCGAAGGCGGGGGTGCCGGGTGGGAGGACTTTTTCGATCATAAAGAGTTTTGCCCCCCAGCCCCACTTCCCGTGGGGGCCCGAAAATGGTTTTCTTTGAAATCAATGGAACCTGCGTGCTTTGGCTTTTTGTGAATTTTGAAGTCGTTTCTTTTCTTTCAACCTCTGAAAATGTTGAAATTTTAAAAAAAAAAAAAAAAAAAAAAAATTAGAGGCTCAAAAGAACCCTTTTAAGTGAACTTTTTGGAGATGACATATTTTTCCGAAAGGTGTTTGCTTTTTAAAGCATCTTACAGACTAAGTTTTTAAATTTTGGGTCATTATATGGGGAGTTTTAAATTTTTAAAAGTGGGTCTGCGTCAAACTTTGAACTTCGATTTATCGAAAAAATATATCGACTTCCGGTTTGCGTCAAAAGTCTTGGAATTTATTATCTTTTCCATCATCTGATTAAAATTGGGGATCCTCATTTGTAGTCTATAGTATTGGATTTAGGGGTGGTACTTTCCCCTGGGAGTCTGCCCCCCCCCCCAAAATGTACCCCTTCGAAAGATGTCCCCCTCGAAAAAATCGATGGACTTTTATACACATCAATTGAAAACTCTTGTAAAGAGAAACTATTCAGCGCATAGGAACAGTCAAAATATTGATTTGGGCGGAAGTTATGGGGATTTAAAGGTTTTGACTTTAGGTTTCACTCCCTCCATCTGCAATGGACCAAAATTAAAGAACAAAGCGTGTTAAAACGTAGCTTTCTCAAAGAGGTCTATCGAGTATCGACCCTGAATTTATGAGATTTTTTGAGGATAGCCCATTCCTGATGGGAGTTTGGTCAACCTCTTTCTGTTTTGCGTGGGTGCCACAACGCATGCCCTCAAACACTAAATAGCAAATAAATTGTAATGAACAAATTACAATCATATCATGGCACGCTTTACCAATACATAAATTGTTTTGGAGATCCCCTGCTTGTGTCGTGCCGCCACCTGTATTTGTATGTATAATTTAGTAGGTAGCCTTGGCAACGCTGCACTACAACTTACGCAGTCATTTTAATTTCATTTGTTATCATTTTAGTTTGTTACTTTCCGCGATCATCTGATTTACTCCCTTTTCGTTTGTTTGTCTGATTCCCGTTTTATTTTCAGTTACGTAATGATCTCTCTCTCTCTTACTCTTTGTTTCTCTTTGTTTCTCGCTCTCGTTGCTTCTATTTTTTTATTTAAACTCGTCTGCCCAGAGTTCGGGGGTTCAGTCTTCTACTAGCCCCGGCTCGAGAGCGTTTGAGCTATTGATTATTGATCGATTCTTTTGATGATTATTTTCTTAAATTTATAATTGATGCTTCTTAATAGTAAGTATTTAATTAACCTGAGTCTGTGATACCTTTGCATAAGTTTGTTTTTTTGTTCAATATACATTTGTACAGTTGTACTTTCGTCGTTTTTATCATTCGATATATTTCGATATATTTGCCTATCTGTCATCCAAATACTTAGTTTTTTTCAATCTTTTATTTATTTTTATTTTCTTTAACGCGTCTACTTACTAGTGTCGCGTCGTGCTGAACTTTGTGTATGTAATTCACTGTTGCTGACGTGATGTCGCTCCTGCTGACTTTTAGTCGCTGAGCTGACTGATTGTCGCGACGTGTTGGATTTTATTACACATTGATCGCTGATGCTGACAATTGTTTTACCGCCGCTGACCGTCGCTGTTGCTGACAATTTTAGATAACTTTCTCAACTTTCTCTGATCATTAGCTGCCTGCTGATTTGTCGCTGTGCTGACTAATTTCGTGCTGACGCTGACTTTGTCGCGTCGCTGAAATAACGTCGCGCTTGCAGACAGATCGCAGCGTGCGAGTGAACAGTGTGACCCATTTGTCGTGGTTGCTGCTTTGAGCGCGACGCGCGGACGCTTGATGGTTGAAGTAAAGCTTATTGAAGGATTGTCGCTGCGCGCTGACGTGACGCGACGCGCGAACGCTAGTTAGTTCTCGCTAGATTAACCTTAGGAGTAACGTCGAACCAAAACTTTAATTCTGCGTGTGCGCTTTCTAGCCGGAGCGCTGACACGACAGCTTGTTTTTTAAGCGTGCCGTATATATACGGTGCGCTTCTTGTTTTCATTTTCATATCTAATATATAAGTCCAATGCCTTGCTTATGGCAAAACCTTGGCGGGAAAGGTTTGAAAAATTAAAAACGTGTTTTCATAAAACTGGTTTCATGAATTGTTAATTTATTGCTGCAATCCAAGAGGTCTCGGCGTCTATTTTCTTAAAATTGTAAAAGTTTTGGTATTCCTGTTAATTTCAATAAGTTATTAAGCGTTAAAGTCGAATTCCTTTGAACGAGAATTCCATACAGGTCCAGCAACCTAAGTCATTTGTGCCAACCTATGAGTCAAAATTCAAAGGCAGGAGGGGGGTGGAAACATCTCCCGCAGGAACCCTCTTTGCCCCTCGCCTTTGGGCTCCACCGGTCACAAGATTTCTTCACGGTGCATTAAGCGGTCGTAAATGTGTCAACATCTGTTTGACGAGGGTACATCGATAAGAAGCGACGAGGTATTTATGAAGAGCGGGAGGGGTATAGAAAAGAGAGAGGCTCATTCATATCCTTAAGGTACCGTTCTAGAATTCATCCCTTTATTGTCTCGATGCAGAAAAGATTATGAATAGCAGCACTTTCCAATGTACATAGATATACAGTATCACAGGGTAATGTAATCTTTTTTGCACGGATGCAGTAAATGGTTGAATTCTAGAACGCTACCTATGTAGACCTGTTTAGTGATGACGTCACGATCAGAATTAGTTCCAAACAAATGCTCTATCTCGCTCACTCTCGTGGATTTACCAGATCCAAATTTTCGAACGCAAATTCATGCTAGTTAACCAACAGTTTTCTCAAATTTTATTGCACCATTAGATTCCACTTGCCTTAAAGTATCTTTTCACTGTAACATAATTCCTAAAAGATCACAAGCGAATTTACAATCACAGTTATACCGAAAGACGTTCTACGTTTTGTCCTTGTCTTACTCACGGTCTCTTATGGTAGTATCACCGGCATGACACTCAATCATTCTAACTTCTCTCCGTATCGAAGCTATTGTTCGAGGTACAACACATGCCGTGATGGTGCTGATGAGCCTATATCCTAGAATTTTGTGCTCTTAAGAAACTGATAACTGTGATTGTGCATCGATGCGCGATGTTTCAAAAAGTTTGTGATAGCGGGCTCATATTTTATCACTGAGAAAAAAGTGGCTGTTAAAACTGTAAGAATAGAACCATAGATGATTTCGCCTTATTTCAATCATGAGACCTATCGTTGCTGTAGTCAGCGCGCTTGAATCTACACGAATTCTGATTGTCTCTATGGAATTTCGATTATTTCTATGGGAAATAAAGCGCGGGAATATATATCCAATCGGAAAATTTTTTGAAACAATCGGAAATTTTTATAAGGGACGTGGAACCCAATGGTGTGATAAACACAACTTGTAAAGAACGTGTTGTTTACTAGCACTTGTATTTGAAAATTTGGACTGTGTTTCGTATGGGAAAACCCACGAGAGCGAGTGAGACGGAGCCTTTGTTTGGAACCAATTTTTTTCATGACGTCACACTAAACAGGTCTTTGCATCGGAAACATTTGAAATTCTGGGGGATCGGCAAATTGAAAGCCCCTCAATGAGCGTCGATGGAATCAAGGGATTTTTGAGGACATTTTTGGCGTTTTGTTGAAAAATAGGTGTTTAAAATCCAGAACACAGGGAGCCAGAGGGGTAAAAGTCGCATTAATTGCTCTAAAAAGTGAGAGGGGCTGTCACGTGTCTTCCACCCCTGGACAGCTTCCTCGCTGCGGCTATGGAATTGACTCTGGAATAACTTATTTACCTATCCTAAAAAGTTCGTTGCGTGTACAAAATTTTTCACTGGAAGCTTCTTCAAATTTTGGAAACTATAGGTCCATATGGAACTTTGCTTTTCCAACACGAAAAATGATATCGACCGACGGCAACAGAAAAAAAAGAAATAATATGACAATGCGTTATAGTGAATAATGGCATAGTTTTAACTGTAAACTTTCGATACTTTTCAAGAAAATAAATGGGGAGAGGGGGAATTAAAATCCACAAACCTCTTAAACCTCCACACCTACTAATCTATACCCCTAGAATGCTTGATGTGTAAAGGGCACTTGAAATGGTTAGTTCTGTATATTGAAGGATTATTGTTTCATGAATTCGCAAGTGTTCCATTTATGCATATTACGTATCTACATCGTGACAATCGCAACAAGTGCTGACAGCACCTCCCTAGTAAAAATTTTTTGTTGACGGTCATTAAAAACACTGAGAAATGGAACACTGACCGGTCAACAAATTTGATGGTTGCCATCAAAATTTTTGTTGGCGACCAACAAATTTGTTGACCGGTCAGCGTTCCATTTCTCAGTGTTTTTGTTGACCACCATCAGAATTCTGCTGGTCCACCATTAAAATTTTATTGATCACCATCAAAAAGTTTTAACTGGTTAAAAGGGTTTTAAGGATAATATCGGGGATTAATAAAAGTATAATTTCACTCACAGCCATGTACGGATGTACACCTACGTCCACCGATCGGACGGAAGCTTCCAAATTTTATGGTCACTACCGGGATTCGAACCCAAGACCTTCCGACTCTAAGTCCGCTGACCTAACCGTTACACCACCCCGATCAGATGTGTATTATTGACGAAAATCCGGTAGATAAGTTTGTGAAAAGAGAATATGGTTACTTTAAGTCTGATTTGCATGAAAATTGGCAGTGGAAGGTATTTTTGGTCGAGGAATCTGATTCTGCATTCAGATTTTTGGTATTTAAAAAACTTGATGAGATAAAATCAATTTGTTACTGGGTGTAACAGAGTCAGACTCCCTTTCTTCAAATTTTGAACGGTCGCGGAACTTGAAGTTTGATCGGTCTTTGAATCTATATAATGTCACGGAAATCAAATTATCCACATGGAACATTTTACCACGGATGTTATCTGTTTTCCAAACACATTTAAAAAAGAGTATTAAAGTGCCGTATTTGTTGTTTAGGTAGTGCCATTTTATATCATGCAGCATACCAAATAAAAGCTTCTTTAACTTATTGTAAGTGCGGCGGTGTCAATTGTAAAGTGTCTCAATGTTTAGTTCAAAAAAACACATTTATTTCCATACATGGAAATTATTCATTTAAATTTTATAAGCGGATACAAAGAAATACGGCCAAGGTATGCAATACGCAATGCACAGTACACTATTCAACTCATGTATTAGGTGTGTGTAGCACATATTGCATATCCAGGCCAGGTTTCTTTTTCCCCGCTATAGTACGATCCCTATATAGATGAAATATACCCGCAGGTGTATCATATGTGTCAGAATAAATATACTGTATACAGTTTCTACAATACACACTTGATTAAAATAAAATAAAAGATAGGATTAATTTTTATTTAGTATTGTACTTTTTTCAAGTCCGTGTTGTCTGAATACTATATTTCTAATTCTTTATCTCTAGGGAAATGTCAGTTTTGAGCTCTAAATGGGGGTAAATAATTTGTAAACATCCTGGACGTTTTAAACCGTCAACATAGCCATGTTCTAGTTTTGTGAAACTTTAGAAAGTCAAAACCTAGACCGTAAGTTGAGACATACTTAGCAACCGTATGTTCCACATCATGATATTTGCGAGTTATAACAAAAAGTTTACCGGACAGCACTAAAAAATTAATGGCCACCAACAAAGTTCCTTTCACCGTAAGCTATTTACTGGTCATCAACAAAACTTATTTGGCCACGAAAAAAATTTTGTTGGTGCCAATACTTTTTGTGACCGATCAGTAAAAATTGTGCTGGCAGCCAACAGAATTTTTGATGGTCGGTCACAAGAAGTATTGGCACCAACAAAACTCTGTTGGCGCCAATGCTTCTTATGACCGACCATCAAAAATTCTGTTGGCTGCCAGCACAATTTTTACTGATCGGTCACAAAAAGTATTGGCACCAACAAAATTCTACTGGCACCAACAGAATTTTACTGGCAGTCAGTAAAATTCTGTTGGTGCCAGTAAAATTGTGTTGGTGGTCAACAAAAAATTTTTACTAGGGCTAAAACGGAAAAAAAGATAAAAAAAACTGTTTATTATTTAGAATCACGGCTTTTCCGAATATGACACTTTTTGACTTCAAAAGAACGCAACCTCATGTTTGATCCCTGAACAAGCCGTTTAAAAGGTGGAGGGATTTAGAAATATCTATTGTCTATAGTTTATGTGGGTAAAAAAGATCGAGCCTTATCAAATAATTTTCTCTTTTCAGCTTTCAATGGGTTTGTTGCAAACTTTTGCTACAGTGCTATAGAGTTTTGATTCTGATGTAAAATTGTCTGAAAATTACATTGGCGGCATCAAATAGTCATAAAATCCACTAATAAACCCAAAAAACGCATTATAAAGAAAGCCAAAATTGCAGTCGTAAAGCCGAACAATCTGTGCACGCGCACGACGAACATCAGAGATAGGTGACCCATTCTCCCCTTTTTCTTTAAAGGGGGGGGGGGGGGGAGAGAAAATATCTCTACAGTCAAACTGTGATTTTAAAAATGTGCATGGTCAAGATGTTGTCTTTTGTGAAGGGGGGGGGAAGCAAAATATCAAGAACAGGGTGTTTCAAAACTTGAGTGCCAAACTTATGGAGTGTATTTTTGGGGTCAACATACATATATAAAGACTTTATTTTCCTACATGAGTATGTGCTGCAATTGTTTCTCTTCTGAGCTAGAGCCCTCCAAAGTTTTGAAAACAAAAAAAAAAAAACAAACAAAAAAAAACAACGCCTTTGACTCATCTCCTTATAGATACATCTGATCTAAATTTATTTTTTTCATAATTTCTCACCAAACAAGCTCAATTGGACAGCACTTGTCACAAAAGAACCGAGTGACATTTTTTATAAAATTGAGTTATTGATTGATAGAGCTAGCAATACTGAATCTCGAAGCAACAAGTGCTTCTTCTGTAATAACAAATATTTCCCGTCAAAATTCCAGGTAAAAGTGAGCTGGTTAGCCTCATTGATGTCATTGTCCATATGATGAAATAAAATGAGAACTTGGTTCCTTTGGCTGATTAGGTTAAACCTTAATCCGAGTCACGTAAGGAACCAACTCCGACTTGGTTCCTTTCAGTGGCGGCTCGTGCGATTTGGCAACCATGCTTTTTTACCATTTAAACCTATGCAAAAGTATCGATATCTTGGGGGTGCATTGCACCTCCTGAGGGATTCCACTGTTGCCACATTGCACGAGCCGCCACTGGTTCCTTTTATAGAATTGGGAACGGACTTAAGTCCGGATTAACGGATTTTAAAATAATCAACAGTGTAAACCAACTCTGCCGTTTGGTTTCTCTTAGAGTTTCGTTTTTCGTGATTATGCCAAAAAAAAAAAAAGAAGAAAGGAACCAAGTCACTTTAAACGCTAAAAATTAAGAACCTTTCCTACATAGTAAATTCCACTTTTCCGGTGTTGAAATGCAAAAACACAACACGGTAGTTGAATGAAATCAAAACGTAAGTAATTCCAAGTTTTTTGTTTAAATGCTAGCTCTTCAACTTTGGACTCAATTTTCTCGAGATCAGCTCCATGTTGAATGCTGTCTAATTATTATCATTGCTAGCAAAAGCATTAAAGCTGTTCAGACTTTAGTGGCACGCTTTTCCAACACCTGCGTGTTGGAATTTTCCCTGCTTGTTTTTTGTTTGTTTTTTGTTTTTTGTTTTTTTTTTATAGCAGTTTAAAAGTGTATGTCATAATTCTCAGTGGAGTCGCATGCAATTTGGCAACGTCGCAGTGCAACCGTTTAAAGTCATGGAAACAATTGAAGAACTGAGTGTTCTTATTCGACCTTTTACATGGGTTTGAATGAGCTCAATTCAACGTTGCCAAATTGCACGCTACGCCACTGGTCATATGCCATCAAAGCCCCATGGACGAATACGGAAGAGAGAAGAAGGAGGATTACTGACGAAAGGGAGAAGAAGCAGGATTATTGACGAAAGAGCGAAGAGCCATGATCCATGTCCTTTCGAGGTGACAAAATCTGAGTCTATAAAATCTTGTCACCCCGCCTGGGATCCGATCCCGAGACCTTTGGGTTAGCGGTCAGTTGTGCTTACTGTCAGACCATGGAGGCCGACTAATAATACTATCAGAACAGAGACCAAAAAATTTATGGTCCCAGCAGTGTGCGAAAAATGAATTGCGTGCGGCTTCAACCAATCAAAGAGCCTATGTACCTCACTTGACCCTGCGTAAGTTAACGCTTGGGTCCTAACATTTTTTGGTCCCAGAAACTTAAATTATAATTTTGAAAGGGTTTTTACTGAGGGTTTACCTACAGTCCTACAGGTCGGCCATGTTGGAAAGTGAGAATTTCAGGCAATTTTTTCCGAGTTGTGATTGGTTGAGCGTCAACGCTGATTGTACATATGACCTCAAACAGCACGTCCGGTATCTTAAGAAGTGAGAATCAGGCGCGGTTTTCAGATGGTGCTGGTAAATTCTAAATCTTGTTCCTATTGGCTCTTACGGGAGTTTCCGTTCTGATTGTATTTTTTTTGTAATGGAGCATTCCTTTGCAGGAATTTATAGGAATTTATAGAAATATTTATAGGAGTTTTCATTGGCGTTAATGTGCGTCACAGTGCTCATATATTTTATCTTGATTATGTCTGTATATATACTCCAATTGTTGTTTAATAAAATAGTTCAGTTCAGCAACTTGTTACACTCGCTATGTTTAACTCCATTCATTCACAATTCTGATGGAAGCATTGGCGAAGAGTGCAATTTGACAACGTCCCATCGAGTACTTTCACGCTCAAGCAAAATGTGGCATCATCGATCGGAGTAAATTGTAAGTACATCAAAGATTTCGACCATAGTCAGTGGCGTAGCGTGCAATTTGTCAACGTTGTATTGTGTCCGTTTAAATCCATTATAAAAGGTCGAATGCGAAGGTGTTCACCGAACACCCAATAGTTTGATATTTTTCATGAGTTTTACTGCACAGAATGCAACGATGCCATATCTTGCTTCCCAAATAAATTTAAATAATATGATTGATTTTTTAAACAGAGAAAACCTGTTTAGTCCTAAAAAATTGATTTTGAATGTAAATAAAAATCAGTTTGGTAAAAAAAAGAAAACGCAAAGCGGAATTTTGAATTCTTCCTGTACCTCTGTAACTCCTGAAATATTCGAAACCTTTGAGAAGGTGTCGGGTCTTGACTTTAATCCATGCAGAAAATTATACCTGCCAATTAATAGAAGGGATATGCTATGATCTAAGTCCTATCTCGAAGTGAGGCAGCATGGGCAATTTGCTTCTTCCTGCTTTCTGTTTTCCTCACATTTTTAACCTTCGATCAACAATTGTACTTAGTTCAGTGGCAATAGATTTTAAATGAAAGTGCAAGTGTTTTGAGTGTGGATTTCTGAACACAGAATTCTAATACAGCTATTTAGTCGAGTTAAAGATTGCTTGTTTCTGCCATTTGCCAATTTTTTTACCGTCCAAATCCTTCCCAAAGAAACGCAGTTTTATCGATTTGTGTGTCCACTTCAGCACTTAGTACTTCCGTTTAGATCCATAATCCGTTAATGGATCCGTTAATGCGTTATTCCGTTAATGGATTTATTGAAAATCATTTTTTTTTTTTTTTTTTTTTTTTTTTTTTTAAATTTTGAAGGTTAAAAAAATGAGGCAAAGAACCGAGCCCAAGATAAAATGACTATAAGCGATTTCCATCCATGGTTGTCTCCTTGCGGTGTTCCAGGAATCCAGGTAAGGGAAGTTTGCTTGTTTTTGTCTGCTTTTTGTCAGTTTCTTTATTTTGCAAACCTTTCCTCAAGAGAACGTTAAATCGATGTCTGTGCCCAGATAGCGAGTGTATAGCACTTTACTTTCGTTTGAGACCTATTTCAAATAGATTATTATTATTATTATTTTTTTTTTAACGTTTAAAAAATGAGGCAAACAAACCGCGCTCGTGTGGAAATTTATAACCATAAGAGATTTTCCATCATGGCTCCCTCCTTGGTGTTTCAAAATTACGTCTCGTAACCCCCCCCCCTCATCAATTTATTTATTTATTTATTTATTTATTTATTTATTTAAACGGGACAAGCCCTTGGACAAAAATAACAAAACATAGGTAAATAGGCAGTACACTAGGCATAACACGTCTTAAATGTTTGAGTAGAAAAAAAGAAGATTACAGGATAGATGGAATTAAAAATAAGTTTAGAAGTTGAAACTGAAACTTGAAATTGGGAGCCAAATTAAGCATAAAAAAGAGATCACTGGATCGTAAGATACGACCAGGAACACGCAGATTAAACTTAGATAAAAGCTCGGGAGAATCTACAAGACCTCTCCAAATTTTAAAAAGATAACATCCCAAGTAGCAAAGATCTGCCGTTTACGGGACTTTCAATAGCGTAAATCAGGCGTTAAACGTAACGTTACGTAAACGGGACTTTTACGGCACTTCGTATGGCGTTAAACGGATGTTTTACTAAACGTGTCGGAAACGTGACTTTTACGGCCCAAATCCCTCGGATTAGCTCCCGTATTACGAAGGGAAAACGTCAGCGTCGTTTCGACGGCACTTTACCTTCAGTAAAAAAGAAGTATTGCGGAGGGAAAACGGAGCAACGGAAAGTTTAATAAAACGGGCCGTAAATTCCCGTAAAACAGGAATTTTACTGCTGTAAAGCTGCAATTTAACGAACGTAAAAGTATCGGGGAAAACTTGAGAAAAACGTAAATTTTACGGATGCTAAGCGGCAGAAAACCCTAGGTGTTTTGGGCTCCGTAAAATCTTCGTAAAAATGAAGTTTTACGGACGCAATTCGCAAAAATAATTGGACAAGTCATGGTGCCGTAAACTGGCGAAACACGTGATAACTTGCCGACGAAAACACGTGTGAAACTTTGAAGCAAACTTCAAGGAAGCCAGAAACAGGTATTTACGCAAAAATGCATGCGAATTTTTAAAATACATTTATTTTAAATTCTTTGAGTTATTATATTTATAATTTTATTTATTCATAATTTCTTATATAAACCCACCACCATTTTATTATTTATACTATCCAATTCACATTCAATAGTTTTTTTCCTTCCTTATTTATAAAAATATCCATAAGTTCATATCATTTTTCCTTCCACCGATCAATGCATATGTGTTATTCGTATGTTTATTCTTTAAATATCTAAATATTTATTTTATTTTTTATTTTTTATTTTTTTATTTATTTTTTTTTTATTTTTTTATTTTTTATCTATTTTGACCTATTTCTTATTTGTTTTCTCATTTTTTATTAATTTTTTTTAAAATTTATTTATTTTCATTTTTCATTTCTTTTTTAATTTTTTATTTTCAGTTTTTTTCATTTTTTTTATTTTTTTATTTTCATTTAATTTTAATTATTTTTTAGTTACTTTCTTTAATTTCTTTTTATTTTCTTTATTTTTTATTGATTTATTTATGTTTTATTTATTTTTTTTATTTTTTATTTACTTTCTTTATTTTTCATTTATTTTCTTTATTTTGAATTATTTTCTTTATTTTGTATTTTTTTTCTTTTTTTCATTTATTTTCTTTATTTTTCATTTATTTTCTTTATTTTTTGTTTATTTTCTTTATTTTTCATTTATATTCTTTATTTTTCATTTATTTTCTTTATTTTGTATTTATTTTCTTTATTTTTATTTATTTTCTTTAGTTTTTATTTATTTTCTTTATCTTTTATTTATTTTTTTATAAATTTTCTTTATTTTTTTTTATTTTTTTTATTTTTTATTTGTTTTTTTTTTTTTATATTTTATTTACTTTTTTTATTTAATTTATTTTTATTTTTTTATTTATCTATTTATTACCTATTTATTATTCTTTATTTACCTCTACTTTTACAAATTTATCTTTTTAATTACATTTCACTTGTCTATTCGTGCCGGTATGCGCTACTTAGTTTTAAACAACCTTAGACTTTTCCCTAAAACCGAATTGAGCCTTAAGCTGATTAGCTGTAACTTTATAATTCGCTATTTTCGCCTTCTACACTCGGCAGCAGACGTGGCTCATCGGTAAGGTGCTCGACTCACACCCGGGAGGACCCGGGTTCAAATCCCAGAGAATCAGGTAACTTTCCGTCTTCATAATTTCGTTTCATGTATCCATTCTATGTACCACCATGTATTCCAGTGTCTAATAACCATCTCTGAGTAGCGAAAGTTGAACATAATGAGTAAAAAACACCCAGATAATCGATTTAGACAAGCGAAAATTTCTTTTAATTTTTCTAGTAAAGCTGTGGTATTACTCCCGTAAAACAGTAAATAAACGTAAGTTTTACCAACGTATAGTTTACCCGGGTAAAATACGTTTCTTTTTGCTTTACGGCAGTTTTACGGCAAAGGTTCCGTTTAAATGCCGTAAAACCTCCCGTAAAAGTTCTGTTTTTGCAAAAAACGTGAGTACTTACGGCAGTTTTAACTTGAGTTTTCCCAAGGGATTTCTCCAGTTTTACGTCCGTATTTGTTGCGTTTTAGGTACTTTTTTGCTACTTGGGATAGATCTATAAATTCTCTGAAAGACTGAAGAGTACAAATATTAAGGGATTTATAAATAGGGGAGTAATCATGATCAAATTTATCCATAGGTTGATTCATTTTAAAAGCGGCAAATCTAAGAAAACGATGTTGAATTTTCTCTAATTGGATAAAATCAGTATCAAAAAATGGGTTCCAGATTGTAGAGCCATAGGTAAGTATGGGTCTAACTTGAGTTAAATAAATTTAACATTATCATTATCATTATCATTATCATTATCATTAATTATCATTATTTACTACCGCCGCCATCACCACATCTGTAGATTCGAACTTGAAACCACATGTAATTGTGGTTGATCTGGAGACGGGGGCAAATTTTTCCCCCTGCGACATGATTTTCATTACTAACCCTTCGCTGCATGATTTTTATTTTTTTTTTGTTTTTTTAAGCCAACACAGTTTCAAGTGTGTTTACCTTAACCTCCCGCGTTGACATGCGCCGAAGCTATTTCTCAAAACTTGTATTTTATAAAAGCGTTTGAGCAATTTGTTCCTTGAGAGGAACTCCAGGCAGTGGAAGGGATAAAAAAAAAAACAAAAATTAAAAAAACTAAAATTCTTCTGATGATAAAGCTCGTTGGGTCCACGGGTCACTGCATTGTGCGTCGGGGGTTGGTTTGGTATTGGTATTACTGTGGCGGTGATAGCTTTGTTGGGGGTGGGGGGTGGGGGGAGGATATTGATGGGATGGGGAGGGGGAGGGGGTAGCGATGGGGGTAGCGAGGTAGTAAGCAGGCGCAAAGCGAGGCTCCAGTAAACAGGGCTTTCGTTCAGAGCAGTTAGTGCGTAGGCGAAACCCTAGCGGTCTAGAGGGGTGTGACATGGGGCAGTGACGTTAAAGCTTCCGACAGTAGGGCATCTCAATCGTCCCCTGTTCGCGCCGCGATCGAACACCAAATCCCGCGTTTTTAGCGAATTTTCAAATTAATTCCTCCGATACCGAACATACAAACAAGCGACAAAAATTGTTTTTTCCCTTACCTAAAAGTTTCTTCTTACACATTGCATAGTTATTATTACTTTCCCCCTTGCACCCCATCCATCAACCAATTATATTCTAGACCAACAGAATGGCCTTTTATTGGCAGCCGTCTTAAAAAAAGGGAAACCAAAAGGCAAGTTACCCGAAGGGTAATCGGTAGAAAAACACACAAAAAAGGTCGACTTTTGTGATCAACTTGCCGTGGTCCGTTTTAAAATCGTTTCGTACCGTTTATCGCCACGTTGTCTCAAGTTTTTGCCGGTTTTATTATTTTGGAACGTGCTTTTTTTCTCTCTCTCTTTCTCAATTCCTCGGTGTGTTTTTTTTGGTTTATTTACATAATAAATAATAAAATTTATCAAGCGGATCACTTGAAGTGACAGATCATTAAACGATTGCCAAAGAATCTCTTCGACTTATAGTGATTTTTGTAGACTGCGATGCATCGAAGTATTTTCAAGAATGAAAATGATTAAATAATCAAAATAAGAAGAAGTGGCAAATTGATGTTCTCGAGTGCTGAATATTCTTCGCCTACCATCAATTCAATTTTCATTAATTTTGTTTGTTGATGACTTAACTTTGCATTTTGCTTCAGCAAAAAAAAGAAAATTAAAAAATCGATCGGTCTCTTCTTTAAATTGAACTATTTCGTGCAACCCATGTTCCTCATTTAATAAGTGTTTTTTTCTGTGCGTATTTCCCCCTAATTTTTCGTTTTTATTTCTGTTTTGAGTGTATATTCTTAGATAACAAAAAAATATATAAATATACGTGAATATATATTTATATAGATATTAAAATAAGTAAGAAAAAAAAAATTGATGATTTACTACTTGTTAAGTTTGTTGACGCAAGATAACATAGCGATCAAAGTGTTTGGAAGCAAGTGCGGTCTAAGAGAAGAGGATTTCTAAGCGAGTTGAATCAAACAGTACATTTTGTCCCCCTTCTTCCGCAAGGTAACTTCCATAGAAGATCTATAAAAGCAGACACCGGCTTTCATTTTAGAAAGGCGCAATGGGAAATAGAATTTTAGTGCTCGGAGCCAAATCTTTGTGTGTATTATCCCTCTTTGTCCAATTAATTCTATGCAATAGCGTACTAGACGACAGCAGCGCCGGAGCGGCAAGAGCCGGCAGCGTAGCAGCGGCCTCCCGATCGCTCAAATCCAATTCCTTCGGCTCGATCACATCGTCGGCAGCAGCCGGCATCAGCAACAGCGATCACGATCGGCCGACGAAAAACTATCGGAGCATCCAAAAGCGGACCGCGGAGCGGATCCGAGATTTCAAAATGGCCGCCGTCGCAGGAGCCGACTCGAGGGGTAGCAACGAGCAACAGTTGCCGCCGGTCTCGGAGAGGTGGCTGCTCCTTGAGACTAGGAACCACGGCGGAGTGATCGACATAGACGGGATACCGCCGATCATCGATCCCCCGACAAACCGGTTTCATCATTGGAACAATGCTCGCCGGTTATCGAACTCTATCGCTAATTCCTATTTTCATCATCACTCGAGAGACGAACGGGAACGGGAAAGGGAGCGAGATCGGGAACGGGAATTGTCGAAGGATGATCTGGAATTGTGTTGCACGGGCAAAACCGGTTCCGAGGAGGATCATAAAAAGATACTCCTCCTCCGTAGTCATTTTCCTCCGTCAAAAACCGGGCCGCTCTCATCGATGCGTGGTGATGGAGGAGGGGGAGGTGGAGGAGGAGGAGGAGGAGGAGGAGGAGGAGGAGGAGGAGGAGGAGGAGGTGGAGGAAATCGTAACGAGATCAACGGCGGCGGTGTCAGCCAAAATGGCGGCGGTGCGGATGTGGATCTAGAGTTACAATCGTTATGGACTAAGAAAGAAAAGAAAACGAAACCGGTTTGGGGGAGAGAAGTGTCAACGAAACCGGAGCCGTGGCACGTGAAAAGGAACTATCTTGAAAAGTCGAGGCCCGCTCCGGCTCCCGTGCCTGTGCCGCCTCACTCAGCGTCCTTCTGGAGAAAGGAGGAGGACACGAGTCACAATCATCATCCGACCATACATCCTAGCGACGATGGAGGGGGGACGGGAACAATATCCCTATTATCAGCCGGATTAAGCAACAAAGATATAGCCAATCAATTTATTCAGCGATCTCCGAGAGGAAAGACGCAATATGATGTTCCACAAATAGGTGAGTACCCTATAGCCTAATTAATCATTCGTTTTATCCCCTTTTTTTCGTGAGCATCACGTAACACGTTTTCAGGTTAGGCTGATTTTTTTATGCATGAAACACAATAAAAAGGGCAACTCTTGGGTTCTCTTTGTTGAGAGTGCTTAGTTTAGCGTTCCGATAAAAGAAGAAAAAAAAAAAAAAAAATAAAAAATAAAAAAACGGACGGGGAAAAAAAAATATTTGTAAAATCAGTAAAATGAGCTAATTTCGCCGGTCATTTTTAGTAAAATTTAGAAAACGTGTACGCTTCACGTTTGGAATTGTAAATTTTGCATAAGTTTTATTATTTTACAATTTGGACTGTAAATTTTACCAATTGTAAAGTGAATTTTAGAATTCTAATGAAATATTGAGACTTTTGCAATTACACCATGACAGCCATGCAAATTGCAAGTCACAATGATTTGAATTGTAAAATTTACAATGCAATTGGTAAAATTTACAATCCAAATCGGAAAATTAATGAAACTTAAGCAAATTTACAATTCAAATCATAAAATTAGCCATAATTTAGCATGTTTTACAAAAACTAACTATGCAGTAGCATTTGCTTCATTTTACTGATTTGAAAAAACTAAATTGCTTTTACAGTCATTTAATATTTTTTCGTGCGGGTTTTATTCAAATTATCGATTTCCTTCCATCTTTGGTTACCTCATTGAACTGCACTTTTTTCATGTTATATGCCATGTTTTGAAATGAGACTACTTTAATTCGTTTTCCAAAATGAAACTGAGATTCGACAGTTCTATTTCGGACCTATGGACTCTTCAAAATGCTTAAAGTGTTCCGTTTTGTTCCGATGGAATAATCGAAACCCAATGAATAACAGTGTTCCATTGTGGTTCATTGTGGTTCATTGTGGTTAGTTGTGTTTCAAACAAACAAAAAATTTGCCTATTGAAATGAAAGTCTTCGAATAGGTTCGAAATTAAACCGGTTACAGTACCATTGAACCGAACAGAAAACCGAAATTAAGAGTTTTGAAAAAACGGAATCGGTATTCGACCGAAAACGCGACACTTAAATCAATTCAAACCTGTTTTGGTAAAATAATCTCGGTTAGGTTCGGTTTTGATTTCAAAATTTTTAACCGCAGATTAGTTTTATGAAGATAAAAAGCTACGATTTTAACAAATCACTTCAAGCTTCCATGTAGGCCTTGATGAAATTATTTAAAAGCTTCTAACTAAAAATCGGAAATTTTCATTAAATTTTCCCGCATTTATTGGCAAGAAAGAAGAAGGGGTGAAAATTCACCTCCCCAGCCCTCCTTCTGCATCATCAACATAATGCTGCAGTTTTGAGAGGAAACGTTTTTTCTCCGAGTGATCTTACAACTTACTATACATGTAGTTTCAGAATTTGTGCTTTTTTTTAGATTATCTTATAACATGAAATTTACACAGTTCAAAGAAATCAAAGAAACGCTTGTTACAGTTTTTTTTCTAGAATATTTGAAATGCGTAATTTTTTTTGGAAATTTCCTCGTCAAATATTCAAAATTGTAACAATTTGAAAAAATATACATTTTATTATTATTCAGAGAATGCTGGACGATACAGTTTTTGCAGATTTGAAAATTATTGAAAACTAAGCCACCAGCAATGGTTTTAAATTGGTGTGAAAATGTAACCCCCCCCTCTTTAGTTATCAGAAGATGTAAAATAACTTCTGCACACGAGGGTTAAGAAGGCATACTATATAGGTAGATTTGAACTCAGATCATCAAATTCTTTCATTTGCTTGGTAAAAAACACCAAATAGACCCTTCCGTCTGCCCTCGTATTTGAAGCAAACATGATTGACTCCGCGTTTTTCTGTTTTTGCCCATTTAAACTTGTAAGTTAGAAAAGAGCAGATTAGGAGCAGTCATGATTTTCATCCCCCCCTTCTATCCTAACACACACATGCGTTTTTATGGGAATGTAGAGAGAAAAGCCATTTTTAAGTTCCGCTAGTGATGCAGCCTCTTTAGTACTTTGAAGTGCGCCTTAACCCTTTAAGGACCGGGCACTGTTCAAGAGAACGCCACTCTTATATCCGTTCATAAAAAAAGGTAGTTAACTATTCGTACTCGGGAGAGTTTGAATTGCCTATACGACGGATTGAAGGCGCCCAACGATCCTCTTGTTGTACGTTTTTTCATCGTTAAAGTCGTGTTTGTCCGGAACGAAGACTGAAACAGAATGAAATAGGCCAGAGTAGAAAAACGAGTATTCTCGGGCTTGGTCCGTAAGGGGTTAAATAGAGTACGAACAAAGCTTTCCACGTGTGAGATGAAGTGAGGCCAAAAAGGTGGTGGTTTCTTTCTCTTAAAATCCGTTGAAACTAGAATCGAAGGGGCGAACATTTGCGACCATTTTCTGGCGAAATTGGGACATTGACTCCATTTTTATATTTTTGACTAGAGGCCGGTGGTAGCTTCGCGATGATTTTTGTTTACTTATTCGAGTTAAGACTTTGACTCGATATCATTCACAAAAGCCTCTCCTTCCCCTTTCCACCCTTCCCCTTCCCCCTTCCCCTTCACCCCTTCCCCCCTTCCACCCTTCCCCCTTCACCCCTTCACCCCTTCCCCCTTCCCCCTTCCACCCTTCCACCCTTCCACACCAACCCATTCAACCACTCCCTAACTCCGTTTCCTTCTTCGCTCATGTAATCTTGCTCTGAAAAACGACATCTAAAAACCTTACTCTATTATTCCTAAAATACTAAATTGGTATTTTCTTATGTACACCAAAGGTTTAGAAAACAGGAGTCATTATTTGGAGGGGCATAAATAGCATGCCTTCCCACCCCCTTCCATGAAACTGCAAGCTGGAAGTAGTCGTTCTCAAAAAGGTCCGATCCAGAAGCGCCATTCTTTTTTGCGCTCATGCATGGAGACGCCAAAACCCCCAGAATCGGCGCATTTGGATGCAGCGTATTAGCGCATGTAAAGAATACAAGGAGAACTATACCGACAAAAGAAGGAGGGAAGAGAAAGAGAGAGTGAGAAACCTGGATTCACAATAAAATGAGAAGTTCGGGATAAGCAAACAAAACCGCATGATCGAGATCGCATACCTGAGATCACCTATCGTTGAATTCATAGCCGTAGCCAGGATATTGTCTTTCTCTCTCTTAGCCCATTTGAACGCATGTGTTAGAAAAGGATGGAGATAGGGGCTGTCACGTGACTTCAGCCCCTCTTTCCGTCCTTTTCTAACACATGCGTTTAGATGGGCTAAGAGAGAGAAAGACAATATCTTGGCTACGGCTATGGTTGAATTGACATGACAAAATGACATTGCGTTTCAGTGAATCAAAAATCTGTCCGTTAGAAGAAAAGAGAAACTTTGTGCGGGAAAAGTATGCCTTTTTCAATAAGCCCTTTATTAACGACAACAATTTTTTGAAATAGGTTATGGCTTGAAAATTCAAGCAAACTTCATCTAAGATTTTAAATTTTTAAGTTTTTTGGACGTGGTCATTTACACCCTTTATTATCTCCGTAATCAAAAGTTTAAATTTTAAATCGTTTTGACGTGCGGATAAATATACAGATATGATATTCCTCTTATACATTCATCGTACCAACGCAAATCATTATTAAAATGGAGACGATAAAAAGCTCTCACACTTTACTGCTGCATGTATATTGTATGCAGCAACGTTTGGGAACTTTTTGTCAACCAATTCCCTCTTTCATCAATTTATTGCATCGACATCCTAGCCAAAAATAACTGGTGACGACATTAATTAACTCGCTCCCTCTCTCTCAACATTTTTTGGCGCTTTTGGGGTCATTCTTTTAGCGCTTATTTTGGACTATTGGCTTATCTTTTTTGGGGATTGGCGCTTTTGAATGCTTGCCTACCAAATGACCCCCCCAAATGATGAAATTCCTATTTGTGATTTGTGGTTTTTTTAGACCACTTCATGAAGCCCAAGTTTGTATGACCTGCAGTGAACAGCTGCTGGCAGCCAATTTTAGCGTACGACGCGACGGGTCCATTGGACTCAGTTCCGGCATTTGAGGGCATCTCAACTTCACCATAGAGTTTTAGTGTGAAGTCAACGGTTAGCCAAAAATTACACCAATAATGCACTCATCGGTCGCAATCGGTTGTGACAAAACTAGCATAGCTTTCCAAAATATCTCACCCACTCTCCCGTAACCTCCAATTCCCTTGTACGTATGACCATCTCTTTCCAGTGTCGTAATTCGTACATAGGGCCTTGTTTTAGGACTTGTCAATTGCACAATCGCATTAGAATCGAGGATTTCATTTCTGCCATAATATTTCACAAAAGCTGTCTCTAGGACTCTCTACATACGTTTATTAAAATTACAGTATAGCAGTACATGGGGTTGGTTACGATGAGAGCAAGAGAGACAGTTTGTATTTGTTTGGAACGTTCATTACCAAGACATCACTAAAAATATAATATAGGATACAAATTAAATTTAGTTGAAAATGTCTAAAATTCAATCTTAATATCAAGAGCAGCAAACTAAAAGTTATACTTTCTGATGCAATCGCTGGCTATCTTCCAGCCTTGTATAATGCCTATTTGGGTGCCATTTGTTTGCAAAAAGATGATCGTTTCAGCCAGTCTCATGATCAACGATGAGACACAACTAATGAGCAAACTATTGTAAACTATTGAGTTTTAATAATAATATAATTTAATAATAATTTATTTTCCGCTTTTAATGAACACTGGACACAGACAATAATTCGATCTTATTCTTGACTTTGAATACTTTTTAGGTACAAATTAAGTAAAAAATAATAAATGATTCATCATACTTTCTTGGTAATATCTGGTTTTATCTAACGTAAAATTTATTATAGGCGTCTAATTGGTGCAAATACTCCTTGTTCTTAATTTTGAGGAGCAACGTATTTTCAATCGCTGGGAATTTATTACTGCCGAAGCGCCGCATGAATTTTCGCTTACCCATAAGAAGACAAAATTTCCATTCTGAGACGCTCTTTTGCGGTGAAATTACGTTGAGTCAGCTTCAGTTTGAAAGCAGAGCCTGATACCGATGTATCGATTTACTGAAACAGTCTACTTATAGCTTCGCACCGCATCCGTGACAACCAAAAGACCGGGGTAGACATTTTGCAAAGGAGCTTACGGCTTATCTGCCTCATTTAAATTCAAGAATCGTCTCTGTTTACGGAGGGATTTTTAAAATGAACCTTTTTACCCTTTACGAGACGCCGGAGGGTCGGAGGGCACGAGAAAGACAAATTTAAACTTTCCATTGTTGGATGAAAAAGTGCAATTTTATTATTTTTTTCTACAATCATTTGTCCTTGTTTCTCGCTCCGTTCTTTCGATGAGTGGATACAGGGATCTGTTGTTCTCTCTCTTAGGTCATTTGAACACGTGTATTAGAAACAGATAGCAGAGGGGACCATCATGTGACTTCAGTTCCTATCTCTGTCTTCTTCTGATGCACTTATTCAAATGGGTGGAAAAAGAGATAGACAATCATCTGTATCCGCCCATGTTTCTAGCGCACATTTGTTTTTGGCATTTCACCTTGTTTTACTGCGAACCAATCAGTGACGAGTTACGACTCTTCCACACCCGATTCCCGTTTTTATTCCATTTGAACAATGCAAAAGTATCGATTTTTTTAAGAACGAAGCGAATCTATAGAATGTAATACTCTTTAAATTTTTTTTTTATTTTTGGACCTGAAATTGTTTCCTGATGTCCTTTAAGATGATTCCAAGGTCGATTAATTCAAACCGTAGGCAGTACGTCCAGCTGCTTAAAAGCCATAACAGTTGTTGGCTAAAATTGATTAATTTAAGCACTTTGAGGAACATCGGATCCTACGAGTATATTTCAGGTCAAGCTGAAGGATTCAAAAATAAAGCCGGGTTGTTGGAAATACAGAAATTCCCTTAAGCTTCGATGAGTGCAAGTGAGGCAGATTGACATATATGTAGTATCACTCGCACTCACTAAGCTCATGGCGAAATGAATTTCCAATATAACGGGTTTCATGCTCAATAAATGCTCGTTTTGCCCTCAAACATTCCATAAAAAATTACGTAAGTGCCGACGTTCTTGGACTTTGTGGTCTCATTTGTTTAGAAAATTAAAAACTCCTAAAACGCGACTTTCCATAAAAGTGACTAGGTGCTCTTTCCACCGGATTTAATTTTGAAAAAAAATCGCCTGGGATCACCTTAAATCTAAACCCTGAAAAATCCTAAAAGTTTCTCTGTGAGTTGCATACCAGCGCCTGAGTATTTAAATTACTAAAAAAAAAAAACAGTGCTCTCACTAGAAAAGCAGTTCATCCTTCTCGTTCCATCACTCAATTGACTTCATTTTTGGCTTAAAAGATAGCTGAGAGGTTATTATTTTGTGCTCACAGAGACATTTTAAATCCTAAAATTCAGGGTATAATTTTTTTTTACCCTTCTCTCCAAAAGTTAATTTTTGTATTATCTTCTGGACTTAATTGAATTTTTTGTGAACACATACTCAAACAAAATGTCATTATGGTTGCCCCAAAGATTACCAATTAGTGGACGACTTCTTTTACCGCGGCTGAAAAACTTTTGGGTGTACACATAATAATTTGGATGCCATTTTCTAATACAAAATTATTTATCTAAAAATCCCGACTTGTAGGAATACGTTGGTGACTTTTCGAAAGCATTGTTGTGGGTTTTTTTTTGTACGCATCTTGATGACTTGCTGGATTATCAAACGCTAAAGTTTTGACAGTCAAAAATTTTCTTCAAGCACAGGGGGGAGGAATGGAATGTTTCCAAGGGGTTTAGAACTGCCCTAATATTGTTCCTTGCATCTTGAAAAAGGTAAGTATATAGAAGTCACTTATTGCAATAATTCATCTACCCGCGATTTTTGCGGCATTACTTTCTTTCTTCATTCGCTCGGTGAAAATCCTTGACTGCCAACACTTTTGCGTTTGATAGTACAAAATCTGGTGATCAAAGACAAAGGTCGTTAACTTACAGCATGAACGTTAAAGAGAAACATTTTTACCCGCGATCCTGATAAAAACTCCTCGAAGGAAGTAGAAAAGATAAAGTGGAAACTTTTTTGATGAACTTCAATTTTTATAAACCACTCCTTTCGACACGACGGCTGGGAGTTCCGAGAGCTGTCCCTTTTCTTCGCTATATCTTTGCGATTAGGAATGTTCTAAGTAAGTTCTAGGGTGGCAAGATCAACTCATGAAAAATTTAGTTAGAAATCTTTCCAAAACACGGGGCTGGTGGGGCATTTCCAAACATTACTCCGAGAAAAGAGAGAGCGGCTCAAGGACAGAGAGTAATTAGTACTAGAAGCTTTCCTGATAAATGAAATCTTCTGAATAATATATCAAGAACGGAGTGTAGATTTTCTGACTGCTCGTTTTGTGAATCTTTTTGAAGTTGTCACTGAAATCGAGGCTTCAAGAATTGGAGATAAAATACACTTGTTCCTTTTTTTTAATTTCCACCGAGCAGTAATCCTACTCGGACGGAGTTTATTTACTTATTTAACAAAACAAATAGAAAATGATACTATATTTACCGGGCAAATCCTCTCAGGGATTTACTGTCCTAAACTAAATTAAATAAAACAATAAATAGGTAAGGAACAAAGCGAAAAAAGAAAAAAGAAAAAAATACGGAAAAAACAAAGTTTAGGTACAACCACAGCAGCTTTTTAAAATAGCTTCGCAAAGCAAAAATTCTAGCTCTACCGGAGAAAGTTGCGGTTGTACCGAAGCACTACCTCGGTAGAGCAAAATCAAGCAGAAAGGCTGTTGCTCTACCGAGGTAGTGCTTTGGTAAAATCGCATTTTTCTCCGGTATAGAGGTAGAACTTTTGCTTTGCGAGGCTATTTTAAAAATCTGCTGCTATTGTACCTAAACTTTGTTTTTTCAGTGAAATAAATAACATTAATAAAAGATCGATAAATAAAGAAATAATAATCGATTACATGAAAAAGTATTTAAAGGAGGATATGGACTCACTAATACAAAAAAAAATAACAAAGGTAATCAAAACGGCTAAAACAGAATAACGAATAAAAGATTTTAAGGTATGATCAATAATATTAGAAATTATAGTTTTTTCTTTGACCATTATTACATAAAAAATAAAAGAACAAACACTAACTACAAAATAAGAAATAAAAAGAAACAACGAACCTCTGTTCTTTGTTCAAATATACACATATGGCGTGGGATCGTGAGTTAGATCATTAGTTGATAGCTAGGCAGTGAAGATTCCAAGAACTGATTTTAGTGAAGATTATATTTGTATGAAAATACTCAAAGCTTGATAAATTTCACACTTTTGGATAACGGATATACATATGAATGCACCCTAAGCGTTTCTTCAGTTTTAACTAATATTAGCCGGACTCGTCCCGTATTCCAAACCCAAAGGGTCGATCATATACTTTATCGATAAACCGATCGTGAAGAATGCCTATGAGTGATGCAATTGACGAAGCATTGTCAAATTTGGAGTTTAATAATGAATTTTCCGGGCATAAATTTTTGTGTATTGTGTTTTTTGTTTTTTTTTTTTTGCGTTAAAAAATTTTAAAGCTGTTATTGATTTTCAAAAATTTCGTTACTTAACTTATTTTAAGGTGATCCCCTCCTCACCTCTTCCTACTTCAAACGATTGACATTACGACAGCTCCCGAATCATCGCTTCCTTTCGTCCGTTTCAATCGTTACGAGGGGCTCAAAACGATTCGAATGATTCCATCAGTTGAGCCACCCATAAGGTTACATGCGTAAACGATAACAATAACGATACCAAAACGATCCGATCCTCCGTGATCAGCCCCCAGATGATCGAAGAGTTGATTCTTGCATAAAAACCTGTAAAAATCACGATGAGTACACTCTAAAATCTCAAAATTCACTCTCAGAATTGGGCTTTCTGGCGGAACTGCGCCGGTATCATGGGAGATTCCTACCTAATTTGAGATATATTTCTGTGCTTCCATAGAAAAAGTGATAAATTAGACAGGAATCCCCCCATGATACCTGCGTAGCTCCGCCATTGCCATCTTCCCGTTAGCTGTCTACTGAATTCATTACTGAATTCCAGACTTTTTCAGTGTGGTTTTCGAGATTTTTGCTGATGTTTACATTGGATTTGAACAATTCATTTGCTCATAGGAAAAATGTGCAAGAGCCTCGTTTGACTCTTTCTGCAGTTACCATACTATTTGGACTCATTAATCCTAAAGGGATCCACTCAGTGGCGAGGCGTGCCATTTGGCAACGTTTCTTTTCCCCCCTTTAAACACGTTAGTAAAGGTCGAAACTTCTGGTCATCGCCGATGACCGAAGCATTCGATTCTTTCAGTGAGTTTAAATGGAGAAAGTACATCGTTGCTAAATTTCACGCCTCGCTATTGCACGGAAAAAAAAGATTAGTGAAAATAACCATACGGATACGTGATTTTGGCACCTGCTATAGATGTTATGGTAAACTTGACCAGAAGTATGGTACATTTACCGATACTTGGAGTAAATTTGACATGCAATCAGGTAGTATCACCTAGTACCTAGTCAAAACATAGTATACTTCTGGTTAACATTACCATTACATCTAGCAGGTGCCAAAATCAGGTATCCGTATGGTTATTTTTGCCGTAGTTTTTTTCCGTGTGGACCCACTCGACTTTAGATGTTGCCATTTTCACTTGACTTAAATATTTTTACAAAATTAGAAGATTTCAAAGAATTTGTTGACACTATTAGGAAATTTTCTTCTAAACTTTAAGTAATGGTCCTGAAAAGATCCAGCAGTTTCATACATCAGATTATTTTTACGGGTATTAAAATGTCAAGATTAAATGACAAAGTCGGAATATTAGTGGGTCCATTTTCAACAAGCTATAGCGATATAGAGGGCCGTGCGGCACATACAATATACATGTATGATTTAAGTCCTATCTCTTATCTTTAAGTGTGACAGCATGGGCGATCTGAATCTGGTTTCTTTGTCTCACTTTTTTCAATCTTAAAGCAAAAGTTGTAAATTAATCCATGCAGCGGAAACTGGTTTTGAACGAAAGTGCTAGTGTTTTAGAGTGGCTATCTGGACACAGAACTTTAATACAACTATCCAGCTGAGAAAATTTAGCTTCTTTCAATTATGTGTTAGTTTCTTTATCATGCAAATCCTTCCAGAAAAAACAGTTATATAGATTTCTGTTGTCCACTCTAAAAAACTTCCACTTTCGGTTATAACTAGTTTCAAATGTATTTGTCACATTTTTTTTTATTATTATTTTAAAGGTTAAAAAAAGTGAGACAAACAAACAGAGCCTGCGCGGAAATGTTGATAAGATATTTTCATGATGTCTACCTCCTTGAAGTTTCAACATCACATCCCCACCAATCCTCGCTCTATCGTTTTAGCTCAGTGGCGTAACTAGAAATTACCTTTCTCTCACTTTGTCCATTAAAATGTGTAAGTTAGAAAAGGATAGGAAAGGGGGATCAATCCCCTCTTCCTATCCTTTTTCTACCTGTACATTCGGATGAGTAAAAAGAGAGATGGAATGATTTCTAGTTATGCTACTGCTTTAGCTCGTTGGTCTGTTTAGTGTAAATAATAATACGTTCATAATCTTGAGTTTTATTCGCAAAATTATGTCCGGGGAATTTCATGTTTTGAAAAACTGTGGGACGTTGAACTGTAAAAAGTAAGCTGTGATGGAGCGTCTTAAAAATCTTTTTTAAGTGTACTCTCTCGCCTTTCTAACTTCTCTCTGATATTACTAACTGCTTCCCTTCTCCTTTTAATTCCCCCACCCCCCTCTTCTTCTTCTTCTTCCCCTTCTTCCCTCAGTTTTTTCGCTCTGAAAAAAATGGTCCTTGGTATACATCTATGCACATTCAAATTCGACCCCATTAGCGTAAAATCCTTCTAAGGAAAAAACCGCCAACCCCTTTTTTAACGCTTGAATCAAAAATTTATAATATAGCATCTCCGTGATGTACGTTGCTCCTTTTATTATTTTACACTACGTTCATTCATTCTCTTCCCCTTGATCCTTCATCCCGTTTACAAATTGCATTTTCCATTAGATATTTTCCTCGAGTTAAGGATTGTGTGTTTTTTTAAATATAGTCAAAAGGATTTTTTTTTTTAATATAATTATTTTTATAACTTTTTAACAGCGTGTGGCTTGACTATAAATGAAGGGGTTGAAAACATCAACTCTGATAAAATTTAACGAACGTTCACCCCTTTCAATAGCATGCACAAGTTTATTCGTTTCTATGATTAGATCTACCTCACACAATTTCAGTTTTTAATTCACAATCATGGGGCTCTTGCAAAATTTTGCTGTGAGAAAATGAATAGTCCAATGTGATGTAGAAATCAGCAAAAATCACAAAAATCACACCTAGAAAGTCTAAAATTCGATAGTAAACTTACATAACTGCTATAACGGTAAGTTTGTAATGGCGGCTCAATGATGTCTGTTATGTCACTTTCTCTACGGAAACACATATATACAGTATCAATTAAGAAAGGAATCTACTTTGATAACTGCGTCTATCCACCACTAACATAAGCCCGATTCTGAGAGTGAATTTCGTGATTTTTCAGTGTAGTCATACTGTCATTTTTACAGGTTTTTATGAAAGAATCAACTCTTCAATCCCCTATAGCAAAAGTTTGCAAGAGCCCCATTACAACTCAAAATTTGTTGTATTTGACAAACGATGTTTCCTCAAGCGCCTTCAATCAATTGTGAGTGCATGCACAGTGTAGGAATATTTAACTAACCACTTAATTTGACTATGATATACCACATGCTAAGCTTGGCGGAAATTGAGGCAAGTTAAATAGGTTTCCAGTTTTATTTATTCGGGGGCTCAATCAATAGACCAACAGCCAACAATCGCCTACTGTCGAATGGTGAACATTGCTCCAATCAGAATCTATCTGAAACTTTGTTTTGATGTCGAGATTTCAATGGATTTAAGCAACCAATTTTGATTAATTAATCTGAAACCGTTATTCTAAAAAAAAACAAAACAAAACAAAAAAAAAAAAAAAAAAAAACAAAACAAAACAAAACAAAAAAAACAAAACCTATTCATTCGGACCATAAAGCCAACACTATATCCATCACTCAACAACATGACGCCTGGTGGATGTTGTTTTGATGAGTTCCGACCAAATTTGTGCTGGAAAATTGGATACTTGTCGCAAGATTTGCGCTGGGTCTCTTTTTGTCTTTGGTATAAAATATAGTGACATTCGCGTTAGTATATTCATTAATTATTGATTCAATTTTGTAGAATTCACGGGGGGGGGGGACGAATATTGAAGACTATGAAAATTATTACTAAGTCCAGATTTACCTGGTGTTATACATATATAAATTTGTGTGATAATATTTTTGGGAAGCGAGATCGGATAGTCTTAATTTCTATCGTAAAATTAAATTTTTCAAAATTACAAAAGATTATAAGTATGTACACGTACGACAGCTAGACAAAATTTGATTCAACAGAGGCATCATATTGATGTCAAAACAAAGTATGGTTGTTGTAGTATTGCTAGGGTTGATTTATCCAGAGTCAGGTTATAAAAAAAAAAAAAAAAAAAAAAAAAAAAAAAAAAAAAAAAAACAAAAAAAATCAAAACTCGAAAATTTTTTTTTAAATTTTGTGATTTCAGGTGTAATGGACGGGTGAAGGAAAAGTAAAATGACCAGAAAGGACATAAGAATGAGATTGACAGATCGAAAATTCCTAACCTGTAAAAAAAAGAATTGTAACTTACCTTTTTCCCCTTTTAATCAGTTTTTCCCTTGTAAATCGAAAAAAACCCCCTGTAAAAAAACTCGAAAATAAAAGTTCCTTCACTCTTAAAAAATTTCCCCTAAGGAAATTTCCAAATTGGTAAACCAAAAATTTTCTTCTTTCCTTTTTTTCCCCCCTTTTTTTTCCCTTTCTCTCCTTTTTTTTTCCCTTTTTTTAATTCCATTTTTTCTTTTTTTTTTTTTTTCATTTTACCCAAATTACCCTTTAAGCCGTTGACAAACAATACTGAATTTTGTCTTCTCCCCCCCCTTTTTCAAACCCCCCCCCCACCTTCTGCCCTTTACCCCCAAATTTAAAAATAATAAAATGGATTGTTGCAGGGGGGTTTTTAGATTTGTTTGGGAAAATACATATCATAAAATTGGGTCCCTTTTTAAATTATGGTTAAAATTTCCTTTTTTGAAATTTTCCAGAAAAAATGAATTAAATTTTTTTCCCCCCTTAAAAAAATCATTTTCAAAAAAGTTTCAAATGGTTTGTCCGTTTTTTTATTTTATTTTGGGGTTAAAAAATGGCAAAATTTTTGGGGAAAGTTATAATTTTCAGGTGTTTATTTGAATTTCCTACCCCAATCCCCGTATGTTTAGCCAGTGGCGTAACTAAAATTACCTTTTAATTGTCCATTTAAAATTAAGGTTTAAAAAGAAGGAAAAGGGGGGGGCAACCCCTTTCCAAACCCTTTTTTTTTAAATTGGGGTAATTTAAAAAAAAAAATTGGGACCCCTTATTCTATGTGCTCCTTCTCTTTTTTGAAAAATTACCCCCCAAAAAATTAGTTTTAATCGAAAATTATGTTAAATCCCTTTTAAAAACTGTGGGAATTTTTAAATTAAAAAAAAACCGTGTACTTTAAAAAACTTTTAAGGACTCCCCTTTCAACCCCCGATATTATAATGTTTTTTTTTAATTCCCCCTTTTTTTTCCCTTTCCCAGGTTTTTTCCCAAAAATTCCTTGAAACTTTGAATTAATTGACATTAAGGGAAATTTCAAAAAAACCCCCAAAATTTAAGGTTGGGGTAAAATTTTAAATTGCATTTCCAAAAATTTCTTGCTCCTTTATTTTTAACCGTTTTCACCTTTTTTGACCTTCATCCCCTTTAAAAAGGAATTTTTAAATTAAAATTTTCCCCAGTTAAGGATTTTTGTTTTTTAAAATCAAAAATTTTTTTTTTTTTTTAATATAATTATTTTTTTTAACTTTTTAACAGCGTGTGGCTTGACTATAAATGAAGGGGTTGAAAACATCAACTCTGATAAAATTTAACGAAAGTTCACCCCTTTCAATAGCATGCACAAGTTTATTCGTTTCTATGATTAGATCTACCTCACACAATTTCAGTTTTTAATTCACAATCATGAGGCTCTTGCAAAATTTTGCTGTGAGAAAATGAATAGTCCAATGTGATGTAGAAACCAGCAAAAATCACAAAAATCACACCTACAAAGTCTAAAATTCGATAATAAACTTACATAGCTGCTATAACGGTAAGTTTGTAATGGCGGCTCAATGATGTCTGTTATGTCACTTTCTCTACGGAAACACATATATACAGTCTCAATTAAGAAAGGAATCTCCTTTGATAACTACGTCTATCCACCACTAACATAAGCCCGATTCTGAGAGTGAATTTCGTGATTTTTCAGTGTATTCATACTGTCATTTTTACAGGTTTTCATGAAAGAATCAACTCTTCAATCCCCTATAGCAAAAGTTTGCAAGAGTCCCATTACAACTCAAAATTTGTTGTATTTGACAAACGATGTTTCCTCAAGCGCCTTCAATCAATTGTGAGTGCATGCACAGTGTAGGAATATTTAACTAACCACTTAATTTGACTATGATATTCCACATGCTAAGCTTGGCGGAAATTGAGTTAAAAGCAAGTTAAATAGGTTTCCAGTTTTATTTATTCGGGGGCTCAATAGACCAACAGCCAACAATCGCCTACTGTCGAATGGTGAACATTGCTCCAATCAGAATCTATCTGAAACTTTGTTTTGATGTCGAGATTTCAATGGATTTAAGCAACCAATTTTGATCAATTAATCTGAAACCGTTATTCTAAAAAAAAAACAACAAAAACAAAAAAAAAAAAAACAAAACAAAAAAAAAAAACCAAAACAAAACAAAACCTATTCATTCGAACCATAAAGCCAACACTATATCCATCACTCAACAACATGACGCCTGGTGGATGTTGTTTTGATGAGTTCCGACCAAATTTGTGCCGGAAAATTGGATACTTGTCGCAAGATTTGCGCTGGGTCTCTATTTGTCTTTGGTATAAAATATAGTGACATTTGCGTTAGTATATTCATTAATTATTGATTCAATTTTGTAGAAAATTCACGGGGAAAAAAAAAAAAAAAAAAAACGAATATTGAAGACTATGAAAATTATTACTAAGTCCAGATTTACCTGGTGTTATACATATAGAAATTTGTGTGATAATATTTTTGGGAAGCGAGATCGGATAGTTTAAATTTCTATCGTAAAATTAAATTTTTCAAAATTACAAAAGATTATAAGTATGTACACGTACGACAGCTAGACAAAATTTGATTCAACAGAGGCATCATATTGATGTCAAAACAAAGTATGGTTGTTGTAGTAGTGCTAGGGTTGATTTATCCAGAGTCACGGTTATAAAAAAAAAAAAAAACAAAACAAAAACAAAAAAAACAAAAAACAGAAAAACAAGAGATACAAAAACTCGAAATTTCTGCTCTAACGATTTAGATGTAGTTACACCGGTGTACAGCTCGGAGCGAGCTGAAGGAACAAGTAATCTGAGCTCTTACGAAAGGCAGCATAATGACAGAGTCTGACAGAGTTGCCTAACCGTGCTAAAAAAAAGAATTGCTAACTTCCCTATTTCCCCCATTTTAACGTCTATGTTTTCGTTCGTGCAAAATGACAGACAATGAACCACAGCTAAGTAAAACTATACTCGACACAGGTAAAAGCTTCCTTAACAGCTCTTAAGAACCAATTTCGCCCTCAAGGTAATATTTCTCAACAGTTGGTAACCGAGGACTAAGATTCTCTCTCTCTCTCTCTCTCTCTCTCTCTCTCTCTCTCTCTCTCTCTCTCTCTCTCTTTCTCTCTCTCTTTATCTATCATTCTCATTCTCTTTCTTTTTCTCTTTCTTTCTTTCTCTAGTGTTTACTCAAGTTACCGTTTGACAGACTCGTTGACTTGGAAACGAGATGAGCTGAATCTTCTGTCATCATCTCCCCTCTCCTCCCTCCTTTCTAAACCCCTCTCCACAACTCTCGTCCGCCTCTACTGTCACCCTCGAAACCTTCCAAAACAGTAATAGAGACTGGATTAGTGATGTCACGGGCGGTATTTTAGATTATGTTTGGTTTGTAAGACATACAGTATCATCAAAATTCGGCATCCTTTATATTCATGAGCTTCAGAGCACTTTCTCTCGGTGTGGTGTGTGAACTTTTCCAGCTATTACTCGACACTTATTCCGTCTTCCCTCCATGCAAAAACATGTTTTCAAATAATGTTCTACATTATCTGGTTTGTGGCGTTTTAGGGATGGTTCAGTCTTGGCGTCTTTGTATGTGTTGTTTCACTTTTTGGAGGAAACGTATAACCTTCTTCAGGCTCGCTTTATATTTGTAGCATTTCTGTTTTGTATCTCTCAATCTTGAGTATTCATGACAGTGGCGTAGCGTATAGCTTGACAACCTTGTAATGTGTCCATTTAAACTCAGGTAAAATATCGAATGCGAAGGCGTTCACTGAACACCCAATAGTTCAATCTTTTTAATGGGTTTAAATGGGCATATTACAACGTTGCCAAATTGCGCGCTACGCCACTGATTCATCAGTGATGCTCCTCCCATCTTTTCTCGCATCAAATTTACCCCTTAACTGCATAGTTTGACACCGGTGTAATATGATGTTAAAATCCCTATAACAAACATTGTAATGTATATTTTGACTTTTCTCAAATTGTATCATACCAGTGTCACATTATAAGAAAACATAAAAACGGACTCAAACATTTTTCAAAAGACTACCAGCACTCATTATATAGGTAATGTATTTAATAATGGAAATCATGGAGGATAAAAAGAGCTTGATTCAAAATGGGGGTTTTTCTCCCCCCCACCGATTTTCCTGAAACTTTGTATTTTGATAGTACTTGATATAAGTAGTCTTTTTTTTCAAATAAAGTTTTTCCAAAAATAATTAGGTGGGGAGTTACAGTGTTGCAAAGTTGCACCTTTCAAAAATTCATAACTTTCGCGTAAATCATCCGATTGAGACGCGGTTTTCACCAAAAGATGCGGATTGTAAAGCACTTTCATGCTATTTAAATGGAATTCAATTTCAATCATTTTTGACTTAGTTATCGTCATTTTTGTGATTTTTAGGCCACTCAAAATCTACTTAAAGTGAAATAAAAAAAAATGGTATTTTTTGATTTTGACCGGGTTGAAATATGTTATTTCTCTTTAAATTCTGCGTAAAATGAGCCCAAGCAGAATGCAGGGCGATTTTTTGTTCCGGAGTTATGCATTTTTTAGTAAGCGAAAAACGAGTTTTTTAGGGTACCCTTGAGCGTTCGATACAGAGGCTCAAGTCAAATAAATGGAAACTGTATTTTTTGATTTTGATCAAATTGCAATATGTTATTCCTACTTAAATTCTGCGTAAAATGAGCCCAAGCAGAAAGTGGGGCGATTTTTTGTTGCGGAGCTATGCACGTTTTAGTAGCGAAAGTCGAGCGTTCTATGGAGAGGCTCAAAGACGTGGGTAGCCCGGGTAGCCTCAACCACTCGACTTTCGCTTACTAAAACGCGCATAGCTCCGCAACCAACAATCGCACCACATTCTGCTTGGGCTCATTTTACGCAGAATTTAAGTAGAAATAACATATTTCAATTTGATCAAAATCAAAAAATACAATTTCCATTTATTTGACTTGAGCCTCTGTATCGAACGCTCAAGGGTACCCTAAAAAACTCGTTTTTCGCTTACTAAAAAATGCATAACTCCGGAACAAAAAATCGCCCTGCATTCTGCTTGGGCTCATTTTACGCAGAATTTAAAGAGAAATAACATATTTCAACCCGGTCAAAATCAAAAAATACCATTTTTTTTTATTTCACTTTAAGTAGATTTTGAGTGGCCTAAAAATCACAAAAATGACGATAACTAAGTCAAAAATGATTGAAATTGAATTCCATTTAAATAGCATGAAAGTGCTTTACAATCCGCATCTTTTGGTGAAAACCGCGTCTCAATCGGATGATTTACGCGAAAGTTATGAATTTTTGAAAGGTGCAACTTTGCAACACTGTAACTCCCCACCTAATTATTTTTGGAAAAACTTTATTTGAAAAAAAAGACTACTTATATCAAGTACTATCAAAATACAAAGTTTCAGGAAAATCGGTGGGGGGGAGAAAAAACCCCCATTTTGAATCAAGCTCTTTGCCCCCGTATCCAATTCCACCCTGATTTCATTATTTTTACTAAGCTTTTGGCATTTTCTTTTTGAAAAATCTAAGGGTTTAAACGGACACTGTTGCACGATACACCCCTGATGTCGATTGCACCAAGCAGAACAGAACAGCATACACTGAGAGAATTCTTTTTTATAATACAAGGTGTATTTTGTTTGTGTTAAAGAAATTGCACAGTGAAATATTGGCTAAGGGGGGATGAATTCCTTTAACCCAAAGAAAATGTCTGCTGCTACAAGTAAAAGTTTCCTTGTTGTGACAGTGATTCTCCTTCATGCAATCAGAACTTTACTTCGCGCAAAGAAAACTGTCACAAGTAAACCCTGGTAGAAATGACTCGTGAGAAATCATGACCAAAGCGTGGGAAATCATGAGTTTCTCATGTGAACCTATGAAAAATTTCGTGATTTCCTGGTAAATCTACAAATATTTTCATGATTTCTCATGGAAACTTATGAGAAAACCATGGGAAAATCATGAGACCTCATAGGAAATCATGGGAGCCCATGGGGGAAGTCATTGGTTTTACATGGGTTCCCATGAGGAGCCCATGGTATGATATGATTTTCCTTGAGGAGCCCATGGAAAGTAATGATTTTCCATGCATTCACATGAATTTCTCATGGGAACTCATGATTTCCTGTGCAAATTTGGATTTTTTACATGGGTTAATTTTACCAGGGAACGTGTTTCCTTGTTTTAAAAGAAGTCATTTCTATCAGTGTATGAGTAAAAAGTTGAAAACATATTCAACATAGTTTTCAGTTTTTAATTTCATACAAAATTTGCAAATACCTCTGAGTTTTTTCCCCCATTTATTTCTATTTTCGTTTAATCCAATACATACTGTTATTTGCAATGTTTTAACTTAGAAAAACGACCATAAAATAGTCGAGGCACTGTGGACACCCATATTATGAAGAAACAATATTAGAGGTCCAAAAAAACCGTGTATAACTGAGTCAAAGAAGCAGTTTCTATGCATGTATTCAGAGCCTCGACAATTTTTCCAAGTTTGTCTCCAAAAAACGGAGGGCAGACGTTATATAGGAAGACGCGTTTCACCGTCTCTGCATCCAAAAAAAGAAAATCGCCCACTCAAAAATGAGCAAAAAAAAAAAAAAAAGAGAGGCATATCGTGAAACAAGCTGAGAGGTAGAGAGATAGATGGAGGAGGTAGTGAAAGGGTATGAAGAGAGTAGGCAGGATGGGATGGAAAAAGGGGGGAGAGAGAGAGGAAGAGAAAGAGACAGGGCGCAGTAATACAACTTGAAGCTACATTCTCGTGTTATCGGTTCTTATGAGTGCTAAAAATAACCACGTGACCCATTTTACAGACAGTCGCCAGAGAAGCTTTTACTGCTGTTCTTTTTCACATCCTGCTACACTGAAAAAATAAAAAATTGACGATTCAACAGTTCAACTCGATACACATCCTAATTGGATGGAGGTCGGGCATAAAATATTTGACTAAAATTGCAAAATTTGAAATAGTTTTTACCGTCATAAAACAAACTATACCGAGTGATTTTCATAGAATTATTTTAATAAAGCCAATTAAACCACTTTCAAACTTCTACGTTGCGTTTTAACAAAGTTCATATGCATTGAAAGTCGTCGAACTATGTCTAGCCTTTTCCATTGACTCGTTCCACTGAGTGACGCGCCTAAATCGCACATATGTGCTAGACATTAGTGTTTAAATAATGGGTCAGTTGCGTAGTTTTGCTACAGCAACATGACACATTGATCTTCGGCTCATTAGAATTCGGCAAAAATAACGAAGAAAATGTCAAAATCCACTCATTGTCTCAGGAAATCACTTCCATTTCAAATAACTCTCGCACAACGATAGACACTATCATTATCGACGTAAAACTACATAGACCGGAACCATCAAGTTTAAGTAGACCTCAACATAACTTAATAATATTTTGAATGTCTCGTTTAGATGCGTACATTTCTTGTTATTTGTTGTAATTTTTGATGTACAAGAAAAGGCTAGACGGCAAATGCAGCCAATATTTCATGTATTTATAGAAGGAAATTCCATCATTTTGTGCGGTTACGATATAGGTAGTTTACGTTTACACGGTAGTCCCTTCTTTGTAGTATATGCCCGTGCAAATAGTGTCTATAAGTGTAGCAGGGGCTGTTGGAAATTGAAGTTATTTCTCACGGAAAAAAAGGTTGATGTCGTAGACCAGAATGTGGGTGAAATTTACCATTAGCGCTACCTGATTTTGACCTTAGCAAAACATTTGTCGACAAACTCAGTGGCGTAGATAAGGCCCCCGCGGACCCCGCCAGGCGGGAGGGCCCCCAGGCTCTGAGGGCCCCTGAAGACTGACGATGTTGGGGCCCCGGGCCTGATGAAAGGAAAAACTTGTCAAAGTAAAGAAAGGAAAGTTTTTCATTATTGAAATAGCATTCCTCCTTCGTTTTTTTGTTTGTAAGTAATTTCCGTCTTCCAACACTGTTTAAGCGTTTTCTTACGGAAATACTTTTCCATAAAAAAAGTCGCGAGTTTTAAGTTCTTCGATAGGAAAACAAGAAGGAAGGAAATAAAAAAGATAACTATAAGTGTTAAATATTTAAGCAGATTAAATTGTAATTATGATCTGGCAACCATGACAACAATAAAACTTTTCAATACATCTACAAACATATGATTGATACTTTAACAGCCCCCCTCAATCATATTCCCAAAATGGCATCTCTGAACTTTTTGAATTTTGGAAAAGGTAAGCCCTTGGTTAAAATGTCTGCGAGCTGGTGTTCGCTGCTGATGTACTCAATTTGTAAGATTTGATTTTGAGTGAGTTCTCGAACGAAGTGGAATCGCACATCTACATGTTTCACATCTACATGTAAACATACATCTACATGTAAACATATGATTGATACTTTAACAATAAGCATGAATTGTGTGAGCATTTTTAGATTAATATTGCCTGAAGTTACGTTTGAGAAAATCTAATCTCCAAAAATTTTCGGGGAAACACCCCAGATCTCAGGTCCTACAAGCGCGGGGGGGGGGAGGCTGAACCCCCTATCTTGGAGTGACAGTAGAGGGGCCCCTAAAAATAATTGGCGGGAGGGCCCCGGAATCCTTGTCTACGCCACTGGACAAACTCAATCTCAAAATAGTATTCATGAGTAAAAGCTATTTAGAGATCGTCACCATCAGTGATGGTAAAACCCCGACCTCAATAATTACAGCCTACGAATGCGCCACCATCACAGATAGTGCAAATATACTACGCGGATCATGCGCGCCACCATCAGGTAAATTACAGCGTGCGCTGCACGCGTGCGGGAATTTCATGGCGTTAGTTTTTCTCTCAAGCCTAGATATTCTTAACTACATGACTACTTAATGCAAAACATATTACAAAAAAAGGGAAGCACACAAAAACAGCAAAAGATATCATCAAATACAGAGCAGCAGTTGACTGAAAGCTTTCAGATAATCGTAGATAAATATGCACTCACCAATTTTTAGGGTTCCAAAAGTTAATCGGATATTCAAAAGGATGAAACGTTTGAGGTATATGCTAACTGTTACAGATTAGTTTACAAAATTCTGCCGCTGACTTTACAAAATTCTGCCTCTGACTTCCTAAGAAGGAATCATAATAAAATATTGTGAACAGCGGAGACTTTCATAAACAAACTCATTACTTGTAGCGAAAGATCAGAACAGTGAATAAAAAATCACAATTACAAATATATCGAAAGATGTCCTATATTTTGTACTTGCCTTACTTACGGTTTCTTTTTGGCGTGTCACCACCATGAGTCTCAATCATCCTAACATCTCTTCGCATCGAAGCTTGCTCGAGGTACAACCCACTGCGTATAATGGTGCCGATGAGCCCGTACCCTAATATTTTGTGCCCATACGAAACTGTAAGTGATATGAGACATGGACAAAACACAGGATATTCTTCGATAATACTGTGATTGTAAATTAATGCGTGATGTTTCGAAAATGTTGCTGAAACGTGCAATTCCACTTTAAGGCACGTGGAATCCAATGGTGTGATAAAGTCTGTGAGTACTTCCTATTTACTATCACGGATTTGCATTTGAAAATTTGGACCCTGTTCCTAATGGGAAAAACCCACGAGAGAGAGTGAGATGGAGCATTTGTTTGGATCCAAGTATTTTCGTGACGTTACACTAAACAGGTCAATCCACGCAAATAGTTGATGTTTCTAATGGTCGCATTGGCGGCAATTTGCGCAGAAGACGGAATATATACACCCTTCTGCGCATGTATAAAAAGAGCTGTCAGTGACAAACTCTTCTGTGACGTCGTAAAGACTTCTGCCAAGCTTTTATTATGGAAAGTTTGGTTTAGCTCCGATAAATTTTCACTCAGATTGAATTTTGCGCTCGTATATTTAGAGCGGAAAATGTTTATCATTGAAGAAAAGAAATTACATTTCGAAAAAGCAAATACTAGTTATGTAGACGGAATGGTTGCTTACGGAATAGATGATTCGTGCGGATTGTATACGGATTTGATTTAAGTGATTTCCTTTAGATCTGCCTGTATCAATTTGTACGGTCTTCAGAAGCCATACGTGTGATATTTACTCTAAAACTCCCCCTCCCCCCCCACCCGTTTCTCCTTAACCCCGACCTATCATTCCTATGTACCTCTTCTCCCCTTTGAAATCGCCGGTTATGCATTCATGCCGCGAAGGATAGCGACTTGTATGATTTCCGAGGGGAGGAGAACCAAACTGTGGTTGCCAAATTTCCAAAAAAAAAATAATAATAATCTTCCCTCTTTTCATGTATAAATGGACAATTTGGATGAAAGAAGGAACTCCAATAACCTACCCTAAATTAATTTTTCTTCCCCAACTTTTTTCCGGCCCGAAATTTTCAGAAAAGTTTTACATCGGCTCAAAAAGTTTCTTTTCCCTGAAATTTTGGTGATGCTGGTTGCATCACTGCCCCTTAAAAGCGGCCAAAACGAAATTTTAGACTTAAATTTGGCCAGACTTTTCTCGGGTACTGAAGCAATTAAACTTTAAAAAAAAGAAAATGATTGATCATTATCTCCACCAGGATACGTAGCTCTTAGCTACGCGGAAAATATAAACAAAATGAAGGGGGGGGGGGAAGAATGAATTTTGGGTGCATTGTGAAAGATCAGCACTTCATGGATACTAGAATGGTTTTGGCCGTACACGTTTGACTTAGACAATGTTAAAATTTTGGATTAAGAGAGAAATTATTGAGCGTCAATCAGAAGTAGGGAACGAATGTTTGTTTATAGTGCAGATGTGGACCGACTGAGCTCGTACTATTTCCATCACTGAGAAAAAAGTGGCTATTAAAACTATAAGATTAGAACCATAGATGTGTTTCGGCTTATTTCAATCATAAGACCTATCGTTGCAATAGTCGGCGTGCTTGAATCTACACAAATTCTGATTGTCTCTATGGAAATCCGATTATTTCTATGGGAAATAAAGCGCGGGAATATCCTATCCGAAAATTCATTGAACAATGGACATTTTTCTGAGTCCATACGAGCGAAAGTAATAGAGAGGATTTGTGAGACGTGATTGTTGAGGCAGGATGGAGGCAGCCATAATGAACATCTTTTATTCACATTTTCACTCAGGCTCGGTTTTTGCCTCATATTTTTTAACATTTAAATTTAAGATGAGAAAAAAATAATAATGAATGTTACAGATCCATTTGAAATTGGGTTTAGGAGGAGAAAGCAAGTGTTTTAAATTCGATACTGGCCACAGAAATTTATATAACTGTTTCTATAAGAAGAATTTGAACGATGAAAAAACTGACACATGGCAGTAAAATACAAAATTGTCTCTCCTGGATAGTTGTATTGGAATTCTTTGTCCAGGTATCCGATCTATAAAACACGATTGCACTTTCATTTTAAATCAATTTCCACTTAATTAATTACAAATTTTGATTTAAGGTTAAAAAAAACTGAGGCAAAAGATCCAGATGCAACAGTGGGAGGCGTAGAAAGGATCCGTGGCACCCGGGGCGAAGCACTTTAGTTTCACCCCCCCCCCCCCCCCCCCCCCCTAAAAATTTAGACAAATATTTTTGTTTTTTTTAGGCCATGTTTTGCCGAGAATAAAATAAAACAGATTATGAAAAACAAAAACAAAATGAAAAAAATTTAAAAAAAAAATATATATATATATATAAATACATTAATTTTTCAAATCATTCAAATAAGTTTAGTGAATTTAATAAATTATCCTACTTCAGGGTGACACTTTTCGTTCAGAGTGGCACTCTCCTGCTTCAGGGTGACTCTCTTCGCTCGAAAGGCAACTGTCCTGCTCCAAGGTGACGACACCCTTTAGCCGGGTTGATACTTTAATCCAGTGACAGCTCGTTGGATGCGATATATTGATGGCTACTCCATTTAAAACTGTAGAAAAGTATCGATCGTAAGGGGTGCAATTGAACCCCCGAGAAATCGATAATTTTCTAAAAGTTTTAAATGGAAAGAGGACATCGATACATCGCATTTCACGAGCCGCCACTGCTTTAATCATACATCCTTCCACTCCAATTTTTCTCAGGTCCTCTAACATTTTTTCAGTATTTCTCTATTTTTCCAATATTTTTCTCTTTATTCTTCCTCTGCTTTCTTTTTTCTCGTCCTTCTTCTCTCTTCCTCCTCTCTTTTTCCCCTTTTGTCTAAATTTTCTTCACACTTTTCTGCGTATTTACTGCGAGTGTCACCCTCATGCTAGTGTCACCCGGGGTGAACCTCCCCCTCCGCTCCCGCCTTACTACGCCACTGGATGCAGATCGCCCATTCTACCTTACTTTGGATTAAATAGGGCATTCCAACCAGAGTGCCTAGGTAAACCTAACTAACTAGCCCGTAATTTACGGTGTCCAAGACCGTATCGTTTTTTTTTTTTTTTTTTTCAGTGCGTGTTTGGCGCAGATAGCCTTCGTTGCAAGGCTTTTTGCAGTCGTATACGGTGCGGGCGCATTTTTGTAGAATTATTGCCTTACCTTTGTCATCATTGATTTTTCTCAGGAAAAAACTGGATAAAACGCTTTGGTAGAACTGACAAAACCTTGGGTAGAAAAAATGACCCAGCAAAAGACTTCAGTAGGTTTTGTACGACTGACTAAAGAGACTTTGTTGGGTGAACCAAAGTGCGGGTCAGCTCAACTGAAGTGTTTTTCTGAGTCATTTTTCTACCGAAGGTTTTGTCAGCACTAGCAATAATAAAGTGTTTTCCTTTCTGTTTCTTTCTATGATTAACTGTATATAGAGACGAAACCATGTTAAAGATATCCTATTCCAAAAAAGGCAACATATGGACAGTTTGTTTGCCTCCTTAAATGGGGCAGTTGCAAGGCTCCGAAATGATAAGTTTTTTCAAAATAAAATGAAAGTACTTGATGAGCTGAGCACAAAGATGCCTTTGGTTTCTAATGTCCCATTGTTTCGAAGATGAGACTTTGGCCCAAAATACATTGTTTTAAATGGGAATTCCGCGTAGTGATGTCACTACGCACACGATTTCTTACAATTTTACACGTGTGTATCTCCAAAACTGGGGAACTTATGAAAAAATCAAAGGCACCAATGTTCTTCGCTCATCAAGTACTATAATTGTAATTATAAAAAACACACAATTTCAGACCCTTGCAACTGCCCCATTTAACGTCAAAGCAAAATTGTTATTAATTCTGTAAAACTGCTCATTTAAATGAAAGTGCAAGTGCTTTAGAGTCGCTCTCTGGGCACATACGTTTAGAGAAAGTATCCAGGTGAGAGAAGTTTGTTTGTCACTGTCATGGGTCAGTTTCTTTTTGGTTTAAATAATCCCAGAGGCAACAGTTATATCGATGTCTGTGTCCAGCTAACTTGTAATCCTTAATTTCTAAAGCACTTTTCATCTCCATTTCAAACCAATTTCAAATGGATTTGTCACAACTTTTTTTTTTTTATTTTTTTTTTTTTTTTAAATTTAAAGGTTAAAACATATGAAGCAAACAAAGCGAGACTGTGTGAAAATGTCCATAAGAGATTTCTATCATGGCTGCCTCCTTGCTGCCTCAAAAGCACGTCACACAAATCATTTCTATTTTTATAGCTCGATTGGAATGCTTAAACCAGTTGTATAGTCTTTGCTTCAAAGACGCCGGACGATTGAATCACATACGGATAATAGGGTGGGACTCATAGTGTGCATGACATTTTCGCCACTCTATAGGTACTTACAAGTGGCAACTACGCTGTAGAAAAGATGATTGGACGAGGCGAGCCGAGAGGAACCACCACGAGCCGTATCACCTCATCGCTCGCTGACTGCGAATCAAACAAGCCCCCCCCCTTCCCTTCCGCATCCCTGCCCCATCCCTCCTTTCCTAAAGTAATAAAACAACTTACATAAGGAGTTCTCCAAGTGATGTGACATGTAATCACACACAAACGTCACAAAACATATAAAATACTATAGCCGTTCCAGACACCCTACGGGTGCCCTCCACGGCCAGCATTCTAGGGGCACGGGCTAGTTGACACTTTGATAGTTTGTTTGTTTTTCTTTAAAGAATCATGGTTGTTAAATGAACGATTGAAGAAGTACGGTAAAAATTACTGACAAAAAATGACGGATCAAAATGGAACGCTCAGGTTTAAGCGATGAGCGTTAGGACCGAGAGAGTTGCGACAGTCTTAACCCTTTCATCCCTGGTGTACATTTCAATGTACAGTCGGGGACAAAAAGAGTGTCAGATGGCTCCTTGAGGTAGGTCACCTGTAATACTTAAATTCATTGAGATAAGTACTGCGGGTGGCCTACTTCAAGGAGACATCTGACATTCTTTTTGTCCCATGACGCATCTTATAAAAGTTGCACTAAAAAAAGAATGGGCTTTTGAAGAGTAGAATACTCCCCCAAAGAAACAGTAAATATGACACCTTTCACCGGTTTGGGAAAAGATTACACAAAATAGTTCAGTGTATGACTGTAATGCACAAAAATATTCGCATTTGTAATCTTTTCTCAGCCGGTGGAGTCGTCGATGACCTAAAAAAATCTTGCGCGGATATTTTGTTAATTTAACGGCTTTTTCACCGATTGAAAAAGATTACACACACTGAAAAAAATCAATTGTTAAAGCAACAATTCAAAATTTGCTGATTTAACAAAAATTGAAAGTCTCTAAATCAACCAGGGTTTTACGTTAAGTCAACAATGTATTTGTTGAGTTTACAAATATAGTTGTTCAATCAACCACACGATGGTCAATGGTGTTCTTTCAACAAAATAGTCATTGTCAATTTAGCAATTTTAAATAGTAAAAAAAAAAAAAAAAAAAAAAAAAAAAAAAAAAAAAAAATACAGAACTTAACAAAATTCGTTGATCTAACAATTCAGCTTGTTATATCATTGTTATTTTTACTATTTGATTTGCTGGTTGGGCAAATTAGTTGTTAAGCTAACAAAATGAATTGCTGATTTTCCATTTGAGTTGATAATTTAACAAAATTATAGGTTAATTTAGCAAATCATTTTGTTCTGTACTTTTTTAACTATTTATTTTTTTCAGTGCACATGCGAGTATTTTCGAGCATTACAGTCATGAACTGAACTGAACTGTGTAATCTTTCCTCAAGCGGTGGACTCATCAGTGAATTGAAAAAAATGCCATTAAATATACACGAGCGGCAGAACTATTAACCCCTTATGGGCCAAGCCCGAATATACTCGTTTTCTCTTCTAGTCTATTTCACATTGATTCAGTCTTCATTTCGAATGAACGCAATCATAGATGAAAACACTACAATAAACAAGGTCTCGTTGAGTGCCTTCAATTCTTCGTATAGGCAATTCCAACTCCCCCGAGTACGAACAGTTAACTACCTTTCCTTTATACACAAAAGAGTGCGGTGTTCTATTGAACTAACCTGGTTCTTAAGGGATAAAGTGTCTCACCGTGCGAGATATAACTTCCGATTGGCTGCTGCTATAAATTTTACAGTTGTAAACAAATGTCAGCTGTGGGTACTTTTAACGTCATCATTGGCCACGCAAAGGTAAAATGCGTATACTCTATTCAGGATAAGAGGAAACTTGACGATTCAGGTAGAGACGCACTTCTTTGAAGCGCCGAACCCTTGAATTCACACATTTGCGCTGGCAATTTCCGAGTTCCGTCCAGTGGTCCCAAATCAGGAACCGAGTTTCGTCCCACAGAAACAGGGAAGAAAATATTTAGATCTGCCCTAAAAAAAAAGTTTGGCAACATCGCATCAAAACAAACTGCAAGAAATCGCAAAGAATGGTGAAAAACATACAATTTTTCTGGATGCTATATGATCTGTGATCTATGATATTTCTGGACTCGCGTCAATAATGTAAAATTAATGTTCAATTTGTTTTACTTTTAAAGCCGAAAACGCTAGCGTCAAGTTAATGAAACTTTACATAACAGGAACTTACTATCCAAAAGCTTTGGGTAGGAATTTGAAACAATTTTTTTTTTTTTTTTTTTTTTTTTTTTTTTTTTTTTTTTTTTTTTTTTTGTATTCATGACGCCCGATAGATTTTAAAGAATAATCTTGCAATAAAATTTCCATTTCTTCCTCCTGCTTCATGGTTTTGGAGCATTTTTGCCGTTGTAAATGGAGACTTTGAAGTTTGATGTACGTTTTGCTCCTTATACCAATCAACGCATCCTTTAAGAGAAAAATATTAGGATGATTTAAACGAAGTTCATTAACCTCTTGCCCATCGCTTATCAGAAACAGATCTTCCGATCGAATGTTACAAATCTTACAGCTGACCGGGAGATAATTTGTCTCGTGCTTTACAGTGCTGCTGGTCCAGAACTCCGACATAGTTGCCATTTACAGCACATTTTAATGGAAATTCCTTATTTAATTGAGAAATCGGCTCAACAAAGGGACGGAACTCGGATGCTAGGGGACGTGAAATGGGACGGAACTCGGATGCTAGGTGCGCGGAATTGACCGCGGGTCGGAACTCGGATGCAGCCTTTGCGCTCACGCGGGCTCGGTTCAAATCGACCCTCCACCAGGATAAAGCATAATACACGGTTGTTTTATCGGTGCAAAAGTTGAAAATGATTACAGTTTCGACGAAACTGGCAAAATTTCGGCCCAAAGGTTTTTTAGTCGACAAAATTAGTAGAAATAGACCCCTCAACACCCTCGGGGATTTAAATTTCAAATAATCCAAATAAATCACAGCCACAAAAGTATTTTTTTTAAAAAATAAATCTTCGAAGAGCCAGCAGGGGGTCTCCAATCTAGAAAAGTTGCACTTTCTCAGTTAAATAGCTAGGTTGGTGGACGTCTATCCGAAAATATTGTAAAAATAGGTTTCTCTGAAACGGATCTCATTTTACCATACCTGAAAAAGTTCTGATTAGATCTGAAATATCGGAACTGAATTGATGGTGCTGAAGTGTTTTAGACAAGTTTTACCTAGATTATACAAGAGCAGATGATGACGATGTATTGTATAAGCTTCGATGGATTCCACCGGAGACGCCCTAATTTTTGTGTAATTCAATATATTACTTGTTGCGAACTCTTCCATCGATGATCTTTTGAAATTTGATGGATTGATTAGCCTCCCCTTCTTTAGCGATGGACTTTGTTCAAAACATTTATTTTTTATTTTGTTTTTTGTTTGTATCTTAGTTTCTTTGTTTACTTTTTTCTTTTCTAAGGGCATGAATGGCCAAAGATGCTGAGGCACCCTTTTAGTAAAAACCTATTTAACTAAGTTTCTTTTTTTCTTTTTTCTATTTTTCTTTTTTTTTCCTACTTATTCTTTTCTTTCTTTCTTTGTTTGCTCTTTACCTATCCAAAGGATAAAGTTGAAAAGAGTCCAATTCATCATCCTCCATTAACTCTGTTGATTCTCTTTTATTTTGCTCGTTCTTGTGGTGAAAGAAAATGTTCCCGACAAATATTGGAGCGGCATTCAGAAAATTAATTAAGAGGGCCCACATATAATGTTACTTGTTGAAATTGCAAATGATTTATTATCGAGGACTTGGAGCTATCAGTGGCGAGGCGTTAAATTTGGCAACAATATATTTTCTCCATTTAAATTCACTGAAATAATCGAACGCTTTAGTTATCGGCGATGACCAGGCGTTTCGATATTTTTGAGATGTTTAAATAGGAAAAAGGAACGTTGCCAAATTGCACGCCTCGTCACTGCGGATAAGCTATATTGGCGGCTCGTGAAGTTTGGCTTCAATGTATTCTCTTTCATTTAAACCTACGTAAAAGAATCGATCTTTGATGGAGGATTCCCTGAATCCCAGAAAAATTGTTTCTTTTCAATATAGGTTCAAATGTAAAAAAAAAAAATGGCGGCCAAACTGATCGATCCGTACCAACTGCTTGAGGCATGTCAAGAAGCCGTGTTTTTAGCTCAATGCTTTCTCAAGCATGCAGTAGCATAGTGTGCAATCTGACAACATTGTATATTATATTTTGCCCCTTTAAAACCCAAGTAAAATATCGAATTCAAGATTGTTCACTGGAACACCTAAAACTTCGATATCGATATTTTCGTCGGGTTTAGATTAGCAAATACAATGTTGCCAGATTGCACAATGCACGTGCTTCGCTGCAGTTCTCAAATCGATGAAGCTGTTGAAATATATACAGGCACAGAATACTCTAATCAGAATGGAAACTATGATTCATTTTGAAACATTCTTTATTGCTTCGGCCACTTCGGGTGTATTCGGGTCGGCCATGTTGGAAAGTGATCATTTCCGTCAAACTTCAGCAACTGGCCGGGTTGTGATTGGTTGAGCGTCAAATAGGAGCGTAAACATAACCTGAAAAAGCAAAGAAGCACGTCCACTATCTTGAGAAGTGAGCAAACACGGTTGCCAGTTTGTGCTGGTAAATTCCAAATCTTGTTTCCATTGCCTCTTTTGGGAGTTTTCGTTCTCATTATAGTATTCTGTGATGTAGGAGTGGAGTTCTGGCAAAATTTAGCTGCATTTATACTACAGCTGTATCCAAACAGGTCACTTCCATAATAGCGCTGTAGTCTTTGAGACCAAATTGGGATACCATGATTTTCAAACGGGGGTTCATTTCTCGATCTGGTCAGGTCTCATTGTCACCTTAGAACCATGACCGGATCCAGCAGTTTGGCAACCATGAATTCATCTCATTTTAACCTACACAAAACAATCGTTTCTTGAGGGGGATATGGGCCTTTTACTAATCGATTGTTTTTCGAGCATTCAAATGGGAACAATACACAGTTGCTAGGTTGCTGTATCCACCTTTGTTGGGAACGTAGCAAAATGTTATTCCACTCTCGGATTGACCTGTGCAAATGGACCTTGTGAAGAAAAAAAAAGGAAATACAATAATAAAAAATCCAGCTGTTTAAAGCTTAAAGTATGTAATTAAAAGATAAGAGAGAGAGAGAGAGAGAGAGAGAGAGAGAGAGAGAGAGAGAGAGAGAGAGAGAGAGAGAGAGAGAGAGAGAGAGAGAGAGAGAGAGAGAGAGAGAGAGAGAGAGAGAGAGAGAGAGAGAGAGAGAGAGAGAGAGAGAGAGAGAGAGAGAGAGAGAGAGAGAGAGAGAGAGAGAGAGAGAGAGAGAGAGTGAGTGAGTGGGAAAAACAGAGAGGAGTGATATAGAGATTGGAGATTAGACTAAGGGAACCTACGATGACCAAACGAAACCCATGACGTCACTGTACTGAGCCAATTCAAAGGGGAAATAGAGTTTTCCGTGCACGAAACCAAGGCAAATAAAAAGGTATGCCCATGACGGCTGGAGCAGTATAAGTACACTGAACTGACACCCTAAAGTGCCTGTACGTGATAACGCTGGCAAAATGTTACGTCGTCCAGTGGTAGGATTGAAATCCAGAAGATTGCTTACTTGGCAGTTTTTTTTTTTTAGGTTTTCGTATTTGAAAACTTTTACTTATTATTATAATATATTCTTCGCTGGTGACCATAAGGCTTTCAGCGAGTTTTCGCAAACGAATATATCCAACCGAATTATACAAAATCATTGCCAACCTACGCATGACAACAGTGTATGACACGAAACTGGATCGTGTTATCCGAACTTTTTCGGTGTTTTGGGGCATCGATGGCAACAATTCGATTTTGAATTCAAGTCTGGAGGTGAATTTAAAATCGAATTGATGCCATCGATGCCCCAAAAACATCTAAAAACACAATTGAGTTTCCTCGAATATGTAGTTAGGTTGGTAATTGTTAATCATATTCGACAGCGAAAATTCATTTATCATTCAGTAACCTGGTTTGGTCACTTTACTGCTGTACAATCAAATGAGTGTCCACCATCTTTAGATCCGAATTTTTTGAGTAGGTTGCGGTTTTTGAAATTTGTTCCTAGCAAGGTTTGTTGTTATAAATTTTTGACCAGGTCAAAAAAATCTATGAATGGAATATTTTTAATATACAGGGTGGTCCAGTTCTTTCCGGCATAAATTTCAGAGGTCATTCGGAAGGTCTATACGAACAAAAAAGTTCCATGAACCATAGTCCAAAAATGCTTCGTTTTCGAGTTATGAAAGCTCAAAGTTGCGCGAAAAGTATTGTACACAAAAGAGAAAAAAAAATTATTCTGAGCAGCAGAAGGGGAAATCAGAAAAATCAGAGTACAGGTTTTGTTCTACTAAACAAGAGCTACAAAAAACGGCTCATGACTTTTTTCCCAAAAACGCGTTCCAAAGGGCCTACGGCCGATTCAAAAAATAACCGTATGACCGTATGCGGCAGAAAAGTCGAAAAAAGTGTGTTACGGTCAAAACTAATTCTGGAAAAAACTAAAATAAGATTAAGCAAACTCTTAGCTTTCATTTGAGCTATTATTTGATTCATTTCGAGTGCGGAATAGCGGAATGGCAGCGGTTTTAAAAAAAAAAAAAAAAGTCGGTGCGCGATTTTGAGCGCAGAGCTGACGATCAACGAGTGTCCCCTATGCTACAACGGGATGTACGGTAAATCATGGCACACCGCTCTATATCGAGCAGTGGCCGTCTGGTTAACGAGCTGTGTGCGAAAACCCCGTACCTGTGATGAGTGTGGGTTCGATCCTGCCTCACTTTTTTCAACCTTAAATCAAAAAATGTTATTAATCCAGTAGAAATTATGGTTTTAAATGAAAAGACAAAATGTTCAAGAGTGGTTATCTGGACATAGAATTTTAAAACAACTATCCAGCGGGCCGATCATTTACTTTATCGTTAAACCGATCGTTAAGACTGTCTACGAGTGATGCTATTGGTCGGAAATTGTAAAACTCGGCTGTTGCTATGGTAACCATCGTTATAAGTCTCGTTTTATAATGGCTATCCATAGTTACCTTTAAAAAAACGGACACTATAACGATGGTTACCATAACAACGACTAAGTTTTACAATAGTCGACCAATAGCATCAACCAACCAATAGACAAACCAACCAATAGACCAACCGATAGACAGTCTTAACGATCGGTTTAACGATGAAGTAAATGATCGGCCAGCAGGTGAGAAAATTTAGCTTGTTTCCATAATGTGTCACTTTTTTATCGTGCCAATCCTTCCAGTAGAAACAGCGTTGTTTATATATTTCTATGTCCGAATAGCCCTTTTGAAACACTTTCACTTTCGTTTATAACAAATTTCAAATGTATTTGTCACATTTTTCTTTTAAAAATTGAAAGGTTAAAAAATATGAGGCGAACAAACTGAGCCTGTGTAAAAAACGTTCTTAAGAGATTTCCATTGTGGCTATCTTCGTGAGGTTTCAATATCACTCCCCACAAATCCTCTCTAACGCTATAGCTCGTTGGAATGGATGGACAAAATTACACAATAAACCTAACCGTAAAATCATCCATGGTGGTTACGCAGGTTACTCGTTAGCCTGCCACTCTAGATAAATGAATACCTCTTTGTTTTGATTCTATAACGAAGAGACGACTTACAGTGGATCGAAAAATACAATTTCCCTGACATAGTATTGTATAGAAAAAAAAAAAAAAAATCAAGAATGTAGGTATAATAAATGTATAGGTATACAGGGACAATTCTCATCGAGATAGCGCCTAAAGCGTTTTGGTACAGGTCTTGTGGGAGTGAGCTGATGACCAATGACCAAATACCCTCAGCTATTGTTGATGCGTGCGCACAAAAAAAAAAAAAAGTTTAACCCCTTCTACCACAGCTTTTGTTCATTTATCACCTAAACATTGCCTAACACTATAGTCTCCTGGCGGCGCGGCAGTCCCCGACTCTCACTCTGTGGAGGTCACGGTCCTTCTTCTTCTCCTTCTTATTATTCTTCTTCTTCTTTATTTTCGTGGCAAGACATATCTCTTCTCTTATAAAGTGCCAGACCGACGAGCAGGAGCTTGGAGAACCTCCGACGTCGCCGGCCGCGACACGGCGACCTCTTCTCCACTCTCCCCCCTGTGTGCACCCACTCATCTCTCGCTCGCTATTTTTTTTTCTCTCTCCCTCTCTCTCCCTTTTTCTCTCCCTGTTTCTCTCTCTCTCTCTCTCCCTCCCTCTCTCCACCTCCCCTCTCTCTCTCTCTCTCTCTCTTTCTCTCTCTCTCGGACCCCCTCCCCCTGGATTGACGATAAACGACTCCACCACCCGCCCCTATCTCTGCGAGAGTGAGGAACGCTTCTGTGTGGAAAATTTTGATCTTGGCGGTGTTTTGACGAAAGTTTGCGTTTCCCCTGTGGATTTCGATTTTTCGTCGGTTCGTTCCTTATTTTTCCACTTCGCATAGTCATATTTTGTTCTTTTCCGCTACTATTGCAATTTAGCTCCAGTTTATTTATTTATGGACCTTATTCTTCTCCCGTCCGAGAGGAAGTCTCCAGAGTGATGCAGTGTGTTTTGGAAATCGGACATGTTTCATCGAGATTTGAGGGTCCCCCGATGAAGTGACGCGTGGCGAGATTGCGTTTCGAAGAACAAAACTGGGTCAAGAAACGCTGATGATGACCGTCGACTGAATCCTTCATTTCGGATGCTTTGTTGGAGGCTCTTCGCGTGTGTTGTTTCGACAAATGTTAACTTTTTCAAGATTTTTCCGGGAAATTTAATACAAAAATGATGGTTGAGCTGGAAAAGTTTTGTGATTGTTTAATGAAGTTTTGTGATACGACAAATCAAATCATTCAAAAGCCTCATTCCGATGCTTCAAGTCTATATAATATTGGAATTTATTTGAGAGAGAAATTGCGAGTGAGAGAGGGAGAAAGAGAGAGGGAGAGGAAGAAAGAGAGAAGAAGAGAACAATTCTCCGTTTAGAGTAACAAACCCAGCATTTAAATTGATTTAGAACATATTTTCTTTACAAATTCATGTTGCATGTGTACTGACATGGGTGCATTTTGTTGAAGGCAAGGGGGGCACTTGCCCCCGTAAGCGTTTTGTCAATATCATTATCATCTGTTGTCACTTTATTCATAATATTATCGAACACTTTTAAAGTAAAACAAAATTAAGTGACTCATCATCTTTACTGGCTACTTTAATGGAAAAAAGGCGTATAAATACTGAAAAAAGTCATGATACCTGATAGTCATAATACAGTTTTCTAGTCATATCACAAGAAGTACAGTGACATGTGAACAACAGAATGTCTAGTACTTTGACCAGAAAATGCTGGTGTTACCATCAGAATATGGTCACAGAACCAGAATCCCCCCAAAATTTTCAAGAACTATGGTATACAAACATTAGAAATTCTGGTAGACCAGACCATCCCATTACCTTTGTTCACATATCAATGTGCTTTTAGTGTTTTTGCTATCTATGTATTTTGTTCCGTGAAATATTAAATGTTGTAATGATTAAATTGATCCGAAGAGCTTTTAAAGTGACATGAGAAGTTGAATGAGACCATCGCTAAACAATAAGACTAATAGGATTAACGCATGACTGAAGAAGGTTACTGAGCTTGAAATAATGTGGCTGTTGCACACTTTTGCTATAAGCGATTTAATAGTCGATTCCGGTGTAAAAACCTCCAAAAATAACGATGACAGCGCTAGAAACTTCCGAAATCCACTCCTAAACTCAATAAACGATTTTATTTGCGCGGGCGCAATGATATGGCTGAGGGTAGTAACAATGGGAGATTCCCATTTAAAAATATTGTAAATCCACCAAGAAGTGACCAATGAGAGACGCCTTTCATTTGACACCGGTGTCACTAGATGTTGCGGTACCATTCATCGGATGTGGATCATCACTCTGATGAATAATTACTCTGTGAATCATCCTTGTCAGCATAGAAAGAGTGACGAAATTAAAATAGGAATCTCCCATTGTTACCGCCCTCGGCCACCATTACGCCCGCGCAAATAAAAGCGTTTATTGATTTTAAGAGTGGATTTCGGAAGTTTTGAGTGCTGCCATTGTTATTTGACGAGGTTTTTACACCAAGAATCGACTGTGAAATTGCTTATAGCAAAAGTGTGCAACAGCCCCATTCCCTATACAGAGTATGGGTATGTAAGGATATCAACACGTATACCCACATGATATCCATACATATACCCATATGGATCCATATACCCATACGCTGTATACGGAATTGGTTATGGATCCATATATCCATATGCTGTATAGGACATTGGTTATGGACCGTTTTTGCCAGGGCGTTGAAACCATTTCTAAATGTGATTCATTGTCATTTGTTTCTTTTTCTTGAAACGATAGCCAGAATGCATATGAGCTCACGTCATGAATATGCATGCGTTAAAATGTTGGCAGTGCATATTCGTGGTTAAATTACCTAAATTTTTTTAATCTCGATAAAAATAAAAATCTAAACCATGGTCAGCTTTGGGGTCTGGACGCTTCGTATCTTTTGTTTATTGCTTTCTCCAGCGATTGGTAGTACTCATTTTAAAAAAATAAAACTTGACATTTACTTTTGAAACACCCTTCGTAAAAGGAACGTTCCACTGGGAGCAACTACGTTGATGACAGGGTTTTACACGGAGCGCGGAACGCGGAACGTGAAACGCCGGGTTTGAATTCTGGTTCACGATTCTGAATAACTTGATCAAATATAGTTAGTTACCCAAGAGAGTTTTATCAACTTAGCCGCTATGGTTAAGTTTTAAACTTATTCTCCCGCGCTCAATTTACCCGATAAAAATGAGCCGATGGCGTTGCTATGTCTCAGAAATTTAATGGCGGCTTACTCTATAACGAGAAAGTTAAAGTATTTGATTTCTTGCAACTTTATAATCAACATTCTCAGAATTCGAATTAGAGTGCACGAGAATTTTCATCGTTAATTTTATTTACTTATTTATTTATCTTTTTTTTTCTTTAGTCGTTCACCAAGAGAAAAATCTAATTTACTAATGCCGCGTCGCGCCGGCCGTGTGGGGGTAAGCAACACTCTAGGAAGGGCTTGGGAGCCGAAACTGTGGGAATCAGTAGCGCACCGAGAGTTTCTTCATCTCTCTCTTTTCTCCATTCAGAAACGTATGTTAGACAAGGATGGACAACGGGATAAAACCCCCTCCTTCTGTCTTTTTCCTACTCATACATTCAAATGGAAAATGAGAGAGATGGAAGATATCCTGGTTGCGCCAGTGGTGGGAATACGAAAATGAGTTACAATTCATCATTCAAAAACTGAATCCAAAGGATCATGCACCAACAGAACTTGATTCCAACGATTCGGTTTCAAGTTATTAGGTTGGGAGCTCTTTTGGGAGCCGTTCACCCAAAGAGCTCCCAACGCAATAACTTGAAATTGAATCTTTGGAATCAAGTTTTGTTTGTGCAAGAGGCCAAGAGCCTTTGGGTTCTGTATTTAAATGATAAATTGTAACTCATTTCAGTATTCCCACGGTTTTCTGTCGCGCAGAACAAAACAATCAGATCGAACCATGGCTCCGGCTCCCAATCCCTGGCTCTAGGTATCCGATTCAAATGCTCTTACTTTTATGGGTGCGCCTTCATTTTTTCAGGTAGACCAACACGGTACCGGCGCGTACGAATCGTTGTATAACTACTTTCCAACCCACAGCTACCGCTATTTGATTCTAATATGCCTAATGCTCGCCTTAGAAAACTCCTCGCAATTTGATTGATTAAGTCTTACTTTTATGCACGTGCCAACAAGCACGATAGTTTTAGGATAAAAATCATTAAGGGCACTAAAATTGGAAAAAGAAGACTTTTCCGCTAAAACTGCTGGAGACTCAGTTTGAAAAGCATTTTCAGACAGCGCCTTAAATTGGTTTCATTTAACCCGTTAAGGACTAGGTTAGTTCTCGGATTGAAGGGATTATTCATGGCTCTGTGCGCAGGGAAAAAGTCATTCAATTTGTATCCACATACTCAACCGCAGGACAAGATTAAATAGCAACTTGAATAACTTATTCAAGCTTTCGTTTGCTCCAGTGCCACGTTCGCTCTGTCAGTAATACATAAAGTTTGCGAAACCCGCTAATACAACTTTACTTGAGATGTTACGCCATCTCTGACTCGTTTCTAATATTTAGAGCGGAGAAGCTCTTGCAAGATCTTGCGGTAGGCAAATGAACTATCAGTTCTAATAGGGCAGTTACAAGAGTCTGACATTGTGTGTTTTTCATTAAGAAAATTATAGTCGCCTTGATGAGTTGATAACATTGGTGCCTTTGGATTTTTTCTAAGTGTCCTGCAGTTTTGGAGATATACAAACAAGTAAAGTTGTAAAATATAGTGTGCGTAGTGACGTCGCTACGCGGAATCCCCATTTAAAACTATGTATTGTGGGCTAGAATCTCATCTTCAAAATAAACGTACCTAGAATTAGGTACGTTTAACAGGACTTAATCGAAAACCAAAGGTATCTTCGTCCTCATCTCATCAAGTATACTTTCATTTTCTTTATAAAAACACAACTTTTCAGACCCATGCAACTGTCCCATTGTCTAACTAATTTTCGAATCGTGTTCCTCTTATCAAAAGAATTCATTGATCGACACGACATCGAAGAAAGCCACGATTTCCTCATTAAATGGGGCAGTTGCAAGGGTCTAAAATGTTGTGTTTTTTATAAAGAAAATGAAAGTACTTGATGAGCTGAGAACAAAGATATGCCTTTGGTTTCTAATTAAGTCTCATTGTTCCGGAGATGAGATTTTGGCCCAAAATCCATTGTATTAAAAAATGGGAATTCCGCGTAGTGACGTCACTATGCACACGATTGTTTACAACTTTACAAGTGCGTATCTCCGAAACCGGAAATCTTAGGAACAAATCAAAGGCATCATTGTGTTCAGCTCATCAAGTATTATCATTTTCATTATAAGAAACACAAAATTTCAGACCCTTGCAACTGCCCCATTCTTCTTGGCGAAAGGTACTTTTGGACTAAACAATAATGGTGCGAAAAGAAAGAAAGGGATGGTCATAATGTGCTTTTTTCAGAGATATAAAGTAATAACACTTCACAGAGGAGGTATACACTGCTCTGATAATATTTACCGGTACATCATGTATATTGTATATTCACTTCTTATAAAAATCAAATGTGCTCTCATATTTATTTCCGTTCGCTCAAAGTTATACCCTGCACTTTCTGCTCGATTTTTAAGGGTGTAAGGATTAAAAAATAAAAATAGGTCTACGGCAAAATATAATTGGTATCACAGGCGAAGCCAGCGGGCCGATCCTTGAAATTCACGACTTTTGGGTAGACTGGATAAGAATGGAAAACGGTGATTGGTGGAGACGAGTCACGTGGTTGCCCAGTCTAATCAAAAGACGGAATGGATTAGATTAGTTATCGGGCAGTCTTGGAGTACCCGATAACCAATCTAATCCATTCCGTATTTTGATTAGACTGGGCAACCACGTGACTCGTCTCCACCAATCACCGTTTTCCATTCTTATCCAGTCTACCCAAAAGTCGTGAATTTCAAGGATCGGCCCGCTGGATATTGTTTTTCGCTCTCTTAGAGAACTTGAACGTATTTCTTAGAAAATGATGTATATAGAAATAGGGGCTGAAGTCACTTGAACACTGAACAGCCCGTATGTGTTTGCCCTTTTCTAACGCATGCAGTCAAACGCACATAGAGGGAGAAACACCAATTTCTGGCTATACGCCTATCATTGTTATCGTCTCTTTTTTCGCGAAAGAGCGAGAGACGACAGACGTCCTCTATCCTACAGAATCCCGGTTGAGGACGGTAGGACGCCGGTGGTCTGGAGGGGGGGGAGCCCCAACGCGGAGGACAAGCGACGTCGAAGATGCGTCTTGATGATCACAACGTATAAGCCCCCCCCCCATTCGGTCCCCACCCACCACCCCTTTCCTGCTCCCCGGACGATGGATCTCTTTGGAGCAAACATCCCGTTGCATTGAGACTGTTGGTGCACATATATATTTTGCATTCGTTGAGCCAAGAGAAATTCGTCGTGTGGGGGTGGAGGTGGGGTTGGCGAGTGGGGCTGTACTGAGGCTGGGGGAGGAAGATCTTACCCCGTTGATTTCCCTTTCCCCATTCTCCAACAGTGAAATGCGAATCGATATCTCTCTGCCTCTATCACATCCTCCTCCCTCCTCTTCCATCTCAGCCCTTTTTCTCCTCCCCCTCCCTCTCCCGCACTCCACCCCCACCCCTCCCCCTCCCCCACCACTCCCCCTCCTTTTCACCCATCCCCACCGCATCTTCCTCCTCTTCCTCCTCCGCCAACCGTTCCGCGTCCACCTGAGAGGAACGTCGCGCGGGAAAACACGAGGAACGATACAGATGGAAAAAAGAAGCAACATTTCTCTCTCTCTCCCTCCTACTCATTTCCCCCACTTCCCCCGCCCCCTCCGTGGGTTCTCGCATTGGCTCCTTCCTCTTGCTTATTGTTCTTCTTACTCGTACTTCCCTTGTTCTCTCCGGAGCGAGCGGTAGCTCTTCGACTTTCCTTTCCCAGCTCATTTTGATTTCCACATTACCTCTTTGTTAGTTCGCCGCACTTGTTTTCCTTTAATTATTTTGTTGTCCTCATGGATTCATTGATTTTTATTATTCTTCTTCTTCTTCTTTTCATTCCCTCTTTGTTTTTCCTCATTTCGCGTTCAATCGATTCGGTTCCACCTTCGATTGTTCTCTGGGAACAAATTTCCCAGTCTGACACTATAAAGACGTGACGTAATTCTGAACTTCCAACCGAAGTAGATGAATACACAGTCTGGCCATTAGTCTGGGCTCTCAGTTTTTTTCAAATAACTCGAGAACGGTTGGATACAAGTATATAAACAGTATATATTCTGAAAGTAGACAAACAATTCTAAAAAACAATGCCACAAAGGCAATCATGGGTTGCATGAAGTCTCCGCAAAAGATTGGTAAACCGAGCAACCTCGATAAGCCATTGGACGTTTGTGATCGGCGCGCACTTCACAGGATTACAGTGTTTTGAAGGAGGCCCGTGTGTAGCCGAAGGTAAAAGCTGATGACGCTTTTCCAGCATCTTTGTCTTATCATTTCAAGAGACATGTCTTCGTGTATTGACCATGACATCGGCCGAACCATGATCTTCAGTATCAGTGAAAATCAATAATGGAGTGGCTGCAAACCATCCGGAATGCAATTGATGATTTTCCGAATCGCCTGAAACAGTGAGTTGCGGCAAAAGGGGGCCATTTTGAATAAGGAAGTCTCAAAATCAGTATGGAACTTTTTTCATTAATAAACACACATTTTATGGTAATTTTCACATAGCTTATTTTTTATTTTAACGTGTTTAGCCGTTGAGGAACCTTCAATTAAAATTAAACCCAATCCAAAATCACAAACGTCCAACGACCTATGGAGGTTGCTCTGTTTACCGCTCTTTTGCGGAAACAACCGTACTGTTTTGTAGCATTTTTTGTCTACTTTCAGAATATGTAGTGTTTATATACTTTTATTCAACCGTTTTTGAGTTATTTGAAAAAAAAAAAAAAACAGAAAGCCCAGACATATTGCCAGACTGTGTGTACATATGGAGCCGTCTTTTTTTATGTTCACAGTCGTTCGCGGTTCACAAAATACGGTTACGAAATAATCTGTTCTTATGAAAATGTCTGATTGCACCTAGTCTTATTTGAATCTTGAAACCTTCCCGCATCATTTCCTTCGCGGTCCACGAACGTTTGCAAGCTCAAAAGCATGTGAACGCTTGTGGACCGTGGAACTATTTTCATCTGCCCCTACCACAGTGGACGATTGTGGACATCAAAAAAGACGGCTTAGGACGCTTAGGTATACACACTTACACAGTCTGGCCACACACTAAAAAAAAAGAACTGGTTCGTCCTAATTATTAGTTACATTTGCGGAATCAAATTAACTGGTTGCACTTACCCGAAAAACCGTTACATAATTCAACTAATAATTGATAACTGGTACCAATTATATTGTGGAAGTGCAAACAACAAAATTGAGTGTACCGTACCATTTAGAGTTGGTATCGAGTACCAATTCATTGGTCGGAGTATATAATATTTTTGGTGAGTACACCTAATAAATTTGATAGAGCTGTTACTAATAATTATAGCAGGCCGAACTTATTTTTTTCAGTGAAGGTTCTGGCAGTCGAGATACCGTCACGTTTGTGCGTGTTGATGCAATAGAATGTTTCAGTAGAGCGATATACCTATAGTGTTGATTGCCGTCCGAGGGCCTCTGGTTCCAAACAAACTCTGATTCAATACATTTTCCCCTTAAGCGGATGTTTGAACGGAACTTTAGACTATTTTAAATCAAACAGTTAATGCGACCTTTTTACGATTATGAATTCTACGTCCTCGAAAATGCTTATTTTTTCCTGGTTCCACCACTAAAACTGCCGAAATCAAAAAGATATTACAGATTAAACGATACGTTTGGAGGTTGGAATCACCCAAACGTTATTGTTGTGGAATTGGCGAAATTTCGGGCGATTCTAACATACAAATGCAACATTTAATCTGTAGTATCTCATTGATTTCGGCAGTTTTAGTCAAGGCACCAGGCATAATTAACGAGGACGTAGAATTCATTATCGGAAAAAGGTCACATTAATTGTTTGATTTAGTAGCCTAAATTTCCGTTCAAAAGTTCGCTTATAGGGAAATTACATTGAACCAGCTAGGGTTTGTTTGGAACCAGAGGCCCTCGAACGGCAATCGATACGATATATTGCTTTACTAAAATAGTCTATAAAGTTCCAGATAAGTATTAAAACCCCTTAAAAGCCTGAAAGTGCTTAAAAAAACCTACAAAAAGGCCTAAACTGCATTCAAATATCCCACCAATAAAACTAACTTGACCCTTTCATGCACGCATTTTGGGATTTGACTTTTTCTACTTTTTTTTAGATTCCTTTAAACCGTTCAAAAGAGGACATTTTTTTAAGAATTTGGATGGGTCACCTAAAATTAGTTGTGGGTCACATTATTTTTTTTTTTTTTTTTTTTTTTTTTGCAAAATGTCTATTTAAACTCCATTAAATCCCATGTTACATAAAATAGTACTCATGTGTACCACTTCCCGTGAAAGGATAAAAATGGTTCGAATATTTAGAGGTTATCAAAAGTACCTGCCAATGCTATAGCTTTTTTTTTTTTCCTCAATAATCGGAAAATAGAGAAGAGATTTGTCATCTTGATTTACACGGAAAAAAATAATTGGCAAGATTTACCATCATGATGACTGATTTCTGCACCTGCCAAAAAGATGGTAAATGTGACCATACATCGGGTTGAATGAACTAGACACAGTGTTTTTTAGCGGATTATTTGAGCCTTTTGTAAAAGAACAAAATTGATTGAGAATTAATGCCGTAAAGTATGAAATTAATTTCGCAATTAGCTTAGTGAGTTTGAGAGTGAGTTCGAGAGTGATTCAGTGAGTGTGAGTAATGCTATGTCTATCTGTATCACTCGCACTCATTGCGAGGCTTGTCGGAATTTTTGTAATTCATAATCTCCAGCTTTATTTTTGAGTGTTTCAGTTTGAAAACCTTCATAATATTTTCCTATAGCATGTTTGCAGTTGCTGACGTTCCTCAAATTAGTAGTTTTAGCTAGCGTAAACTCATTATTTTCAGCCAAAAACTGTTGACTTTGTGAGTAGCACCATAGTGGCGCTATCCATCGAATTAAAATCTGGAAAAGCTTCGCCTGCGGAATCATCTTAAGCCCTCTTTCCGAAAAGTGAGGGGGGGGGGCTTGAGGTCCCCCTACAAGGTCGATGATCGATGTCTACTCCATTTAAAACGATAGGAAAGTATCGATTTTATGGAGGTTCAATTGCACCTCCTGATACTTTTCTGTAGTTTTAAATGGAGTAGACATCGATACATTGCATTCCACAAGCCGCCACTGTGGTAAGCAACCCCACCCTACCCCTTAGATGGCGTAGAATCTCCGAAAATACGTATCCTTCAAAATAATGGAGCATTTGTCTCTGCGGATATCAAAATTCGAAGTCATTCTCGGAAAACTCCTACACACTGAAAAGTTTTTTATGCACGACCCTATTTTTTTCCTTTTTTTTTCTACAGACTGTAGACAATTAGACAGTGCTTAAAAGCTTATCTCACGTCACGGTTCAAGTCCTTGCGCTCAGCCTGCTTTCTAAGCTTCCTTGTTTGTGGACTTTCACCATTCCTTTGTTCCCATGATGGACCTTTTCCCCTCACCCTGTGCACGCGCACACACGCACGGCTTCATGTTTCTTTGCAATAGGGTTGCAGGGCGTGAGTGGGACACTTTTTTACGTCACCATTCGTCAAGGTAAGTTGGCAAAAGCATTAGGGTAAAGAGTAGCGGTATTGAAAGTTCTGCACTTGTTGGTCGGGAGCATCCGAGTTGGCCCAAAAAGTTCGAGTTGACCCAAAGTCCCAAATCCGAGTTGGCTCACGGCTTAAAAAAACACCCGTCCGAGTTGGCCAACGCCAAAAAAAATAGAAGAGATAAAAATATATTTAACCCTCGAATGGTCGCGTGGATGACATACGTCATCCAGCTACTTGTTTTTGCGTGTATTATCGGGAAATTTTGAATTTTCAAAGCTGAGATTTTCAGTAGCTGCCCTTTTTGGATGGGACAAGAGGGTTCCGAAGTTTTTTTTTGTTTTTTCTTTCAAAACCTGGAAGTTACTAAACGTCAGAGTGGCTGTCATCCTCGCGAACACATCCAAAAACATTTTTTTCAAGTTTCAAAAATTCTGGAATTTGAACTTGAATATACATTATACGATAGAAACAGAAAAAAAAGTAAATTTCTTTGAAATCATCATTGAAAATGTTGAGCCTAAAATATTGGTATTTTTAAAAGTGGCGAAATCTGAATTTCCCATTTTTTAGTTTTTCACAATTTGCAAAAAAATGGGTCGGAATTTTTGAAATTACTGTCATTCAAGTTACTGAGGAGGGTTTTCTCTATCTATTCAGTATACATACATGCATTTTTAGGCTTAAATTGGCAGACTTATAGCCATATTTAAAAGTGGATGACGTATATGTCATCCACGCGACGCTTCTATTCGTGTCACAAATGCGAGCGCGACCACTCGAGGGTTAAATGTTGTAATTTGGCAACGTCACTTACCTCTATGTTAAGATAGATTATTGGAGCGTGTATAGGTGGTGAGGCAGATGGCAATGAGCTTAGGTTGACAGAAAAATCTTAAACTCTGCTTCAAATAAAGTGAAAAAGCAATGTACAAGCAGAGCCATTAGTCCTGCGTCGGCGATTCGACGCAACCCGCACAACACGTAGCCCGAAACTAGCTTGGTCTTGATAGAGTCCCTTGATGGAAATATTGTATAGGGAGTACCGACACGACGCTTTATGCATTTTGACAGAAGTCGGTTTTGTCGACTGCCTGAACGCATTCGAAGGTTAAGTTCAACAGTGGACCAGTGGTGGACTGGCGGATTTGCCGGCATTCCGGTCCGTTCCCATACGTTCCTCTACGAATCGACTCCTTTCGTGTGGAGCCTTCGATGTCGTCGACTCCTGCTCGACTCCGTGAGAGCCTAAAACCAACGACCAATCACAACTCGTTGAGCTCGTGTCGGTACTCCCTATACAATATTTCCATCAAGGGACTCTAGACTAAAACTGCCGAAATCAACAAAATATCACAGATCAAACGATGAATTCAGAGCTTTGAATCGCCCAAATTCTCGCCCATTCCACAACAACAACAATAAAACTTGGGTGATTCTAACCTCCAAATGTATATACTTAGTTTAATCTGTAATAACTTATTGATTTCGGCAGTTTCACTTGTGGAACCAGGTAAAATTAAGCATTTTCGAGGACGTAGAATTTATAATTACAAAACGGCCGCGTTGATTTATCTTGATTTAATTTCCAAAATATCCTCCCTCAGGGAGGGACCAGCACGAGGGACCTACCATGCTTATTGCTTAATCATCAAGACAGGGCTACTTCGTTTGCTATAATTTAGGAGGAGGCACAATGGGCCTACTCAAAGGCCTGGATGCCGACTTGGCTCCTATCCATAAGGACATCTCCCCTCTCGATTCAATTCAATTCAAATGAAAAATATCCGTTTAAAATGCTTTTATAGGAAAATTACTTTGATATAATATAAAAAAATAATACATCATATCCAGTGGCGTAGCGTGCAATTTGGCAACGTTATACTGTGTCCATTTAAACCCATGTAAACGGTCTAATGCGAAGGTGTTCACCGAACATCCACCAGTTAGATCAATTGCAAGGATTCAAACGGACGAACTGCATCAACGTCGCCAAACTGCAGGCATACGCTATACTGACATCATCAATAGTTTCAAGTTGGAGTGAATATTCAACACAGACATATCATTGTTTCTCAGAGAATACTGGACTTGATATTTTTTATAGATTTAAAGAATATTTAAAGAAATAAAAGATCAGCAATGGTTTAACTACCCTCTTTTACTCCGTTCAGTCAACGTTTTAACGATGATGTTCTTATTTACGCATCAAGGATCCGCCAACAAGCTAACCTACTGAGGCGTTACGCGGTAATCTACACCGCAACAAACAGTCCCATGAAATTATACTATACACATTACACGCTCCGAACGGTGAGAAAGAGAAAAACTCTCTTCAAATTAGGGGCTGGGAACGACGCGACCCTATACACCTTACTCCTATTCGTCATGAGGTAGAGAACGATAGAAAGAACACAAGAGAGAGGAGAGAGAGGGGGAGAGAGAGAGGGGGGGGGGAGTGAGAAAGAGAGAGAAGGGGCAGGAAATACATTGAGTGTACATAAAAGTTAATGGCTTTTCTTCGCTTTAATGAAACTTGCAATCTTAATGGGGTGTTCGCCGCCCGCCTCAGCCGCTTACTCGGTGTAGTTTTCAGTTCAAGATGATGACGCAAAGACTGCTTTCCTTCTCTTCGTCTCTCTCCTTGTTCTTGCCTTCTTTTTATCCCCCTTCTTCCCTCCCCACCCTCTCCTCCTCCCTCCCTCCCCGCCGCTTTTAGCGCATGTGGCACAGGAAGTGACAGGTTGATCCAGGTTCAACCGCTTACATTTTCCTTGCTCCCTGATCATCAGGTGGTTGGACTATTTTCAGCCGTGCCGCGCGGCCGTGCCACCCCCTCCCCCCTCGCTATCACCTCCCCCCCTCTAATTCACCTCCATCCCATGCCTCCCCAAACATCCTCTCTCCTCGGCTTGTTTCAACGTCACCACCCACTCTGTAAACATTGCCATCACAACCCCCCTCCCCCCTCCCCCTCCCAATTCCCCCTCCCCACCTTGCCTCGATCTCCAATCCTCTTTTGTTGACACTACTAACATCGCTACATCCTACCACACCGCCGCGACCGTATCCCCATATCCATTCCAAGTTATAATTTTTAGTACCGCGCGTCCTCCCTCCCTTTCCCTCCCTCCCTCCCCTCCCTCCCTTCCTCCTTCCCTTCCCCCCAATCATCCGTCCTACCTCGGCCCTTCTACGCGCTTCTACTCAATGACAACTATCATTTTCACCTTCCTTCCTCCTAAGCTCCTCCCTTTTTAGTCTTGCCAAGCGCCCCATTTTTTTTTTTTTTTAAACCCTATATATATATATATAATTATCGTATATAGCATCTCATATCTATATCCCATTTGTAGTACCAGAGTTAATAACAAAATTACCTATGTACTATTATCGGACAAAATATGTATTATTTTTATTAATTAAAAAAAAATAAATATAAAATAAATAAACGAATTGACGATATATATTGCGAGCACGGAAATCCCAAAAACCAAAACTGGGGGGAAGATAAAATACGATTATATTATGAAATACGACGAAATTTATCATATAACGAATGGTGTATTAATAGATAATTATATATATAAATATATAATATATATATAATTGCAGTCGTCCTGTCACGCATCTCGAGGCTCCCCCTCCCTTCCCCCCCCAGTGCTTGTAGTTCGACCAGAGTTAATAACCAAAATTGACCCTGATGTCACTGGGTTATCGGACAAAATGTTGTACATTCATTTTCCGCTCTTAATTAAAAAAACAAAAGAAAACAAAGTGAAACGAATTGACCGATATACTACTTGCGAGCACGGAACTCCCCAAACGCCGAAAACTGTGGGGTGATAAAATGAACGATTGCATCTTGATGAAATCGGCATGACGACGAAGTTATCATACCTGAACGAATGGTGTCGTTCGAATAGATAATTGTTTCTCAAAGGATACCTTTACGTATCGGTCGAAGGCTATGTTTGTCCATTGTCCAATCTGATCGGAACAAAAAGCTGTATCTATCGATTAACGAGCTATAGCAATGAAGTACAATACATATGTTATAAATCCTACATCAAAAAGAGGCAGCATGGGTCATCTGATTATGGTTTCTTTGCCTCATTTTTTTTGATTAGATAATATTTATTCTATTCACCTACAATACGTCGTAATCATATTACATATTCATAATACATTGTAGGTACGGCCAAAAGCCCAGATACCGCTGCGCCGCTCCGCTGAAATCAGCTTTCTTTTTGCTCTCTCACTCAACAGGCTAATTTTGAATTTTCGCGGGTTGGCTTATTGGAGCAAGATCACCGAAATAAGTCCATACAGAGCCTTAGTGGGACTTGTTATTTTCAATTATTGACCGGTTTGGTTATAGTTTGGTCACTTTGGTGACTATATAATATGCTTGGTTATTTTTATAATATTTGTCCATTATGTTTTGTATGTAATTTTTATTCAACATCATATACTAGGTATATCAATAGTAGATAAATATAATGTAATACAAATTACACATTTTTCACTCAGAGATTTTAGTGGTCACAAAATAAAAAGAAATCTTCTTTTTATGCTCACTGGCATGGTTGGTGGTAGATACTGCATATTTATCGCTGGACCCCACCCACACACTCAATCCTATTGATAAAAGTGTCCCATGAGTTTCCATAACGAAAATTCCGAGGGCATTATTTCCGAGGGTAATGATTATTTTTCCGTGAAACTGCATGGAAAGTCTTACATGGAATCCCATAATCGACTCATGGAATTCCATGTAATTTTATGGAAAATAATGATCGCCCATGGAATTCCATGAAATTTTATGGAAGTATAATAATTTCCCACGGAAATAATGTCCAGGAAATTTTTGGTCATGGGATTTCATGGAACTTTTTTACCACAGATGCAATTGTACTGCACCATGACACTTCTTATCTACACCCAACTTTTCCTTTCACCTAGAACAGGTTTACGAATCTTAAATTATCTGCAGAATCTCAACATCACTGAGCTATAAGTGAAGCGTCTGTCGAGAAAAAAAAAAAAAAAAAAAAAAAAAACCTCTATGAAGATAATCTCTTTAAAACGTACCTGGCTGAATAGTGAAAGTATGCTAAAAGTTTTATTTATAGTCACGGTAATCTGAGCTGAAAAAGCATGAGCTTGTTCGGAATATAAAAGGACATTCCAAGAAGAAAGAAGAAAGAAAATTCTAGATCTCATCACGTTCTTGTATTCTTCATAATTTTATTTTTTCCCCTCTATTTTCTTTCTTTGGAAGAAAAAGAGAACGTGCCCTTTTTTTTTTTTTTTTTTTTTGTTCAAGCACGATTGAGCGGAAGACATATTGCCGATATTTCTCAGAAAATAACTGGAGTAATAAGTGAGAGGTGAGACTTAAGGCTCGCGTGTCAGTTGTGACGGCTTATAATCCGTTAATCCGGCCTATGACGTTAGCGGGATTGCCAATTGTTGGAAACAAATCCGGTCATTTTAAAGTACATTATACGTGCGTCATACCGGGAAAAAAGGTTGGACCCTTTGCCAAAACTGGCTATCTTCTCTATTTATCTACCACAGATACATTCCTTTCACTGTCTCGCTTAGGCATACAGCTGGTGTGACGTCAAATCATCAAAATTTAACTCACGTGGAGTCTTTTTTTTTCCGCAAAAGAATCGGTGCCTACTAAATCATCGGCACGTGAGTCCTCATGCGTAGAGAGATTCGACCAGAGAGTAGTTGTCGCAACGTCTGATCACACAGAAAAAAATGGTCGTGCTCCAGACACGAACTTTCCGTGTTCTAGACACGAACGTACACACCAGTACGGGAACGAGTTCTGAGCGCAATCTATTTAGGTTGAGTTTGCGTCTGAAACGCATCCCGTCGTGTCCAGAACCTGAAAAGTTTGTGCTCTGAGCACGTTCCGAACTGGTGTGTATAGTGTGTATATAGATCGTGTCTGGAGCAAGTGCTTTTTTTCTGATCAGTCAACGTGGATTAAAAACGGTTAAGGAAACTTCTGTACACTTACTCAGCCTTGATTCTCAGTTATCCAATCACTGAACGAAAAAAAAAAAAAAAAAAAAAAAAAAAAAAAAAATTATTAAGATATTTTGAGATTAAATTGTGAAAACTAAATTTCAATTGAATCCATCTCTGATCTTGTTTGGGAGAGAATTTTGGTGTATTTAGCGTGTTCGTCACGTTGTCTCAGTATTTCTGAACACGGGGAAATGAAAGTTTAGGTACAACCGTAGCAGCCTCTTATTAAAGTCCCTTCACAAAGCAAAAGCTTCTAGCTCTACCGGAGCAAGGTGCAGAGCTGTACCGAAGCACCACTATACAATAAAGCGTTATTAGCAAGAAGAAAGACTGCTTCTCTACCGAAGTTCCGATAGAGCTAGAACTTTGCTCTGCGAAGCTATTTTGAAAAGCTGCTTCGGTTGTACCTAAAATTTGTTTTTTCAGTGAAGGAGTGTGTACACTGTACGGTGAAAATTTTTAAAAACAGTCAATCCTGATCTCCAGTAAAACAATACCAGAGCTCAAAATTTTGACCCTCTTCTCAATTTATTCAATTTTATTCTTTCTTTCCTCCGCATTCGGCATGACGAATATGAAACAGAGGTGCAATAAAAGTAAAAATAACCGAAAGAACAACATTGTCAAAAAGGTTAAACCGTGTGACTGATATGACAATTTGAAATTGAGAAGAAATCAGGTCATATATCCGCTCTGTACTAACAAAGGACCCGGCATATGTATACCTATTTTCATTCACCCCTTGTTCTCGCTCAAAAATCTAGACACGCATGCAACCATCCTGCCGACAAAATGCGCGTATTTTGTCTCTGTATAATGTATATCCATGTAATGGTGTCAGTTGATTGCGAGGTGGAACTGGTGTCCCATTGTAAGCGTGTCATATGTAGTGTGACATGATTTTTCCTCTCATTTCGATATATATATAATGTTTATATGTCATTTACAATGTAGGGGCAGCAAAGAGCAATAGAAATAGAGAGGCTGATACATGTTATAAGTCAGTGGCGTAGCGTGCAATTTGGCAACGTTGCGGTTTTCCCATTGAAACCCATGGAAAAGATCGAACTATCGGGTGTTTGGTGAACACTTACGCATTTGACCTTTTACATGGGTTTAAATGGACACAATACAACGTTGCCAAAATGCACGCTACGCCACTGATATAAGTCTTATCCCAAAGTGCGGTAGCCTGGATGATTGATTCTGATTTGCTTACCTCATTTTTTAACCTTAAATCAAAAATTGTAATTAATTCGGTAGAAATTGCAGTGACAAATAGAGACAGAGCACTATGCTAAAATACATATGACAGATTTGATTTGAGACACGCTGAATTCTCGCGAATTTTACAAAACAACAGTCAACACCCCACTGATGTCGCAGGGTGTTGAACGGTGGCATTCGGAAAAAAGACGGGGGGGGGTGGACTGGGTAGTGAAGAAAAGGATGCTTGCTTACCATTCAACACCATGTGACATCAGATGTGTGTTGACTGTTGTTTTGTTGAATCCACGAGAATTCAGCGTACCCCTGCTGCAGCCAGTTTGTGCTCCGTTCTGAGTTTTTTGTGCAATATATCATCGTTATTTTTGCAGGTTATTTTGTGTGAATTTTTATTAAATTGCTCTCAGCAAAAGGGTGCAACAGCCTCATTAGATGGGACTTCTCAATTTCGTCCCTCTCATTGGACCGCCATCTTGAATTTCTCCTAACCCTTTCGCCATGAAGTCCCTTGTAGAGGACGTTTGTTAAGATGGATTCTTATGAATCTAACTTCAAAACATACTGACATACACATGAAATTATAAGAGACAACTTTGTTCGATTCGTTAGTAAATGTCCATAAGAATAATAATTGTGAAACTCTTTTTTCATCACTCCGCCTTGAAAGGGTTAAAACGCTTTTTGTGAGTTCATCAGTGGATTTTGACTCTTTTTGATGCTTCCAATGAGATCTTTTAAGTGATTTCAAACGGGATTCGGCGCTCCATGACGACGAAACAAAAGTTTGAAACGGACCCATTGTATTGAGAAAAAAACAAAAATTCTAAGAAAAAACAAAAAATGCTCACGAGCTCCTTTTGGTGATGAGACAACATCGATGCCTCCTCAGCTCAACTCATGAACCCAGTGAAAAACATAACTTGTTCTTTTTTTGAGATAGCTCCCAAGGATTTGTAAGTTGACGGAAACAGATTTCTCTTGATTTTCTGTCGTTCCCGACACCCCGATTTTTCCTCCCTCTTTTCAAAGCCTGAATATTTGACGATAAGGAAAAAAGAGGACAAATTTAGGAAGAAGAAACAAACAAAATTAGGCACGCGTTGCAGTAATCGATGGTGATTGATCACAGTAGTGGAAAGACAGTGCGGCACGCATGGCGCACTGTAATCTGAGATCGTGAGAAAGTGGCGAAAAATCAGAAAGCAAAAGTCTCATCAATTTATATCATCTATAAACTTTCGAGACCAATGTCAATCACAGAGAATACTTTTGCCAAGCATTTTAAACTTAGGAATGTCACTGAAAAGTTTTAAATTCAACTTAAAAGGTCGAAAACGATGATTCTTAATAACTCATTTTTACTGATTTTCAACCATTTTTTTCCGATCTTAGACCATTTAGCGCAAGCTCCCTTTTCCTCTTTAATGGTTATCAAGATTTTACATGAATTTTCTGCTTGTAAGACGCCTATATTTACTTTAACATTATATAAAACAATATTTTTGGTTTTTTCCCATCTCAGCAAAATCCTTGGGGTGCACGTTTTTCACACTCACACAAACATCCATACAGCCTTATCTCTCTCTCTCTCTCTCTCTCTCTCTCTCTCTCTCTCTCTCTCTCTCTCTCTCTCTCTCTCTCTCTCTCTTTCCACTTGAACGCATGTGCTAATATGGATAAAAGAAGGCGCCATCACGTGCCTTTAGTCCCTATCTTCGTCATTTTCTAACGCACGAATTCAAATGGGAGGAGAAAGAGAGAGTGAGAGAGAGAGGGGGAGAGAGAGAGAGAGAGAGAGGGAGAGAGAGAGAGGGAGGGAAAGAGAGAGAGAGAGAGTGTGAGTGAGTGAGTGAGTGAGTGAGTGAGTGAGTAATTTTAGGCGCTCTTGCCGATTTTGGCCGTGAAAATGCTGTATGCAAAAATTTAAGGGGGGTTCCGGGGTTTTTTTTTATTTTTCTCACTTTTTTTGGCCAAATTATGTGAAAACATGCTTTCGGTTTCATTTAACCCAAAAACGATTAGCATTCTTGTAAAAAAACAGTTTGTAAAAAAAAAAAATGCATTTTTGGTCCTTACGAGTTTTTCCATTTTGCAAACCATTTCCGAGAAAATCGTCCCTGAAGTTGGAGAAGTCGGCCAAGAATTGACAAAATCAAAGAAAAGGCGCGCGTTTATCGGCCGACTTCTCCAACTTCAGGGACGATTTTCTCGGAAATGGTTTGCGGAATGGAAAAACTTGTAAGGACCAAAAATGCATATTTTTTTACGACCGTTTGAATGATGCTAATCGTTTTTGGCTTTAATGAATCGGAAAGCATGTTTTTACATAATTTGGCCAAAAAAAGTGAGAAAAATCAAGAAAAACCCCTAAAACCCCCCTCAAATTTGTTCATACAGCAGTTTCACGGCCAAAATCGGCAAGAGCGCCTAAAATTACATCTGAGTACCTAATTACGAGCATTCAGAACAATTCAAGAGGGAGTTATGACAATTTTTCAATTTTTTTTTCGGAAACTTAATTGCAACACTGTAACTCAAAAAGACTGCAATTTCGGACCCATGTTTGTAGGGAAAAAAAAGTCTTATTTTGACCCCAAAAATACGCGGTAAAAATATTTACTATGAATTTTGGGACACCCTGTATGTATAGAGGGTCAATTCTGGTGTCAAGTCACCTGAAAATAACAACTCCGTTATAGGAGCCTCAGAAAGTTCCAAAAAGGACTCCTGAAAACGAAATAATGCTCCTTTGAACAAAACTCCAAGATGGCGGTCATATGAGGGGGTCACGATGGGGGAGTCCCACCTAATCGCAACTTTCTTTGCTGAGAAAAAAAATTTATCGTATAGAGAAAACTGTAATTAGATGGGACTCCCCATAGGCGGATCCAGCAATCTGGCAACATGGTATTCGTCCCATTTGATTGCACGGCAAATAATCGATTCGTCACGGGGCCATGGCCCCTTCAAGGATCGATTGTTTATCATACATTAGATTGGGAATAATGCGCTGTTGTCAGATTGCCAGATCCGCCTATGGGACTCCCCCATCGTGACCCGCGCTTTTTCGACCGCTAACTTTGAATATTGTTAAACGCGTTGATTAAGATTGTGAAGGAACTTTAAAACTTTTGGATGCTTTCGATATCATTTTTACGCGATTTTACAAAGGAATCAACCCTCTTTAATGATGTAGCAAAATTTGATCATTTAAAAATTTGTGCGCATGCTTCAGATCATTTTTCTTGTTAATATCCTCCATTCACTCATTCCCAATGAGCTTTACATTTATTTATCGAGAAAGGGAATTTTAATGGGTATAATACACTACCACACTATACTCTGTTCACGATAAGAAGGCGGGTGAGAATTCAGGTAGTAATGCACTATTTAGCAACAGTGCGGCTATACCGGCTATTCCAACCCTTCGCAGTGGCCGTTGTTCTTCCGACTTCTCTCTTGGCATGGAGGATTTCCGAGAACCGACAGACTCAACAATTTACACACGCCCAGTAAAAATTGCGAACGGTGAAAAATACGAAAAAACGGACGAAATTTTCGCCCTAAAGGGCCAAAACTCGGCAAAAATAGTCGACTTTGAATATTGATGACTCTCATATATTCGATATTAGACGAAATATTCTGAATTTAATTCCGACTGAAAAATACGAATTTCTGAGAGTCATCAATATTCCAAGTCGACTATTTTTGCCGAGTTTTGGCCCTAAAGGGCGAAAATTTCGTCCGTTTTTTCGTATTTTTGACCGTTCGCAATTTTTACTGGACGTGTGTAAATGGTTGAGTCCGTCGGTTCTTGGAAATCCTCCGTGCCAAGAGAGAGATCGGGAGAACAACGGACACTGCAAAGGGTTGGAGTAGCCAGCATAGCCACACTGTTGCTAAATAGTGCATTACTACCTGAATTCTCACCCGCCTTCTTATCGTGAACAGAGTATAGATAAATGTATAGTTGCTCATTCCTGACTTTTTATGGAATCTTTCTCCGAACGTGGCTTCAATGAGTCTGTTATGATTTTTGCTATAAAAGCAGAAATAATTGATACAAAAGTATAAAATTACACGAGAAAAAACCGACGGCATGCAACGACGAAAACTCCTAAAACATCCTCTGTAATAGAAAAAAAAGTAACAATAGTTTGAGGGTATAGCTGAAAAACGGATTTGAAAATGCCAGTAAATGGTGCAAAACTGCCGATTGCGCAATAGTATAGATCCGCGCCATTGTTGCCAATTGTAGATTGATTAGTCCTCATTACCAAAATTTAGTTTAATTACACGGACCTTAATTGGAATGACTTTCTTGAGACCCACAACATTTTCAAAGGTCAAAATGGCGCGTAAGTGGACTGCTTCTGGAAACCGGTCACCAGACACCCTCAAACACTGTTACGCGATCACCAGTTTATCGCCGAATGCAAACCTATTCAAATAGCTCGAAATCTTCACAACTTTGAAATCGTTTTAATTCTCAAATCCAGTAGAAAACCTTACAAAAAATATACTCTAAAATCCTTTTATCTTGCAATTTAAGAAAATATAAAAAAAGGAGCGCAACAGATCCATTAAACTTGGCAACGATGAATATGAATAATTGAAACGAAAATGGATTAGAGTATTGATGTCGACATCATTAAAATATGTACAAAGGGTGCTCAAAAGGTAATGCACATTTTTTGTTTTTGTTTATTTTTTATTAGCAAACAAAAGTAGCTATCAAATTGCGGTTTGTGCTTGTTTTAATTCCTTGTACTAACCAATGAAACAAGGTCTTATTGAGCTCAGTAGGTTAACAGTTGACTGATTTACAGAGTTTTGAAGATAACGTGTTGCATTGGTCCCTCCAGGATGTTTAGCTATTTAAAAAAAAAAAAAATAAAAAAAAAAATAAAAAAATTGAGTGTCTTTATTGAAAACAATTACAAAGATCCTCCTGAAATTGACTTATTTGTTTTCATCGAACGACTTGTCTTCATTCTGTTTTTTGAAGTACTTTCCATCATGTTTTACACGGAACGTCTGCTATTCTGCCCACTTCTCAAGTATTGTTTTTCCAAAGTCTTCTTAACGGAGCGGTATTCCAGATGAGGGTTTGTACTGCGATTTTGATTGCGGGTCGATGGAATTAAAACCTCTGCCTCTGAGAGAACTTTTCGACTCGGGAAGTAACCAAAAGTCACATAGATCCAGGTGCGGATCATTGTATACTTATCTTACACTATCGACCGAAACTCAATGTTAGAAAATCGGCAAGTGGCAAACATCCCCTGGTGGTCGGAAGGATGGAACTATAACATCTTCCATTTGATTTGCATTAGACGCGACGGTGGCGCCCTCAAGTAGTCGGAGGATAACAATTCAATTTTCCCATTTGATTACATTGAAAAGCGACATTCGCCAAAGCGCTCTTTAAAGTTTCGCTACTGTATAGGATGAGTATACTGTGTACTGCGTGTGTGTGTGGTGTGTGTGTGTGTGTGTGTGGTGTATGGGGGGGGGTGGAAGAACCACGACGTCAAGCGATTTCTTCATTTCTTATCTTTGGAAAAAATAGCTACAAATCCTGGGGGGGTCAATTCAAAACGTCATTTTCAAAACTCCAAATCAAGCAATGTTCTACAAAGCTCTAAGTACTAGGTTTTGTTTTATTGGTAATTACAAGAGTTTTAATCACGCACAAACCGCAATTTGATAGCTGATTTTGTTTGCTCAAAAAAGGGAGATATGCATTACTTTCTGATCACCCTATGTATTTGTATAAACTGAGCGCGATACGTTATCATTTCACCTCCGTCGAATCGTGTCAGTTTCTTGAAAACCGCGGGATCGCAGAATTGGTGGAGGGGGGGGGGGTCGAATGTGGGAAGGAATCCATCCGCGAATCGTATACCGTGCTCACCAATCACGAGTCAGAAGTATGTGAAGCCGAACACGAAAACAAATCGCGGCAATATCAGCTCGGCTTTTAGCTCGGCTTAACTCGCAGCTCAGCGCTCAGCACAGATCAGTTGAAGAGCGATGGAAACGGCGCACTGTGGTCAGAGATCGGACAAAAATTGAAGAAAAAGAAGCCAAAAAACCAAAGAGTACATTTCTCATCAATGGGTGTTTGTTGCGTCTGTTTGCTACAACAATATAGAATCTTGATTCTGACGTAAAATTCACGCAAAGTTGCACACAATAAACACGTTCAAAAGCCATACTCATTAACTCAGAGGAGGCCCCCTTCAAGTTCAAACAGCCCGCGCTACACTAGAAACTATTCGCACCGGCATACTACGAGAACAAAGACGGGACCATTGCGTACTTTTGCCATAGCAATATGACTTATTTGATTCAAAGGTAAAGCGCGGCAAAAATAAGGATGCGAACATTAGAAACATTCTAAATACACTCATTCTAACTCAGGGAATAGCATCCATTTCAAGCAACTCGCGCTACTTTAGACACTACTATCACCGACATTTAAGCACATAAACGGAATCACGGCGTTATTGTAGAATGTAGATACCAACATAACTTACAAACATTTGAATATTCCGTTTAGATGCATACAAATTCTTGCGATGTTTTGTAATCTTTGATAGACCAAACCAGAAAAGACCAGAAAGCAAATGCAGCCGAAATATTTCATGCGTTTAGAGGAAAATTCCATCATTTTGTGGTTACGATTTTGTTCCGTATAAACGCGACATTTATCATTTATCAAGTTTCAAGACCAGTTTCAATCACAGAGAACACTTTTCTCAACGTGTATAATTCAAACCTAGAAACGTCAATTAAAAGTTCCAAGTTAAGCTTATAAATTGGACTTATTTATACTTTAGTATTTGGACTTTAGTTGTTGCCATTTTTACTCGACTTTAATAAGACCATAAAATTAGACCCAGTACAAAGAATTTCTTGAAACTTTCAGGAGCTTATTCCTTCTAAACTTTAAGTCTTGGTCCTGAAAACATGAAGCAATTTTATGCATCAGATTATTTTTACAAGGGAACGAAAACGTCGAGATTAAATGGCAACGTCGGAATAATAGTAGGTCTGTTTAGTGCAAATGTGTCCAATGGAGCTGTTGCAAACTTTTGCTACAGGCTTATTAACAGTTGCACATGGGGTAATACCCTGTAAAAACAACGATTAGCGCAATAAAAAATCACGAAATCCACTCCTACACTCACAAAATGCTTTTAAATGCGAGACCGTAATGGCGGTCGCTGGCCGCGGTTTTCTTATGGCAATTGTATGCTTCTTCTTCTTCTTGTGTGGTGTTGCGAGAACACCTCGTGTAGATGGCGCTGATTGAAGATAGGGAACCCCAATGAAAACCGCGGCCCGCGACCGCCATTACGGTCTCGCGTTTAAAAGCATTTTGTGAGTTAAGGAGTGGATTTCGTGATTTTTTAGTGCGCTAATCGTTATTTTTACAGGGTATTACCCCATGATCAACTATTAATAAGCCTGTAGCAAAAGTTTGCAACAGCTCCATTGGTCTAACTGAAACGATGATTTCTCCTGACTTTTTACTTTCTCACTCTAACCAAGTTAGACAAATTGATCAAGTATTGCGATGGCGCAGAGATTAATTTTAAAGCATTTTCTTTCGATACTTGACCAATGACCAATGACCAGCTAGGATGGCTAGGACAATCATGATAATTATGAAATAATTGGCTCTCATCATACCTAATACTATCCTAAGAAACACCTATCCATGAAATTTTAATATTTCTTAATTAAATGTGGTTTGGAGCGATTAATGTATAAAACTGTGGCGTCCGTGATCTGTGAGTCCGTGAGTCCGTCTGTATCCCAGCATAACTTTTTCACAATAGGACCAAATGTATTCAAATTTTGCAGAAAGGTTGCCTTTAACAATCTCCAGAGGGATTTTGTTTCTGTTTTTTTTTTGAAATTTTAATTTTTAGGTTAGTTAAGGATGAAAATGGTTTCCATTGAAATCAATGGGAAAATGAGTCAAAAGAAGGGAAAATTTAAATATTTCAAAAATGGATCTTTGGATCTGGATAAAAATATCCAAAGGGGGTCTGGGGAGCCCACAGAATGTCAAAGGGGGGTCCGGTGGTCTCCCCCAGGAATGTCAAAAGGGGTCTGGGGGTCTTCCCTAGGATATTGTAGGGGGATCTGGGGGTATCTTCCAGGATATTAAAAGGGGGGTATGGGGGTCTCCTTTAGAATATTAAAGGGGGGTCTGGGGGCCGCCCCCTAGATTAAATTTTATGTGAGAAAGTGTTCGTTGGGTATTTTGCACAGTTTATTTTTTCACTGACTTTTGGCCACTTTTTTTGGATCTGAGATGACGGTGCGGCGGTAAAAAGCAACGGTAACGACGCTTACGTCAATTTGACCCGCTAATGATCTCTTGTGTGCCCCCCTCTTTCTCTCACCCCTCTCAAACTGTCTACCCCCCCACTCCTCTATATTTCGAGCCTTTGGCGCGTGACCTTTCTAAGATAGTCCCTGTTCTCACCCGCTTTCTACCCCCGTCCCTTCCCGTGCCGCGGCTCAATCCCCCTTAAATCGCGCTCACGGGGCCTTTCATCAAATTCAAGATCCTCATTCTTACCCAGACTCACACTTGTTGCTCAGCTTTACTCCACCTCACCTTGTCAAACGAGTCCTCCCCCCCCCCCATCTCATCCCATCCCATCACACCCTACCCCTACCCATCTCCACCGCTCCTCCACCCCCCTCCCCCCTCGCTACTTTAACAGTTCCCTCCCTCTTGTCCTTCGGAACAAGACGTGCGACGCACGTAGGAGTATGTACTCCAAAAACCTGGCCAAAAATATTTGCGCGCTCTTGAATATTTGAAAATCGATTTTGGTTAATTTTCCAATTTAAACTCAAAACTCCTATTGCGCGGTTTGTGGTTGGAAAAGGCGTAAAAAATGAAGAATTTTGGCGAAAACCAAAGGACGTTATCGCATTTTTTTGCCGAGTTATTGAAGTTTATTTTATAAAAAAAGGCTTGTCTTCAAAATGTTGCTGGATAAAAATGTGCAACATTGTGCAAGTTTTTATTGCAGAAACTATCTCCCTAGAAGATCTTTTTCAGCCTCCGATTTTGGTTTTGCCCGGAATGTATTTAAAATTACCTTTTTCTATTTATCAAGTGCCTGAGATTGGATTCTTTTTTTTTACGTCAGTTTTTAATTAGTTATTGAATGGTATTTAATTCATGAGAGAAAAAAAAATATTTTGGTATGAAAGTGAAGTGCATACCTTCAAAAACATCTCCCTAAATTGCCCAAATGATTGGATGCACTTAACGCTTGTTCGTGATGAAAAATGTTTACCTATTAATAATAGAGCACCGAGCGGTGAAAAATATAGGGTGACTTAGACGCTCACTTCCATGATGTCCTATTGACAGTAGATCAACTTTGGGGTATCCTGACGCATCTAGTACGCTATACGGCGGTCACTGAGCACTGAGAAACCGTATATATTTTTATTTTTTGATGAAATTTTAATTTTGGAATTTTGGCTAGGTTTTTGAGGCAAATACTCCTACGTGCGTCGTGCGTGCAACACAGATATGGGATGGCGCATGGCGGCTGTAAACGAATGGGTCTACTTCTGCCTCCATTACTCAACTCTTACTGTTTCAGTGATCGATACCCAACTTTCCGTTTTCTGGGCAGACGATGATCGCATCGACCATCGTGTGTTTTACGCTTGCATCTGTTTTTCGATAGTGTCATTATATAATTCTTTGATGCTATACACTTAAAGTTGCATTATTAGAGTGAGTAATGTACGATGGACGAAGTTGATAGGGGGAAAACTCAAAATAAATTTTGAGCATAAAAAAAAAAAAAAAAAAGTTTCTTGTTTTATTGCTCGAGAATATAATAACAACTTGTGAATGGAGTAGAGCAAAGGTGTTGCTGTCGGTAAATGGACAATCGATTCTAGTCTAAAATGCTGCGAGAATAACGACCAGACCATTAAAAAAGTATAAAACTCATTCCTCATGGAGAAAACTTAACTTGAAATTTCGGGTGACCACCCTTGCATTTATGCACCAACCTCGGATTCGCACCCCAAACAAAAAAATTCATAACCTAAAAATTAGAATGGTGAGATTGGAGAATTTTCTTTCAAAAAGTAAATTAGATCCATTTATACTTACATAATCTTTCGCTAGGAGCACGTTGATAACAACATAAAATTCTACGTTGCGTAATAAAGTAGAAAGATGACACTTGATTTCATGTCCTGTTCTTTTCTTTGGGGTGCAAAACTTACGCGTAAACACGGGTGGTCCGTCTGAACTTTGAGTTTAGGTTTCTCTCCGAGGAGTGAATTTTGGACATTATATATGGTCCCATCTTTATTGTCGCAGCATTTTACATCAGAATTGATAGGCCAACTGTCTACAGCAAAACCTTGCAAGAGCTCCATTATGAATATGGACTCAACAATTCATTCAACAATTGGAGGGCTCTGATAAATAACGTTTACAACTTACAACTACAGCTGGAGCAATAAACTATACGAGAAATACAAGAAACAAAGTCAATTCGTCGGAGCTTGAACTTTGTATTTTGTTTTTCTTCTCAATTAATATTTACATTCTTGCTAATGGAATGGGACTCAATAATATGCTTTCTTATTTTTCCCCTTTCAGCTTGTATATGTATAATCTAACAAACTAAGAAATCAATTTTATCTCTTGAAACGAAACCCTTCGATTATTGACTGAAAAAATGCCAGTTCATATGAAATCAGCACCGCCTACACCCGCTTACAGCGCTTCATCGAGGAAAGACAGCGCGTGTACCTTTGTTCTTCATTGTGGGTTGTATTTGGTGCATATTCAATCAAAACTATCAATTTTTTCAATCAAAATTCGAACAAAGCTTTCAAAAGCCATTCATATCTCCGTTTACCTTGAGTTTATTCTTTTCTCTTCCTTTCTTCTTTTCCAGGTGAGTGACAGTGCCTTTTTTACGATGGACAATTAATAATAATTATTTATTACTGCGACTGCGATGACTCAATATCCGGTGAGAAGTGTTCTTAAATATCTATTATTTAACCCTTTTAGACCTGGAGTCCATTCCAACAGACATTGGAATAACACGCAGTCTTATGGAAAACATAAAAATACAATATGCGCACCAATTTAGATGAGACATGGGCGGATCCAGATGGGGGGGGGCGGCGACAACCCCCCCCCCCCCCCTTTGGACCCAAAAAAAAAAAAAAAAAAAAAAAAAAAAAAAACAGTAAGAGGAAGAGAAAGATAGGGGAAAACAAACGAAAAAGAGAATCTAAGTGTGATTCATGTAACTTTCTAATGATTATCTTGTTTGGGAATGTGGAAACAATAGCAAGGGCGGGATCTTCCACTTTTACGAACAAAAATCGAAAGGAGGTAGTATAAAAATCAGGAGTAAACGGTTAAAAAATGCCTCAAATTGGTTGTAGAGAAGCTTAAATTTACAACATTTTCTGGGGGAGGGACCCCCATTGACTGAGGGTGTCCCCCCATACACCTCACTTACGTTACAAAAATGCCCCCCCCCCCCGCTTTGAGACTTTCCTGGATCCGTCCCTGAGATGAAGAGACAGCGCAGCGCTAAGATCAATCATGTTGGTCAAAAAACCGTTTCTGAACAAACAGAATTTTAGGTCTGAAAGGGTTAATGTACCATTATACTTTTTAAGGTGCTCTGCAGTCTGCACCATCATCTCGGAGGCAGGCGTAGCGTGCAAATTTCCAACGTTGTATTTTAGTTTTTGAAAACCACGTGAAATGTCGAATTCTAGGGTGCTCACCAAACACCCAAAAGTTCCATATTTTTAATGGGTTTAAACAACGGAAGTACAACGTTTCCACAGTGCACGGTACGATACTGTCTTATCCGCAAATTTGGCCGTTCTTTGCACGAGTGCGGTATAAATCTGCTCTTTGATAAGATGAGTTATTTGAAGCAATTTGGCACCGCTGTCCTTCTTCCATTTAAACTCATAAAAGATATCGAAGTATTGGATGTTCGGTGAACACCTTCGTGGTTGACCTTTTACATGGGTTTAAATTGACAACGCACAACGTTGCCAAATTGCACGCTACGCTACTGCGGTTGAGAGAGGCTTATGGGTTCACATTCTGCGAAAGAACTGGTCTCCACTCCTGTGCCATCGTGTTATTATAAGTTTCTTTCAACTTCTGAGTAACCCAATTATTGAGGCGTAGTCTCCAGCATAGGAAAGTCCCCCTCCCACCATGAAAGCATCAAGTCCGCTCTTTTAAGAGAAATTGCCTATCATGCATGTAGCTGATTCCTGCGAAAGAGCTAAATTCGTGTTTTATGTGTCCCTCCTTCCAGAGAAGTAGCCTCAATTTATTTAATTTTCTTGTCGTCCTTTCTGTACGGTTTTCAAAACTCATTTGCACGCGCTTGGCCCACCCACCCGTGAACCATCGTTGCCAAAATGTGCGACCGAAAATTGGTCAATTTTACATAAATTACAACATGCATATGTATAATCTTCTTCTGTATCTATGTATGTATAGTTTAAAGTCATGTTATTCTATGTCGTCATCACTCGACAACTAATCGAAGAAATCGGCTGCATTTCACTAGAATGTGTGTCTCGATCTTGTAGGTGACATAAGTGATATTTTATCATTTGATCTCACCTCAACGACGTTGTTTTCGGTTCAGCGCGAGAAATATTTGAGCGACTAGTCATTTACCGCGTTGACACTCCATTCAGTGGGGAGATGTGCAATTTGGCAATGTTTCATTCTCCCCCCCCCTCTCTTAACCACGGTGAAAAGGTCAAAACATTTAGTCATCGCCGATGACCAAAGCATTCGACGTTTTCAGGGTCATTCTACAGTAAAGTGGACATGATGTGCAAAAATTGAAATTTAAAAATTGGTGCCTAGCAGTCCTGTTTTGCATTAAAATGCAACCAGAGACGAAAATATTACCTAAATCTAATAAAGTCAAACGTGTTGACGTTACAGCAGGGTTGATGCGTATTTTCAATAATGACGAAATCACACGCGTCCCACCCGTTACAAAACCTAGCTGTCTCACCCGTTACGCAACTTTTTTTTAATTTTTTTAAAGAAAAATAATTTAGCCAACGAAAAAAAACTTTATGTAGAATCAAAGCTTATCCTCACCTTTAACAAATAGTTTTTCCAAATTTTTATCTCTTCAAAACTCACAGAGATTCAACTTTTTCTAAAGTGATTCAAAAACCTTGCCCATTTTCTGTCCCACCCGTTACACCCTTATTTTGCTCTTTTCTCTGCTTTGAATATAGACTTTTTTTTAAATTTTTAAAATCCTATCACTATCTTAAAGTTAAGACCTTTCTGTTGGTGGGATAGCTTTTTCATTTAAATGATTAAAAAAATGAAAAAAATTATTTCAAAGTCGTCTGAATGTCCCACCCGTTACAAAATAATGACCCTTCAGTAAGTTTAAATGGAGGAAAAAACATAGTTGCCAAATTTCACGCCTCGCAACTGACTCCATTCACTTGGAGAAAAAACTTGGAGCTTGAAGCCTGGAGGTTGGCTTGATTGCTCTCTTGGAATGCATACGCAGTTCTGAAAATGCAAAGGCACTTCATCGTCTTGAGTGTGTGATGTTCTTCTCGGAACCGATGAAATCTATACTGGTATGAACTGGCGTGCGGTTTGAGAAAAAAGAGGAAATAAAAATATCAGCCCCGGAGTGAAGCGCGGGGGTGGGGAGGAGGGGGGTGAGGGGGAGGGTGCGAAGGGGGACTATTACTCTTGCAAAACAAACATTGCGGCAATATACGGCCCGAGTTGGAACTTTTGACACAAACGAGGGGGTGGGATAAGACTTATCTCTTTTGTTTTTGTGTCTTACTCCGAGCTTTAGTTTGCGCAGTTTAAAGTTGTAACTCCGCGGCCAAGGAGAAACTTCGCGTCTCAGTCTTTCCCTTAAAACATGTTCTGGACTATTATTCCTTTTTTCTCTCACTTGTACAAATACATACAGGGTGTGTCAGTTCAGAAGGACCCATATCACTCCCTTACAACTTAAGTTTTTAGCTCACGGAACAACCTATCAGTGGCGAGGCGTGAAATTTGGCAACACTGCACTGTCTCCATTCAAATTCACCAAAAAAGTCGAACGCTTCAGTCATTGGCGATAACCAGGCATTTCGACCTTTCTAATGTGTTTAAATGGGAAAAAGGAACGTAGCCAAATCTCACGCCTCGCCACTGCAACCTATATTGTTTGATCCTCGAGTCGCGGAGATTCAAAGTCATGACAAGAGTGATTGCCTCCGATCGCGCACCCCCCCCCCCCCAGCCAAGAAGGGGGAATAGTTGGTAAGGAAGGGGAATGAAAGAGAAAAAAAAGAAAAGAAGGATCACCGGGGGTCACCGAGGGGCAAACAATCCAAACCCCCCCCCCCCCCCCCCACGTTCATGATGGCTGGATCCGCCAATGCTGCATGCAAAGGCTGAGGTCGAAAAAAAAGTGTATAAAGAAAATCAGGAAAAATAAGTAATAAAAAACAATCGTTTTCGACAGCTTTTAAGCTTAATTTTAAACTTTCCAGTATCGTTTATGGGCTTGAGTTACTTGTTTATAATGTTTCCTGTGATGAAAATTTAGATTGAAAGTTTATAAGATAAATTGGTGAGAAATAAACTTTCTGATTTTTGACGATCGTAGATCTGAGTGCGCTTTCAGTGATGAATGAAACTATTTTTAGTGAATTAGTGAAAAGGCCGATTTCGACTTCTCGGACACGTAAACTGTGCGCTTGAACATTAGAAGATATCATTAGCTAATTCTTTTGAAATGATCTCTATACCAGTTAGAAATTGTCCCTTCATGTATAATAGACGCAATTCAATGGCAGTAGCGGCTCGAGCTATTTGGCAAAAATGTCAACGCTCCATTTGAATCCATGCTCAACAACGATTGCCGGTGAAAGCGCTGCTTCACTATCGAATCGATTGTTCTACAAAGAATCATATGAAGGTAAAACATGGTTGCCAAATTGCACGAGCCGCCACTGTTCTAGGGGTGTTTGTTTTGTGACAGCTCGGCTTGGAGATCACTGGATAAAAACAGAGATTTCTCCGGACAAGAAAAAACGATGTTATTGCTTCAAAAATCGTTTTACTCTTATACTTCCTTGCAAAAACCACTTTAGTTGATTTTTTTAAGCTCTGACGTGAATGATTTTACACTCTTTTTTAGCTATCCTTATCTCGCTATTTATTTTTCAAGTAACCTTGATTTTTATTCGTAAAATTTTTGCTCAGGAAATGCCATCTTTTGATCCAGCGGCGGCTCGTGCTATTTGGCAACAATGTTTTCCCTACATTTGATTCTATGTTAAACAATCGATTTGACGGTGAAGCAGCGCTTCACCTGCAATCGATTGTTTTACATAGATTTAAATGGAGGGGAGCCGTTGTTGCCAAATTGCACGAGCCGCCACTGTGGTCTAAGATCGAAAAAAAAGTGGCCAAAAATCATTGAATAAAATAATGAGAAAACAACAATTTTCTTTACTTTGTAATCGTAATTTAAAACTTTCCAGTGACACTTTTAGGTTAAAATAAATTTTTAAACGTCTTGTCTGTGATTAAAATTGATCTTGAAAGTTTATGAATGATATAAATTGATGAGAAATGTATATACTTTCGGATTTTTTGTCACTTTTGGACCACCAGACCTTAGTGCATCGGAACTAAAAGTTGTGCCGGTTAATTAGCGGTGGCTGGGAATTTCAAGTCACCAAGTAAACACAGAGGCGATGAAAGTAGATTCAATTAGAGAAGATTAGTCGCGTCTCGCTTATTTTGATTCGTGTAATTGGTCTGAAAAGGGAAATAATTAACTTTTACACGTAAAAATAAGTTCTGAATTTAACTATTTACATCGTAATAAGTGTGAATAAAACGTGACATTTGTTAGTTTTACTATTTAAATTAGTTAAATTACCTCCGTGCTGTGTTAATATTACTATTTCAAATGGTAAAATTTAACAGTTTTTAGGTTTTATTCATACTGTTAAATACGTAAATAGTTCATTTTAGCACTTTTTTCCCCCATAGAGCACTAATTTTTTTGAGCTTATTTTTGGCACTAGCCAAAAAGAAAACACGTTAGCACAATATAGTCATTTGAAAACTACTTTGAATGAACATAATAGACCCGTTAACTTGTTCCACTTTATAATTGTGTTACTTTCACTTTCAAGTTTTATCCATACGTTTAATTGCACTATAAATGTAAATATAGTTAAATACAGAGCATTAGCCACCACTTTTCGTTTCTATAGACTCAACCAAGACCCTAATCTAAAAAATAATTCACCTTAGTAGCAGTAGTGGCGGCCTGTGGGTCAAAAAGTGGAGGGGAGGGGGGCTAGGAAAGTCAAAAATTGATTACTTTTTTTCTCTTTGTTTTGAGGAGCGGAACGGAAAACTGTTGTGGGAGGGAATCAACTCGGCTGTTTTAGTATCGTATGTCCTTCTATTTTAATTTTATTTTCACTTCCTTTTCTTTTATTTATTTGTTATATGAATTGTTTCCCCCCTTTCTTTTCCTTGCTTTTTTCCTTTCCTTTTTTTCTTTTTTCTTTTCTTTCTTTTTACCATAATTTTTTCATTCTTTTCAGCCATCCTTCCTAAAGGGTGGGGGCTTGAGCCTTCAAAGCCTCCCACTCTCCTTTGCCACAGCTTGGTAGATCCCTTTTCATTATATTATACCTATATTTATTCGGTCTGAATAAAGTAAAAACTATAGGCGTAAGTGGCTGAAAATTGGAAATCCAAGCAAATGACCGTCCAAAAAAGCCTCTTCTTGAGGATGCCAAAGGGTCTGTTGCAAACTTTTGCTACAGCGCTAAAGAGTGTTCAACATGATGTAAAATCGCGTGAAAAGTCCATTGGTGGCATCAAAAAGTCATAGAATGCAATATGAAACTCACGAGATACGTTTAATGAAGTCCAAAGATGGTGGTAAAATATCGAACAACCGCTGTATGTATGCACCACGAACATCCAAGGATAGCAAACCTCACAATATCGATCACACCCAATCACAACGTAAATAAACACATAACCTCTGAAGCTGTGACGTTGTCAACTTTGGCAATCCTTGAATGTTAAAGGTGCATGCATATGGATTGCTCGATATTTTACCGCTATCTTAGATTTCATTAAACGTCTCTTGTGAGTTTATTATCGCATTTCATGACTTTCTGATGCCACCAATGGACTTTTCGGGCGATTTTACATACGATGAAACACTCTTTTTCGTTGTAGCATAAGTTTGCAACAGACCCATTTAAAAGTTAAGTAACCTTGTAGAAAAGGCAGATATTGAGGGAAAAAACCATTAGTCTACTCTTCAGTTTCACTTGAATAAATTTAATTTTATTTTGATCTCGAGCTGAAGAGTGTAGAACGGTTATTATTTTCTCACTTTCCTTCACTTTTTTTACTCTTGAATTTCTTACTAAGAATAATTTCAATTTTGACGAATTGTTTCCCAATACCACTTCTAAAGGTTGAGATGGGTACATTTTTGGCTTCCACACTCTCCGCCTAACTCTGGGAAGAATGTGCTCTCAGGGCAGATCAAAGGAGACTTGCTTTCTCCCCATGCTTTCATTTGAGGAAATTGACAGAGTTGCGGGCAAATTGGAATCTAGAACCGAGGATGAACTGCACTGAAAGAACTGTGCTTCGGTAGTACACCTAAAGCTCCGGTAGAGCCGAAGCACGTGCTGATTCAGATAGCTTCGCGGAGCAAAGTTCGGTAGAGCATGAGCATATTTTTGGTGAAAAGAGAGCGAGCCGCTGCCCGGGATCGATCCGGGGATGTATCATTCCGAAGTCCAGTGCTCTACCACTGCGCCGCTCAGGATGCTTGTAGAAGTCGAGGGCTGATTGCTGTGTATATAGGGGAAGCGCTCCAAGGCGCATACCCTTTACGACGACGCGCTGACTTAAGTGAGCAAACTCTGTGAATATGCTCCTAAATTGTATCGTAGCGTTCTTTCAGAGATCGCCGATGACAAATTCACAGAGTAAATTGATTTCAAGAGTGAATCCGTTCCGCTCTGATACTTAACAGAGAAAAGATGGCAACAGGTCCTGCTGATTGTATGTCATTGCACGTATTGCCCGCCTATATCGCAATGCCGAAGCAAGAGGTTCGGGACTGCTAGAGCATGTGGCTCGCTACTACCGACGCGACGGAAAGCGGCCGCGAGTCTCAGAACTTTGCTTCGGATATGCCTCCTACAGCTTCCCGATTTCCCGAAGCATGTATTCGGGAGAGCCACCAGAACTTTTTTTTTTTCAGTGTGCCAACATTTATTATTCGATCTGACTCTTGGAGCAAATTTTGCACTCTAGATTTGGAAAATTTTCTGGCCGTTATTAAATAGTGATCCGGAACTGTTTTTCAGAAATCAAGGGTAACATTGTTCAATTATACTAGAAAAGTGACCAAAAATACTATTTGACTCTTAAAATCAGTGTGGATTACACTCAATTGGAGAGTGAAAGCATTTGACTCTTAAACTCATTGTGGATTATTCTAAAATTGGGGAGTGAAAACTGTCCTCTTCTACATTACAAAATGTACTCGAAGAATGAGATCTACTACATTCCCATCTGCCCAACTCTAGTAATAGGGCTCTTGCATACTTTTGCTACAAGGGATTGAAGAGTTGATTGCATATAAATTTGTAAAAATGACGATCAGTGCACTGAAAAATCACAAAATTCACTCTCAGAATCGGGCATAATGGCGGTTCAAAGCAAGTATCATGGGAGATTCCTATCTAAAATGACATATCTCTGTGTTTCCGTAGAGAAAGTGACAGATTAGACAAGAATCTCCCATGAGACCTGCGTTGAAGCGTCATTACGATCTTGCCGTTAAAGCAGTTTTGTGAGTTTATTACTGAATTTTAGACTTTTTCGGTGTGATTTTCGTGATTTTTGCTGGTCATTACATCAGATTATTCCATTTATTTGCTTATTGCAAAAGTTTGCAAGAGCCCCATTGGGGGTCGAGTAGGGGTTTTTTCCAACTATCAATCATCAACCTCTTATTGAGTTTTTGGGCCCAAGATGGAAGAAGATGATGCGCTGCTCTTAGAACACCCTGTACTTGCAGTGCCAAAGTGACGCAACAACGAGGCCATGCAACGACAAAGTGTTTCAAACTGTGCTGAAATTATTACGCTCCGAAGTAGAGATATGTGTGTTGGAAAACTTTCACATTCACACTAAGTAATGAAAAACAACGAAATAGAGGTATTTGCTTTTTCGCCGACCAACTATGACTTGTATATGTGAATCTCAATTTACCAAAGACATGTACGAAAAGACGCAAGAAACGGAATTTCACGAAAACAGGTCTTAAACAATCGGTTGTGGAAGAGGCAGAAAATGTCAGCACGCTACGCCGGAATGTGTGTAAGAGAGAGAGATACTGCTTCGGCCCACGGTGATGGGTTGCTGGGAAGTTTATCGATTGGTTGACTGGGTTGAATGAAGGCGGGAAAAAGAGTTAGCATAAAAGCAAAAAGAGATATGAAAATAAAGAATCTCTACAAGAAAGTACAAAAACGATTTTCTTTCTTTTAAATTCATAAAGAAATAGTGTCATGGCAAGACTTCCAAAAACTCAGGTTTCAAACAACCTGAAAACCTCAAAAACCTGCCGGGAGAAAAATGTGATTGCTATCCTAATATCTAGTCTCGCATATTAATGAGTTAACCTCTCTTTTCTTCTTTGTAAGAAAGAAGTTGATTTTTAATGCAAACAAAGAAATTAACAATATATTTATATCATATGGCTTTTGTAGATTCAATACATTTTGTAATATCAGCACATTTTATATTAGACTCCATTAACGCAAGCAGGTAGCATTAGTTGCCTTGTTTCTATATAAAGTGAAATTATGTATAGTAAAATAACATTTGTTTAGTACATGATACATCGCAATTCTTTTAAAAGGAGAGGAGAAAGAAAGGATAGTCGCCACTGGGAATTTAAGTGAGTATAAAAAAAAAAAAAAAAAAACCCAAAAAAAACTTATCTCATGTCCGAGATTGAACTTTTAATCTTGGGTAAAATATCATTCGAGTCGTGAGCATCAAAATCTGGATTGGCATACCAAACCTTGGCAAATGAAGTAATTACATTAGAGAGAGTCAGATTTAAAAAAAAAAAAAAAGGCTTAATGAAGCTGGAAAAATCGAAGAGTTTCTTTGATTGGAATAAAAAAATTAGGAGTAAAAGAGAAATGAAATAAAAAGAATTAGGAGGTGCAGAGGGATGAAATAAAAAACTGCGAGATGTGTCTGAGTAGAAACGGAAAGAGGAAAATGAGAGGTATTTATCAGTGGATGGCGGGGGCGGGGAAGCTGTCTTTGAAAGTCGAGCTTTCTATCGCCTCGGGCAATAGCGTCCGTATCTCTAAGTTTGACGCTCTGTCAAAAGCTCAAAGACCGTAATTTCTCTCTTTCCCCTCCCTTCCTTTCCCGTCCACTCCTTTCCTCGCCCCCCTCCTTACCCCCTCCGATCGACATCCCTTCCGAGTTAAAGAAATATACAGAGACAAAGACTTGTACATGTACGTATACCCTCGCTCACTCTTCTTAAATCCCCTTTTAGAGTCGAGTGCTCGCACTCTCGCAGTCTCCTTCTCATATTGAACTCACAGACAACTAAAAGTCACTGTTTTCGGGCGTTGATTTCTCGGAATTTCTAATAAGCGGCACTTCTGTGTCACTTTTCCGTTTGTTTAGGGAAGGTAGTTTTCAACTGTTCGTACCCGGGGGAGCTGGAATTGCATATACGACGGATTGAAGGCGCCATACGAAATCTAATCTTTTTATGCTACATCAAGAATCGTGTTTATTCGGAATCCTGATACTGGAACAATGTGAAATAGACTAGAGGAGAAAACCGAGTATATTCGGGCTTGGTCAATAAAGGGGTAGATTTATAACTTTCAAGTGACAATTCTAGGTTCGAATCACTTGCTAGAATAATTCTCTTTATCAATAAAAATGCTCTTGAAAGTATATAAATGATGAATTCAGGTGAGAAATTGATTTTTGACCGTTTTTTTTTTTTTTTTTTTTTTTTTTTTTCTGATGATTTGGGACCATAGTGTGGTGGCTCGTGTAATCTGACGACAACGAATTCTCTCCATTTAAACTTACGGAAAATAGTCGATCTTCAAAGAATTCATGAATTTCTGAGGAATCGATACTTTTGACTCAGTTGAAATGGCAAAAAACATGGATGCCAAATAGTACGAGCAGCTACTGTTCCTTACCAATGTTGTTCCGGATTCTCGATGCTAATAAGTGTTTGCCACCGTTGTTTAACCCTTTCAGACCTGGAGTCCATTCCAATAGAAATTTGAATAACATTGAATCTTATGGAAAACATAAAAATACAATATGCGCATCAATTCAGATGAGGAAACAGCGCTGAGATAAACAATGATGTCAAAAATCCGTTCCTGAAAAAAAAGATTTTCAGGTCTGAAAGGGTTAAAAATAGAGATGAGCAAATTAAATTAATTGGTCCAAAAACATTAGGTTGTCAAAGCTCTCGAGATTGGTTCCCAGAATACGGACGCTAATGAAAATGCAAAATTGTTCAATATGTCAAAAACTCACGAAATCGATATAATATGCAATCGATTCGTGGTTTTCCAGTGATTGGTTATCTCATGTCAGCTCTCAGCTCCAAATTCGAATATTCTTGCAGCTGTATACAGTTACTTCAAATTAGATTACAACTTAAGCCTAAAATGTGTGTGAATATAAAGGGAAGGAATTTATTTTTATGCGTTTATTTTCGCACTAACTCTGACCATAGAACCCTTCCCTACCCAAGAATAATTATTGATGATGGTTGAAACTCACATAGTGCGAAATCATTTTGAGACGGCTCTCAGATAAACACGCATACTTGCTGTAATGCATTGCATTCTATTATAAAAAATAGTGCACGCTTCGCGAGTATTGTTTGAGAATTTCGTAGAAAAGGTTAATTCGATCGCGGATTATCTCTACCAGTGGCAAGGCGTGCGATTTGGTAACGTTCCTGTTTCCCATTTAAACTCTTTAGAAATATGGAAGTGCTAGGTCATAGCTGATGACTGAACCGTTTGACTTTTTTGGTGAATTTAAATGGAGAAAATGCTTCGTTGCCAAGTTTCACGCCTCGCCACTGATCTCTACTCACAATCAGATCGACTGTTCGGAAAAGAATAATTTTACCAATGATTTGCATTGAAACTTTGTACTAATTACACTAATCACTTATTTGCTGACGAACGAATTAAAAAATAGGAAAACGCAGAATCTGTTTGAACTGAAACACGACACACCCCACAAAAAACGTTCTCCTCTCAGGTTTTTACCTCTGACAAAACCTTAGGAAGAAAAACGACCAAGCAACGTAAAAGGTTTTGCTGGATCAAAGATTTGGTTGCCTCAACTAAAATCATTTGTGGGATCATTTGCCTACCAAAAGTTTTGTCAGTGTTACCAAATTGTTTTTTTCTGCGCATGTTGCTTACCTTTTAATTCAAAAAAGGTTTAGTACGCACAACCAAACTTTGGTATTCTATGTCGAAAAGGCGTGCATATTGGGTTTACAAATTACATCAGGACATTACGAACTTCAAATTGATAACTGCTGAGAGCAAAAGCTTAGAAGTTGAAGCTTAGCTGGAAGAGTGGATTTCAGTTGATAGTCAAGTCGAGAGGAAGTTTCAGAACTACTGCAATGCAATATTGCGAATTCATAAGCCCTATGAGCGTTCATATTCTCGAAACCAATTCTGAGGGCTCGACGACCCGACGTCTTTGAAAAAATTAATTTATAATTTTCAGATTTTAATTACGTCTCACCGTGAAAGAGTCGGATTGTAGCTCCATAAGAAATACACGCAACAAGGAGTCACTAAAAAACATTGGTTTTGTAACAATAATAGTGGGGTTTTGTTCCCTCTGCTCATAGTACGGTTCGACGCGATCCAACGCAAGAGGAATCTGCACGGAAAAAAAAAACTAGGGTGAAAATAACCATACGGATACCTGATTTTGGCACCTGCTAGATGTTATGGTAATGTTAACCAGAAGTATACTATGTTTTGACTAGGTACTAGGTGATGTTACTTGATTGCATGTCGAATTTACTCAAAGTATCGGTAAATGTACCATACTGCTGGTCAAGTTTACCATAACATCTAGCAGGTGCCAAAATCAGGTACACGGAAAAAAACTACGGTGAAATTAACCATACGATAGCTGATTTTGGCACCTGCTAGATGTTATGGCAATGTTAACCAAAAGTATACTATGTTTTGACTAGGTACTAGGTGATGTTACCTGATTGCATGTCGAATTTACTCTAAGTATCGGTAAATGTACCATACTTCTGGTCAAGTTTACCATAACATCTAGCAGGTGCCAAAATCAGCTATCGTATGGTTAATTTCACTAATCTTCTTTTTTTTCCGTGTGGGAACGGGCAAAATTTAAGCAACTAGCTGCAGCTATAGCGAGGATTTGTGTGACGTAATATTGAAACTTCGATGAAGCAGCCATGACCGAGATCTCTTATGGACATTTGTCATAAAGCCTCGGTTTGTTTGCCTCACTTTATTTAACCTTTGAATTTAAAAAAAAAATATCGCGACAAACATTTAAAATTGATGGTTATAAACGAAAGTGCAAATATTTTAGAGTGGCTATCTGGACACAGAAATCGATTTATTTTTTTCTTCTGGAAAGATTTGCATGATAAAGAAACTGACGCATAAAGAAATATGCAAAATTTTCTCAGCTGGATAGTTGTATCAAAATTCTGTGTCCATCAGGTAGCCACTCTTAAACACTTGCACTTTCGTTCAAACCGGCTTTCCATCAGATTAATTACGATATTGATTCAAGGTTAAAATAAACTGTAGGGAACACCCTACGAACACTTTCTCCCTCCATTTTTATCTGGGGGGGGGGGTTGAAGGACCCCCAGACCCCCTTGAGAATTCTGGGGAACCCCCAACCCCCTCTAGTATTCTGGGGGAGACCCCCAGACCCCCCTTTATAATTCTGGGGGAGACCCCCGACCCCCCCTTTACATTCTAGGAGAGACTCCTAGACTCCCATCAATTTAAAATATTTTCACCCCTGGACATAATTCCGCCTTCAATTCGAAGTGTTTGCGATTTTGCAGAGAAGCTGTACGAATAGTTGCCTACTTCATCCTTTGAAGGATTGGTTTTGAACTGTGGATCTTCAAAAGAATTTTTTAGTTTGGTAGATTAAACCCCCCTTTAAAGATGTTCTTTGTTTGTAGATTGTGTACTCCAAATGTCAACAAAATTCATCCATCCATTTTCTTTATAAGTTTAATTTTCTTTGGATATTCTATTTTGGGTTTATTGATGGAACAGCTATTTTGCCTTTAAACAGTCTCAGACTTAAGAAGGGTTGTATATTATAGTTTTACATTGAAAAGAAATCCCTGCCTAGGTTGTTGCAAACTTTTTGTTGCATTTTCCATCGAACATAATTGAGTCAAATTGAATTTTTATTCCAAGTATTATGATTGTTTTTTTATTTGCTTGGTTTCAAAGATTTTTGCTCGATCGCACCTATATTGGCCCTTGAAACGGTCTTAAAGGTTTTTGATGATGACTGTATGATAGGAATATTTTAGTGGGTCAGTAACATAATATGTTTGTGCAAAGTTTCATCACAATTCATCCCATGAATGATTGACTCCAAGTTTTAACATTAATTCCCCGCTTTAATTCATGTTTTTGGGTCGAACAACCTATTTTGATTTTTAAACTCTCTTAAGTGTTGTATATTGTATCTGTAAGGAACACTTTCTTTTATCGACTAACTGTAGATTGTATTTGCCAGTTTTTATAAAAATTCATTGGACCAAACCTGAATTATCCCAATTAAAAGGATTATGTTTTTATTTGCTTATATTCCCTATTTTTTTCTCAATCCCACCTACATTGCCTCTTGAAAAGGTTTATCAGTTGTGTATGGTGACTAAGAAAGGAAAATATCTTAGTATTTTGATAGTGGATTGTGTGTACAAAAGTTTTTATCAAAATTCATCGAGCCATAATTGGTTGACTCCAAGTTTAAAGATTAATTTCTCACGATAATTCCATTTTTTGGCTCGAGCGCACCGATTTTGATTTTTCAAACAGTCTTAAGGGCTGTATACTGTAATGATAAGAAATTCTATATAAAGTAGAGTAAATGTAGGTAGGTAGATTGTTTGTGCCGGATTTAATTAAAATTAATTGGACCTAACCCGAATCATCTCAATAAGTAGGATTATGTTTTTACTTGCTTAATTGGTCTTATTTTTTCTCAATCGCACCTATATGGTCCCTTGAAACAGTCTAAAGGATTTATTATGATGATAGTGAGAAGAAAATATTTTAATACTGTGGTAGTACATTGTGTATACAAAGTTTCATCAAAATTCATCCAGCTTTGAGTAATTGGCACTGATATACAAGATTAATTTCTCACTTTTATTCCATTTTTTGGCTCGAACGCCCTAAATTGATTTTTTAAACGTCTTAAGGTTATTTTACTGAACTATAAGGGGTTAATTTTACTGTGGGCTGGTTGTAGAATGTTTTTACAAATTTGCTTCCAAATCCAAAAATCTAATATTGCAATATTTAAATTTTTCTCTTTTTTGACCCATTTTCCCATTGATTTTAATGGAAACCATTTTTCTTCCATAACTAACCTAAAAATTAAAATTTTAAAAAAACAAAAAAAAGTCCTTCTGGGGAATGTTAAAAGCAACATCTCTGCAAAATTTGGATGCATATGGATCAATAATTCAAAAGTTATGCTGGATTTCACGTTCTTGACTACAGACAGACAGACAGACAGACAGACAGACAGACGGACAGACAGACGCCACAGAAATTTTTTGCATTTACTCCTCCCTACCACATATGGTTCAGAAATATTGAAATATCATGGATGGATGTTCTTTAGGATAGTATTAGGCATGATGAAAGCCAATTATTTTATAATTATCATGATTGACTTAGTCTCAGCGGGCCATGTATCGAAACAAAATTCATCAAAAATCTCTGCGCCATCGCAATACTTTCTCAATTTTTTCTAATTTCATTAGAGTGAGAAAGTAAAAAGTGAGGCAAACGAACCAAATTCAGATCACCTTTGCTGTCACACTTTGATATAGGTTTTATAACGTGTAGCATATCCCCTTTTTTTGGGATAGCTTGTTGATTTCAATGTATTCTGTCGTATAACATTTACGGCCCCCTCTATCGCTATAGCCCGTTGAATTGAAGGTATTTATAGTCTATAGAGCAGAATAGATAAGTCACAGCCCAAAAGGATAGGCCGAGACAATAAGGGGCGATGAGGCTATATAATCCTTTAAAAATAATACGTATGTGGGAGTGGTCGCGCTGGTCAGAATTACTCCCCGTTAATATGTACACATATAAAGTGACATTGTCACATTGATCAAAATAATTTTGCTGCAGCTTAAAACTGCCGCGGCGGCGTCGGCGCTGTGGGCGTCGGACGCTATTCACTGATTCATTCATGGTAAATGACGCAGGAAACAATAACAAAGACATTGCTTGTTTTTCCTCTTCCCTGTCAAATCAAGATTATAGTTAAATTCATGGTGTTTCATGAATGAATAATTTAATCTCTTCTCCTTCCTTCCCTCTTTTCTCCTTCCCCTACCTCGCCCGCATCTTTTGAACCCCCCCCCCCCTTTACCGCCTACCGCCACCCATCTATTCATCATGGATGGGTGGCAAAACTATAAAGAGCCTGCTCTTGGGACTCTGTGGGAGTTAATTAGCATGGATGTATAGTCACGCTTTTTCTTTTGTTTTTGAAACGGCTTCTTTTTCGGTTAACTTCCATGTAATTTCTGATCCCGTGGTCTCCGTTTTCCCTCCATTTGGGGTTAATTTTTGTTTCTAATTTTTGAGGCGCAAACTTGGTCTTTAATTCAGATTCGCCGTTTTGCGAATAATTAATGGCATTTTTCAATTCACCGATGATTCCATCGGTTGAGGAAAGATTACACGGTGCAGTGCAATGTATGGCTGTAATGCACGGAAATTTAATGCTCGCATCTGTAATCTTTCCTCAATCGGGGAAAACTCCGTTGATTAACTTGAATATCCGCACATTTTTTAAATCCACCATCGGTCCATCCACCGGTTATTGAGAAAAGATTACAGATGCGAGTATTAAATTTCCGTGCATTACCTACAGTCATGCACTGAACTGAATTGTGTAATATTTTCTCAACCGGTGGAATCAATCCTCGGTAAATTGAACAAAGCGATTAACTATACGCAAAACGGCAACTCTGCGTAGGCTGATTTTCCCTGTCTACCTCGTACGAGACGACACGAGATATACGAGATAAACAACTCTATGTCGTGTAAATAGATAGGACGAGACGACTCGGAGTCATCTCGTCTCGTCTCTTAAAAAGAGCAGAATCAACCCTCTGGTCTCTATGTCTTTCCTCTTTTAATTTCTGTAGTGAGCATTCGCACGCGCAATTATTTCGCAATTATTTTGTCTCGAGCAGTGATGCTATTTTCCGGAGAAATATCCAATTTCTCTCATTCGACTCAATGTAAAAGTTGGTCAATAAGAAAGTCTGGCAACACTGTTTTTTAATGTTGAAGAGTCTCTACACCTGAGAAATTAAAAGCAGAAATAATTTGATTGAGCCAATGAGCTGCCTTGAAGTCGATATGTCGAGTCCGATTGTATCGACGATAAAGAAAGCCCATGAGTGGGTGTAGCATTAAGTTAGGCAACGTTGTATTTTGTCCATTTAACCCTCTAAAGACCAAGCCCGAGTACACTCGTTTTTCTTCTCCAGTCTACTTCACATTGTTTCAATCTTCATTCCGGATATCGATGAAAACATGTACAAGATAAGATGTCTTCGGGCGCCTTCAATGTACCTTATAGGCAATTTCAACTCCCTAGAGTACGAACAGTTAACTACCTTCCCTTTATAAACGGAAGAGTGGCGTCCTTTTGAAATAATCTGGCCCTTAGAGGGTTAAACCCATGATCTAACTACACAGGTCAGTCAATCCGGTAGACGAGTTTCGGTGCAATCTGCGCAACCTCCGCTCGTGACGTATAGCTGCGGGCGTTCAAATCTACATGCTTTCTTATGGGGAAAAGACCCTTTTTCAAGTGCGAATTATAAACAATTTGCGACAGTGAAACTTGGTTTTTATCAATAAGAAGCAATAGGAAGGTTTCAAGCTTTGAGAAAACCAATGCAATCGTACGCAAATTTGCTTTTTCTATTTTCGGGCATTTCAGAAAATTGGGTAGAATGCATTGAATATTACATAACCTACCTCCTCCATGAGAGGGATTTTTACTAACCACCAGAAAATATAGGAATAAGAAATTGAAGTGTGATCAGACTGGTTTTCTCAAAGCTTGAAACCTTCCTCGTGGTCTATCATAAATAAAAACCAAGTTTTATTGCCGTAAATTGCTTTTAATTCGCACTTGAAAAATGGTATTTTCCCCATATGAAAGCATGTAGATTTGAACGCCCGCTCTTCAGCTGCGCCAGCTATACGTCATCCCCTTCCTCACTCTACCCGGTGATAGTGCCAGGCAGACGGAGAGGCAGTGGAGGGTGTGCGCATGCGCATTGACTGACCTGTGTAGTTAGATCATGGTTAAACCCTTGGAAAAGGTCGAATGTTTTTACAAATTTGTTTCCCAAAACCCAAAAAATCTAATATTGCAATATTTAAATTTTTCTCTTTTTTGACCCATTTTCCCATTGATTTTAATGGAAACCATTTTTCTTCCATAACTAACCTAAAAATTAAAATTTTAAAAAAACAAAAAAAGTCCTTCTGGGGAATGTTAAAAGCAACATCTCTGCAAAATTTGGATGCATATGGATCAATAATTCAAAAGTTATGCTGGATTTCACGTTCTTGACTACAGACAGACAGACAGACAGACAGACAGACAGACGGACAGACAGACGCCACAGAAATTTTTTGCATTTACTCCTCCCTACCACATATGGTTCAGAAATATTGAAATATCATGGATGGATGTTCTTTAGGATAGTATTAGGCATGATGAAAGCCAATTATTTTATAATTATCATGATTGACTTAGTCTCAGCGGGCCATGTATCGAAACAAAATTCATCAAAAATCTCTGCGCCATCGCAATACTTTCTCAATTTTTCTAATTTCATTAGAGTGAGAAAGTAAAAAGTGAGGCAAACGAACCAAATTCAGATCACCTTTGCTGTCACACTTTGATATAGGTTTTTATAACGTGTAGCATATCCCCTTTTTTTGGGATAGCTTGTTGATTTCAATGTATTCTGTCGTATAACATTTACGGCCCCCTCTATCGCTATAGCCCGTTGAATTGAAGGTATTTATAGTCTATAGAGCAGAATAGATAAGTCACAGCCCAAAAGGATAGGCCGAGACAATAAGGGGCGATGAGGCTATATAATCCTTTAAAAATAATACGTATGTGGGAGTGGTCGCGCTGGTCAGAATTACTCCCCGTTAATATGTACACATATAAAGTGACATTGTCACATTGATCAAAATAATTTTGCTGCAGCTTAAAACTGCCGCGGCGGCGTCGGCGCTGTGGGCGTCGGACGCTATTCACTGATTCATTCATGGTAAATGACGCAGGAAACAATAACAAAGACATTGCTTGTTTTTCCTCTTCCCTGTCAAATCAAGATTATAGTTAAATTCATGGTGTTTCATGAATGAATAATTTAATCTCTTCTCCTTCCTTCCCTCTTTTCTCCTTCCCCTACCTCGCCCGCATCTTTTGAACCCCCCCCTCCCCCCTTTACCGCCTACCACCACCCATCTATTCATCATGGATGGGTGGCAAAACTATAAAGAGCCTGCTCTTGGGACTCTGTGGGAGTTAATTAGCATGGATGTATAGTCACGCTTTTTCTTTTGTTTTTGAAACGGCTTCTTTTTCGGTTAACTTCCATGTAATTTCTGATCCCGTGGTCTCCGTTTTCCCTCCATTTGGGGTTAATTTTTGTTTCTAATTTTTGAGGCGCAAACTTGGTCTTTAATTCAGATTCGCCGTTTTGCGAATAATTAATGGCATTTTTCAATTCACCGATGATTCCATCGGTTGAGGAAAGATTACACGGTGCAGTGCAATGTATGGCTGTAATGCACGGAAATTTAATGCTCGCATCTGTAATCTTTCCTCAATCGGGGAAAACTCCGTTGATTAACTTGAATATCCGCACATTTTTTAAATCCACCATCGGTCCATCCACCGGTTATTGAGAAAAGATTACAGATGCGAGTATTAAATTTCCGTGCATTACCTACAGTCATGCACTGAACTGAATTGTGTAATATTTTCTCAACCGGTGGAATCAATCCTCGGTAAATTGAACAAAGCGATTAACTATACGCAAAACGGCAACTCTGCGTAGGCTGATTTTCCCTGTCTACCTCGTACGAGACGACACGAGATATACGAGATAAACAACTCTATGTCGTGTAAATAGATAGGACGAGACGACTCGGAGTCATCTCGTCTCGTCTCTTAAAAAGAGCAGAATCAACCCTCTGGTCTCTATGTCTTTCCTCTTTTAATTTCTGTAGTGAGCATTCGCACGCGCAATTATTTCGCAATTATTTTGTCTCGAGCAGTGATGCTATTTTCCGGAGAAATATCCAATTTCTCTCATTCGACTCAATGTAAAAGTTGGTCAATAAGAAAGTCTGGCAACACTGTTTTTTAATGTTGAAGAGTCTCTACACCTGAGAAATTAAAAGCGGAAATAATTTGATTGAGCCAATGAGCTTCCTTGAAGTGGATATGTCGAGTCCGATTGTATCGACGATAAAGAAAGCCCATGAGTGGGTGTAGCATTAAGTTAGGCAACGTTGTATTTTGTCCATTTAACCCTCTAAAGACCAAGCCCGAGTACACTCGTTTTTCTTCTCCAGTCTACTTCACATTGTTTCAATCTTCATTCCGGATATCGATGAAAACATGTACAAGATAAGATGTCTTCGGGCGCCTTCAACGTACCGTATAGGCAATTTCAACTCCCTAGAGTACGAACAGTTAACTACCATCCATTTATAAACGGAAGAGTGGCGTCCTTTTGAAATAATCTGGCCCTTAGAGGGTTAAACCCATGATCTAACTACACAGGTCAGTCAATCCGGTAGACGAGTTTCGGTGCAATCTGCGCAACCTCCGCTCGTGACGTATAGCTGCGGGCGTTCAAATCTACATGCTTTCTTATGGGGAAAAGACCCTTTTTCAAGTGCGAATTATAAACAATTTGCGACAGTGAAACTTGGTTTTTATCAATAAGAAGCAATAGGAAGGTTTCAAGCTTTGAGAAAACCAATGCAATCGTACGCAAATTTGCTTTTTCTATTTTCGGGCATTTCAGAAAATTGGGTAGAATGCATTGAATATTACATAACCTACCTCCTCCATGAGAGGGATTTTTACTAACCACCAGAAAATATAGGAATAAGAAATTGAAGTGTGATCAGACTGGTTTTCTCAAAGCTTGAAACCTTCCTCGTGGTCTATCATAAGTAAATGCAAGTTTCACTGCCGTAAATTCGCACTTGAAAAATGGTATTTTCCCTCATATGAAAGCCTGTACATTTGAACGCCCGCGGCCCCACGCTTCAGCTGCGCCAGCTATACGTCATCCCCTTCCTCACTCTACCCGGTGATAGTGCCAGGTAGACGGAGAGGCAGTGGAGGGTGTGCGCATTGACTGACCTGTGTAGTTAGATCATGGGTAAACCCATGGAAAAGGTCGAATCCGAAGGTGTTCACCGAACACCCAATACTTCGATCTTTTTCATTGGTTTAAATGGACGATATGAAACTTTGCCAAATTGTATGCTACGCCACAGAAGCCCATTGGCTCAAGCAGGTAATTCGTGCTTTTAAATTGGCAGATGAATAGAACCCTTTACCCCCAGCGTATTATTTAATTGATTAAATTTAAATTAATTCAATTTTGTCTGCCGTAATCCTGATTGAAAGTTGAAATTGTTAAATGACCGTGAACATTGTTAAATGTTTGATATTTAATTTTATTCAATTTATGCATCGTTGGCAATCTTGCACAATATAGCAACGTTACACTATATGAGTCCATTTAAACCCATGAAAAATATTGAAGTTTTAAACGCATGTATGAAAAAATACAAAATGACATATTCTGAAAGTACAGAAAAGCTGTATTTCTGATGTTCGCAATTGTCCACACATAATCTTATTGAGTTTTGCGAGCTGTACGAACCTTAAATGCGAGCGATTAATCGCGATTATCATCTTCGTACGCGGTGGCTTGTGGCCCTTTGTGGACGATTTTACCGTTGTTGTTGTTGTTTTTTTTTTTTTCTTTTTTTTTTCAAATTATACTCAGAAGCAATTTTCTAGACAATGTGTGCCCGAAAAACTCCGAAAAGCCACAATTTTTCTTCCAGACCCCCTACCGTCTATAGTATTCCATAAGACTTTATGTAAAATACTGCGAACCGCGAACGAATGAAAAAAGACGGCTAAAATAAACTCTAAGATCCCGTGAAGAACAATGTCTGTCATTTGGTAGAAGTTATTCCGATGCCTAAACGCCTAAAGGGGCTCGGATTTTTGCCCAATCGACTTTCTGGCCTATAAATTTTCAAACCTATGAAGAATGATCGATCTTCAGGGAATATTTACTGAATCCCTGAGAAATCCATACTTTTGCGTAGGTTCAAATGACAATAAAACATGGTTGCCAAATAGCACGAGCCACTGGGTCTTACAAGGGTTGAATTCCTTTCGATTTGCCATATCAAGTGTTTGTAAATAGATAAATGAATCCACCGTGAAATGAAAAGAGCACAAAATATATCCGCATGTATTCGTTTTTAAAAGGGCGCGTGGCGTCAAAGGGAGTGACCTGAAGCGCTTTGACGAGCCCTAAACCTAGAGTGGGTGAGGCAGACTCGCGGCTTCAACGGATAACACACATATAGCGAACGCCCTTGTTCAGAAGCTAGCAATCGCATGTTGTTCGTAATATCGTCGCTCAAGGTCCCTCTAGACAATCTTACGAATAAAGATACGGGAAACCTTTCAGTGCTTTTATAGGCTAATAAATCAATAGCCTCCATGCAATGAAATATACTTGTATAGATATATAGACATCGTAACGAACCTATCATCACGTGGGACCAATGTCCGTTTTTGTATCCCTTTATAGTACTATAATGATGTGCACGTTCAAGTCAATGGTCGATCAATGGAGATGGATGCATAAAAATATGGTGAGTAAATACAGGGATGTTGTGAACCGATTTGTGTCATGAAGTGAGCCGTGATCGTTCAACTTATACAAGATCGATTTATTACATGAAGGCGAAGACTCTCTTTTGGTCGATGACTCTGTTTTTGGTGCACGATCATTGACTAATGAACTGACTGACTCACGTTCCTATACTACAAGCATGTCTCTCAAGACCCTCCAAATAAGCCGAAGACATTATTAAAGACTGGGCATTAACGCCAAAAAATGACTCCGCCAGTATGGCTTACGCAGGTTTTGTTTTTGATATGGGTTTGCACAGATGAACGTTTGACTGAAAAGTATTCCCCTCTTCCCCTCCACCCCAAAAATCTGAGGTCTGGGGTGGGCTTCAGCCCCCCCCCCCTTCGTACGCCACTGGAATCCGATCATAGTGATAGGCGAGGTGAAGAAGCGAGGGAGTAATGGAGTATGACCAATCCAACATTGTTGCTTATGCAGTTGTGTCATAAAAATATTTCAAAATAATGCAATTTACTATTATTTTTCAAGAGTAATCATAGTTTTAATTGGTAGCTCATGTTATAAAGATTGAAAAGACGAGCTTTAATGAAAGTTTTGGTCAATTTATCAGCTAGATATTTAGGGTAGAAAGTACACGGAAAAAATGGTGGAATTTACCATCTGCAATAGCTGATTTGGAGTCTTCCAGAAAGTATAGTAAGTTTCGCCAGATTATGGTAAAATGTACCAACAGGTTAACTTAATTTACCACAAGGTATTTGCTTTTACCACTTTATGGTGAAATCCACCATACTTTCTAACAAACGCCAAAATCAGCTATTTAGATGGTAAACTCTACCAGTCTTTTTCCCATTGTACAGCAGAGAAGTTATGAGTACCAAAGTAAAAACAATATAATGATTATCGGATCCTTAACTTTAATTTTCATCGACACGACGCATTCTATAATATCTTTATAAAGTAAGGAATTCTGGGACACACAGTATATCATTGTAACGTGAGCAAAGTCGCCTCGCCGTTACGACTCCGTTAATTAAAGACTTTTATTCTCCATTTCAGAAAGGGTTTTGGCGTTATTCAATACCCTTTTCATCGTTTTTACTTCTAAGTTTCAATAAAAAATTTCTGTTCCATTATTTTATTGCGAGAACTTGCCACCGATCCTCCGTTACACCATGCAATTTGGCGACTATGCGCCGTTTTAAGTTGATGATGCGGCCCATTAGTTCGTAAAATGAAAATCGAGTGACTAACGAGCATTTGAACAAGGGATAGGTGGTGAAAGGAGGGGAATCGGGGATGAGTGAGAGAGGGAAGGAGGGAGAGAGAGAGAGAGAGAAGGGATGAGAAAGAGAGAGAGAGATAGAGCATGAGAAGAGGGAGTGAGAAAGAGAGATAGACAATGAGATGGGGGAGTGAGAATGATAGATAGATAGAGAGAGAGAGCGAGAGAGAGAGAGAGAGAGAGAGAGAGAGAGAGAGAGAGAGAGAGAGGGGGGGGGGGCGTATCACATTAATGCTCTATGCTATGCGATGTAGATTTAGATACAGATATCGATTCTAGCGCATCAGGTGCTTTCGTGTACTCTATTTCCTCCGCACGAGACGAGCCTTTTGGCAGCTGGAGCCTCCTTCCTTCCCTCCTCAACATGACACCCCCCCCTACCCTCCACTTTGGGCTAACCTATCCTTTTCCGCTTATCATTCCTCGATCGATTTGAATTCGAGCCTACAAAGGTCCGCGATAACTACCCGCGTGGTTGCCCGATCGAGTGATCACGAAATTTCACTATCTAATCAATCTAGTTAATGAACCCTTGCGCGCCCAAGAGACGGTGGATTTTCACCACAGGCCAGTTTTATAAAGATAAAAAGCTTACATTTCAACAAATCTTTTTAAATTTCCACGTATTCCTTGATAGGGGTCTTCAGAAGTTTCCAAAAAAAAAACTCGGAAATAATCATCAAATTTTCCTGTATCTATATAGGCAAGAAAATCATTGGGCGGAAATGCGAGCCTCTTAGGCATTAACGTATTTTCAACCAGTTTGAATGAACAAAATTATTCTTCTTGTGATCGTGTGATTTATTTTACGTAAATACTTTCAGAATATGTTATTTTTTTATTGATTATCTCACATAATTAACTATAACAAAATTTCAAAACTTCCGGGCATGACACCCGGATTTTTTTCATGTTTGCCCATACTTTTCCGATTTTGTTTTTCAAGTGTAAGCGAGAAAGATCATTTGTTTGGATCAAATTTTGTTCATCACGTCATAACTAAACAAGTCTATTCATCAACGCCATTCAACTTCTCAATTAGATCGTGGGTGAATTTCCTGCTCCTCAAAGCTCGTTATTTGCCAACTGTTCGGAGAATCTACCAATATTGATTTTATCGGAGATATAGATTTCCCGGCATGCAAAACTGCCGCCTTTTGTATTTTGGAGAATCCACCCGCGATATAATCCAGAGTTTGACTGGTATTCGTTTAATTTTAGTTCGAAATGCTGTCGATGCTTTGATGTGTGTGCTCGCAAACAATACAAAAGAGTCTTTTGCTTGAAGAGCCCAAATCAAAGACCATGTCTTTTGTTTCTCACTATATTCTCAAATTTGGCGGATACAGGCAATTGTCTTTCTCTCTCTCCTTTCATTTGAATTTATGTGTTAGAAAAGGACAGTAGAGGGGGCCATCGCATGACTTTGGCCCCCTCTGCTGTCCTTTTCTAACGCACGTTTTCATATGAGAGGAGAGAGAGAGAGAGAGAGAGAGAGAGAGAGAGAGAGAGAGAGAGAGAGAGAGAGAGAAAGAGAGAGAGACAATGCCCTGTATTCACTCATGATTCTCAATTAACTTTACACATGCTGGTTCCACGTAGAAAAATAATTGGAAGGCAGTTGCCAAATTTTGACAACGCCCGCAGTAACTTAAAAAAATCTTTCGGAGTAGTCTTCATTTCTAACGATCAGGATTCAATGACGAGTGTACACTGAGGATCGAAACATCCGATTTTTCGAGGAAATTTAATTTTGCTTTAAAAATATTTCATTTGTTAATACTAGGGTCGCATCAAAAGTAAGTACCCCTATACCTAATATCTCGGCATCAGAATAGATATAAAAAGCAATTATGTAAAGAAAATGTCAACGCTCATTATATGTATACTCTCACGGTTTTAATCGTTTTGACAGAATTTAAATCCAAACAAAATTAACAAATTGCGTTCATGTTTTTGCGACCCCCTATACCATTGCTGCGTGTCCAACTGTCATCTGAATGATTTTATTTCTTTAACTTACACAGTTATACGGTATCTATACATATAACTTATATAACAGATATTACTTAAAAAGAGGACGCGATTAAACTACGCTACGAGGCTTTCCGATTTTCGAATTAAAAGTCCGTGGGAATTATTTGTCATGTGAGACCATGTCCCATAGATCGCTTCAACAGTGAGTGAAAATACACTAAAAAGGGAAGAAAGAAAAAGAGAAAGAGACATGAGAAGATGAGTTAAATTAAAAAGAGAGAGGGGAGAAGGTGAGAGAATGGGGGGGGGGCGGCGAACGTGTATTGGATCAATGAAACCAAGTCAAAACCGGTATACTTTTGAAGATGAAATCCGAGACTAACGCGATTCAACTCAAGAAGGAGATGAAAAAAAAAAAAAAAAAAAAAAAAAAAAAAAAAATGTTGAAAGTTTTATCGTCTTATATAAATGTGAATGTGCGATGAAGCGCCAGTCACTCCGTGTATCCGCGCTCATTGAACTCTCCCGGGATTGCGTGAATTTGCTAGAGCACAAGGAGTCTGCCTCAGTTTCCAGACTAATTTGCAGTGTTGCCAGATAATACGGATTGCATTTTCTGTTTCTAACTTATATGAAGAAGAAAGTTTTACGATTTGGCAACATTGTTCATTAGAAGAAGACATGCTTCCCCCGTGTATCTATTTCGGATCTAGGATAGGCGCACAAACGGGGATCTTTGCTAACTTTTGCCATTTGCGATTGAATAGTTAGTTCTTGCGTGAACATTAGCGAAGATGATGATGAGTGTGTACTAAAAATTCACGAACGTCACTTACAGACTCACTGATCACTGAATAAGTTTAAGTTTTAGAACTAATGGTTCGGCAATGCTACGAAGGTACCATGGGAGATTCCTATCTAATTTGAGGCTTCCCTACTGGCAGCGTTATATAAATTTCACATAAAAAAAAGGAGAAAAATCTTTCAATTTCACATAAAGCTTTCATAATTGAGAAGTAAAATAGAAATAAAGTTTACGTAAAAATTAGAAGCTATTATCTCTTTTCTATGTCATAATTACATAAACGTTACATAAAGTTTATGTAAAATATTAATAAATTTTACGTAAAAAATTTAATTTTAAAGCGCACTCTGGGTGATAATGTTTGTAACTCTCTCTCGTTGGTTAATACAGTGGCTTATCACAGACTGCAGAGTCGCGGATGACACATTTCAACATCATATACTGTAGAAGAGAGACATTTAAGTAATACACAGAGATACAGAAAGTTACAATTTACAAAGTTTACCTAAGGTTGTAGGATTTGAACCCGTGCCGCTGCGGTGGAAGACAAGTACTTTACCAGATGAGCTACGCCGGCTCGCGTGAGTTCAATGCGAATTTTACATATTTAAGTTTGTGTGATGAAACATCCTCGTTAAATAAACATTATTACACATTTTTTACATGAACTGTACGTAAATTTTATATAATTTTTTTGATTCCAAGAAACTTAATTTTTACCTAATCTTGATAATTTTGTTCAAGTTATTTCTACATAAAGTTTAATGATTTCATTAGACTGGACATTTATATGATATTTACAAAAAATGTTCGTGATTTGTATGTAAATTTTACATGAATTTTTTTATTTCATTACACTTAAAATTTACCTAATCTTTCATGATTTTATTTACGTAAAGTTTATATAAACAGTATGATTTTGGTAAACAAAACAATTATATAATCTTCGCCCATTTTTTACGTGATTAATATGTAAATTTTACTTAAATCATTTGATTTCAAGAAACTTCATTTTTACGTAATCTTCAAATAAAAATTATGTGACTTTTACGTAAATTTTATATGAATAATGTGGCGTTAAAATTTACCTAATCTTTATATTTTTTTTACATATTTGTTACTTAAATTTTATATAAATTTCTAATGCTTTTGTGATTTTCATAAAATTTATGTAAATTTTATATAAATCACTTTTTTATAACTTTTTTATAACTTTTTTACATAAAATTTATATAACGCTGCTCGTAGGGTTCCATCTGAGTGTTTCTATGGATAGAAAGAGAGAGAGAGAGAGAGAGAGAGAGGAGAGAGAGAGAGAGAGAGAGAGAGAGAGAGAGAGAGAGAGAGAGAGAGAGAGAGAGAAGTTACTCAGGAATCTTTGATGATGCTTACAAGTACGAATAGTTAGTATCAAACGAATTGCCTTTATCAGCGAATTAACTCACAATCAGCGCACTCTCTTCACATAATGCGCCTTCAATTTCAGATGATACAATTCCATATCCGACACGTAGGAATAGTTAACGAACTAAAAATACGTTTCTTTACTTGATATGAGCCCATTTTTACTCAATTTTTACTAAAAATGGCACGTTTAAAATGTTTTATGGGCAGCCAGCTATTTTATACATTTTCAATTGAAAAATATGCCTTTTTTTCTTGAAAATCTTCTACTTCTGTGATAGAGTGTTGATATTTTCATGCAAAAACCGCTATGTTATTTGACTCATTTTTTGCTGCTCTTACACAAATTATTTCACGCTTTTTTTTTTTTTTTATATAGCTTTCTTGCTACTTCCTGTTCATGATCTGGATTTCTACTCATAAAAACATGTCCAAAATATACCACGTTTTCATCCACTATGCGCCACTACTGGCACTCTCGCAAGGCTGTCTTAGATAGTATAGAAACATATTCAATGGTTTTATTGATTTAAACTGGCAAATTGGATTAAATTGTACAGTCAACTTGGCAACCTTGGGATATACGATACACCCAAGTCCGTCTCCTTTAATCCCAGATGTAATTAATCCGTTCGTGTTGCTACTTGTCTTGGTGGGGTATTGGGATCAAGTCAACCAGTATCCTTTATGTTGGGATCAACGAACGCAGAACTATTAATATATATATATATATATATATATATATATATATATATATATATATATATATATATATATATATATATATATAAAAAAATATATAACACTAAAACCGGGAAACAAGGCTAAAAAAAGTAATTATAAAACAAAATATATATTTATCGTGTTCATCAACCACTTTCCGTCTCGCTGGCCCCATGTGAACCGATAAGAATTAAACCAAGGCACATCTTAAAATAAAATATTATACGGTGCTAACCGTAGTAAGCTCAAGGCATTTGACTGGTTTCATGGGTCATGAAGGATTGAGGTGCTTTGGGAAAAGATCCCAGCCCCGTTGCGCCCCCCCCAAGACCCTTTTATTTTTCATCGTAGAGTCTTCCCCCTTTTTTTTGAGAAGGGCCTTTAAACCTTTTTAAATCAGATGTAAAACGACCCCACGGCTTTTGGGAAACCCGTAAATTAACGGACTAATTAAAATTTTGGGTTTTTTTTTGAAAAAAATTAAATTAAAAGGTTGTGGCGCTCTAAATTTCGGCCCCCTTTTTTGAACACTGAAAATTACGGACTCCATCCCAAAGAGAAAAAAATAGCCGGCGATTCAACACCGGGGAATGGGGCCTCCCCGGTGAATTTTTTAAACCATAATAGATATTTTAGATTTTTTCTAAATAACAAAAAAATTTACATTTTGTATATTGTATAGACCGTAGTGTTTTTTCAGTGCACTTGGTGGGGTCCATTGTGCAAACTCAACCAAAAATTCTCCTAATTCTCAGAGACAGAAGCGGATCTGTAGGGAATTTTAGGTTTACCGCCAAGAAATTCTAGAACCTATTTTTCCAGTTAAAATGAGACTTTTTTTATAGCTATAATCATAGGGTCTTAAAATGCCTACCCTACACGGAAAATAATGAAAGTATCGAAAGGGTCATTTAGTTTTGTAAAATCAGTAAAATGAAGCAAATGATAATTTAACTAGTTATTTATGGCATATCCTACTAAACCTATCGCTAATTTTATGACTTGAATTGTAAAGTTTGCTTATTAAGTTTTATTAATTTTTCAATGTGGATTGTACATTTTTCAATTTGAATTGCAAATTTTACAATCCAAAGCATTATGACTTTTGCAATTAGCATGGCTGTCATGGCGTGACAGCTGTACTGATTGTAAAAGTCACAATGATTTACAATCTAATTGGTAAAATTTACAATTAAAAGTATAAAATTCATAAAACTTATGCAGAATTTACAATCCAAAACGTAAAATTATGTAGCTAAATGTGTGGTAAATTTCACTGGTATGACTGGTAAAATTAGCATTTGCTTCATTTTACTGATTTCACAAATCTATTTTCTTTCCGTGTACCCTCAGAAATATCCCCTACAGAAGTGTGTTCTACTATCTCCATTTGAACACATGCATTTAAAAAAGATGGAGAGATGGTCCCCATGTGAATTTTGCCTCTCTCTCTCTCTTTCTCTCTCTCTCTCTCTCTCTCTCTCTCGGTCTATGTGCGTGCGCGCGTGAGTGTGCGTGTAGGACTGTGCGAGAGAGAGAGAGAGAGAGAGAGGGAGAGAGAGATGAGATGAGATGAGATAGATATGGCAACAACTCCTGGAACGACCGTCTTAGAGGCTTCATGGCGAGAGAAAATTTTCACTGTTAATCCACGAGCGGCAAAGTTTTAATGCTACGCGGTACATAAACGGCGCGAATGAAAGTCGAGTCTCTCTTGAAACTTTACGATGCCATTTCACCTCCTTGGGTTCACGTCATGGCAAATGAGCGTGAGCTCAAGTTCAAAGGACAAAAGGTGTTCTTAAAAGAGATCAAGCACTGCCATAAGTACGAAAGAATCTAAAAAAAATAGAGAAAGATACCTCGGTTTCAAATCTTGGAAAACTTACTGTGGATCGTTGGATATGCAGTGGGATTAACAGAGCTGCCATCAACTCAAAGTTGAAAATGAGTGATAATTAAAGTATGTGAAGAATGTTTTAGTGATGAAGTCGCGGCAGTAACTAAGGTTACGTTTAGCTCGTTACATATATCCTCTACCTCTATGAATTTTCTCTGAATTTTAGGTAAGCGTTACAAGCGCTTTCTCACTCTATCTTATCTTATAATTTTAAAACCGAAACATTTTATTTGCATATTTTGATCTCACTTGTTAAAAGGAGGCTGCTGTTGCACACTTTTGAGACCGATGATAAGGAGGACGGATTTTTTGTAAAATCAAGCAAGAGGGGGAAAATGATAATGACACGATTAATTTCCGAAATATTTTCGTTAATTTGAAAAGCAAATTTTACTATGATTCATTTGATTATGATTTTTCTTTTTATTTTATTTTAACATGCAACAGTCGCGCATTTTATTATCTCACCCGAATTGTTTATTTGGTTATCGGTAAAGTTGCATGACACCGATGATGTACCCAACCCTTGAAATTTCCCGTTCTGCAAGGTGGGAGCGAAAAGAGAAACTCAACGGTGAGAGGCAACAATAAACAGCACAGAAAAAAAAATGTTTTAGATTTAAAAAGATACATTTTTGAAAAATTATACGTCAAAAAGACGTACTTTAAAATTGAAACTAAATTTTGTTAAATTAAAAAACTTTTCATTAAGTAGATCAAAATACCGGATTTTTAATTCAAAAACAATTATTTTCAATTTGAATACAGTTATTTTTAATTTGAAACAATTAATTTTCGTTTAAAAGTACGTCTTATCGTCACATAATTCTAACTTTTTTTTTAAAAAATATAAAACATTTTTTCCCCTGTGAATTAACGCCCCTGCTGATTAGCTGGAAATGATTTCGTTCACTTTGAGGTTTGGTGACATCACTCAAAAAAAGCCGAACTTCAGATCTTCACCCGAACCTCATACAAAAATTAGCTTGATGAAAGTTTTTGTTCCCCCCAAAGTGAAGCAAAAGTTTGTAACAGACCCATTATTGATGGAATGGAATGGATGTTTATTGAGGAAGTTAAACATTGATGTTGCAAATTTTTAAGAATCGGAGGAAATTTTAAGGTCAGTCCAGACTTGGCGACAGCCAGTTTTTACAAAATTCTCTACCAACATTGTCACTCAATAACAGTCTTAATGATCAGTTTAACGATGAAGTAAATAATCGGCCCGCTGGAAATCACAGCCACAAAAGCTCTTAACAGACCCTTTAAGACCGATATTAGCAAGGACTCTGCGTCGACCGTCACAAATCTTTGCGTCAACTTTGACATTTTACATCTGTACCCTCTCTCCCTGGACTAAGGGAGACTCTTTACGAATCGAGCGACGAAAAAGCGCCGAAGCGACTCCAAATTTAGGACTAGATAGAAGCTAAATTGATCGAGACCAAAGAGCTTTTGTTTATATTTATTTTAAGCTTGAGCCAAAAACATTTAAAGGGTCACTTGTGACTCGAATAAAAAATTTATTCGGAGTGAGACATAGCGGCAGTAAGTGGACGGATCCTCGCACAGTGGAATCAAGACGTACAGTTTTCTGGTAAAGTTGTAGCTCCAGCAATCTGGCAATCATTCTCTCCTGCAAGTTAAACAGTGCAATTTGGCAACGTTGCAGTTCGTCCACATAAACCCATTAAAAGGATCGAACCATAGGGTATTCGGTGAACACCTTCGCATTCGACCTTTTTCGTGGGTTTAAATGCACACATTACAACGTTGTCAAATTGCACCGCGGTACGCCACTGAATTTGAACCGATTAAAAAAAAGAACCTAGAAGACGTGAGTCACCTAACTGAAGATCACATCTTTCAGGTGTTACCCATTTGCAGTCTGTGGGTTCAAAAGTCGGGGGAGTGAGGGGGCTTGAAAAAATGTAATGACATTTTTTATTCTTTTCTGCAGCTCAATTTTCCTGAGCCTTCTTCCATTTAAAAGTGGGGGATCACAAAGCCCCCCCCGGGTCATTCCACTGAAAATGTGACACCCGTAACACTTTAAGGTAATATTTCTCAGGTACCAATAAAATTCGTTGCATTTTTGAGGCTAAGAAAGAAATAATCTTTGTTAGTAGAATAATGTTGATGGAATGACATTATTTTTCTTCAAACCATGTGTCGATCAATAGTGTTACGGGTGTCACATGTACTGTGGAATGCCCCCCCCCCCCCGCCCCCTTCTCACGGATTGCCACTGAATTTAGATTACTGAGACGGGCCCATGGAATGCCCGCCGTATGTTTGAAAGTTATGCCTTTGTTTTATTTTCTTTATCCCGGGAGATTATGACTCACTAACCTTTTTTAAAACATCCTAAATTTAAGGCCCCATATTATATTTAAACAATAGTTGCCGTTTTCACCGAGATATCGCAAAATGTTGACGATGCTATGAAGTTTCCGTAGACTATAGCCTTCCAGGCCTGGCAAAGAAACAAAGGGAAACGTTTTTCGAAGGAATGAGCACTGAGAGACTTTGTAAGAAGGGATGGGGACATAAAATAGAAGAGAAGAAAATATGGTCCGAGAACTAAGGAAATTGATTCGGAATAACACGTGGAGAGGAAGAAGGGAAGAAAAGCAGAGGGGAGAGTGTGGGGTGAGTATACACTATATACATATAGATATATTTGGAGGGTGGTCGGACTACACCTTTACAGGGAACCATTCAAACTTAATTATGATTGATTGTTAAAACCCTCATTCGCAATAATAACCTTTTTCAGTTATTTTATTCAATGTACACTTCAGAAAAAAGGCGGTTATAAAATGGGAAGGGAGGCTGCACTCCTGAAAGTATTCATATAACACTTTCTTAAAAGCTGAAAAGTCCCTCGAAAAGTTTCAATTTCTACACACCAGAATTTCTTAAATGTTACTTACTTCTTGGTTATTTTAGTCATTTTCCCCTTTACCGGACAATGGGTCAAAGTAGCCTTTCCCCCTCCCCCTACCTCTCCGATGACCTAGAAAACATCTGACCATGAATTAAGATCCCACGAATGAGTAATTAACGGATAGGAGCCCAAACACATAATAAATGTGTTCTTCAAGCAAACAAAAAATACATGGACTCATTATCAGGCTTTTGGAGGCCTGTCTCTGTAATCGACGTAAAAATTGTTTGCCCTTAACTTAGAGGTTTAGGGGAATCTTCAGCAATAAGTGCCGTTTTTCAGCCACCACAATGTTGGTCCTACATTGATGCAGAAATCAAGCACCGAAAATTTTAGCAAAATAATAGGGTATGTAGGGGCGTTCTATCATTATAATACAATGTCCTTTCATAGTCCAACACTCTACCGCAATTGTCGGTGCTTCATTTCACCGTCAATCTGCAACCAATAAATTCAAATTTGGCTTAAAAACTGAAAAAAAAAAATCGCAGCTCCTGTGAGGAGTCCCGATGCCCGCTTCCAATTCATGCATGCTGGGAAAAAGTTTTAAGCCATCAAAGTCAAATTCTGAAAAAGTGACAAGCGGCGCTATATATTGAGGTGTTCTCACTTCAGACAGGTAAGGAATCACTTTAACCGAATGTAAAACAATCGATCTTTCCACATAACTGTCAGCCTCTTCATGAATCGATTGCTTTATCTAAGTTAGTTTAAATGGAGAAAAAATCACTGGACTCATTTTCACGAGGACAAAAATAAAAGTCGCAAACAGCCATGCAAAATAAATTAACTGGTACAGAACAACCTTTCAATTTGAAACTTGGAATACATCAGGTTATTGGATTTTGGTTGAAAAATAACGAATCTGAATTTTTTTATTGAAGCGATTCGGTAATACTGACGTCTTGGTTCAGAGAGATCTACTTTTCGACAGAGGCGGCTCTTGCATTCGCGGAAATAATCGTTTTTCCTCTGTTTGAATCCATGTTTACTAATCGAAGCGCTGCTTCACGATTGTTTTACATGCAATCAAATGGAGGAAAACCATTGATGCCAAATTGCACGAGTCAAAACTGCTTTTCGATAAACTGTGCGGCGAGGCGAGGCAGTCGGAGCGGAAATAAGATGAAGCACATCCTGCCTCTCCCCCCAATTCATCCTCGCATTTTTATCCACTCCCCCCCCCCCCTCCCCCCACCCGTACACACCGTTGCCTATCACCCATCGCACAGTGGAACGAGTCAACGGGATGGGTTGGACATAGAATAAATATAAATATGCCTGAAAATGCAGATTTAATTGTTTTACAGTTTAAAAAAAAATAATAAGGGATGATTCTTGTAAGGTTGGCATTGACCGCAATACATTGAATCCAATAAAACCACTTTTACACTTCTACGTTGCGTATTTTTAAAAAAGAAAACGCATTTAAAGTCGCCACGCTAAATCCAACCTCACCCCTTGACTCGCTCCACTGCACTGTGCGCCGCGCCGCGCCGGTCCTCTCGGCACTAGTATTTCATACAAGCATCGATGAAACTCGATTCAGACTTCTGCGTTCTGCTAGACAGTCAATATTTTTTCACGCTTTGTTGATTTTTTGAGTCCTCTCCCTGCACCCCCCCCCCCCCACCTAACGCCACATTTTCCCTTCCCCTTTCTCCTTTCCTTTTTCTCTTCAAAAATCCTTCTGAATTCCTTGAAAGTTCACTGAGTATGTATAAGCGCCACGCTGTTGTGGAGGATATCTAAAGGATGGAGCTCAAGAGGCCGAGAATATATAGAGACCAATGTTTCCAAAACTTTCAAAAGCAGCAGAATGGGGCCCAAACATCTTTTTTGTCATCTATGCGTGACATTCTTTGTGTTTGGGGTGCTCCTCATCATTATATATATTTCTAAAATACAGCGTTTCGGTGCCATGACTAGCTGTGATTTTCAGTGGATGCGTCCGGAAAAAAGTCTAATGTACAAAAATGCTGACTAGTCCCCAAGAAAATGTCCGATAGTAAAAAAAGTCCATTATGGGTAAAAACGTCCAAACTGGCTACGTCCCGGGATACCTGGTTTTAAAATTTGAGATGCATCGAGCAAACATACCCAACGTGTTTTCCTTGTTAGATCCAGATTAAAATGGATCCATTCACGAAGAGAATTTATTTTTTTTAATCCAAGATGTATTTTATTTGTGTTAAAGAAATTGCACAGTGAAATATTGACTTGAGGGAAATTCCTTCAACCCAAGGAAAATATGTGCTGCTACAAGTAGAAGATTCCGAGTTGTGACAGTAATTCTCCTTTATGCAACAGAAATTTACTTCGCGCAAGGAAAACTGTCACAAGTAAACGTGTTTCCTTGTTTTTAAAGAAGTGATTTTCTCAGTGTTGGAGACCTTATACAGATTCATATTGGTCTTTCACGGTCTGAGTATCAATGTTTTCTATGCGAGGAACTCCTACAGCAGCACATGCAGTGAGTAAAGTATATTAATTGGAAAATTTGAAAGCCGACTGTAGTTCTAAAGATAAAAAAATGCATCCAACCTGCCTTTGGTTGGAACCTGCGGCACAAGCACGCCAATCGATACACTTCATCCGCAGGAAGGAGTTTGGAGGTTATGTAACTAGATTTTCTACTTTTACATTGGCTCTTATTAGAGTCCCTATATACTATGAGAGTTGCGCCATTGCTGAATCCATTTCTGATTGGCTCTCAGATTTAGGCTGCCAAGAAAGCTCCGAGAGGCAAAATGCAAATGGCGAAGGGTTTGTTTACTTTTCGCGAACTCGCTTTCATTACACATTTGAAGTAACAGTGACCGCGGTAATTTTTGTGAATTTTTCCTCTGCTTGAATTTCATTACGGAGAACATTATCTCTTTCAACAACGACCGTTAGTGTCGAGAATCTGAACCTAACCTACAAGAGATAGCGAAATAGTGGCAATAGCGCAGGGGCAAATGGCCATCCGCCATTTGCAATTTGCCTCTTGGGGGCTCCAGTGATCCGCTTCTTCTTCTTCATTTTGAGAGTCTTGTCGCAACTCTCATGGTATATAGGGACTCTAGCTCTTATGAGAGGAAGTGGACTTTTTCCGGATTTCAAAGGGTTTGGGCCAATCTCGGGCAAAATTGACTAGTTCTTCAGTTGGAAACGATTTCTCTTTCTGTTCTGAGCAGTTAAAAAAAAAAACAAACAAAAAACAAAACCAAAAACACCAACTTTTTTTTTTTTTTTTGTTTAAAAAAAGTAGAGGTAGACAACCTAGTTACATAACCTCAAACCTGCCTGCTTTGTTGTGGAATTTGATGGTATTGGCTAGACATGCTGGTTGTTGACTGTATTTGTTATTGGACGTTGAAGATTTTTAACAATTTGTACTCACTATTGGATATTTTGTACATAGGCCATTGTACATAGGCCATTTTTCCAGGACATTTATTTACCAGTTATTGGACATGAACAAATGGGACACTTTTGTACATAGGGCATTTTCACCTTTTACCATAGCTGTGGCGGCCTTAGACTTCCGTAGCATACTTTAATCGCATGCTTTTGTTGCAGCGTTCTGGAGGGTGGATGTAGGTGTAAAATCGCGTAAAATCCATATTGAGAGCATGAAAAAGTCTCATAATCCACTTATAAACCCACAAAAGGCATTTTTAGGAAAGCCTAAGACGTCGGTCGAACGTGTTTTTTTTTCTTTTTTTTTTCTTACAGAACTATTGCATTACCTGGTACTAAACTTACACCTACTATACATTTGAGTTTATCTATGTGCTATTTACAACTTGCACTTAAATTTTTAACTTTTGCTGCTCATCCAGCAACAGATATATGTTTGCTGGGATAGCAAGTAACATGAAATATAGTTCTACTTCCGTTAGGGATAGACAGTGTCTGAACCATGGTCGAACGGGTGAATCAACGCGCTGCATGCATGAATCACCATTAGCAGCAACGTTGGCCGACAACGCGACAGACTTGTCCGGCATTACCTTTTCAGAACTTGGGCAAATCGATACCAAACGTGAAATATTCACCACAGTTATCACAAACAATAACGAGAAAGTATTTACCGGGGGGAAAAAAAAAACACGCACAGAATGACACGAAATGTAGGCACTACGAGGAAGAGAGTCGTTTGTTTACATTCTGACTAACAGTTTTTAAATTGCCGTCTTCTGCCATCTTTTGGTGCTCGTGGTGCATGCATGCAATCGTCCACAAATACTAGCAAAAAACATTGTAAAAACTGCTAATACTTACGGTCCTCTTTTCAATCTGACTTGAAACCGAAATGGACATGTAATAACATTTTGGTTAAAACATTAGGACGGACAAAATTATCAAATGACCAAATAACTGCGGTATTATTGGGCAAACGTTAATTGAACGAAAGTCGTTGGACGCACGTTCCTGAAACCTTTTTCTAGCTTCCTTCTCGTCCGGCAGCGTTGTAAAAAAAATTATTACTAAAAGATTACCGGCAAAAAATATTGTAAAAAGTAAACACTGCTAATAATTTCTCTTATCAATCGGACTTAAAACCAAAATGGACATTTAATAACATTTTGGTCAACAAATTAGGACGGGCAAAATTATCAAATGGCCATATGCGGTATTATTGGGCAAACCTTAGTTGGACGAGAGTCGTTGGACGAACGTTCCTGAAACATTTTTCTCTCTCCTCGTCCGGCAGCGCTGTACTACCGAGTGTCGCTTCAACTCGCAACCTCACCTCGCTTGACACTTGCCCGCTTGAGAGTCGAGATGAGAGGTTAATTTCGTTGTTTAAACAAGGAAGATACTGAGCCCATAAAACATGGTGATAATAGAATTAAAAGAGGCCATTGAGCACTCATCGTCGAGTCAGCGCGCCGCCCGTGCCATATCAAAATGTTTACTCAACTCCAGAGCATAAAAGGCTGCGTAAAAGGTGTGAGTGGCGCGCGGGCGACAAGCAGGCTCGGAGCAAAGGACAGGAAAAAGGGGGAAAAAGGGCAGAAAAAGCAAAAGCAAAAGAGCAGAAAGGGTGATGAGATCTCCTCTGCGTTCAAAAAGTGTTGCAACGATATGGCTCTTGATGTGGTCGAAAAATACCAAAGTACTGCTCCCTCTGACAGCTGACTATTAGACTATTGACTATTGAGATCCTTAAAAAAAAAAAAAAAAAAAACCGCCCTCACCGTGCTCACGTGAAAACGGTTCCGAATGTCCTCTTAATGAAATTGAATTTGTGTTATTTGTACAGATCGTTCTTGAGTAAAAGCTCTCAAGGTCTGATCTTGACTTTGACAACTTCACAATTCCCCACAATTTTGAGGCGGTTAATTTAATTTTTAAAATGTTAACGTTCGTTTATCGGCGATATTCTGAGACGCTCAAACGGTGCAAGACGCGGAACTAGGGTGAAAGTTATCTTCTTCACTCCTCTACTTCAGCCTTAGAATTGTTATCCTCCCTGTTATCTTTAATACTTCTTTTTTTTAAGGTGTTTATATAAATTTATTTATTTATTCGTTTATTTATTTATACTACTAGGTCACCGTGATTGTGGTCCCGAGCGAATTCAGTGGACTGTAATTATGGTAATTTTATATACTTTCCCGATTGTGGTCCCCAAAAAGAAAAAAAAAAAAAAATCATTTCAACCTATCATAACCTAACCTAACCTATCAATAGCCTAACCTTATCTATAACCTAATCTCACAGGTTTAGGCAAAAGTGGTCGAATGGTACTCCCTTTTGAAATTTTCAGTTTGGAACCTCTGTCGGGAAAGTATATAAAATTACCGCGATTGTGGTTCCGAGTAGGACCACAATCACGGCGAATACAGGTCATTATTTATTTTATCTATTTATAATTTAATATATTTATCCTCTATTTATTTAATTGTCTGTTCATTTATTAATGAATTTAGTTATACTTAAAAACTGCATCTTTTATCAATCACTCCGGCAATCCAAGTTCAAACAAACATTCTTCAACAGAAATACTCAAGCATTAGATGGCCCAGTAACTGTTTCAAATAAACTCATCCGCCCCCCCCCCCCCAAAAAAACTAATTTGAGAATACAATATAACACATCATTTAATATACTCTCCTTTCAAACTTTTTATTTCTAATTTTCCTAAAGGTTGCAGAAAGTCATCGATGCTACGTAAACTTTGAGAGAACTGGTTGTCTCCTACAATTATAAGCATGAATTTGCATTCGAAAAATGCAATCTCTTACTAGGGGACTGCTTCTGCTCTTTTGGGCGAGACGAGACGAGATGGCGGGAATCGACCATTTCCATTGGTTTAAACGGCGTCACGTGACATATTTAATTTTTTCTTAAATAAACGACTCAAACTACTTCAAATCTGTCAGGTGACGCCGTTTAAACCAATGAGAGTGATCTATTTCCGCTATCTCATATCGTCTCGAGCAGAATGAGCCCCCAGATAATTTGACGGGAGTGGACGAGATATAGAGCATTATTGTGTTTAGATTCAATTCCGATCTTGAGCCTTGTCATCAACAAAATTGGTCTATTTGAGTATGTGTGTGTGTGTGTGTGTGAGAAGGCCTCAAAAGGATCCGCGGCCCACGGAACTTTGAGAGTCTTGGTCGATAATGATGGTAGGAACTGGTGGAAATTAATTATCGATCGCCAACATTGAGAAGTTATATTTATTGGCTTAACCGTCAGAAGTTATCTCTCCTCTCCGCAGCTCTTGTGTTGGCTCGCTTTCGAATATATACGATGTTTATAATAAGAGGCTCAAGAGTCAAGAGTCGTAAAGGTAGCAGTAGCATGTATAGAGGCTGCGTATCGAAAGATAATATTTGTAGTCGCGTGGAAAGGATGAAAGTTGGCCGAAAGGATAGCGATCGGACCCGAACCCGATACATACCGAATCGTTATATCTCGAGCGATGTAATTTCGTAATTGCATTGAGCGTGTCCGCTACCAGCCGCGCCCCACCCCTTTCCACCCTTCCCACCCCCATCCACCCCCGCCTCATCCAGCCACGCTCTCTTCCACCTCACCCTCCACAAATACTTTCATCGCCCACGCCTGTCCTATCTCGCACTCGCAGTTGCCGATGTGGACATACAGAGAGGGGGAAAAAAAAGAAGGCGCTTCTCTGTATACACATAATTAGAAATGGAGCTCTTGCAAACTTTTGCTACAGGCTTATTAATAGTTGATTATGGGTTAGTACCCTGTTTAAATAACGATTAGCGCATTAAAAAATCACAAAATCCACTCCCAAACTCATAAAAAGATTTCAAACGCTAGACCGTAATAGCGGTCGTTGCCGCCGATTACATTGGGTTTCCCTATTTCAGCTGGTTCCATCCTCATGAGGTGTTCTCGCGACACCACACAAGAAGAATAAGAAGAAGCATACAACTCTGCTGTAAGATTTAGGTGGCAATGACCGTCATTACGGTCTCGCATTTGAAAGCCTTTCATGAGTTTGGGAGTGGATTTCGTGATTTTTTTTTTCAGTGAGCTAATCTTAATTTTTACAGGGTTTTACCCCATAATCAACTATTAATACGCCTGTAGCAAAATTTTGCAACAGCTCCATTGTTACAATAGACTCTTTCAGTTGAGCGATATATCTTATCGATTGCTGTCCGAAGACCTCTGGTACCAAGCAAACTCTTCAATGTAATTCATTCTTCAAATTCAATGTAACATACCGATAAGTGAAATTTTGAACGGACATTCAGAATATTAAATCAAACAATTATTGCGATCTTTCTGCGATCATGAATCGTCTATAATCGTTGAAATGGACGACAACACAACAATGGCCCTCAGAATGTGAACAACCGAGCAAACACGCATGCAATAGTGGCGCCCATGGCTTAACCCTTTAAGGACCAGGTTAATTCCGAAAAAAAACAGCACTCTTCATCCGTTTATAATAGGAAGGTAGCTAACTGTTTGTACTCGGGGAGTTGGAATTGCCTACATAACAAGTTGAAGGCGCCCGACGACACCTTTTCTTGTAAGTGGTTTCACCGAAAATCACGTTTAAGCGGACTCGGCTCATAAAGGGTTAACTCGTCTCAACTCTCTGCATAAAGGGGCTTAAAGGCCCCTTCAACTTTGTAAAGCATCGTTTTTTAAATACTGTATTTTTCAAAGTTGTTTAAACGTCACCGAGCTAAAATATTAAAACCCAGGCCGACTTTGCACTATTTTATTGTAGTTGGCCAAAAATATTGATATGCGTAAATGGCGCAACATTGGGGCCGGCCTCGGCCAGAGCCCGAGTTCACCACTGCCAGCGCATTGTCATCCAACCCATTATTTGACGTACAACCATTTTGTACAACCCACTCGAAAATTAAATTCTTTTGGCATTCGCAAATTTTAAATAGCTGACTTGTTATTCTAAATTTAAATTCTGCTCGACTCGCTCAGAAAAATGATACCATAAGGCAGCGGCGCGGTGGCTCATTATGTAATTCCTTACAGATGTCTGCATTCCTGCGATTGAGTGATTTCAGAATACCGTAATCTTTAAAAAATTATATACTTAGCTTTCGTCAGGTATCATATTGTTCTGAGCACGTCGAATAGAATTTAAATTTAAAGTCGCAGTTATTCAAAATTTGCGAATGCCGAAAAAATTTAATTTTCGAAAAGGTGTTCAAAATGAGGAGTGGAGATGGTGCAAGCCGACGAGGAGTCAAACAATGGGTCAGATGAGAATGCGTGGTGAACTTGAAGCGTTCAAGCATTTTAATCTTTTCGACCAACTGCAGTCAAGTAGTAAACAGAGTTTATGGAGTTTTCATTGGTGGGCAAATCTCTTGGCCACTTTGAGACTATTTTTGAAACTACGCTCGTTTTGGCTTTTCCTTGTCTTCGCAAATTTCTCATCCATGTGAGTTGTGTTGCGTGTTTCCGGGCCCGTAAAGCCTTCAGAATGCTCCCTGCGGTTTCATACCTTGTACTTGCTCTTTTAATCAATTTTGGTCGGCATTATGCACTCATTAGTAGACGATTCTGCCCCCCCTTTTCCCCCTCCTGCTCCCCGCCGCCTATTTTCTCGTTCACTTTCCCACCCTCACTGTTACCGAATCAAGCATCACCGCTCAGCCATCGCACAGTGTTTCCTTCACCGTAGAGTTGAAACTATACAAGATAGTTACTAGCCCCGTAGAGTTACTGATATTTAACCCCTTATGAGCCAAGCCTGAGTATACTCGTTTTTTCCCTCTGGTCTATTTTATACTGTTTCAGTCTTTTAAGGTGCTGTTACGTTATGCTAGCGTCGCTGTCCGTACGTACGTCCGCATGTATGTGACGCTTGACGCACTCAGTTTGTTCACTTGAAAAGTGGCAGAAAATATTAATCGAGATTCACGAAACTTTGCAGAAACGTTTGTCACTACCTTAGGACGAACTGACAAAAATTTGAAAGGATTTGATCCAGAAATTTTAATGTTATCGAGATTTTAGTTTTTACGTTTTCTTTCCGAATAAAAACAATTTTATCGTTGAAAATACGCCAAAGATAAGATATCGCCGAGCGCCTTCAATTGGGCGTATAGGCAATTTCAACTCCTCCGAGTACGAATAGTTAACTAGCTACTTTCTTTTTATAAACGGAAGAGTTGCGTTCTTTTGAACTAACCCAGTCCTTCTATGGGTTAAATGGACGATATGAAACGTTGAACGTGAAAACTGAACAATGTGAACTATTTTTTTTTTCTTAATTAAAATTTCAAAACTAATTTTTTTGTTTAAAAAATGTCTTGGAAATAATTTTTTTTTTTTTTTTTTTTTTTTTTTTCACATCTTTTGCACATAATCATTACTCATAAATTAAAAATTAGTAGTTTTTGTTTTTATTTTAAAGACAAACATGTTGAAACGAAAATGAGCTCTCTAGGTGCAAAGAACTTAAGCTATGTGCACCGAATGTTGAAAAATTACAACTTTTCAGGAGAACAGTTTAAAGTGGGAAAATTCTTGAAAAAGAAAATTTTGTCCTGAAATTATTTCCATACCCAAGAGTCTGCATACCCTTTTGTGTAATTATAAATGATCCTAGAGATATGCTAAACAAAATATAACAAATAAATATTTAAAAAAAAAATTAAAAAAAAAAACTAAAACAAAATTTAAAAAAATTTAAAAAAAAATTAAAAAAAGTTTAATTAATTAAAAAAAAAAAAAAAAAAAAAAAAAAAAAAAAAAAAAAACTGCTTACAACCTCCCCTGAACGTATTATCTTTAGGAGTGACAACCCTTTTTTTCACCGCTCATTGAATTTATTCTTCTTGAGCCGAAATTTCGGGACGTGACAAATTTTAGGGGAGGAGGAGGACATTGCCTTTCCTGACGCCTTTCCCTTAAAGTGACACAACTGTATTTATTGCCATTGCTCGTTGAGGCGAACTGTGCGTTGGTGCACACCCTCGCCTTGCTCGGTCTTCTCTTCCCTCGCCTCACTTTAAAACATCTTAATTGAATCTCCTGGTTTTCTTTATCCATTGATAAACCTTGGATTCTGTGATCTCACAGCTCACAGCAACTACCCTCTCGCACGACGTGTTTTGACTCTCAATTTGAAGAGCTCTTTAAGACAAAAATACGCTGCAAGAGAGCCCACTTCACATTATCTTTCGACGGTCCTGCTTTCAGTGACTGATTAATTGACTCGCCGTTTGTGTGCACGGCGTGTCAACCAACGAGCTATACATTTATCTACAGTGACAGTCTAATGAAAAACCTACGAAACTATTACAATGCACGATTTTTAGGTTAAGTTTATCACAGAAAAAAAGGACTGGTAGAATTTACCATCTGCATAGCTGATATTTTGGGGTCTGCTGTCAAGTATGGTAAGTTTTACCATCATCTGGTAAAGGCAACGTACATTGTGGTAAATTTAAATAACCTGTTGGTACATTCCACCACAAGGAATGTTGCATTTACCATATGATGGTAAAATTGACCATACTTGATAGCCGACTCCAAAATCAGCTATGCAGATGATGAGTTCTACCAGTCTTTTTTCCCGTGATATAATGTGTAATTTGGTCCATTATTCCATAGAGTTTAAGAGTCTGAAAATTTCAAATGAAAATATCTGAAATGGAAATATTTTACCATTCTTGAAATATTTCATTTTTTTTTAAATATTACATCATTTCATGCTAAACCACTGTAATAACGAATTACGATTATTAAACTCCTTAATTATGATATAAAAATACTTCTTACACTTAAATGTATACCTTTATTTCCATTATAAGGGATTTTTAATTTCTTTTAGGGGGATATATGGGGATACCGGGGAATATCTGCTTCCACAAATAAAATAACCTAACCACTACTTAATCCTTATGATAACTAAATAAGTATAAATCCTTGAAATTTTTGACTGAAAACCTTTTACTTGAAAAATGGTTTGAAGCTTTGTCTGAAATGTTTCAATAATCATTATAATAATAAGCACTATATTTTAGAAAGAGAATACAAATGCATAGATGCATCATTGACTTGCATGCATACTAGAGAGAGTCTCGCTACATTAACTTCAATGCGCTTTACATGAGGCTGCAATGAGGGTGTACTTTAATATCTCCTCCACTTCTTTTAGTTTGTTCATATATATACGCCTACTCATACAATCACATCCTTTGATCTTTACTGTAAATGCTTTTTCACGGGGCTCGCACATCTGCATATGAATAGAAAGCACGTCTAAGGAAATTTCCTTCGAGAATTTTCTCAATTTTCAAAGGAGATAAGTTCATTTACGTACATACTCATACTTCAAAGCTCGCTCAACAGTCAACGTGGTTTACAATAGAGTAAATTGAAAGGGAGGAACTCTAGTTCTCAAGGTTGTCAGATCCACTTAGAAAAATGTAAAAATTCCGTTAATGCAACCGGAATGACATTTAGGAAAGTACGAGTACATTCAACAGAATATGGGTCCGTTGCGTTGCAAACTTTTCTTGCAGCCTTATGCTGGGTTGATTCCAACATAAAATTGATTGGAAATAAAAAGGAGAGCATCTAGCAAGTTGCGAAATAAACTCACAACTTCAATAGATGCGTTTGACAAAATAACAAGATGGCGGTCGAATAAGAGGGTGGCAATGGGAGAATCTCATCTAATTACAGCTTCCTCTATGGTGAATCAATTTTCTCAGCATACAAAGCTGTGATTAGATGGGAATCTATCTCCCATTGTCAACCGCTCATTCCACTGTCGTCTTCTATAATGTTTTTAAACACATCAATTAAAAGTGTGAATGGATTTTAGAACTTTCAGGTACTCTCATCGTTCTTTTCAAGCGATTTCACTGAGGAATCGACCCTCCATAATAACGCTCTATTGCAAATATTTGCAACAGACCCACATTCCTTAGAATGATACAATAAATTCTATATAATACCTTCCTAAACAAGTTCCTTCTATTGAAACAGGAAATTTTTCTGAGCGGATATTTCAACAGCACTCACGGAAAGAAGACTGGTTAAATGTACCGTCTGCATAGCTGATTTTTGAGTCTGCTATCAAGTATAGTAAATTTTACCATCATACGGTAAATACAACATATCTTGTGGTAAATTAAGATAACTCGTTGTTATATTTCACCACAAGGTCCGTTGCATTTACCATATGATGGTAACATTTTTCCATACTTGATAGCAGACTCCAAAATCAGCTATGCAGATGGTAAATTCTACCAGTCTTTTTTTCCGTGCAAGAGCGCATATGCACACAAATTTATCACTCAAGTTTTTGAGTTTTGCTAGATGAACAATAAGCTTAAATACGGTCAAACTTACTGCGAACATCAAAGTTCAAGATTTATCATCTCTTGTAATTTTTTTAATTTTGCTTGTTTTAGGTAAGAATGATGCTCAATTATTCATGAAACTGATTAAAAGTCTCGATACAGTACGGTAAGATTACTACATCTACACTTTCAAAATCTACTATCCCCAATCAGAGGTACCGACAGGGGGTTCAAACTTTGGCGGATACAGGGGGAAGGCGAGGGGGGCAATCGTCCCCCCTAGCGTTTGGCCTTAAAAGTGGGAGAAGAGGGGAGTAGAAGGGGGAAAACAAGAGCGGAAAAAAGAAAAGAGGGTCACTAAGGGGCGAACATTCCCATTCCACCCCCTTCCTCCCGTTCGCGAGGGCTGGATCCGCCACTGGGTTCAAGTAGGTCAAATTGGCAGAGCTGTCGTTCTGTGTACATCTACTCACACTTTTCCAAACTACCGATCACCGATGATTCACCGGTTGAAAAACTATTACCCAGTTTATTTCAGTATATGACTACACACATATATAAGTACTCTGATCTGTAATATTTTCTCAACCAATGTAGTCATCACTGATTAAAAAAAAAAAAAAAAAAAAAAAAAAAAAAAAAAAAAAAAAAAACATAAACTTATGCGCGGATATTGGATAATTTAATGGCGATTCCACCGATTGAAGAATAGTTGCCACCTGATTTTGATACATGAGCTAGGTATGTAGATAGTGCGGGGTCTCTTGTAAATTTTACTGCGTATTTAGTGAAATGGCATGCAATAATTCTTCCTGAAACCCTCTTGAATAATGTTCATTAAGTTTCAAACGTTTTCATCAACCATAAAAGAGAAGTTCCATGTAAATGAAAGCTAGTCGGCCTTCATCTATAAAGCGACCATTAGAACAAAATAAGTACCAGCAGAGCCATTAGTCCTGCGTCGACGATTCGAGCAACCCGCACTACACGTAACCCGAACCTTTCTCGATCTCGAGAGAACAAAAGAAAAGCAAGATAAGAGAGCGTTAACTGCACATGTAATGCTGGTTGCATCGAACAGTTGACGCAGGACTTATGGCTCTGCTTCTACAGTCTTGCCCCTATAAAAGAATTCCATGAGCTCTGTTCCAATTTCTGTGCTAAAACATTATTTTGTAATTTGCGCTGAACTTGCTGTTATTTCCATGTCCACTTGGAAAGTTGGAACAGAGTTCATAAGCCTATGTTTACGCAGCCACACATCATAATTATAATATGTAGAATCTACACATAGAGAAATGATTCAAGAGGTAGGTATAATCATCACCAAATTACTGGGGATTGGATTACTCCATCACAGTCTCAATTTCATTAAAATTTGGGATTTAAATTTCATATTACCAATACGGTAAATAATTGGCGTTGAGATTAAATTTGTACTCGTATGTACATCATGTGCTTGTGTACACCATTTTTTAAAGGTACAAAAGAATATTGCGTTAAAACCAGCGAAAGTGACAGATATCACGAAATTCACGCACAGACTCACAAAATGACGTTCAAGTTTCAGGCGTAATGGCGGAGTTACGCAAGAAGGAACCATGGGAGATTCCTATCTAAATTGAGACTTTCCTATTTGTGTTTCAATAGGGAGAGAGAGAGAGAATTAGAGAGGAGAGAAGAGAGAGAGTGAGAGAGAGAGAGAAGAGACGATGAGAGAGAGAGAAGATCAGATCGGAATTCTCCAGAAATACCTGCATAGGTGCCATTTTTGCTCTTGAATGGAGGAGGTACGCAGGTCGCAGAAATTTTGAGGGATAATTTATCACTTTCTTAAAGAACACATAGAGGGTAGCCTCAAGTTAGATATGAATCTCTCATGGTACCTGCGTAGCTCCGCCGTTTTGCCATGGACCCCAAAGTCATTTTGTAAGCCTGTGAGTGAATTCGAATTTTTCAATGTGCTCATCGTATAATAATGGTTGATGATTTTACTCAAGAATTATTAACTATTCATTGGCTAATGGCAAAAGTTAGCAAGAGCCTCAAAGTTGTGGTACATCTGACTGGAACTTTACGTGCGATACTTTTGCCGACAATATGTGATTATAATGCATCTCATGATCATCTTAGATAAGATTTCAGGACAAAAATTGAGCGCAGCAACAGGTATGGAGCGATAAAGGCTCATTTTCGTTGCTAATCAGACGAATACTGTTGTTCAAAACAGGCGAATACTTTTTGCTGAAAAAGTTGGTGGGGGACTTTTTCGACACGGGTGTAGAAATATAGCTTTTTCTCCTACAAAAATTGCTTGAATTTCAAAAACAAAAATACCGTTGGAAAGCTGAGAATTTGGCGGATTTAATCGTATGAAAGAAATTCTTCTAGCACTAACAGGGCCAGAGATAAAAAATAGGGAAACTTATAAGTTGAACGCCCCTCGTATGTACATCATGTGCTTGTGGTACAACATTTTAACGGTACAAAAGAATATTGCGTTAAAACCAGCGAAAGTGACAGATATCACGAAATTCACGCACAGACTCACAAAATGACGTTCAAGTTTCAGGCGTAATGGCGGAGTTACGCAAGAAGGAACCATGGGAGATTCCTATCTAAATTGAGACTTTCCTATTTGTGTTTCAATAGGGAGAGAGAGAGAGAGAGAGAGAGAGAGAGAGAGAGAGAGAGAGAGAGAGAGAGAGAGAGAGAGAGAGAGAGAAATCAGATCGGAATTCTCCAGAAATACCTGCATAGGTCTGCCATTTTTGCTCTTGAATGGAGGAGGTACGCAGGTCGCAGAAATTTTGAGGGATAATTTATCACTTTCTTTAAAGAAACACATAGAGGGTAGCCTCAAGTTAGATATGAATCTCTCATGGTACCTGCGTAGCTCCGCCGTTTTGCCATGGACCCCAAAGTCATTTTGTAAGCCTGTGAGTGAATTTCGAATTTTTTCAATGTGCTCATCGTATAATAATGGTTGATGATTTTACTCAAGAATTATTAACTATTCATTGGCTAATGGCAAAAGTTAGCAAGAGCCTCAAATTGTGGTAACAGTCCAATGAAATTCGAACGACCAAAAAAGATCCAAATAATCGTACCATCCATAAATTTTATTTTTGTGTATGGCTGTGCGTTCTATTAAAACGTCAACGACTAGAGGGGGAAAAATAACAAATAGCAAAATTAACTAAAATCAGTGATTCCAATAATCCTTTTTTTTCTTTTTTTTTTTTCTTTTCTTCATAACTCTACCCATACCACTTATCAATTAACAACCTCAAAATATTTTAACAGCAACAGATAACGAATTGGCACTCAAATGGGAGTAGGTCAAGTTTTACTCACGTTCAAAAGATTTCATAGGAATATTTCTTCAATCAAACAATACCGCACCCTCTACAGAACGCTTAAAATCGGGGGAAGAAATTAATTAAAAATCATATAAATATGACAACAGGATTTTCAGATGAGCTATTTATTCTTCGGTGAAAATGTATTCCTTGAGCGTTCTACGTCATAAAGGAAGGGAGGAAGGAAATAAAAAAGGTAAAATGAAAACGGTGGTGGCAGGTGGAATACGGGTGGAGGCGTGAGGATGGAAGAGAAGGATGGAGGGGAGGGAGGGGGAGGGGAGGGAGGGGAATGAAGGGAGTGCGGGGAGGGAGGCTGATTAAAATCTCGCTCGTAAAAGGACGGGCTTTATGGAGTCTTATGAATATGTAAGCTTTCATACTAGCTGGGAATGAAGCGCGCTTAAAATACTCTGATAACAATGATGCATTTAAGGTAACTGCGGCCCGACAAAAGGTTGAAGGATAAATTTGTTTAAGTGGTTGGTGTAGCCGGTTAATTTTAGATTTGGGACCAACTTCCCGCCGGCTTGAATCAGTTCGTTCCAGCGTTAGCCCCTTGATACTTGGTAATGTAGCCATATAATGTGGATCTTTCCACCTCCAGACGACGCCACGCCACGCCACGATTCTCCGTGTTGTCAGATAAATACACGTATTTTGAATACTTCGCTTCAGGTGAACGTATACTGTGTCAGGGACCTCGATGGTCAACGTTTTTTCGGATCAAATGCATCAAAAGAAGTAAAAAAAAAAAAAAGTCATTCATTTTTCGCCGCTCTCTTTGCAAGACATAAAGTGACGTCCATGTTTGAAGTCTCCCCGTGATTTTTTTTTTTTTTTTGCAAAAATAAATTTCAAAAGAAAGAAAAGTGGAAAAAAACCTACGTTATTTTTGGTATAGATTTAAACGATATTTGTGAATTATAGTGGTTCATAAAATTTGGGAACAATGGGTGTTCTCCATTCAAACCTAGAGTCCAGGGCTGCCGTTTTGCGTATAATCAATGCTATTTTGCAATTCATCGATGATTCCACCGATTGAGAAAAGATTACACAGTTCAGTTCAGTGCATGACCGTAATAAACTAAAATACTCGCATCTGTAATCTTTTCTCAACTGGTGGAGTCGTCGATTACTTTGAAAAAATTGCGGAAATTTTAATTAATCAACGGAGTCTCCACCGATTAAGGAAAGGTTACAGATCAGAGTATTTTCGTGCATTACAGTCATGCACTGAACTGAACTGTGTAATCTTTTCTCAACCGGTGGAATCATCGGTGAATAGAAAAGTAGCATTGATTATACGCAAAACGGCAGCCCTGCTAGAGTCCCTGTATATCAAAAGAGTCTCGCCATACGGGGTATAGATTCTGATTGGCTGCTATACTTTTGGCTGTCACGGAGCTCAAGGAGGGGTCCTGAGTTATTCTCAATAAGAAAACCGTTGGACACCCCTACGAGGAGACGCACACGCCTCCTGAGTGAACCGAACCAATCAGAGTGGACGCCTCCTTCGACTTCTTCTTCACGTGTCGAGACTCTTTGATATATGTACACGGACTTTATTCAAACCTATGTGAAAAATCGACTGTCGGTGGGGACCCAAGTAATGCATTATGCATTACTAATTCTCGTAATATGCATTAGTAATGCATAATGTGTTCTCCTCCCATCGCACTATTTTTCGTTTCAAATCAACAATTTAAAACAATTAATTTATTAACGATCAAATGGAGACCGAACATAAACTTCTTCTTGACTTCCTGACAAGCTTGTCACGATTTATAGACACTGAAGACCTTTGCATCTACTCAACATTACACTGATTTAGAAGCATACGGTTTTTCTCTGTTAATCTGAATTGCACAATGCATGCGGAAATATTATTACTTTTATTAGATAGAGCTTCATGGGAGAGGGGCGCATTTCACGTGGTAACCTATAGTACAGCCGTCGAGGGAGATGTGAGCAAATGGTTACTTTTCAAGTACTGATTTCTGAAAAAGGTAAACAGTGTTTGTGGGTGGAATACATCGTGTTTACTAAACACGATGCATTCCACCCACAAAGCAGCCTTGACCTCGCCTTCCTCGACATTCGTTTTCTTTGGGACGCTAATAAAAGCCAAGGTTATAGATTAAAGAGATATGCTCATCTGACTTCACGCCACAAATTCAGTGGCACGTAGTTCAAAATCACTTCAGGCAATATGGCCGACAAAATCAAAAAACGTATAATCTTTGCAGAAAACATTGGGCTGCCTTCTGCAGGAAAGCAGAAAACATTAGGCTACCCTCCGCAGGAAAGCAGAAAACAACCCAATGTTTTCTGCAAAGAGTATACGTTTTCTGCTTTTGTCGGCCATCTTGCCTGCAGTGATTTTGAACTGTGTGCCATTGAATTTGTGGCGCGAAGTCAGATGAACATACCTCTTTAATCTATACCCTCGAATAAAATCAACTAAATAACTCGGAATCGACGACTTGTCAATTCGCGCCAATCAGTTGCCGCGCTTGCCAAGGGCAATGATGCACGAACAAAAATCTCAACCGGCGCGGCGGAGCCAGCCACCCGTGAATTCGCGCCAATCAGCGCGCGCCATTTCAGATCACGCTGAACCCATTCAACCATCAACTTAATTCTTCTCGTAATGCATATTCTAATCAAGCAACAATTATAACCAAATATATCCATGCATTCACACATTTGTGTACGATTTTTTGATGTATTCAGCTGTATTCATTAATTTAAACTCATTTTTATATCAATCTAATCAAGTATCAACACTCAAGGTTACATCTATTCATACCGCGAGCCACAGACTTGGCGCCAAAACCGCAAGCAGGAACATTCGCTATTATCAGTTATTATTCATTCCAGCACGGAAAAAAACTACGGTGAAAATAACCACACGGATACCTGATTTTGGTACCTGCTAGATGTTATGGTAATGTTAACCAGAAGTATATTATGTTTTGACTAAGTACTAGGTGATGTCACCTGATTGCATGTCGAATTTACTCAAAGTATCGGTAAATGTACCATACTTCTAGTCAAGTTTACCTCAACATCTAGCAGGTGCCAAAATCAGGTATCCGTATGGTTATTTTCACTAATCTTTTTTTCCGTGAGAATAAATGATTTAAAACTCTAATAAAAATACATTCGTATTCTCCGTATTTTACTAGTAATTTTCAAACCATCAGTTTTCACTATTTAAATAAAATCAATTAATAATTCAGTGACGAAACGAACGCATTTTTTGACACACGGCGCATCCAGACACCAACAGCCAATCACAGCGCTCCACTGCACACCTGCACTCTCCCGCGCTTTTTGCCGATTGCCAAATCTCTCCAATCTGTATAAATACAGCGGGTTTCCTCTCCCATTAGTCATTCGTGGCGCATCTGCCGAAGGATCATAGAGGCCTTTTTTCACTTAAATTCTCTTTTAAGAATGAACCAGTTCGAACTGGTTTCAAAAGTTGTTGAGCTGGTCTGAAGAGTTGATGAGCTGGTTTGAATAGTTGTTGAACTGGTTTGAACCGAACCCACTATTTCATACCGAAAAGAACCACCAGTTTTGAAATCGGTTTTTTATTCGAAAAATCGAATCATGAATCAACCGAACCGAAATTGTTGTCGGTTTATGACCAGTTTTCTAGATCAAACGTAAATAACCTCCGTCATATCAATACATTTCATAACTTTGCAAAATAGTCTTTTGGAATGCTTGTAGTTATAAAATAATGTTTTGCGAACATGAGCTTGCTAACATTCATAGAGTGCCCATTAGTAATGGATTTTATCCGACCTCAAAATGATGTCACAATTTAAGGCAATTTGTCGCTTTTTGTTCGTTTGTTTGTTTGTTTTATACTAAACTTTACATTGTAAAGGCCAAAGAGTTGTAATAAAAGTTTCAATGTAGCAACTGAACACGCTAGTCTGATACTTTTGGTGTGTTGTGACTCACAACACCTGACCTATCTCACCACTCACAACTTTGTGAGTGGTGGGATCAGAGGTCACCAACATTTAGTTCACCAATTCAAATGATCGGCTTGTTAGACCATATCATTGGATGTGTACCTTTAAATATTCCATCATTGGTTCTTTGAACTTGCAACTAAAATAGAATGTCTCGCATTTCAAGACGATTAAATCGATATCTCAACGGAAAAATTAATGCGACCTTCTTGTAACAGTAGGTTGTGTACGCTTTCCTTCCAAGGTATATATATGTATTCTCAATAGCTACACAATAGGAACAAAGTACCATCAAAGCAGGGGCGAATTGCGTTTAATAGGGCAACGTTGTATTTCGTGCATACATTAGTTTACACCCATAGGATTTTTTTCTTTCTTTTTAATTGCTGACGTACAAATTACGATTTCCGTATAGTGTTACCGCGCAAAAATAGACACTAATTATGCAGTGGCGGCTCGTGCGATTTGGCAACCATGCAATATTTTCATTTAAACTAATAAGATAAATCGATTCTTGAGGAGACTGACAGTCTCTTGGCAAATCGATTGTTTTAAATTCGTTTCAAGGGGGGGGGGCACTGTTACCAAAATGCACAAGCTGCCGCTGTAATCATGTCTTGAACGCTTCTATCTACTGTGTGCTCCTAGAATAATTTGACAAGGAACACGGTTATTTCGATACTCGCGAGCTGTACGCCAAGCGGCACTGAGGGAGCTCTTTTATGAATTAACTCTCTTCACTTATCGACGCTTCTGGCTCAAAATACGCATTTTTTCAGACATCGTACTCATTCAGGAACAAGAGGAAGAGAACGAGCGTAACTGAGAGGGTCTCGCTTTTATGAATGGAAGGGTGTGGACTGCGGACACGATATCCAGATGAGTAAAAGTTTCTCAACGGGCATATATACTGGCCACCCCACACGTCATTCATTTTCATTCGCACCAACTAACCATAAATATGTATATAGCATGTATAAATATATATTCTCACTCGCCATCACTCGTTGTATCGTGCCACCCTATGACATCATTGTTTAACGCTCGCTTTCCTGGTACAATGAACAACTTCGTTTTTGCACGGACAGATTTAGATGGCAACTTGACGTACGTCCCACATAAATGACGCGACACCTATTCATAGCCTCGTGATGAAATTGTAGGCCTTCCTAAGTCACTGGTGCCGTTACGCAAATGAAGTGTTTTTGTTTTTTTCTTCTTTTAAGCTCTTGTGGTTTTATTTTATACCACACGGAAAAAAAGACTGGTAGGATTTACCATCTGCATAGCTGATTTTAGAGTCTGCTATCAAGTATGGTAAATTTTTCCATCGTGGTGAATGCAACGTACTTTGTGATGAAATGTACGAGGAGGTCATCTTAATTCTTTCGTCTTTCGTCTTTCGTTTGATGGTAAAATTTAAAATACTTGATAGCGGACTCCAAAATCAGCTATGCAGATGGTAAATCCTACCAGCCTTTATGTTTGCCCGTGCAACGAGCAAGAGCGACTGAGAGGATTTTTGGGACATGATATTATGAATCTTGAAGGAGATAGCCATATGATGGAAATCTCTTATGGACGCATTTTACACAGGCTTGGTTTGTTTGCCTCATTTTTATTATTGACCTTAAATCAAAAGTTGTAGTTAATCCAGTGGATATTGGTTTTAAAGGAAAAAAGAGCAAGTTAGAGTGGCTATCTGAACACATAAATTGGCATAATTGTTTCCTTTGGAGGGATTCACACGATAAAGAAACTGACTCATACACGGAGAAAAATGACTCGAGCGTACGTAGGTACTTACCACCGCGCACCGAGATTCTACTGCATTTAACAACGCTAGTAGGTTATATGTAGTATAATATATAACGCCATGATAAAGACCCCTTACCCCTTGTGCACTGTGCACTGTGCAGTGAACAAAACTCACATTGTGAAACTGCAGGCTTGTACAGTGAACAATTTGGCCTGCTTAAATGAGCCTTTCATGTCAACGTATATTTCCCCAAGAATCCTTGTGAAATGCGATCACTGCCTCGCATTTTTAAATTCGCCTTTTTTAATCACTCTTCATTCTACAATAGGTTTTTTTGGTACATTGCGCCACTGTCACTGTTGCTTGTCACTTATTTCATTCTTGTTTTTGACTGTTTGGTTTTGAGATTCTGCGGTGAAATTCCTCCATTGCAGCCCATAATCGCTTTTGAAAGTTGTCAAGTCGTTACAAAGTCATTAAATTCTTTGTAGTTTTGCACTCTTAGTCGCATTTTATTTCAGTCATAAGAAAACAACCAAAAATCGTTGCACCAGTCAATTTGTCAAAAAAGATAAAAGTGAATTAATAAAATACCTCTCCTCCTATGCAGGAATTAGAATCACTGTTGATGAATAAAACGTAGCGGTTATTTTGAGCTGATTCAAAAAGATAACATTTCTCGTCAAGAAAAAAATTATTTTTGAGGAAGCAGTCTCAAAATGTTTTTTGATTTCGATAACGCTCGTAGGTCATGTACACACGTTGCGCACAAAAAAGTACCTCCAGAGTATAAACATGAATTGGGTCACAACAATTTAACACATTTCACTAGTCATGTAGTTAAAACTCACTTTAATTATAGAGACAAGGAGGCTATTTGAATAAGTCTCACTGATTATTTGGAAATTGAAATGACGACGATCTAATTACGTTATGGTAATACAAAACACTGGACACCGCAAAACACTTAATTCAGTATGAAGAGACTACACTAATGGCGGCCAGATTCACAAACACCTACACTTTCACTTGAAATGAGAATAACTTCTTTTTCAGAAACAAACACCAAGGCTATTACAACGTTCGATAGCAAAAACAAATGTCAAATGAAGACATGATTTCCGTTATAATGTAGAACACTAAACTGATGAAACATAATCAAAATGATAAAAAAGAAAACACTGACACAGAATATCAACAGCCCGTCTCAAGAAGGGTCCGGCGAAGACTGAATGCTGAATACAATAGAATCAGAAAACCCCGAGTCCCGCTTGCGATCCAACACAAAAGGTCCAAGGAAAGTAATGCTCTTTCAAAGGCGCGAAGCGTCCTAGAAGAAGTAAAAATCTTAGGTATAATTGACAGCGGCTCTTGTGTTGGTTCAACAACTAACCTTTTTTATGATCGTTAATAAATTCTGCTCGTTAAGTCAACTTCAAATCAAATCAAATGAAACAAGTTCGATTTTCTTCAGGTTAAACCCATTTTCACCGCAACAAGTCTAGCATTATACAGTAAATCTAGACTTGCATTGAACACTGTACCACTCCCCCAAAATGAAGGCATTCGAAAACAACTACAATTTTGATAACAGCATTTCTCGGTTCAAAATCGTTGTCCCTATATACTTATGAGAGTAGAGTCAATTCTGAAACCCACCTTTTCAATGGCTTCAGATTTAGTTCTGTGAAGAAAGTAAAGCACAAAATGCAAAATGGCATCATTTAAAAATTTTCGCGACTGACTTCCATTACACATTTGAAGTCACCATGACGCGCGGTAATTTTTGTGAATTTTTACTCTGCTTGAATTTTATTCTGGTGAACATTATCTCTTTCAATAATGACCGTTATTGTCGAGAATCTGAACCTAACCTATAAGAGATAGCGAAATAGTGGCAAGAGCGTAGAGGCAAATGGCCATCCGCCATTTGCAATTTGCCTCTTGGGGGCTCCATTGATCCGCTTCTTCTTCTTCATTTTGAGAGTCTTGTCGCAACTCTCGTAGTATATAGGGACTCTTGGTGCATCCAACAAAGGAAAACTTGAACAATGTCAGCATTGTTGAGTTAAAAAACAGCAATGGACTACTAACAATCTTTCCTGGTTTCAGCAACCAGAATATACTGAACAAGACCAGAAATGTTGATTTCGCTAAGTCATTTTTCTCCGTGTAATGGAAACAAGCTAAATTTCCTCACCTGCACTTTCACTTAAGGCCAATTTCCGCTAGATTCATTACAACTTTTGATTGGTTAAAAAATATGAGGTCCTTAGTTCCCTGGTTATATACTATATTTTACTTTACTGAAAAAAAGAAGAAAAAAATAAAAAAAAGTAGAGTAATATTGCTTAAGTTACACCGATATTTCGACCTCAGAGAGTCTAGTACTTATATCAGAAAATTCTGGTGTTACTATCAGGATATGATCACTGTACCACAGAATTTCCCCAACATGTTTAAGGACGTTGGTACAGACAATACAATTTTGATAACAGAACCATTCTTAACGTCGGTTCAGATATCGTTGTGCCTCTGGTAATTTTTTTTTTCATAGCGTTGGAAAATGAGAGATAAGAGTTCAAGCTTCTGATCCCTTGACCTTTTCAATGCCACGCTTAAGATATTTGTTTTCGTAGATCGATCCCTCATTGATATAGTATAAGCTACTCCAAACAACAACTGTCATCATTTGCAAAACGATGTCTTATCGAGCGCCTTTAATTACCAGGTTAGGCAACATCAACACCACGGAGTACGAATAGTTAACTACCCACTAAATTTAAGTGATTTATAACTTTGATTTTGATCTCTTCTCTTCAACTGCGGAGACCTGAAACGGATAATATATTACGCAAAATGTGAGGAAAAAGAAATGTGAGAAACTAAAAAAAGACTGAATTTTTGTAATTTTGGATTTTGCTCGCAGATTTCGGAAAAATTTGACAACCAAAGATTGTTATTTACATAATGGGTCGGTTGTATACTTTTGCCATAGCGTTATGGAGGGTTGATACTTATGTAAAATTGCATGAAAATTATATTGAGTGCATTGAATAGTCTCGTAATCTACTCATAAACCCACAAAAGGCGTTTTTAGGAAAGCCTAAAATGGCGGTCGAAGGGACAAATCAACCCTGCATGCATGCACCACGCACACCAAAAGATGGCCGGTGACGGAAATTTATATCGCTAATTATAGAGAATTTGAACAAAAGTCCCACTTCCTCGTTGAACCTATTTTCAGTGTTATTCTGAGTGTTTTTTTTTTGGTATTATTTGTGATGACTATGGAGAATAATGTACTTGTGTCGATTTGCCTGCAAATTTTGAAAAGGTAACGCCGAGCAAGTACTTACTTTGCCGAATGCCGTCGTCGGCAATCTTTGCTGTTCGTGGGTGTTGCATGCATGCAGGGTTCGTTTGCCCGTTCGACACCCATCTTAGGCTTTCCTAAAAATGCCTTCTGTTGGTTTACAAGAGTGAGTTTTAAGACTATTTGCTGCTTTCAATGTGATTTTCACGCGATTTTACAGCAGAATCAACCCTCCATTCCACAACGCTGTAGCAAAAAAAAAAAAATAAAAAAAAAATGCAACACTGCAGCAGACCTATTGCACGGTTTAAAATGTGTTTAGCTTTAGCGCGACCGTCTCCAACCAGAAATATACATATGTACACCTACACGTCCCGCACCCTGAAGACGCGATGCCGAGGGACAGGCAGGGGTTTCGTTTAGACGCTGGCGGCGGCGCGGTGGTGTGATGCGGTGAAGTGGTGAATAGATGGATGGGGCGCGGTGTATATAGACTATAGACTATAGAGACAACAGAGAGGGCCTCGCTTCGACTCGCCTCGACTCGCCTCGCTTGTTCGTGGTGGAGTCAACAGCATTCCCGACTTGCTTCGGTCGCGTTTAGTAGTTTATTCCGAAGGTTAGGGTTCATTCAACTCAGCCCTCCCCCCCCACCCACCATACCTCTCAACCACCCCCATGAATCTGATTCAATTTAGAAGTGAACTTATCCATGACTCGACTCAGTCTTGACTTGCTTTATATTGTGCATTCAACCCCTACTTCTGTATCGATTGTATAACCCTACGTTCTACTGTCCTGCGCTCCCTTCTTCAATTATGACATACTTATATACCTATATATACATACATACAGGGTGTTTCACGTAACCTGCTCACTATGGTTTTCTTGAACGCGGGACGATAAAAAAATCGGTTTCACGGTAACTCGGATCTGAAGTCTCATTTAAAAATACTGTCACAACCCAAAATTTGGTTTTTTGGGGGGGTTTTCAGGGGGGAGCCCCCGAATCTCGAACATTTCAGATGGCAACCCCTATCTTGTGATATCTCATTTGAAAGGGCGTAAAATTCTAAGCATTTTGGCTTAAACCGGCAGTCAATATCTTCTTTCGTGTTCGAGATATCGAAGGTTGAAGTTCGATTTTGGACCAATTTTCGAAAATTCGTAACTCCTACAAAAAGAGTCGTAAAAACAAAATCTCCACATGCAAAATACTCTACTTGATGAGTACTTCCAAGAAAAAATCCTAATTTAGAATCAAACAAACCGGGGGTCGACTTTATGCACCTTAAAAGTTTTGGCGGGAAAACCCCGATTCATCAAACTCTTCAAATGACAGCCCCTTTTGATGCGTTTTTCATTCTCCGGTGCGCGCACCGGTCCAGCTCCAGTGCACAAGAGTGTTTTTTTAATCCGGTGCTCCAGCACCGGAGCGCACCTAAGTGTTATTTTAGTGGCAATGCGATGCGCCTGGAGCTGCTCCGATGCAAGCTCCAGTGTATCGGAGTTGAAGACCGATGCACTGGAGCTGGAGCTCCAGAGCTTCTGCACGTGACCGGTGCTGCGCCACACAGCTTCGGAGCAGCTCCAAAAGCTCCGGGTCATTGCACCGGTGCGGATTCTGGAGAATAAAAAACCGCTTCATGTATTTAATAATCTCATTCAAAAGGCGTAAAAAGTTGTGCATTTTGGCGCAATCCAAAGTTCAATATCGTTTTTCTTATTCGATAAATCGAAAATTGAAAGTAGATAAGGACCATTTTACGACCCTGTAAGAAATGGATCATATCGTGTGATACATCATTCGAAAGCGCCTAAAAAATCAAGCAATTTAGCGTAAATCGGAAGTCAATACCTTTTTTTGCGGTCAAGATATCGCAAGTCAAAATAAGATAGGCCCTAATAAGCGGAATCTAAACTTTGACTTGTGATATCTCGACCGCAAAAAAGGTATTGACTTCCGATTTGCGCTAAAATGCTTGATTTTTCAGGCGCTTTCGAATGATGTATCACACGATAGGATCCATTTTTTACAGGATCGAACAATGGTCCTAATCGACTTTCGATTTTCGATATATCGAATAAGAAAAACGATATTGAACTTTGGATTGCGCCAAAATGCACAACTTTTTACTCTTTTAGGTCTTTTTGAATGAGATGTTCAAATATAGGGGCTGTCATTTGCAAACTTTGATGAATCGGGGTTTTCCCGCCAAAACTTTTAAGGTGCCCAAAAGTCGACTTTCGGTTTGTTTGATTCTAAATTCGGATTTTTTCTTGGAAGTACTCATCAAGTAGAGTATTTTGCATGTGCAGATTTTTGTTTTACGACTCTTTTTGTAGGAGTTACGAATTTTCGAAAATTGGTCCAAAATCGAACTTCAACCTTCGATATCTCGAACACGAAGATATTGACTGCCGGTTTAAGCCAAAATCAGTGGCGGCTCGTGCAATATGACAACAACGTATTCTCTCCATTTAAATCTATGTAAAACAATCGATCTTTAGGAGGTGCAATTGCACCCCTAAGATATCGATACTTTTGAATAGGTTTAAATGGCAAATAAGCATGGTTGCCAAATTGCACGAGCCGCCACTGGCCAAAATGCTTAGAATTTTACGCCCTTTCAAATGAGGTATCACAAGATAGGGGTTGCCATTTGAAATGTTCGAGATTCGGGGGTTCCCCCCTGAAAACCCCCCAAAAACCAAACTTTGGGTTGTGACAGTATTTTTAAATGGATCTTCAGGTCCAAGTTACCGTGAAACCGATTTTTCCCGATTTTTTTATCGTCCCGCGTTCAAGAAAACCATAGTGAGCAGGTTACGTGAAACACCCTGTATATAAGTATCTTTTCTTCTTTCTTTACAAACCTGTTATTTAATTTGGTTACCTGATTATATATTAACTGAGGTCGTGAGAGTGTTAGACTCACGATATGCCCATCTAGTATAAAGCTTCCTAAAAGGAGGAGGAAGGGAAATCGGCAGAGAGCACAATAAATATATAGCCTATTTTTAACTTTATCACGGATAATTTGCGACGGCGCACGTTCAAAGCACTTATCCTTTGTTTATTTATTCTCCAGTGGTATGCTTTTTGCTGTCGATGGGTAGGGTGGGCTCCCCTCCCCCCCTGCCCCCTTCCCCCTATAGCTCCCTTAACCCGGCTACCTTTATTATTGTCTCTTTTCTCCTCTTGGCGCTTTTGATGTGTGTCGTCTCAAACGAGTCAGAGCGAGTGGTTTGGGTGCGTCGGTGGCTTTTGAAACTGGTCTGATTTGCTCTGATAGAAAAACTCGAAAGTTTCGAGAATTTGACTGTAAAGGCTTATAATTTTTTTTCCAGAAAGCATTAATCGAGAAAAGGCGTTCTCAAGGGAAAAACGTGATTTGCTCGCTCAATTTTCCAGGCCGAATCGGTCCTATAGAATTGGCTCGCACTATGCTCTTTTGCCATTTAACCCTTTAGGAGCCAAGTCCGAGTATATTCATCTTTCTTCTCTAGTCTGCTTTACATTGTTTCAATCTTCATTCCGGATAAACGCGACTATCGATGAAAACATGTACAAGATAAGATGTCTTCGGGCGCCTTCAATGTCCCGCGTATAGGCAATTTCAACTCCCCCGAGTACGAACAGTTAACTACCTTCCATTTTCATGTAAACGGAAGAGTGGCGTCCTTTTGAAATAACCTGGCCTTTAAAGGGTTAAACCTACGCAAAATTATCGATACTAGGTGGTGAGCAGTGCCTCACCAAAGAATCGACTATTTTACGCAGTTTTAAACATGATCTAACTACACAGGTCGGTCAATGCGCACACCCTCCACTGCCTCTCCGTCTGCCTGGCACTATCACCGGGTAGAGTGAGGAAGGGGATGACGTATAGCTGGCGCAGCTGAAGCGCGGGGCCGCGGGCGTTCAAATGTACAGGCTTTCATATGGGGGAAAAGACCATTTTTCAAGTGCGAATTATAAGCAATTTACGACAGTGAAACTTGCTTTTATTTATGGTAGACCACGAGGAAGGTTTCAAGCTTTGAGAACACCAGTCTGATCACACTTCAATTTCTTATTCCTATATTTTCTGGTGGTTAGTGAAAATCCCTCTTTTGGAGAAGGTAGGTTATGTAATATTCAATGCATTCTACTCAATTTTCTAAAATTGCCCGAAAATAGAAAGAGCAAATTTGCGTATGATTGCATTGGTTTTTTCAAAGCTTGAAACCTTCCTCGTTACTTCTTATTGATAAAAACCAAGTTTCACTGTCGCAAATGGACCATTTGCATGCTCCTGGGATTAGCCTGAAGTAAAACTATTCTAGGGGGAAATTTTACGAGAAGAACGATGGCGTCCTCAAAAATCGCGAAAGTTGCACGCAAAGCTGCGAAAAAGTCATTTTAAGTGATTTCAAGTTTGGGCGCTTCTGATTGGCTACTGCGCCGCCTTGCCGTAGAGTTGCATCATCCGACTCCTCCGTCGCCGTAGACTCGCCGATCAGTGTACTTACGTTGCCCTATGCTGTCGTGTGTTTCCCTTGTGAAAATACTCCTGCAATTTCCTATTTTGTTTACAAATTTTTGACGGAAAGTTAATTTAAAGTGCTGTTAAAAGGTCTGTTAGCCTGTAAATGAAGTGAAACGCCGGTATTCTTACATTTTTTCTGGTTTTAACGGAGTTTACAAGTGAGTGTTGTCACTCCAGCAGCCGTTGCTGGTATAACCTTCAAAACAGTGTATTATTTATTACCTACTTTTGTTAGTTGTTTTGATCTTTCTGCGAGCTTGTCTTTTAGGAAGGAGCTTTCTTCATTAAATTAATTAATTCTTCATTAAAGTCAGTTTTTGATGTTTGAGAGTGATTTACTGCTAGTGTTTCATATCATTGCATCGGCGTCCTACCTCTCCTTCCATGGTATAGTACAACCTATTTAAATTCTAAGCCAGTGCTGTGGTATTACACCAGTTCTGTGCCAGAATTTCTAGCATGATTTGAGTTATTTTTCAAGCCAGTGTAGATACTTTCTATAATTTCAAATTCTTAGTGCCCTTGATTAATATCGTAACTCGTGAGATACTGTTTACAGTGCACTTGGCCTCTCCGTCTCTCTCTTAAGCACAAATGTTAACAGTTAATAAACCAACTTATCTCTTCAAGTTTAAGTGTACAGACTGACTAAAGTTCAACTTCGAAGTCTGATTTACATTAAGTGGTAGTCTTCATGCCAAGATTATCATTTACGGAACTCAGTCTGAAGTTAATTCATCGGTGGAACGCAGAACAGGGGCAACTATTTTTGGATCATCAATCATTTACTGGAGGTATGCACCTTGTGGTGAAATTTGATTTTCTTCTCTATATTTATCTGTACTCCTTGTAACATTGTAGGAGTTTATTCAAGCTACCGGAGGGTAGATTTCATACACAAATGTTGCGTGCAATATTTATATCAATATGAACCGGAGGGTGTGGTCGCAAACCATCGCACTTTAATCGTTTTAGGTTAAATTTTGTTAGTTAGAGCTCATGTTTCAGGGGATCCTTTCCTACTCCATATAAGTATGTACATCATGTATGCACCAACAAGAAGAGCTGATATCCATTAATGATTGAATTAATCTTGCAGAGATGGGAGGGGTGCGATCGGAATCCTACACATTCATAATGAATTCACTTAAATACTTACAAATACCTACTTCCTTCCAATCATCAACTTTGTGCAATGGTTTCCATTACCACTGCTGAAAATTCAAGTTTCAGGGTTGGACCTCATTAGCAGTCCTTAAAGTAATAATTTACTGCCCAGAAATTGGGTTTCCTGGCTTTACCCCTAAACTTGATGCGCTAGTTCCTTTTTACCGTGGTTAGAAAATGTATTGTTAGCTCTGCATACTCACTCTCACTGTTGTTTTATATACCTGGACCAATATTTTAAGCTAAACAACTGATACCAACTTCTCAAGTTAAGACAGGAAAGGATTACTCCTCCAACAGGCGGTAAATCAGTTGCCAAAAGTAAGCTAGCTTCAAACAAAAACACTGCATATTATGCATTGAGCTGATTGGGCTACTTTTCTCATTAGGAACAAGATGGAACGCTACATTTTTTGACTGCGGTTTGCCTTTAAACTTTGAGCATTCTAATGAAACACAGTAAACAAGCCAACCACTTTTAATAGTTGATCCACCTAACTGCGGTAACTGTATTCCAACTGGGAGAAATCACAAGTAACCCGTTCCATCCTGTGTCATATCAGTTTTCACTATTAAGAAAATTTTCTATTCTATTGTACTGTCACTCCCACACTCAAAGGAGGAGTACAGATAAATACAGAGAAGAAAATCAAATTTCACCACAAGGTGCATACCTCCAGTAAATGATTGATGATCCAAAAATAGTTGCCCCTGTTCTGCGTTCCACCGATGAATTAACTTCAGACTGAGTTCCGCAAATGATAATCTTGGCATGAAGACTACCACTTAATGTAAATCAGACTTCGAAGTTGAACTTTAGTCAGTCTTTACACTTAAACTTGAAGAGATAAGTTGGTTTATTAACTGTCAACATTTGTGCTTAAGAGAGAGACGGAGAGGCCAAGTGCACTATAAACAGTATCTCACAAGTTACGATATTAATCAAGGGCACTAAGAATTTGAAATTATAGAAAGTATTTACACTGGCTTGAAAAATAACTCAAATCATGCTAGAAATTCTGGCACAGAACTGGTGGCATACCGCAGCACTGGCTTAGAATTTAAATAGTACTCTATGCCTTTCAGGTAAAGTAGGACCGATGCGATGGTGTGAATCACTAGCAGTAAATCATTCTCAAACATCAAAAGCTGACTTTAAAATAAAACTGAAGAATGAAAGAAGGCTCCTTTCTGAAAGACAAGCTCGCAGAGAGATCAAAACTCACACCAGTACCTAATACACTGTTAAGAAGGTTATCTATACTAGCAATGGCTGGAGTGAAAACACTCACTTGTAAACTCCATTAAAACGAGAAAAAATTTAAAAATTCCGGTGTTTCACTTCATTTACAAGCTAACTGACCTTTTAACAACACTTTAACCCTTTGAGGGGCAGTGGCTAGTGCCACTAGCCACCTTTTATTTATTTTTTCCTGAGCTTATGAGACAGTGGCTATTGTAACTAGCCACTTTTTTTGGTTGGTAAGATGTTCTAAAATGGGGAAAAAATATTTTCCACATGGTAGCACAGGGGTAAACATTATTTTTAGACCAGGTAAATGTCGACATTCTGAGATTTTCCCTCCAAGACAGACCGGCTCCCGCTAATGTAAGAATATTTTTTTTTTCTGGAAGGTTTAGGCAAATTTTTGAGGCAGATTATGAATTTTGAAAGTATTTTGAACATTTTGAAGTACTAGTGAGTAAAATTTGCTGATTTTGTAATATAATTACAAGCGTTAGAATAAGGTGGCTAGTACCACTAGCCACTGCCCCTGAAGGGGTCAAACAGTGATGCATTGTCTATTTTCAAGTTTTTCGCCTTTTAGAAGGAATTTTAGGGCTCAGATAAGACGTTCAGAGGCTTATTATACCTTGAACTACTCATTCACACTCTAAATTCTTGCATTCAGCCAATAATAGGCCTCGGAGATTCATTGAAGCAACATCGTCGTTTACAGCATTGTTATATGCGTTTTGCCGTTTTACAGCATATTTTGGATTTTTTTCGGTACTTCCATAAAGAATGTAATGTTTTTATTCTATTTATATTATCTTTATAGTCTAGAAAACAACTTGAAAAAAGAAAAAAGTCACATCTTCTGTTGCAACGTAGCCAATAATCACTTTTTAGCACAGCTCGAAGCAAAAATGTTGCTCTGCCACACACTAAATTCGGATTAACTTCAAAAGTTACAATTTTTTGGGGTAAACTTTACTGGGCAATTTTGTTCTCTATAGTGTAAATAACAATTTTATGATTTTTTGAAATTTTTTGGTGCTCCTCAAGGTGTCTAAAAAGTTAATTTTAGTCGATCATAGGTCAAAAAGTGCCATTTACGCGTTTATTTTCAAGATTAAACCATGCTCAAATAAGTTTCCTGACTGTTATTACAATTTTTTCTCATAAATAATTGTTTGTTTGATTGATTTTGACTTATAGTTGTCATTGTTTGGCCCTTTAAAATTAATTTAAACCTGATTTTCGAAAAAATATGGTAACAAAATTTTCTACCCCTTTGTGGGGCAGTGGATAGTTACACTAGCCACCTGTTTTCTCCTATACTAGTATATGGAATTGTATGAAAATTTTTTTTGGGGTCTATTTTTACCCTAAGGAACCTAGAAATGCAAAAAAATTTGGAAAAAAATTATTTTCCTTAATTTGCCCCTCAAAGGGTTAAATTAACTCTCCGTCAAAACTTTGTAAACAAAGTAGGAAATTGCAGGAGCATTTTCTCAAGGTAAACACACGACAGCATAGGGCAACGTACACTGATCGGCGAGTCTACGGCGACGGAGGAGTCGGATGATGCAATACCTCGGACGAGGTCGACTCGGTCGTGGCGCGCGATTCAAATTTGAAATTTTCGGATCAATTTTTTCCACTGTTCCCGCACTCAAAAAAATTTGAAAAAATTCCTGAGTACTCAGTGCACCAAGCTCTTTCATATTCTGAATTAAAAAAAATGTGTGCAAATGGTCCATTGTTTATAATTCGCACTTGAAAAAGGGTCTTTTCCCCATAAGAAAGCATGTAGATTTGAACGCCCGCTCTTCAGCTGCGCCAGCTATACGTCACGAGCGGAGGATGCGCAGATTGCACCGAAACTCGTCCACCGGATTGACTGACCTGTGTAGTTAGATCATGGTTTTAAATAGAGGAAATCCATTGATGCCGCATTATCAAACCACCACTGCCTCAGATACTACCGAACCAGTGGCGTAGCGTGCGTTTTGGCAACGTAGCAGTTCGTCAATTTAAACTCTTTAAATAGATCAAACTACTGGGTGTTCGGTGAACACCTTCGCATTCGACTGTTTACTTGGGGTTTAAATGGACATTGTGTAATGTTGCCAAATTGCACGCTACGCCACTGTACCGAACCTGTGGTAATCACAACCGAACTTATGAACAACACAGTCTATGAGATGGTAAAAAAATAGCCAGAAATCAGCGCAAGTTTTCTCTTCAATTTATCATTCATAAACTTTTAGGATCAATTTTAAGAGGAGAAAACACTTTAAACAAGTAATTAAATTCTAGAAATTTCACTTGAAAGTTGTAAATTTATCTTAAAAGACTGAAAACGATGATTTTTAATGACTCTTTTGCCTTTGCATTTTTGCCAAGTTTTTTTACACGGTCTCAGACCAAAAAGCTATGGTAGCCATTGTGACTATTCTGTTTTTTCAATATACATATGTATGAAGCTAGTTTCAGTTTAAAAACAGGTCGATCAGTGTATATGATTTTTGTGCAGTGATGACGTTCGAGGAAAAATAAATGATACAGATTCGCAAAAAAAGAAAGAGAGAGAAAAAAAAAACTTGAACAAGGTTTGGACTAGGTTGTCACGCGGATACCTTCAACTTCCTCTGAGTGAGCTAAATAAAGCTGTCTTGGGAGAATGACTTAGAGGTGGCTAGGATATCGATAAGCAAAGCTACTTATCGTAAACAAAACAGATTTTCTCGAGGGGGCGAATATAAGGATACATTTTACATTGTGTATATTTACGGAACATGGAAATCGTCTCCGATATCTTTGCAGATGCTCCGCTAGCTTACACCGTTTGAATAAATACAGAGCGGTCTCCGAAGAGAGAATTATTCAAGTCCATCCATTTGAGATACATCGGTTTTAGATGTATTGTTGCCTATATATGAGCGTAAATTCAGGAACGGATACAAAAAATTCTCGGTTTCAGTATAGTGACGTCATTAGCCCCGGCCAGGAATTTGTGTTTATCTCTCTTTGTCCGTTTGACTGCATGTGTTAGGAAAAGACAGAAAGAGGGGCCGAAGTCACATGACAGCCCCTATTTCCATTATTTCTGTCTTTTTCTAAAAACATGCATTCAAATGTAGTTCAAAAAGATACCCGGATCTTAAATTTCTTGTTTTTAGAAGAGTTATGCTGTACGTAGAAGTAAAGTGTGACCATTACCGGTCGGGTTTTAGATTCAATTTAGGATATTTTAGGATATTTATTCAATTAATAAAACACAAATTACAAATAAATTCCGTTTGTGCAGACAAAACCAAAGATCTATAATACCAGATCGGCCCGCTAGCCGTAGAGTGTAGGCATTCCATGACAACGTTCCGTCTTCTTCCTACTGTGGTACTTTGCCATCGTTTAAGTATTCCGCATAACAGCTGTTGCTTCCGCTTAGTAAACAGGAAGTGTTACCATTCATAGCCGAAACTTTCCGAATTATACATTTAGTTAAATGGGAAATTCTGATAATTTCTGCAATAAATGGCAACACTGTTAACAGGATCTTGGACAAAACTGCAACGTTCGTCAATCATGATTGACGAAATGTCAACGCAAATGTTATGATTTCGCTCACCTTGTCCTTTACCAAAGTCAATAGGTTGGCTCCACCTAAATTTATGGTGTTTAAATATAATCTAAATTTTAGGTTGAGCCAACCTGAATTTATAGGTACTGTCTACTGAAAATTGTTTCCGTGCATTCAGCTACCTCAAATTCAGAGGTGGTTCCAGGATATTTGTCGTTTAGTTTTCTTCACTTTATTGAACACATTTATTTAGGAAATTTAGTAGGAGGGGCCCACTTTCGTCACTCCAGATTCCATGAACTGTAAATGCCAAGAGAAAATCCACTATTCAAAAGTTTCTATCTTTAATTCCTCACCCAATTCGAAACTGCCTTGGAATTTTCGAGCACTTAGGCATTCAAATTAGTATTATCTTAGAGTAAGCTGAAAAATGACCTAAAACTTATCATTCGTCACATGCAAAAAAATTATCCTGGAAACATTTGTCTGAAAGGACTTTATTTTGTCATTGATGGTACACTAGTACAGGATGGGCTTAAAGTAACTACCCACTCCTCATGACTTTTTTCTATTGTAGATAAAAAGACTCGGTTTTTGCGCCATTCTTCATCATTTGGACAGGCTAACTTTTGGCGGAGGCCGCAACAACACCCACCCCCCGAGAAGGACAGCCCGGACGGGCCTCCCACCCTCGTAACTCAACAATTTCAAAAAGTGACCTCTATTTTTATTACACATCCGTATAGACCACCAAATTTTAAACATTTTGGCGCATACTGAATGTCAATAGTGTTTTTCGTGTTCGATGAATCAAAGGTGGGTATAAGTTCTATTTTGACCCACTTTAAAAAAATTATGAATGGCTCTAAACAGTTTTGGAAATAAAAAAACCATCAAAGGCGGATAGTTAAGACTTTTTAGACGAAAATCGTACGTTTTTGACCAAGAAAATTTTCGAAATCTGATCAGGCTCCGAAAACTATTCCAAAATTTTCGAAGCCTTTTAACTGGCGATTTTCTTTTAAAACGGTCCTAATAAACTCATCAATGGATTTAACTCCTTGAGATCTATGAGCTGATGAATACAACGAAAAGGAAACTGTGAAGAACATAACTCGCCAAAAATCTAACCCCCTTCCCACGGACCCACGGCCGCTGGCGCACTCTGAGCTGAGATCGAAAAAAGGCAAATAATCAGTGAAAGAAAATAATCAAAAACCATTGTTTTCAACCTTTTAGAAGCTTAATTTAAAACTTCCCAGTGACATCTTTAGGTTTGAATTACTGGCTAAAAGTGCTGTATGTCATTGAAATTGGCCTTGAAAATTTATAAATGATCAATGGGGCACACTTTTGCTATAAGCGATTTAATAGTCGATTCAGGTGTGAAAACCTCCAAAAATAATGACGGCAACACTAAAAACTTCCAAAATCCACTCCTAAACTCGATAAACGCTTTATTATTTGCGCGGGCGTAATGGTGGCTGAGGGTATAGTAACAATGGTAGATTCCCATCTAACAATACTGTAACTCCATTAAGGAGTGACCAATAAGAGATTACTTTTAATTGACACCGGTGTCACCAAGTGTCGCGGTACCATTCATCGGATGTGGATCATCACTCTGATGACTAATTACTCTCTCTGTAATTAATCATCCTTGTCATCATAGAAGGAGTGACGAAATTAAGATGGGAATCTCCCATTGTTACCGCCCTCGGCCACCATTACGCCCTCGTAAATGAAAGCGTTTATTGAGTTTAATAGTGGATTTCGGAAGGTTTTTGTGCTGCCATTGTTATTTTCCGAGGTTTTTACACCATAATTGACTGTTAAATCGCTCACAGCAAAAGTGTGCAACAGCCCTATTGAAGAGAAATTTACTTTTTGATTTTTAGCCTATTTTTGACAATCTCAGACCACAGCGCGGCGTACTCGGTGCGACGCAACAGGAAATGAAATATCTCTTCCCATAAACAAGGATGAACATTTTCCAATTGAGTCGTCTCGAATCCGAGTCATTTCGGTTCTAAACCACCCCAACACCCACCCGCTTTCTAATGGATCCGAAGTGATGTAGAATTTATGGGTACTCATGTTGGATTAGAGGGGGTTGCGACAGGACGGGACACGACGGGGCTGTGGTGTGGTGGAGGGGGCCAGGGGGGGATGCGATGAACCGACACAACTCTAGAAAGAATAAATTATTATCTCGTAAAGCGCCTAATACATTTCCTGTTTCTTAGCTCTTGTTCAAAGAACGTAAACTCAGTGACCGATTAACTTGCGGGGGTGGCCCACTTTTCATGTGCGGAGGGAGTCCCCCGCGAACTCTGCAAAGTCTTGACTCTTGGATCACCGAAGAGGGGGGGAGGGGTTGGTGGTGGCGGTGGCGGCGGTGGTGGTGGTGGCAGTGGAACAGTCGAAAATGTTTCAGCTCCTTACAAATCGAATACGCCGCGTCGGCGGGCACTATTGGCCTAGTTACGAGGAGAGATTTTTGTAGATAGAAATCTTTCGGAGTATGTGGGGGTGGGGGTGGGGGTGGGAGTTAAGAGGATGGAGAGGATATACAAAGAGAAAGAGAATGAAAAAGAGGAAGAGACGCGGGGGAGAGAAAGATACAAATAGAAAGAGAGAGGGAGGGAGGAAGAGGAAGAGAAAGAAATAGAGAGAGAGAGAGAGAGAGAGAGAGAGAGAGAGAGAGAGAGAGAGAGAGAGAGAGAGAGAGAGAGAGAGAGAGAGAGAGAGAGAGAGAGAGAGAGAGAGAGAAAGGGAGAGTGGAAAAGGAGCAAAGCTAAAACGAAGAAGAGAAAGAGAAAACAATAAAGAGGAATGTTTTACAGTAACAGTCTCTCATAAGAAACGAGGGATTATTAGTGATTTCACTTGGAATCCGGCCAATTCTCTTGCCAGCCATCCAGCCCTCATCGCCCTTTGAGCTAAATCTCCCCTCATGCCCCCTCATGCCTTCTCTCTCCTGCAGCCTTCTCCCCCCCCGCCGACAACTATTCCTATTTAAACTCTGTTTTTTCAACTATGACGTCACCTTTGTCGTCGTCTCAGTCGTCGCCGCCGGCTTCCCCCACATCTCCACCCCCCCTCCCCCTCCCATTCTTCATCTTTGTTAGATTTGTCATATCCTCCGATATCACACAACTGAACGACGACCAACGACCGAATCCAAAACCACTCCCCCCCTAACCCCCCGCATTCAACCCTTCCCCTGGATCCTTCAGCCCCACGGATTTATAGTTTTTTCTCCGGTCGACCTTGAATTCGGGTGCATCTGTTTATTCTTCGATACTTCCCGCGCACCACTGGCATCCCTCTCCATGCTGCCCCCCCCCCCCCCCCCCCCCCTACACTCCAACACTATTGTCGTCGTCCGTTCTGTCAAGGTCGTGACAATACAGTGTTGCGTTCACCCACCCTAACGGAGGAGAATCTAACCTCTGCACCATTTCACCCACGCCATCATCTCAACTTCCGCCGTCTCTTCCCCTAGTCGTCCTGCCCCCCTCCCCCTCCTTCCGCGATCTCTCCCACTCCCACTCTTTCGGCGCTCCCCGCTCCCCCACCCGCAACCCCACCACACCTCACCTCAGCTCTCCGTCCTTCCCCTTCGGCGCTTGCTTGACTATTCTCCCACGGTTCAACTCCTTTTCATTCGAGGTTTATACCATCCGCCTGTCGCGCAGCGCACCGCCGCTATTGCAACTGTGATTATAGGAGCAGATTAAATTCAGTTTCACTACTTTTCCTCCTTTTCTTTTTTATCCACTCCCTCTCATCCCTCCTCTCACCCCTAACCATTTTATCCATTCTCCCCCGCTCACGCCTGCCACCTCCCCCCCCCCGGCCTTGCCGACGACCCTACACACTTTCCCGTGACTTAGATTTTCGAATCAACTTCTAGTTTAACCGGATTGGACTCGATTAAACGCAAAATACTTTTTATCTGCACTCGTTCGGTTTGTTGCATCATCCTCGTTTCTTCAACTGACATATCGTTAGCACTCCGAACTTTGATGGCCGGAGTTGCCGTTTATTTCGCATAGTTACCTGATTTGACAGCATTAGTCCTAATGTAAAAGTTGGCCAATTTATAGGGAGATTTGGCAACATTGTTTTGATGGCCTTTCCTCCGCCTTTTTTCGGAGATTTCTATATCCACCCACCACCCTCGACTAATGATCTTTGGGACCTGAAGGACTTGAACGCAGCTCGTTTTGTTGAAAGTTCTCGTTTCCAATCGGAATCGAATTTCGGGCTCTTAATTTCGTGCGCCAAAGGGATGGTGAATTTTCAGCGCAGGCCACTTTTCTAAAGATAAAAAAGGTTGAAACTGCAACTAATCACTTCAAGCTTTAATGTATTTTTCGATGAGGGTATTCAAAGGTTTTCTATAAAAATTCAAAAATGTTCCTTTTTCTCGTATTTATAGGTAAGAAAGTCGATGGGGCGCAAATTCACCCCCTTTGGGCATCAACTTATTTTCAACCAGTTTAGATGTAAATAATTGTTCGTTATGCATGATCTCACAGCTAACTTTCTGTAGTTTTAGAATATTTAGGTTTTTTTTGGGATTATCTTACGTATAATATATAAATTTCAAAATTCAAGGAGATCAAAGGAACGTTCGTTACGGTTTATTTTTTAATTTGAATTTTTACTTTTTTGGAAATTTCCTCGCAAAACATTTAAAAATGGAACAATTTGAAAAAAGACATATTATTATTCCTCAGAGACCACGCAGGACAATACAGTGTTATAGATTTGAAAAATTATAAAAAGTAAGTTATCGAGACAGTAGTTTCAAGTTGGGTGAAAATTCACCCCCTCCCCCCCTTCCTTGGTTATCAGAAGGTGTAAAATACCGTGGACACTCCCGCAAGGGTTCATTTTGTTCGAAAGATTACGTGGCTTATTCTATCACTACTGCGTGTGCCTGAATTGAAAAGTCATACATGAAATCTGAGGCAAATTGAGTTTAACCGTATGCATGCTTCGCAGAGGATCTCATTTACAGCAAAATTTCATGGTGGCAGGACTTTTCTCTGACTTCGATAATTACTGTCATAGAAAAAAGTTGAGGCGTCGACTTCCAAAACCGGCATTATCCTTCGGAGCAAATTTTGAGTGAAACACAAAAACGGATAGCAAGTTCAATGCTGATCAATGTTAGTTCAATGTTTTCTAATGCTGATAGAATACGGATAAACCTGGTTTTCGTTCAGTTGAGTTTTTTCATAGCATGCAGAAGAAGAAGAAGAAAAAAAATTCGCCCTATATACTGAAACGTTTAATTCTATCAAACAAATGAATATTTTTGTCAACATTGTCTCTTTTTTCGAGTTCAACAATAACATACCGTAAATTCAATGACAAATAGAACTTTTAGGGGTCATGATCAAAAACTGGATCCAAACAAATACTAGACAATAATATTACACAAATAGCCCAAAAATTCATCAATATGAGAAAAGAATAAAATAGGATGAAAGCTAGAAGAATTAAATTAAAATAATTAACCGTGGCCTCGAAACGTCCCTCGGTTATTTATTTTAATTTAATTGTTTTAGCTTTCATCCTATTTTATTCTTTTCTCATATTGTCAAATACTCTACCTCGCTCACTATCGTGGACTTATTTACCCATAAGAAATCAGATCCAAATTATCTAATGCAAATTCATACTATAGTAACCAACCCGTTTTCCTTAATTTTATTGTATATTTCTCTCTGACATAATTCATGAAAGATCACAAGTGAATTTATAATCACAATTAGATCGAAAGATGTTCTATGCTTCATCCTTGTCTTACTCACAGTATCTTATGGACGAATCACCGCCATGACACTCAACCATCCTAACCTCTCTTCGTATTGAAGCTTGTTCCAGGTATAACAAGTGGTGTGATGGTGCCGATAAGCCTATATCCTAAAATTTCTTGCCCATAAGAATCGGTGAATGAGGCAAGGACAAAACATAGGCTTTCTTCGTTATAACTGCGTTATTGTACATTAATGCGTGATGTTTCGAAAATATAGTTGAAACGTGTTTATACTTTGAGGGACGTGGGATTTAATGGTGTGCATGTGTCATAAATCTGAGAGAACTTGTTCTTTATACTAGCTCGAATTTGTATTTGAAATTGAAGCCAATCTTTTCAGGGACGTTACACTTAACAGGCGTATCAATCACTCTTTGAAACAGTTAAATTGCACGGTATCCGCAAATGACCATCAGAGTACAAACACGTTCTGAAGCGAAAAACCCAGTTAAAATGACGATGAGTACACTAAAAAATCACGCAATTAACTCTCAGAATCGGGCTTAATGAAGGAGAGACGCATGTATCATGGGAGATTCAAATGTTAATTTGAGACATTTGTAGACATATTTCTGTGTTTCCGTGGAGGCAGTGACAAATTAGGCAGGAATCTCCCGCATGATACCTGCGTTGAGCCACCATTATACGATCTTGTCGCTTCATCAGTATTGTGAGTATATTACTGAATTTTAGATTTTTTTTAATGGGCGTTTCCTGACTTTTGTTGGTTTGATCCACATCAGATTGGACTCAGAGCGAAAGTTTGCAAGAGCCGCACATTTCACTGACAGTTGCTACTGCATTCTGAACATTTCAAATATTTTATCAGTGTGCCGCAAGTAGTACTTATTCAATCTCAAGTGTCGGGAATTATGTTCCCTCGTTTGCCGACAAGGAATCTTGGGAATGAAATCGTGTCTGGAAAAGGAATGTGCAGAGAGCTCGCGCTGCTCCGCCAATCTAATAAAGGAATTGAGGTAGAAGTTCAGAGGATAGGAAAATGGTACAAGGGTCGGGTGGGATTGTGATAACCATAGATTGAGCATCGGGTGGTATCCCGAGCGCGGCTTGGGGGGGGGGGGGGGGGGGGGTGGGGAATGTGGCTCGGTCCCGCGGTGGGCCGGGGATTTTATTGCAAACAAAATCAAATAATAAACTCACAGCGCGACGGACCGACGCGACGCACTATGGTCCGGATGGCTATTCTAGCTTGTACAAACTCATAACTTATGATTGGAAAATGCCACAGGAAGGAAACTTTGAGAATACCTTCTCAATAATTAGATTTTACTTTTTCTTTTGATAAAAATGATTTTTGACACCCCTGGGGCCCGGTGGGGGCCTTAAACCCCCTCAATCCAAATTTTACTATCGGCAACCCCCATCTTGTGATACACTAATGCAAAGCTTGTAAAAAATGATGAATTTTATGCAAACCATAGAGCTTTTCTATACATTCACACTGAAGGTAGAACGGGTCAAAGTTTGACTTTATCGGAATTAAAAACGGTCAGAAATGTAGTGCGAATTCACATAAAGAGATCAGGTTTGCGTTAAAATTCCTAATCATTTACAAGTTTATCTATCAGAAGATGGGGGTTGCCGATGGTAAAATTTGGATTGAGGGGGTTTGAGGCCCCAACCGGGGCCCCAGGGTCGTCAAAATTTAATTTTATCAAGTGAAGAAGTAAAATCTAACTAATGAGAAGATGTTCTCAAAGTTTCATTCCTGTGGTATTTTCCAATCATAAATTATGAGTTTATACAAGCTAGAGTAGCCATCCGGACCATAGTGCGACGGTAGCAGAGCGAGACTGAAAAGCGGCGCTCAGATTTTAGACAAAATGCCTGCAATTCACGGAATCTAATTGAAACCGTTTCCGGAAAAGAACCCATAAAGCCTTAGGTGTGCTTTTTCTAAGAAATTAGCATTGTGTTAGAGTGAGACTCTTGTTTGAAGAGCGCACCTCAGGTTTTATGGGTCTCTTTTCAGGAAATGGCTTTAATTCAAGAGCTAATCTGAAGAGGAGCAAATAAATCACCTAGTTGCGGATAATTCAAAGGAGCCTTATAAAATAATTTATAAAGGAACCAAATTTTGATACGTTCCTTGACTTTTCCTGGAACCTTTTTTGACTTGAAAATTTCCATTTGAAATGCATGAAAAAGGAAAGAAAGGCGAGGATCAACTGGAGAAAGATTTGGGGAGAATGTGGTACTAGGGGAATCGTGAGATATTGGGTTATGAAACTTGTAAAGTATACTAAGGAAATTTTAAAGTGGTGGAAATGGAAGGATATAATTCCAGGAACAATTTAGGTTATAAGGTTATTTTTAGGTTATTAAAAGTTGGAGGGGATCTCAAGATTGGTCCGGACCAGCCTTGAGATCTCCAACAAATCTCAACAAAACCCAATTTTTAGTTCCCTTACTAATAAAGTCCATTTTATTTATACCAATTCAAATTTCCGTAATTTCCGTTTTCTACCTGAAAATTTTAAAACTTTGACTCTCCGAAAACCCAATTTTAAGCACTTCAAAGATCCCGGGGGGAAGCAGTAATTTTTGCACTTTCTAAGGTCCTGATCGGTCGAAAGATTCAAACAATCCTTTCTATATGTCTTCTTCCCTGTTTTTCTCTCTCTTTCTTTCCTTCCCTTTCATTTTCATTTCTATGGCTGAAGGGGGGGGCGGCGAAAGCCTCCCCAAACTGTGCCACTGCTATCATATTGTCCTCTTATTTCTGGAATATTCTCCAGACGAAACAGCTTCGATGGAATAAAGTTTTCATTAGTCTCGTAAAATGTTAATTAACTGTTTAACTTTAAAAGACCCCGCGCTTTGCATATGGGAACTGGCTCCCAGTCAAATTTTTTGAAATTTAAATATGTTGCGTAAAAGTGTCTCCTAAGAAAAAGCTCTCACGGGTGGAAAACAAAAAATAATGACAGGATTTCGAGTAATTTGCGTCTAAAGTTGGGGACTATTTGCCCGGTACTTCGTATTCTCGTACGTAGCAGGCCGCTTTACTACTACGCCGACTGGAAACCTTCTCGGCCGAATCGCTCGACTCAGCGCGCATTGCTAGAACTACTTCCTTTTGCAATACCTCCCAACTGCTTATTTGTTTACCCCACACCCACTGTTTTTTCTCGACGGCCATGCTTCATCTTGACCCCTCCCTCAACTGATTACTTTACTTACCTACATGAACATTTTCTTTCACTCTGCAAAGTATCTGCTCTCTTTATCTCCCACTCTGCAAAGTATCTGCTCTCTTTATCTCCCACTCTCTCTCTCTCTCTCTCTCTCTCTCTCTCTCTCTCTCTCTCTCTCTCTCTCTCTCTCTCTCTCTCTCTCTCTCTCTCTCTCTCTCTCTCTCTCTCTCTCTCTCTCTCTCTCTCTCTCTCTCTCTCTCTCTCTCTCTCTCTCTCTCTCTCTCTCTCTCTCTCTCTCTCTCTTTGTAAATGTTGATGTGGGTAAGTAATCAGGGGGGTGATCACGGAGGATCGGATCGTTTCGGTATCGTTATCGTTATCGTTTACATGTAACCTTATCTCTCTCTCTTAACTGCTTAACTGATCGAATCGTTTTGAGCTCCTCGTAACGATTGAAACGGACGAAAGGGAGCGATGAGTCGCAGGCTGTCGTAATCTCGATCGTTTGAAGTAGGAAGAGGTGAGGAGGGGATCACCTGCGCGATCGAGTTGCGCAGAAGCAAGCCCATTTGATTTAATGCAAACGATAACGATAACGATAACGAAACGATCCGATCCTCCGTGATCACCCCCCAGGTGAGGGAGTCAGGTTATGTGGTCAATATGAAGCATGGACGATGAGACACAACAGTGGGTGTGGTGGGGTGAACAAATAAACAGTTGGGAGGGATAGCAAAAGGAAGTAGTTCTATCAATGCGCTCTGAGTCGAGCGATTCGGCCGAGAAGGTTTCCAGTCGGCGTAGTAGTAAAGCGGCCTGCTACGTACGAGAATACGAAGCACCGGGCAAATAGTCCCCAACTTTAGACGCGAATATCTCGAAATCCTATCATTATTTTTTTTTCCGCCCGTGAGAGATTTTTCTCAGGAGACATTTTTACGCAGCATATTTCAATTTCAAAAAATTTGACTGGGAGCCAGTTCCCATAAGCAAAGCGAGGGGTCTTTTGTGTTTAAAGAAAGTAAATTTAAGAGGCGAAGAAAACCCCGTAGTGACATCCAATCCCTCTGATGAGCTCGCAGCTCGTCACTTTCCCCGAAACGTAAACTCTCATCCTAACAGCCCGCCCCCGCAACCCCCAATCAAATGTGGTAGAACTCAAAATGCAGCAAATAGCGAGCAGCTCATTTCATTCGCCTCAATTCCGCGAAATAAGTGGGATTTTTTTTTTTTTTTTTTTTTTTCTCCAGTGAGCAGGGTATAAATTGAAGAGAGGAGATATCTACATTCAAAACGATCGGGAGAAGCAATTTGAAACAGCAACAACCGGATTTTTTTTCAGAGAAATATCCCCTCCTTCCATACTTTACCCCTCCCCCTCTTTCACCATCTGTTCTATACTAACGTCACGAGAATGTGCAGGCGAAGCCAAATTCGTGGAAACAAACAATATCCTTATTTTTATGATGATGCAGTTTATTGCCTATATATACATACATAGGCAATAAACTCGGATTTTAGTTTTGTGTTCTGTACTCCACTGAGGATGGCAACCATGATTGCCAAAACGTCTGGATATTTTTAATATTTAAAAAAAAAATAATTCAAAATGGTCGAAAAGCTTGGTGAGTTATTGAAATTATTTAAATAATAACGACCGTATTAAAAAATTGATATACATATATATATGTATATCTAAAGAAGAAGAAGAAGGAATAATAAATAAAAACAAAAAGCTGTCATTCCGACCATACCTTTGTCAAAACAGCAACAAAAGCAAAATTCAGTATCGAACTCTCAAAAAAGAAAAAGAAAATTAAATTGAGTTATTTAAAAATAACTATCCCCCAATCCCCTCCCTTTTAGGGACTACAGAGAAAAAAAAACACTTTTATAGCGGTGAAATAAAACCGTTCTTAAAAAATACGAGACAAAGACTTTCGTTGAGCTGTTCAACGGTTTTGTACGCCTAACTAATGAGATTTAACTGGGTGCACCAAAGATTTGGTTGACTCAACTGTTTTCGTACCATAGGTTTTGTCAGTGCCACCGAAGGTCTTGTCAGTGCTACCAAAAAGAAATGCAGAAATTGTAATGGCTGCCACAGGCATATAGACGCGCGGAATAACATGATGGAATTAATCAATTAAATGCAATGAGATAAAATAAAATAACATAATCTTATCTAATCAAATCAAATCAAAACAAGCAAATTCAAATCAAATCAAATCGAAGAAAGTGAAATTAAATTAAATAAAATGAAATTAAAATAAATAAAATTAAATAAAAATAAATAAAATCAATTAAAATGAAATAAAAGGAAATAAAATGAAAAACAAAGACATAAAATTAATAAAATGAAATGAAATAAAGTGAAATAAAATAAACACCTTAAAAATTGAAAATTGTAATATTTTGAAAGCACAATTCTAAAACGATTTAGCGCAGATCTGTTACTCGTGGAATCGAGAAACGTGTCCTTCGACAAGTTTACATTTGCTCGCTTTTTATTTTTTATCCTAAATGATCCCCTGCCTCCCACCTATGAGTCACCTACCTCTTGACATCATTTCAATGTAATACGCTGAAAACAGATAAATCGTGAACAAGGAACGATTAAACGGAGCTCAGTCTATAAATTCCCCGATTCCATGCGAAGCAAATCTAATGTAGGTGGAGAGGAGCGGTAAGGGTAGGTGAGTAATGAGTATGGGTGAGTGGGGGTGATGAATACTGGTGAAAAGTAAAGGAATAAGCATTCAGATTACTTTGATTCGTCACATCCCTTCCACCCCCATTCGGCCGCTTCGGCCGGGGCCATTTTTAAAAAGGGACTCCAGTCAATGAACCCCGTTGCGCACCTCTGGCAAATAATTGATCACGAGTAAAATGTCACACGAAAACGGGATTTACTTCAACTCATTAGAAAGCGAATAAACTTACGATCATATTGATATTCAAGGATTAAAATTTTTTCGTCTGGTCCTATTTTTGTAAACTTTTAAAGCGATTAAATACAGGAGAGTGCAAACACACTTTATTTAAAACACCGTAGGTAAAAAAAAAAAAAAAAAAAAAAAAAAAAAAAAAAAAAAAAAAAAAAAAACCAATCAAAATGAACCTAATCCAATGAAACCACCATTTTCGTCTACTTATCAGCATTCAAATGAGCTAATGTAAATCTTGACAAAATTATTCTGTAAGTTACCATTACGCTTGATCTGATTTTTTTCTAATCATAAATAAGCGGCTTGGTTTTTGCCAAGGCAAATCGCAAGCTGAATGTGATTTGCCTGCAACATATATAAATCGTGAAGATTCTCTCAAAATTTGATTTTGGTTACGGAAGATCTTTTCGGAATAAGCCATCGGGATAAGGTATCAGTGACAAGGTCTGACAAAAAGACCCTAAAATGCAATGACTGAATTATTATAGTAAGAATTACGTTTTCAAGTCAAAACTTTTAATTTTCTCTCTTTAGCAGATAGCAGATGCGTTTTAATAGGGCTCTTGCAAACTTTTACTTTCAGCAAATGAATAGTTAAATCTGATGTTAATACTAGCAAAAATCACCGGAATCAAACTAAAAAGGTAAAAAATTCCGTAATAAACAAAAAAACAAAAAAAAAACAAAAACAGCTTTAACGGCAAGATCGTAATGGCAGAGCTACGCAGTTATCATGGGAGATTTCTGTCTAATCTGTCTCTTTCTCTACTACTTAAACATTAAGATACATTTCAAATTAGACAGGAATCTCCCATGGTATCTGAGAGGCCTGATTCTGAGAGTGAACTTTGTGATTTTTTCGTGTTCTCATCGTCATATTCACAGGTTTTTATGCAAGAATCAACTCTTCAATCACGTGTAGCAAAATTTTGTGAGAGTCTCATTATCATTATTGGCTCCTGAGAAAAGTGTGCCTGAACATGATCAGGTTTTACATAAGAAAAAAGGGGCTAGCGGCGGCTTCCCTGATTGAGAATGAGGGGCCTTCTGTCAGGACGTGTGAATTCTACACATCGGTCTCGACTGGTGGACGCTCTTGAGTGGTTTCTACTTTCGTTCTCTTCTTCTTCGGCAGAAAACCTTGCTCGATCTCGTAAAGGGTCTTATTCTGCGTCTCTGGTAAGATAAAGATGCCAAAAGGGACGCACAACAAAGCTGGGACAGCGAGCGAGAAGTAGAAGCCGTAGAGTCCGAGAAAGTTCTTCCAGACGACGTAGATTTTGATGAAGACGAAAATGAATGCAGTGCCGACGACGAAAACAGCGCTGTTCATCGTTGCACGGACTCGGAGCGGGAAGACCTCGGCTTTCATGATCCAAGGCAAACAAAGAAATCCGACCGTGCTGGCGACCACTTGAAAGATCAACAAAAGGACCGGAACCCATTGGCACGGCCTCTCAACAACGGATGTATCCTTGTATATATATTCGTATACACCAACGCCGAGGGCGGCCGCACCCGTAAAAAAACCCGAGAGGACTGTCGCGAGTTTGCGCGAAACCACGGCGGTGAAGTAGATTCCGAGGGTGCAAGTTGTAATGAACCTGAGGGGGAAAAATAATAGAAAACATAAGCAAAGCTAGGAAGAAAAAGTAGTTTTTTCAGCAAGGAAGAAAAAATAGAGAACCAAGAAGTAGAGCCAACACTTCCACGACGACTTCCTCTTCTATTTCTAATGGAATATATGCTCTCTTTGCGATACTCTATGCAACTAATATCTCTCTACGTCTTAGGTAGAGGTCGTTTATCGTTTTAGAAGTCTAGGCGCACTTTGACCGATAATTTTTGGAATTTACCAACCTTATTTCTCTTTTGTTGCATAATAAGCATAAATAAAAATCGATAGTAATATTAATAATAAATAATAATAATCTTTAATAAATAATTAGCGTTGGTTTTCTGATGAGCAACGCTTTGAAATTGAAAAGTCAAAACTTCAGGGAATTTGTTCCCTTTATTTGAAGAAATGAAAATTAAAAACTCGTCGAAGATTATCGTTAAGCTGCGCCTACACCGCTGAAACGAACTCTCTTTCCTTCTCTAGCATTAGTACTCTGTTTTTACGACGTTTTGATAATTGAGTGCTTTAGTGCATTTGTATCGTTGAAATCAGCCCCTTTAATAATATAAGTTGGTGTAATTTTATCCACCTGTATTGTTGTATTTATATCTTGCCGTTTTCAAATCAATCGACCTTTTTTTGGCGAGACAATAGCTATTCATTTTGCCCCATCAATTTGGGATATGAAGGCACAAATTTTAATGTGACTTTATTTTAAGGACGGCCATCCTTCCGAATTCTGAAAAGAGATGGCACGGAACATTTCTCTGAGATGAACGCAGTATTTTTTTTCTTTTTCTTAAAAAAAATTGTGACGTTAGTTTATCTGCTTCAGTGGGACGATTTACTCCAGAAAGACGGAAATAATTATGAAAGTTCTCAATTCGTTCCTTCTATCTTCCTTATTCAACTATGTCTGATGAAAAAAGTTTAAAATGCAGCAGTAAACAAACTGTCGGACTGAACCATCACTTTAAAAATTCTTAAAAAAACTAATAGTGTAAAAGGATGTACTCAACCTGAGACCAGCTAAAATTATGGAAATAGTCAATGGGTCATAGGTGGTACCCAAACTGTCAATGAAATCCACGGTATAAAAAAGAACGTCATAAATTCCGGATGCGCTTTCAAGGATGTGAAATATGGAGAGGATGACGAAAGGTTTCCAAACTTGGGGCTCTAGAAATGTTTTCAGCTCCACTTTCTCCTCAGTTTCTTCTTGACTCGACCGTTTCAGAAGTTCCAGCTCTTTAGTAATCTCCTCTTGACTTCTGCCAAGCCACTTAAAGGATCGTTCAGCATTTGCCTCAAAAGAAAAACAATGTGCAAATCAAAATTTGAAATATAATTTGAACTCGATCAGATATAATTTATCAAAGATTTTAAATTATATTACCCACATTTTTTGTGTATAGACAAAAAACAAAATCCATCACACTTGTTCTCTTGCTCCAAGATTCTAAAATAAAATTGTAAATCAGTTTATGTATAAATGAAATCGAGCATCAGTTTTTGTCACAAATACAATACACACTATTGATGTAGTTTTTTCGTCTCATCTCGATCGATGGTGATGATTTCTGGCTAATCGAAAACTAATTTAACGCAAGTTTCCTTACACCGGCGGCACGCGACATAAGAGCTGGCAGAACTTAAGCCGCTCGCACCTCTTCGGAATGTTCGGACTAAGCCCAGGCTAATAATCTTGATAATTTTGAATTTGCATCAGATCTAATTTCTTTGAAGTTTTGCTTTACCAGTCACGTTTTTCCTGAAGTTGCCTTTGTTTCTGAAGAACACAAAAAAACGAAAAAGGATTAAAAACTTCCAGCGGCCTCACGTTTTTGAACCGCGTCTGCCAGTGTCTTCCTATGAAATAGTTTTCAAACTGGTATTTCGGCATCCAATTAGCAGAATGAATTTAATCTTTTTATAGATTTTATGCCCTTTAATCTGCGTTCTCGAATAAGCGTCAAACTGAGAACTATTCCAAAGAATAGCGGTTTTGCTCCCATGCTTCATCTGTCCATTATTTGAACAGCTTTGAATCTATACTGACAAGCAGTTTTGAAATGAACTGAGACTTATGAAATCGGGGCGTCAGGATTTACCTTTTTGTCCTGTTTGTAGAGCCACGCCGGGGATTCCGGTAAAAAAAATACAAAAATAAAACAAGCAAGACTCATCAAGCTGAAAACGACTGAGGCTAGTTTCCATGGCCAATAACCGCCCACTATGTAAGTGAAGATTACTCCGCAGGTGAATATGGGGGAAATTAATGAGAAGAAGGCACTCCGCTGAGGTGCGGTCGTGATCTCTGCCAAATAAACTATGCATCCAGGCTCAAGACCTTTTGTAGAAAACAGAAAAGAAGGGAATTAAGTTAAATACATTTTCCAGAGAGTCAAAACTCAAAGTTAGACAAACAATTCAACGCTAACATCTTAACGCTAACAAATTTGACTTGATAGTCTATAAGAACAAAACTGTAGCGAAAAACCGTAGACTCTCCGACGGATCGTAAACACTCGGACTCTGGTTAACATGCATGACAACAAAATCTATTGTTAAAAGGTATTGACCCTGTCTGTTATGATTTAAGTTTCGAACTTTTACACAGGTGATCAACTTTTTACGTCATTTGAACTTCTTGTAAAAGGGTCCACGACTGGAAAAAAATGAGCGATTGTTTAGACTACGTGAGTACTGTGCACGATGGATTGATTGTGAAAGTTACGGCATGATATCAAATTGTGTTTGATTCAAGTTACCAGTTGTATCTTGTTCATACTCTCGCGAGTCATGAACGCTTTCACTCTCATTTCTTGTAATACTTGAACTGAGTCGTTAACTTATAAAAATGTACTTTTTTGATATCTGCAAAATCTTGTAAATCTATAGAAAATGATACAAATTTTTTTGCAGTTTTATACCTAATGGATTCTATGAATTCGTTAAACAATCAAAGGGATTTTTAAGTGTTCTCAATGAGAGAAATCGATGTCAAAAAGTCTTTAGATCGTTTCTAAGACTAACATATTGTTGACGACCACTTGAGATATCAGGGAGCTGATTGGGGACTTTATAGTTAAACGGATGGATGAAACTAAATGCTTTGTGACACGATTGGGTGAGAGGCCGATTTGAGGCAGATGTCTTTTAAAACCATTGTCCAGTTTCTTGGTGAGTAAAGGTTGCTCCGGAGACACTTTTAAATAATGATTGACAGAACGGTGGTTTTCGAACGACTTCCACCTCAAATTGTTCTCTCACCCAATCACGTCACATGTATTTAGCTTTATCGATCAGTTTAATTATGAAGTCTCCCATCAGGTTGCAGGAATTATTATAAAAGAGCAATCGTTTGTGTGGGAGAAAGTGAAATAAAGAGAAAAGTGTGGGAAGTCCATGCAACAAGGAGTCTTTGAGTCGAATAAATCTTATTTCAAATTTTGTTACCGTATCGTGTTATACTGAAGCATTCAAACCTCCCCTCAATTGGATGTAGTAGTTATCCGAATCTAAAGTTTGTTATAAATACTTACTCTGGAGAGAATATTTGCTACTAACACGATCGCACGAGTTCAGATCAGAAACGGCAATTAATGCACTGTAGAGAGGCAACAGGTGATTTGTTCACGCTTGCTTCTAAATGAAGGGTTTCATTTCAAAGAGAACCTGGAACCCCGAAACATGGGCTCAAAATGAGAGCCAACTTGCAACGCCAGAGAACGCCTTTGCAAGAAATTACTCATGACTTTGACTTTCAAACACTCGGTGTGGTATTTATTTATAGTCATGGGACCATTTGTCTCTCAAATTGAGGAGTGTTGATGTTAAATATAAAGCGAACGATGTAAGTTAAAAAAGAGGGTAATTTGATGAGTAATTTTTCATGTACGAGGGGTGTTCAATAAATAAGGCGCTTTTGTCTATCAGACGAGAACGAATCAACGAAAAATAACGAACGAGGTGGCAAATTAAAGCAAATATAATACTCTTTCAACTTACAAACTTATATTTTGTCACAGTCACCGTTTACAGTGACGCATGTCTGCAGACGTTGAATCCATTTTTACATTCCGTTGAAAAAAAAAAAAAATCCTGCGGTTGTGATCTGTTCTACGAGTATTTGGCAACCTCGCATCTCCGAGACTCGAAAAACGGAGATACTGATAAGATAAGCGTCTCAATCAGCCGATCAAGCGTTGACCTAAAGGTTGTCATCTAAAAGTTTCATCAGTATCAGGTCAGTACCGTAGTTACGACATCATGAGTGAAAATTCAAAAAAGCTGAATCAGCTCAAAAAATCATGTCGACCATTTTTTGGGATGCAAACGGGGTAATTCTCAAGGAATATTTGGAAAAAGGGCATACTGTCAACTCTTCAAAATACTGCGATACTATTCGAAATCTGAAAACTCGCATCCGAAGAATTCGACCGGACAGGACAGCTTTCCTGTTGCATCATGACAATGCAAGACCAGATTGTAGTGCAGAAACAAAAAAGACGCTGGATCGGCTGAAGTTTCAAGTGGTGCCCCCCCCTTCCCCTCTACAGTCCAGACTTAGCTCCGAGTGATTTTTGGCTTTTCCCAAAGCTCAAGGAAGCCTTGAAGGGTAAACAGTTTAGCTCTGATGATGATGTGCAGACTGCTGTGAGCGAATGGATCAGATCACAACCACAGGAGTTTTTTTTTTTTCAACGGAATGCAAAAATGAATGCAACGTCTGCAGACATGCGTCACTGTAAACGGTAACTATGACAAAATACAAGTTTGTAAGTTAAAAGAGTATTGAATTTGCTTTAATTTGCCACCTCGTTCGTTATTTTTCGTTGATTCGTTCTCGTCTTATAGACAAAAGCGCCCTATTTATTGAACACCCCTCGTATTTTCACCAGGACAAAAAGGAAGTTCGGCAAGTCTCTGGGACAAGTTTCCTCTAACTGAACTACTGTAACTCTTTTGTGCCATTTTTTTTGTCAGAAAACTACCCAATTTCCACGAAAACATTGCGTCGTTCACAATTCTTAAAGTATGGAGTAAATTGTTCAATGACCATTGGTTTTATAAGTAAACTCGTTGTAAAGGTAAACCTGAGATCTATATATCACGAAGTGTTTACTATACCCCTTGAGTTTTGAGAATTGCATTTATGAGTAATCCGATGTGCACTTCTGATGAAATTATAGGGAAGAGAAGTCTTCTATTCTTATAGTGTTTTTGTTTTTTCTTGTTTGTTTGTTTGTTTGTTTGTTTGTGTGTGTGTGTGTGTGTGTGTGTGTGTTTGTTTGTTTGTTGTGGTTTTGTGGACTGCGGAGGACCAAATACATTTAAATCTAATTACCCAGAGCCAGTGCGCAGATAATCCGCCCGATATATATATGAGTGATGTTTCGAGCGTAAGCAATTGTTGCAAAGCCCACGGTCATTGCGAGGTACAAAAACTGCATAGTGATTTTACGCCCGAGAGTGTCAGCGATTGGCCCGAACACTACTGACGAAAAAGGTGTTGGTAGGATTCCAAGACTAGCTAAAATAGAAATAAATTAATGCCTTTGTATTAGATCGCTTTATTTATATCACAAGTTCACTTGAACGTTTTATGGGATGTATTTTCTTTGGTTTTGTTTACAAATATGTTTAGCTCTTCAAGAGTTGTTTCTCACAATTCATTTTCTATTCTTATGTCGACATTGGCTACAGAACAGTCGACCATTTGCAACGGTGATCATTCTGAAAATTTGAATTTTTCCTTCTCTGATTGGTTATGGTCAGGTGGTTTGTCTCTTGAGCAATGTATTACGAATCGACCCGAATTTAATACTTTTACTAATATCATAGCTCAATAAACCGCTTCAGAATACTGTAAAGTATCGGAGCCACTGAAATAAATGTTGAAAAAAAAACAACTTTGGTTTGGGTGATAATATTATGATGACATTCAAACAGTAAAAATATGCCATACAGCCAAAACCACGAATACAAGCATTAAAACTCGTCCACATGAAAATGGCAACATTGAATGAAAGACCCCATTAGTTTAGACGGTGAACTATGAAAGCCTAGTCCTCGAAAGCATCGCTCTCTTCCAAGCAACATACGAGTAGACAGATTCATATTATATTGACAGATTGTTGTATAATGATAGATCATAGAATATTATTGATAGATTATCGATCATCGCACCTATCCAAGTTCCTTGCTCTTCGTCAATTGGGATCGGACTATCGTTTTTTCTCAACTGAGGCAACATCACGGCCGACTGAGCTTCGCAAATCCCACTGAAAGTGAAGGCCAGTATGCATCCACTCCCTGCAACCAACTGAAAACATGGAGTAGGAGGAAACCACCATTTCAATTACAATTGATGATGGTGAAACTGTGCGGTATCCGGCGTATTATATTAAAATAACTGTTATTCCCCACGCCTAAAAGAACCTCATTACAAAAAGCTACGTGAATGCAGGTCTAGGATGCAGTCGTTTTTTATATGACCGTATAGAGAAACGTTCGATTAGAGTAAACAATTTTTGTTTAAGGGTCAAAGCTACCCGTGTGGCGTATAGGTACCCACGGTGGAGGAAAATACTTATTAGACATTTTCAAATGTATTACGAAAAACTTATTGTACCTGTGTGACATCTTCACTGACTAAACCTGTGACTTGAAAGCATGAAATGAAAACGGAGGTTGCTTTGCTTCAATTACTTGGCATTGTTCGAATGATCGTAGTAATTTGTCTTTTGTCCTTTTATATCCTATAGCCAAGCTTTGAGTGACTGTGAGCACAGGACTCAAAATGTGAGTTTGTTTAATAGCTTTACTCTCCTTCATGTTACAACTTCAAATCATTGTATTTTATCTATATTAAAATAGAATCCGAACCTTTATTATTTTTCTTTATATTCGTGATGACCAGTTTTTGTCGATATTTTCCAAAATAAGTAAAAAGCAAAAAACAAAAACAAAAAATCATTTTGAAATCCACGGATTGCGCAAAAAAATTGAAAACGTCTCCTTGAAAAACAGCAAATATTTTCCACACAAATTAACTTTCTTCAGAATGATTTCCTTGTTTTAGGAAATCAACTTTAAAAGTAATTTACAATTTAAACACTAACAAATCATATTATTTTTTAAAGTGTGAAAGGCAATAAAAAACATCATCAATAGGAGTAAAAATTATAAATGTTTGTCACGGATATAACTTAAAGGCATATTCAGTAAATGATTACGGAATGTTTATTACGTGGCTTGCCTATGGTGGTACCAAATTATCAGTCGTAATTGTTTTGTAAATTATGTTTAAAGACTGAAAATAAATTACTGTTATCGTTATCATTCTCATTATTTGTTCTTTTTTTAGACTTTTGTGATAGATGGGACAAAAACATTTCTATAATAGTATACTGATGTTTTTCTGTTTTTAAGGTGGTTTTAGGAATTTGGTTATGGCTGCTCACTAAAATAACATTTTGACCGCGCCATAACAACGAGCAATACACGCATGTTAAATCGTCGCTTAGATTTCACTCAAGATAACACAAGAAGCCTAAGAAAAAATGTTTAGAAAAATCTCACCGTTTTGAGCCAGCATTTGAGACTGCTTTTTTCACACCCATTTTTCTCGTCCATCACTCACCTATACTTGTCCAAAAATAACTCTTTCAAAAGGAAAATAAACCACATAAAACTACCGACGAGCAATCGTCCCAAAACCCCGTGATTTCAATATTGGTGGCCACTCTCATGATCTCTAAAAACAATTTCAACTTGGCTTGTTTCTGCCTAAACTAAAGCACAAAACATTTCTCTCTCCTTATCTCTCTCCAGGTACAAATTGAAACGATTAATTTCAAGTGACAAGATAAACGACATGACATTGAGGCGCCAGGTTGACTACTGTGGCGGCGCGCACGATCAGGCTACGTTGCTTTTAGGCCATTAAAAGTCATAAAAAAGGTCGAATCGGAGAAGCACAGCGAACTCCCTCGAATCGATATTTTATGCATGTTTAAATGGACGAAATGCAACGTTGCCAATTCGCACGAGCCACCACTGGTAGACTGTCAGACAAAGAAGACAAAAAATAATGAGTTCTGAGGACGTATAGTGACGTCACTCCTCTAATCCTGCTTCGCCTTACAAGTCGTCATAAGATTTTGTATAACGAGTTAAATTCATACACGAGAGACATTTTTCAGTTTCGTTGCCGGTCGGTTTACGAAGTACGCGCTAGTCACCAAAGTAGACCAACTGCAGAGTAGTGTTAACAAAACAACATGATTAATTTCTATCGGTTGTTGATCATTATTTCATGAGGCGTTTTAAAATGTAGACTTTCTCGTAAAAGGTTGTCTAAAAAGTAATGCAACGATTGATTTTTTGAGCGAACAAAAAAAGCTAAGTTTTTGTTTACAGATTCGTGTTGCCGGCGTAGATACCGACAAAATGAGACCTTGTTGAGCTCATTTGGTCAAAAATTGACCAAAATACAGAGTTTCTCCCGCTGCATGTTGCGTAACCGGCTCCAGGATTTTAGGGTACTTTTTGCATTAGGTAAAAAGTCAGCATTAAGTCTGATCTTGTACGAATTGCACTTGAGATAAAGATGGCAATGCCCAAACAGTCATCCTTGTACACATTTTCCATTTCTTTATACGTATCTGCTACCGACAAACCACGCCGAAAACAATATCGGATAACATAATGTAACGCCGCGTTTGCACTCAACAGTCAACATCGCAATAAAGACAGACAAATTAACCACGTGACAGACTGACCGACTCTCTGCACTAGTCTGAATTTGCACAAGTTTGAACTTGCAATAGTGGGTCCCATGTTTTCATGATAATCACTTCACACCTAGGCGAGCAGTGTTGCCAAGCACTTCCTTTATGTTGCCAACTTTATCTCGAGTGCAATTTGTACAAGATTAAACTTAATGCTGACTTTTTACGTACTGCAAAAAGTATCGAAAAATCCTGGAGGCGGCTACGCAACACGCCGCGTGAGAAACTCTGTATTTCGATCAATTTTTGACCAAATGAGCTGAAAAAGGTCTCATTTTATTGATATTTACGCCGGAAACGCGAATCTGTAAACAAAAACTTGATAGCTATTTTTCGTTTTCTCTAAAAATCAATCGTTGCATTACTTTTTGGACAACCTTTGTATAAGGCCAGTTTTCAAGGTTTGGTGTCAGTTTAAGGATAATCCAGTGTCATGGCGGTGGTACATACCTATAATAGACTGTGAGTAAGACAAGGACGAAGGATAGGGCATCGTTCGATGTACTTATTGTAATGGTAAATTCACTAGCAATCTTCCATGAATGGAGCTGTTGCAAACTTTTGCTACAGGCTTATTAATAGTTGAATATGGGATAATACCCTGTAAAAATAACGATTAGCACACTAAAAAATCACGAAATCCACTCCGAAACTCACAAAATGCTTTTAAATGCGAGACCGTAATGGCGGCCGAGGCCGCGGTTTTCTTATGGCAATTGTATGCTTCTTCTTCTTCTTGTGTGGTGTTGCGAGAACACCTCGTGTAGATGGCGCTGATTGAAGATAGGGAGCCCCGATGAAAACCGCGGCCCCGGCCGCCATTACGGTCTCGCGTTTAAAAGCATTTTGTGAGTGTAGGAGTGGATTTCGTGATTTTTTAGTGCGCTAATCGTTAATTTTACTGGGTATTACACCATTATCAACTATTAGTAAGCCTGTAGCAAAAGTTTGCAACAGCTCCATTATGTCCGAGTGAAAATATACTGGTACATACATGGGATCTAATTGTGCAATTCGATTTGAGAAAACTGGTTGTTTACTAGCATGAATTTGCATTCGAAAATGTGGATCTAATTTTTTATGGGTAACTGTGGGAGACAAGGGCAAGATAGCGCATTGGTTTGGATTTAATTCTGATCGTGACGTGATCACTAAACATGCTGGCCGATCCTTGAAATTCACGACTTTTGGGTAGACTGAATAATAATGGAAAACAGTGATTGGTGGAGACGAGTCACGTGGTTGCCAATTAATTCAGCTTAAAAGGTCGAAAACAATGATTTTTGAAGACTGTTTTTCACTGGTTTTGGCCAATTTCTTTATCGTTCTCAGCCCATAGTGCGACGCGCCAAGAACTTGAAAGTTGCGAGCAGTGACTCCCCCGCGTCTATGAAAGAAAATGAAATAAAATTAAGTTAATTATTCGAAATTCAATTAATGAGGATTGTTGGCGCAAAACAAGGTAAATTTCCATTGCGGACTCTCTCTTTGCAGCCAAGTTCATTGAAGTAAGGCACGGGCACCCCAAGTTTACTTATACTTTGAGTAGAACTAACTTCAAGCTAGCTTTTAACTCTTTTAGTTTTTTTTAGACATACCTGTATATGAATCGGTCTGCAGGAGAGAGACCCATAAAATATGAAACCCTCTCTTCCGCTTGGATCGGCTATTCTTTCACAATTATTGAAATCTCTCGGGAAGGGCGCATCCCTTTTTTTAACGGAACTAGGGATCCCGATTCACGAATCGATCCTTTGAAGAATCCATTCTGTGAGACCGATTCTTTCCTTCCGATTCTTGGATCGAATCGATTCTTTAGACACTGAATCGGAATCGGAATTTTAGTCTGTAATATTCATGAATTCATGATTATTTTTCCAACCAATCTAGAATTTCTTCCAGATGTATCCCTGAAAGTTCCAGACATGCTGTAATTGAATCGGGAAAAACGAGTTTGAGTGAAGGAAGGTTTACTTTCGCGAATCGCCTGAATCGAGTACATAAAGAATCGTCACGTGACGATTCTAATACAAGAACACAAGAATCGCATCATTTTTAAAGCTGCTTTTTTGCGTAACATTAATCGCACTTATCATATCACCGATGATTTAACCGATTGAGAAAATATTACACAGTTCAGTTCAGTTTATCACTTTTATAGCACGGAAAAAGAAAATCCTGCTTTGTAATCTTTTCTCAGTCCAGCTCTCACTTCTCTCCCCCCTTTTTTTCTTCCTTTTCCTCTTTTCCTTTTACCCTGTCTCCCACAAAGCAATGCCTTCGGCCAAGGTCTTATATTTAACAGGTATGCTCAACTCGCTTCCCGCGTCATCCTCAGTGGCGCGCAGTTTAAATCACTATAGCCAAGATGGCCTACAAAAGAAGAAAACATACTTTTTTCAGAAAACATCGGACTGTTTTCTGCTTTCCTGGAGAGGAAAGCCCAATGTTTTCTGAAAAATGTATAAGTTTCTTCTTTTGTCGGCCATCTTGGCTATAGTGATTTAAACTGCGCGCCACTGAGGATGACGCGGGAAGCGAGTCGAGCATACTTGTTAAATATAAGACCTTGGCCGAAGGCATTGCTTTGTGGGAGACAGGGTAAAAGGAAAAGAGGAAAAGGAAGAAAAAAATGGGGGGGGAGAGAAGTGAGAGCTGCACTGAGAAAAGATTACAAAGCAAGATTTTTTTTCCGTGCTATAAAAGTGATAAACTCAACTGAATTGTGTAATATTTTCTCAATCGGTTAAATCATCGGTGATATGATAAGTGCGATTAAAGTTACGCAAAACAGCAGCTTTAAAAATGTTAGTAATCTTACGGCTCGAAATCCTCTCGGTTTAACCTTCAACTCGAGTAAGAATCAGTCTTGGTGAAATCTGAGGAAGAGAATTACAGATTTGTCATTGATTTAAATCAGAGTTTCAAGTGTTTTTGCCAAACATTTGGCAGCGCTGATAAGAGTTATTATAAAGTTTGATAATGAATGGATAGTTGTATAAAAAATGAATAAAAAAATCATCAAGTGCCGACGGGCATTCGTTAGCGTGTTATTCACAAGTGCTAATCAAACAAAACAAAAACTCGTGTAATTATTATTGAACCAGTCAAAGGGAATCATCGAGATTTTATACAAATCCCCTCTAACCATATCTACACTCTCTAGTGTCATACTTTTCCAATACTTTAACACATTGCTCGATCGTTTGAGTCTTTCCGATATCCGCAATTACAATCGTGGGCGCCGACACTCCGGTTCCAATTCTTTGTCCGCATTTCTCATTTTATTTATTTTTATTAAAATCATTGTTGGAGCTCAGTTCTATCTTTATTTTTTTAGTCAGACACATTTTTTTATGTAGATTTATTTAATTCTCTGCGTTTTATGTTTAGATTGAGTGAAAAACTGAGTGAAAAACTAGTATAAGGAATAAAAAGCCGTAAAGGTTTCCGCAGAACCAAAAGGCTTCATTTTCTGTTGGGCTACAATTACGATTGGTGGTATTTAGATTCTACGAGGGGCGTTCAATAAGTAAGTATCCCCCTCTCTAAAATCCACGAAAATGGACCAAATTTTAAAAACTTTAGATGAAAATCTTCCTTAGGATATACTGAATCCAGCTATTTAAGAATTAACGCAATCGGATAAAATGCGGCCGCACACGGGCCGCGGATGCGCGTTGCGACGTGAGCCGCTCCCGCCGGCTCGGCCGAATTTTTAGTAGCGCGCGGCTAGAGAGGCTTCTCTTCAAACGTTCATACATTTAATCAACAACCGGGGAGGGAAAAAAATTATCGGTTAAAAACATGAGTTGGGCTTACCTTATTTCTCTACATATCCACCTTTTCGGTCCAAACAGGTCTGATATCGAGAATCCAACTTTTTGATGCCTCGCGCGTAGAAATCCTTGGGCTGATTCTTGAAAAAAAGTGCTGCAAGCATTTTTGACCTCCTACACAGATTCTAAATGCACACCACCAAGTTCCGCCTTGAGATATGGAAACAAATGAAAGTCCGATGGTGTCTTTTTTGCCTTTTGCGGTCAAAAATCGAATCACTCCCCGAAGTTCACAATCCTGGACGACTTGAAGCGGTAGCTCCATGGCGAACACACGATAAACACTGCCACCGGACCAATTTTTTTTCGAATCCCATGGTGGTAAGAAGTTATTATCAATGAATTTTCCATGTTATCGTACTACCTGTGTACTATTATCTTACTATCAATCAGGTGCATACACCCAACTCGCAGGGAAAGGCCTTATCGTTGGCTGGAAAAGGTGATAAGCAAAACATTTCGTCGCGCGCTTGATGCCGAGCCGGCGGGAGCGGCTCACGCCGCAACGCGCATCCGCGGCCCGTATGCGGCCGCATTTTATCCGATTGCGTTGATTCTTAGATAACTGGATTCAGTATATCTTAAGGAAGATTTCCATCTAAAGTTTTTTAAATTTGGTCCATTTTCGTGGATTTTAGAGGGGGGGGGATACTTACTTATTGAACGCCCCTCGTAATAATTTTCACTAGAAATTCAGTTGTCTAGCCTGCGATTCAATGGCGTAGCGTGCAATTTTGCAAAGTTGTATTTTGTCCATTAAAACCCATGTAAAAGGTCAAATGCGAGGGTGTTCACTGTTCACCGAACGGCCAATAGTTCGATCTTTTTAATGAGTTTAAACAGATGAACTGCGGCGTTGCCGACGTTGCCAAATTGCATGTTTGAGTTGGATTTTTTTCTCTAAAATATTCTCCGGTCGTCTAAAAGATTTGACGCTGAAAAATGTATTTATTTATCTGTTTGTTTGCTTGTTTGCTATTTGATTGTTTGTTTGATTAATTATTTATTTTTGAGCCAACTATTTTCCAACAATTGCCATGATAGTAAATAAGTTCGTGGGAAAAAATTATGGGGGTAATTTAACATAAAAGGAATGTCATAAACGTCTCATATCCGAATATACATTTTCTTCTCAATTAGACGTTCATTAATCTAACGTTTTATCGGGGTGGAAGTCGATTTTATTTTTTTACTAAACCCGGCAAAAGCTTTTAAAATCAAAGCAAAACTAACATTGACGATTTTGGGTTTAAAGTTTTAATTAGATCCAATATCATAAAAGTCAGGTAAAGAGTCGAAGTATTCATTAAATATGTTTTCTCGGCTAACCTTTCTATAGTGACCTAGATTCCACGGTACGGGGTGCGTCATTTTGCCTACTGCATTAGACATTAGAGACCAATTGCCTACTGCCGATTCGCCTTTGCCAAAATGCAGGTAAGAAATTGCATAAAATAAATCGGCCTACTAGAAATTTAGCATGTAAGCAAACCATGTTTAGGCGTACAATTTTAACCTTGTTTACAGAGTAAAGTTGTATCCGACCCGGTGCACGGTGGATCGAGTCAATGGGGACTAGCGGACATTTCGCTGAGAGGGTTTGATTTTTGCGAAAAGTTAGACAGTTATACATGAATTCCACTCATTTTTTCACGAGGAATACGAATTTTTAGCTCCCAGAATCGTAAATTTCTTTATTTTTACTCCACACCTCATTTTCGTGCCTAGAAAAATGTTTGAAAAATGGGGACTTTTTAAGGAGGCTTAGCATTGGCACATTGAAATATTTTACACAAAGGACGCGTTTTTTGTTAGCCCCCATGGCTTTTGATAACTTAATCAGCACATATTTCAGTGTTCAAAAAATGTTTTGACCAAAAGATTGGGGGGGGGGCGGAAGTGCCATACAGAAATATTGACGAGGAGGATTATCCATGCAAATAAAACTTAATTTTCGATTAACCCTAATTAGTGCCCAGATCAGGGAGAGATCGTGATCAAAGTAAACAAGAGACTTAAAGAGTTCACTTGATTTTTTTTTTTGAACTCATTAGGCAACTGGAATTCTTCCTCAAGTCAGCTTCCATATTTATCCTCGAATCGATCTGGTTTCCTTCTACACTTTTCAAAAAAAACCTTGCACCCAAAAAATTAAACTGTAAACAAACTTTCTAAAAGCACTAGAACTACTTACAGGAATAACTAAATTTAAATTTTTTTGTGAGGTGGATCACTGAATCGTCTGTAATTTAAAATCCAACGGGAAGTTTTATAAAATCGAACAAATTACGATTTTTCAATTTACTCATGATAATCAATAAAATTAGTGATTGAAAAAATAAGTGGGAGCAGGTAAATGCAGAGAACGATTGCCGATGAAATCAAAAAATCAACTAATTTGGTAATGGGGCTATTGCACACTTTTGCTGTAAGCAATTTAATAGTCGATTATGGCGTAAAAACCTCAAAAAATAACGATGGCGGCACTAAAAACTTCAAAATTCACTCCAATACTCAATAAACGCAGTTATTTGCGGGAGCGTAGTGGTGGCCGAAGGCACTAACAATGGGAGATTCCCATCTAACATTCTGAAACTCCATCAAGAAGTGACCAATAAGAGACTACTTTCATTTGACACCGGTGTCACTTGGTGTTGCGGTACCATTCATCGGATGTGGATCATCACTCTGATGACTAATTACTCTGTGAATCATCCTTGTCAGCATAGAAAGAGTGACGAAATTTAGATAGGAATCTCCCATTTTTAGTGCCTTCGGCCACCATTACGCTCGCGCAAATAACTGCGTTTATTGAGTTTAGGAGTGGATTTTGGAAGTTTTTAGTGCCGCCATCGTTATTTTTTGAGGTTTTTACGCCATAATCGACTATTAAATCGCTTATAGCAAAAGTGTGCAATAGCCCCATTAAGACGCTAAGTGCATCTTCATTCAAATACTGTCCCTCCCGATTTTTTTTTTTTTTTTTTTTTTTTTTTTTTTTTTTTACGAATACACGCGAAAATCTCCCGGAAAATCACCAGATCGTACCCCCAACCCTTTCCCCCACCGAATGATTCAGCCCGTGGTTGGCTGGCCGTGCAGAAAAGTCTTCACATTTTACATTGATTTTTTTGGTAAACGCAGTCAAGATTTTTCTGCACAATTTGGCAACCATGATCAGCCACTTCATTTTTTTCCGTAGAATTGTGCATTAGTTGGAGAACATAAAATGCTCTAAAATCAGTTTTTCACAGTCTCATCAGGAGGACGGGCTAGACAGAGCAACGTATCTCTTCAGATCGGGTTTTGGGTAAGGTGAGGATTTTGACGGAAATCGCCACCCAAAAATTGAACGGTTTTTGCTCTCTAAGACCCTTTGGCGCAAAGATGCGCAAGAAGTGTGAGGTATTGCCACGTTCCTAGGGGTGTAAGGCGTCGGGAAAAACCTCGGTTATACGAAAGTTCAGGCAAGTACGATACTAAAACCTTAGTTATTCTTCAAAAAATGGCTTATTTCAGGGTCTTCAAGAAAGTCACTCTCCTCAGCCAATAATGAGAGCAAAAACAACTATGTGGGGTGTTTTCTGATCAGAAAGTAGTCTACAATCATCAAAAAATGTCATAATTGCATTTATACAACCAGCACTTCCGAAATTTTTGACTTAAAGTCACCAAACCTGAGCTGAGAAACACGTGGAATTAATTTACTTCCAAAACAGCTAACTTTCAGCCACGGTCAGAGCACCAAAAAAGGCCAAAAATGAAGGTATGCGACACTTTTCCAATCCTTTTGAGGTCCTAGAACAAGGTTTTTTGGTCAGAAGTTCAATTTTTAAACTCCGATTTTGAGCGAAATGTCCGACCCTTAACATTGGCTCAGCCCATAGTGCGGTGGTGATATGTCAGGACTCAATCTTGTGCCACAAAGTTTGCATACTGCTCTGCCAGGGAACTTAGATGGAAATTAACTTTCCAGTATTTTTATTTTTTTTTATTTTTTGGGTCGTCAAACCTGCTGTCTATGCTCAATTTCTACGATCATAACTTCAGAATCATTCTGTTATTTCTGGAATTTTTTAATAAGATGAAAAAAACTGGGTTGTTTCTTCCTAGCCATGAGACTGAAACGCGCGCCTATGTGCCAAGCTTCGATCAGGTCATTTGTCCTGACATTTTAAATCTGGCAGGGGGTGTTTTAGTTTTCCCCTTTTAGGAAAGGATCATGCTGTTTCATGAGGGAAATTTTTGGGCGCACCGTTGTGAAAACGGTGCGCCTGCAAAAATCGTCCTGTACTCAATAGAAAACTACGCCCCCTTGTGATAAAAATGGCGAACCGGCTTTTGATGTCGTGATTTTTGGTTTGTCCTGTGTTTTTTTTATGTCAATTTCATTTGAAAAGTAAATGTTTTCCCAGCCACGACTGAATTTCGAGTGGGTTGGAAGAATTAGATGTTCTTTGATTTACGTTTTCTTAAAGTTATTCTATTTAAAAAATTTTCTAACCTCACTTTCCTATTTCAAATTACCCCGGTATTTATTCTAGGTGATCAAGGAACCAATCATTTGCCGTTCTGAATGTTTACGCACATCAGCGGCGTATTTTGGTGGGGTGGAATTCTGCAATACATTTATTAAAATTGCTTTATGAGTATTTGATTGTTTATTACGTGCGTTTAGTGATTTCAGTAGGAAATTCGAAGGGTTTTTTCTATGATTTTTATAGTGGTCCTAACACCCCCCCCCCCCCCAAATCGCTACACACGGTTCGGACCCAAACTTTTGCTGGACATTTTTTTTTTAGATGGAAAATTCGAACGAATTGTTCTAAGATTGTCCGGAGTGGTCCCACGGCCCCCCCCACTCGCCGCACACAGGTTCGGACCCAAACTTTTTTGGACATTTTTTTTTTAGAGGTGGAAAATTCGAAGGGGGTTTTTCTAAGGTTGTCCGTAGTGATTTTACACCCCCCTCACAGTCGCCGCACACAGGCTCGGACCGAAATTTTTGCTGGACAATTTTTTTGAGATGGTGGAAAAATTTGAAGGGACTGTTCTAAGATTGTCCGAGTGGTTCTACAAATAACCCCCCACGGCCCACACTTGCCGCACACAGGTTCGGACCCAAAATTATGCTGGACAAATTTTTTTGGGTGGTGGAAAATTCGAAGGGGTTGTTCTAAGGTTGTCCGTAGTGTTTCCACACCCCCCCACACTCGCCGCACACAGTTCGGACCCAAATTTTTGCTGGGAAATTTTTTTGAGATGGTGGAAAATTCGATGGGATTGTTCGAAGATAGTCCGTGGTGGTTCTAAACCCCCCCCCCCACTCGCCGCACAGAGGTTCGGACCCAAAATTTTGCTGGACAATTTTTTTCAGAAGACCGACAGTTCAAAGGGGTTGTTCCAAGATATTCGTAGTGTTCTTAACCCCCACTTCCCTCCAAATCGCCGCACACAGGTTCGGACCCCAAAATTTTGCTGGACACATGTTTTTTGAGTTGTTCAAAAAACGAAGGGATTGTCCTAAGATTGTCCGTAGTGGCCCCCCTCCCCTTGCCGCTTACGGTTCGAACTTGAACTTTTTCTGTACAATTTTTTTTGAGATGGGGAAAATTTGAAGGGATTTTTCTAAGATTGTCCGTATGGTCTCCCCCCCCCCCCCCACTCGCCGCTTTTTGGTTCGAACTTGAACTTTTTCTGCACAATTTTTTTTGAGAGGGGTTGTTCTAAGATTATCCGTAGTGGTTCCCCCCCCTCCCCCACTCGCCGCACACTGGTTCGGACCCTAATTTTTTCTGGAAATTTTTTTGAGGTAGTGGAATATTCGAAAGGTTGGTCCTAAGATCGTATGTTGGTCCTAACTCCCACCCACTCGCCGCATCCAGGTTCGGACCCGGATTTTTGCTGGAAACCTTATTTTTGAGATGATGGAAATTGAATTCGACTTATGAGGACCAAATATGCTCAAGGTGCGCCTTCTCTGACACTGTAGTGTCAGAACTGTCTGCTTGTTTTATTTTTTTTCCATGAAATTTCACTAGGTTGAGTTTTTATCATTTCCCACCGATGTTTTTCTATGTTGTTTTATTTCTCGCCTTATTAGTCATTTTTGATGCTTGGAAATATGCTTAAGTACGCCCAAATAGGCTTCATTTAAATGCTAAATTTTTTGTAGGCCGATTCATTTTGTGCAATTTTTTATATGCATTTTGGCATACACATTACACAAATCGGCAGTAGGCAGTTTGTTTCTTATGTGTAATGCAGTAGGCGAAATGACATACACCCGCCACGGTATTGCCCCTTGAATGGTTCTAAGGTATATATTTAACAACATCTGATAATAAACGGGCTGACATTTTCACCTCAACTTAAAAACATTGCTGTTGGCTTATTTCTGAATATTTTTTAAAGCTTTAAAAACCACCATCTTGTCCAGTTTTCCCTTATAATTAATATAAGGTCTGTTTTTTTAAATTTTTTGGCGATTCTGAGTTCAAATATTCCAAAAAAAAAACCCCTGTAAAAAACATTTCTTTGATTACTTTCAATTTTGACATTTATGCGTTCACGGAAGATAATATGAAAATTGACATTCTAAAACTACAAAAAGTAAGCTATTAAATCACACGAGGAACGATGTGTTTTTCATCCAAACTGATTGGAAATACACTGATGTATTGAACGTTTTCGATCTTTCGTAGGAAGCTTCAGAAAACTTTCATCGATAAAAGCATGGAATTTTGAAAGGATTCATTGAAATTTAAGCTTTTCACCTTTGAATAACTGGCCTGAAGTTACAATTCACCACCCGACTCCTTGAGAATGCAAGAGTTGAAAACTATGAATCCAGTTGTACACAGATTTTACTGGATCTAACGTTCGAACATTTTATCCCTCTTAGAAGCGTATATAAAACGGAAACGACTTTAGCTCCATTTTCAAGCAGTGAATAAAAAACAAAGCATCGAATAATCACCGAATTCCTTATTAAAAGCTTCAATGGTGGGATTTTAGCTGCCCTCAATTTTCATTATCGTCGGTGTTGAAATTATTCATTCCCAATAGTATCGACGAGTTCTGCGGCAACACAGAGTGACTAGTGAGTGTTTGCTTCTAGTCTAGTGTGACAAGGATAAAGAAGTTACATCGGTTGAAAGCAACGGTGCAAATTAGTGCGTTGGCAGATGTATGGTGGTGATGTGACGGTGAGAGAGTTGGAGAGAAGGGCCCCGTAGGTTTATTGCAGCCTCTAATACACCCCCGCTTTTATATGTCGCGAGAACTTTCTCGCAAGTTGGTTAAGTTTATACCAAAAGTTTACACCGTTTCTCGAGAATCGTCGCCCATCGCCGATGCTGTGTGCTAGTCAGTGTTGCCAGATCGAGGGCATAAAAAGCCGTACCGCCCCCATTTAAATCAATGTAAAACGTACGGGTTTTTCACCCCAATCTGGCAACACTGGTGCTAGTAGGGAACAGTTTGATTTTGCAAAAGCGTCTATAACAGCTTCCGGCAATATATTTTCAGTAGACTCACTCTCGGCTTGTTTAGCGATGTAAATGTTGCCAACTCGTGCGGATTCCTTCCACTAACTGAATTTAAAACCCTTCACATACGTGACCTTTTATTCTCAACCTAATATGGATTTTTCAATTCGTTAGGTAGTCAAATATATGCGGTAAAAACAGCAAACCAATATTTTGGATGGTTTTCGGGTCACAGTACTCATTTGTCTGTTTTTTACACATCATGTAACACTATAAAGGAAAGAGCGGGTTTTTTTTTTTTTTTTTTTTTTTTTTTTTTTTTTTTTTTTTTTTTTTTTTTTGTTTTTTAGCCAATACGTCCACAGTGAATTAAGTTAAAGTTATAATTATTGATATCCAAATTTTGGCTGTTTCATTATTACTGTTTTTATTTTTCTATTTTATTTTATTTTGTTTTGTTTTTTTTTTTTTGTTTTTATTTTTTTTTTCTAACGAAAAAGCAACTTTCCCCTAAAAAAATAGAATAAAGTTTAAGTGCTTCGAAGCATTGTACTGATCAAAATATGATTCCAGAATGTCTGTTTGTCACATCTCTAAGATCAGTGGTGTCACGTGCATGTGGCAACGATGTATTCTTTCCATTTAAAGTCATGTAAAAGATCGAATTCAGGGGGTGCACAGAGCACAAGGAAAATTCGATATATGTAATGAGTTTAAATTGAGCAGTTGCATTGTTTGCCAGATGGCACGCGACGCCACTGTCTAAGATGTACCTTGTAATAAAAATATTCACTCGGGTAAGTACCAAAATTATATACAATCTGTTGAATTTAATTCACCAATGACTGCGATTTGAGTTTCTAAAGTTTGACTCAAGAGATTTAGGGATTCCATGATTTTTGCTATGCGGGGCTTGGCAAGATGTGAAAAACTTTATAAACGATGAGTGAAAGCTCTGAAGCAGATTTTAGAATTCGTCGGCTTCGTTGTAGGTTAACATGGTGTCGCTCACAGCAAGAAGCCTTCAATTTCCAAACGATGCAAAAGAACCTTGGTCTTGTTAGCTAGACCTTGTCTCATAGGCGGACACAGAAATTACATTTCTCACTCTCCTTCCATTTGAACACATGTGTTAGCAAAGGATATCAGAGGGGTCCATCACGTGACTTTAGCCCCTATATCTGTCATTTTCTAACACACGCGTTCAAATGGGAGGAGAGAGAGAGAGAGGAATACAAACAAATTCATGTATCCGCACCCATGCCTTGTTCGCTCTATCGGGCAGAACCAATTGTTGGCTCGACGTAGTTACCTATTTCATGAAACGATGCCTCCGTGATGCTTCTAAAGGCCAAAACATTCAAATCCAAAATACCTCATTAGTATGATGCAGCGTTGCCATATGGAGCACAAATAAAATTAAGATAAACACTTTTATTGTGATTGCAAGTGTTTGTGAAAAGAATGTTAACTGCAAGTATCGTGTTAAAAAAACCACTAGTTTCTACATAACTTAATATTGTGTTAGTAACGAAAATTCACCTCTTGAAAGAAGTCGACGAAACTGATCTGACGGCATGGATGCACTTTTTCACTGATATCAGGCACTTTCCTGGGCAGTTTTGTGTTTTAAATCGCGAAACAAATCATATAGAACATAGCAGAGCTATTTAAGAATCCAAAACATTTCAATTCCGTCTATTTCTAATGTATATTTTTCCCAGAAACTTGAGCGCATGTAAAGAAGCTTTTGATTCTAAAAAAAACCGTATTTAAATGATCTTAATTGAATCATTAGACGCACTGTGGATGAAATAATTTACGTAGAGAAAAACTTTGAGAAAAATTGAACTTATCAAAGCAAAAAAACCGGTCAAACGACAAACTATCGCGCGACATCTCACCGCGCGACATTTCACCGCGGACATTTCACCGCCGCGACATTTCACCGCTACGACTTTCCACCGCGCGACGTTTCACCGCCGGAAAAAAAAAAAAAAAAAAAAAAAAAATAAAATAAAGAAAAGAAAAAAAAAAGAACAAAAAAACAAAAACCAGTAATGAACAGAAGAAAAATTGCAACGATTCCTTCACACTTTACCAAGCTTAGGACTGGCCTAAAAAAATATGTATACATTAATTTTTTTGGGCGTTTTTCGCCTGAACCTTTCCCAGTTGCGGATGGTTATGCACTTCGACCACTTTCATCACTTTTTCTCCGACGGAATGAATTCTGCCGCGGCATCTTTCATCTCGCCTCCAAAAATTGACGCACTTCCATATATCTTTGGCACCAACGCACTTTTTGTGGGTATACAAGTAACCTTTGTAACCTAATTTTCCCTTCCCTTTTCTATTGTTAATGATCTCGGCAATTTTTTCGATAATGGTACAACGTATAAAAAAAAAAAAAAAAAAAAAAAAAAAATCAAATCCACCAAAAAAGTTACCAGCTGTGAGTAAAAAAGATTTTCAGTCCGTCTAAACTATTAAAACTATTCAGAAAAAAAATTAAAACCGATAAAACACCCTATCTGTCTCACCTCTCTGCACTATTTCTGATTCATCATTTGTCTTCATACCTCCATCTACTGTACCTTCTTCCCCTCTTCTTTCATTATAAGCTTATTCTTTTTCTTCTTCTTTCATTTTCTTTTTTTCTTTTGTTCTTCATTCTCTTTTTTTCTTTTCTTTAAATTTTTTTTCGGCGGTGAAACGTCGCGCGGTGAAATGTATCGGCGATGAAATGTCGCGGCGGTGAAATGTCCGCGGTGAAATGTCGCGCGGTGAAATGTCGCGCGATAGTTTGTCATGGAATCAAAAAAACCACACGTTTGTTGCTTTTTAGGCTTCCGATAGAATTGGCAGGGGACGTTTCGGTTTTACATACCCTCAATACCGTTGATATGGCGGCAAAATCAATCCCTGACCGTTTCGTTAATATAATACTTAAATTTGTCTTGCTCGCTTTTGATGCTTATTCAGCAAACGCTATAGTTTTAAGGTTGTTTTTTTCAGGTAACTTGATAAGAACCTCTTTACTGGTGTCTTCCACCTCTCTCCGCAACATGTCACTCGGTCATCGCTCTTTCACGTTACCATCTGCAATTCCTTGAATGGGTCAGTTGCAAGGGTTTAAAACTTTGTGTTTTTTATAAAGAAAATGATAGTGTTTGATGAGCTGAGAACAACCAAGTCTTTGGTTTTTTCCCAAGTGTTACGATTTTGGAGGCACACAGGATTAAGGATTGTTATAAATCGTGTGCTTAGTGACGTCACTACGCGGAATTTTTATTTAAAACAATGTATTTTGGGCCAAAATCTCAAATCCGGAACAATGGGACTTATTAATTAGAAGCCATAGGCATCTTTATTTTCAGCTCATCAAATACTTTCATTTTCTTTATAAAAAAACACAACATTTTAGACCCTTGCAACTGCCCCATTGTTTTAACGATAATTTGCAGAACTGTCGCGGCCGTTACGTGTATATTGTACAAAAGCCGTTCCAGACACCCTACGAGCACCCAGCACCCACCTAGAGTTGCGATTGTTTTAAGACAGGGGACCAAAATTGAAAAACCAAGTGCTCAAGAGATTCGCGAGGATACCAAGTTTCCCCCTCCACCACACTCACACTACACTGCATGCCCGATGAAACGCTACCGAGCGTAGAGCGGGCATGGGTCCGGCCCGATAAGTAGTTCAGCCAAACATCTCGTTCACCATGCGAATATGTATGGGAGGGAAGGCAAGCGACAGAATGACCCCCCCCCCCCCCCCTAATTTTAAAATTCAATTTTCGGCGCTCACAGACAACTTTTTCAATTTTCTTTTCAGGAATCTTCTTGGAATACCCTTCGGAATCATCATGCCAAATTTGAAGAAAATTGCTTCGGACAATTTTCGGGAAAGTAGGAAATGCGTATTGGAGGGGCGTCATCACTCTGGACGAAAATGCCCTTATGCTCGGACATGGGGGGTCAAGTCAATCTGCAGAAAACCTCAACTTTTTGACAAAAAGTAGTATTTTAGAACCCAAATGTAACTTTTCTGACATTGTTTTTTTTTTTCCTCAAGCCAGCACTATACCTCACCATTGTCGAATAACGGGTTCTTGGTGCGGTTTGAAATTTTGACGCTAAAATTTCGTGTTTTATTTTGCCTTAAAAAGATGTGTTAATCTTTTTTTCAACAAACGCCGATACAATAGTCATTTTCACCATTGCATGGAGATAATTTTCGACCTATAGTTTTTTAAAATCATGCAAATATAGATGTATGTAGTGATGGTTTTTGTTCAAATTTAACATTTGAAGGTTTAAAAAAATTAAAATACAGTTTCAACAGGCTATTTAATCGTATTTAATGTGAACTTTGAGCTAGTAGTGTTTATTACAACTTGGAAAAACCACCTCAATGATTTTTAGCTGCGGGAAACTGCGGATACGAGAAATAATCGTGTAATAGCACGACGCGGCGCACATTGGAGCGAGTCAATGGGTGAGGGTCGGACACAAAATACATTACTGAAAATAAAAATGCGATTGTTTCTACAGTCGAAAAACACATTATATAGCGTGATTCTTGTGGGAAACACACAAAAAAAATTGAAAAAAAAAAAAAAATAAAAAAAAAAATTAAAAAAAAAAATTAAAAAAAAAAATTAAAAAAAATAAAAAATGATAATAAGTTAAAAGGATGTCGGTTTTAAAGAAAAATAGCCAAAATAACTCGAAAAAACAAAGATAGGACCGCGAAACCAGCCATGTCCGGGCACAAGGACGTTTTCGTCCAGTGTGCGTCAGTTTTATATTAATAATAAATAGAATGAGAAAAAATTTAAAACGCTGAATACATTTACTTTCGTCGGCTTTTTGAAGCAGTCGAATGAGCCAAAGTAAATTTGAATCCAATTAATTTTTTTAAAGCACCGAAACTGCAAGTTATTTTGGTTTTTTGTTTTTTGTTTTTTGTTTTTTTTTTTTCATAAAAGTTACCGTTTTAAACCTTGTATATATTCGTTAAATAATTTTAACGGTTTATATTAAGGTTGGCAAAAGTGTTTCATCTTGACACTTCTACATGAATTTGTCTTATGAATGTTATAAATCAATATTTTGGAGGTGGAAAAAATATGACTGCTGATTTTTTTTCTCCATTCTTTAAATCCTCTCACTCATAGCAATTTGCCTCAAGCAAAATCCTTCTTAAAGCTTATTTATTCTTTATTTAAACTTTGGTCAAACGCATTCAAAAGTGTTTCCTTTTAACAGTGCATTATATAAAATTCACAAATTGGGGACTTATATCTTTCAAACATGTGCTCCTTCACTCTCCCATTAAGGATTATTTAATAAAAAATTGGAAGTGCTTTGGTAAGTAAGAAGCCGGTTACTTTTTGTCAATAAGGCTTTGGTCTGGCTGCGACCTATACACTATACAATTCACTGGGGTCAAATTCACCTTCGCTTCAACGAGTAATCTTCTCGTTTCCTCCACGTGCAGGGTTCTAAACTTGCTGCGAGACGAGGGAAAAATTTCCGGTCAAAGTTTGTCGTCGTGGGTTTTTATTTTGTCTGTGGTGGAAACATTTGGGTTCTTGAAAGTTTGAAAGTGGATGATGTATACCTACGTGGAGAGGCCATTGAACTTGGGAGCTAACCCTGCTAACCGTCAGAGGATTCATCTTTTGCTTCACGTCAATCACTCTCGCTGTTTTTTTTTAAGCGTGCCATACGAAGTATATGGCAAGCTTTTTACTCTCGTTTTGCTGTATACAATGAATAATATAATACAGTGGAAGAGGTGCCCTCTGGTGGCCGTGTGTGTTTTGGAGATTTCGTTTTCAGGATATGAATCAAAACTTACATGATCGGGTTATATTGTGTACTTTCGAGAAATTGTTTAATACATACAATCAAACACTCAGACACGTTTTACATTTTTCATTTGGAGTCATTTGATGCCTTCGTTGATTTTATTTTGCACAAAAACGGGGCCCCATTTTACAACAAGTCAAGTTATCGGACTCTGTTGACTTCAGTTGTCTTCGATGCACACACAGACAATATACTGAGTTTATACACACACACATAGGTAATTGACCCATGTCAAACAGGTTTTGACACATTTACAATCCGATTCTTTTCCGAATCTCGTGAATATCTCCCCCCCCCCTTCACCATCGCCGTTACATCTCTCAGCGGCGAGGAGCTGGCTCGTCACCACTCCAACCAAACCTCCGTTCAAGGGCCCTGAACGAATTAAATGAACGAGTTGTTGAACGCGTATTTTTGACCAAAGACATTATAGAAGAAGACTGGCCCCTGCTATCTCTTTGCACGGAGGAAAAGTGAAGCCGGTCTTGGCACGGGCTGATGGGCAGGGCACTTTCCCGCGCGGGGGTATGAACCAATTTAACATTAGCTCTTATGGAGCTTTGCTCTTCAAACCTATTTCAGTCAATAATTTTAGCGAATAACAATGCCGAGTCTTACATTTGTTACATAGTGTAGTATAACATACATTTAAACTGAAAATTTGGATCAATGTAAGGCGTCCGTTCTTTAATAATCGAAGTTAACGATCGCTCAGTCAGTGTTTACTCCCGATCCACAGATGTTATGTCCAAAACCGTAATGTCCAAACGGCAATGTCCAAAATTATACGTCCAAAAGCTTGAATGTCCAAAATGAAATGTCCGAATCGTTAATGTCCAAATAAACGTACGTCAAGTTAGATTAACAAAATGTCCAAACATCGTTGCGTCAAATTTGTAGTGTCCAAGGAATTAAAATATCCATAATATTTACCTGCATAAATTCAAACAATATGAAGCTTTGGGTTTTCTTCCGCGGGTGGTACTTTCAGCTTCAGCCTGTAACTAATTGCACGAAGATATCTCTCTACTGTACCTCAATTAAGAATACATGTCGATACGGATTGGATCAATTTAAAGGAGAAAAAATGAAGAGAAGCGATAGTACGAGTAAAGAAAATAATTTTTCTGGACATTGGACATTACTTTGCTCACATTCATAGGTTTTGGACTTTTCTATTTGGACTTGTCTATAATTGGACATTATAGTCTTATGGACACAAGAGCGTTAGACATTAAGATGATTTGGACAAAATATAGTTTTGGACGAAAAAGTTTTGGACATTCATGTTCTGGACTTATCATCTGGGAACCTTACTCCCATAACCTATCTGCCGTACTTTCTATCGTAAATATCTAGTGGATAAATTGACCGAAACTTGCTTTTAAGTTCGTCAATTTCAACTTTGGCATAAGCTGCATATCGTATCTGAGTACTTTTGAAAACTAAAAGTAATTAACATTCCTTTGAAACAGTTTTATGTCTCGGCTCCATAAGCCGCAATGTTAATTTGGTTCATACCCCCGAGCGGGGAAGCCCTGCCTATGACAGTAACCGGCTTCAAATCTCGCCGCTAGGGGCCAGTCTTCTTCTATAATGTCTTTGATTTTGACTCACTCAACTGTTCCAAGAGCAGGTATACAAACACAAAGGATTCGGACGCGGCTCCCGTGAATCGAACGAAACGTCGCTTTGTGCTGTTCGCTCACTTGGAACTGAACGGAATCATTAAGCTATCCTTCCTTCTTCCCACAATACATGACTGCACTGTCTTATTCTGCTCTGCTCCCAACGCAACGAACCAAGCTGTGGTCGTGTGGATTCAATTTACTCGTTCCGAATGCGAACGAATTAATTCCCGCTAGACACACTCTGGTGAATGTGAACGAATCAGTTCTAACGAAATATCGAACGAATTTCCGAACGAATTAGAATGAATTAATTTCACTCACACTCATTACCTGCTTCTTGACCATCCCCTCCCTTCACCAAAGTACCCCTGCTGATTGACTTAATATTGTACCGTAGGATCCGATATACCTCCGAAGTATCAGTGATGCCTTTAGCGGGGGGCACCTCCCAGGGGAGGTACCCCCCTGAATTTAATATTTCAAATGAGGACCCTCATTTATCTAACAATAAGATGATTGGAAGGAGGATAAAATTCTAAGACTTTTCGACCAAAACCAATAGTCGATATCCTTTTGCGTTTTCGATCAATCGAAGGTCAAAGTTTGCTATGGACCTATTTTCAAAAATTCGGAACTCCCCATTGAATAATCCTATAAACAACATTGGGTCTAAAATGCTTTAAAGAGGAACCAATTTTCAGAAAAAAATATGTCTCCTCCAAAAACTATACTTGAAGGTCGCTTTTAAGCCCCTATTTTTAAGATGCCAACATTTTCAGAGGCTGCAAAAAAGGAACGACTTCGAAATTCAGAAAACGCTTAACTATGGATTTCATTAACCGTTTTCTCTGGCCACTGATTCTCACGCGCCCCGAAGGCGGGAGGAATTTTTTGATTATAAAGAGTTTTGTCCCCCACCCCCACTTCCCGAGGGGGCCCGAAAATGGTTTTCTTTGAAATTAATGGAACCCGCGTGCTTTGGCTTTTTCTGAATTTTGAAGTCGTTTCTTTTCTTTCAACCTCTGAAAATGTTGAAAGGACACCGCGCTTTGCTTATGGGAACTGGCTCCCAGTCAAATTTTTTTAAATTGAAATATGTGTCGTAAAAGTGTCTCCTGAGAAAAAGCTCTCACGGGCGGAAAAAAAAATAATGACAGGATTTCGAGAGATTCGCGTCTACAGTTGGGGACTATTTGCCCGGTGCTTCGTATTCTCGTACGTAGCAGGCCGCTTAACTACTACGCCAACTGGAAACCTTCTCGGTCGAATCGCCCGACTCAGCGCGCATTGATAGAATTACTTCCTTTTGCAGTCCCTCCCAACCGCTTATTTGTTTACCCCACACACACACACACACACACTGCTCTGCCTCGACGGCTATGCTTCCCCCCCCCCCCCCCATCAATATAAATAAATCAATGAATAATAAAAGAGAAATAAACAAATAAACAAAAAAAAAAAAAAAAAAAAAAAAGGACGCAAAAACTAGATGTCAGATATTGCGAGAGAAACAACAATGAACTATTATTAATCGGAACTACATTTACAATGAGGGAGAGAGAGGGAGACAGCAGATAGTTTGCAGAGAAAAAGAAAACGTTGATGTAGGTAAGTAATCAGTTCAGGTAGTGGTCAAGATGAAGCATGGCCGTCGAGGCAGAGTAGTGGGTGTGGGGTAAACAAATAAGCAGTTGGGAGGGACTGCAAAAGGAAGTAATTCTATCAATGCGCGCTGAGTCGGGCGATTCGACCGAGAAGGTTTCCAGTTGGCGTAGTAGTTAAGCGGCCTGCTACGTACGAGAATACGAAGCACCGGGCAAATAGTCCTCAACTTTAGACGCGAATATCTCGAAATCCTGTCATTGTTTTTCTTTCCCGCCCGTGAGAGCTTTTTCTCAGGAGACACTTTTCCGCAACATATTTCAATTTAAAAAAATTTGACTGGGAGCCAGTTCCCATAAGCAAAGCGCGGTGTCCTTTCACACTAAATTAAGAATGATTTCCTCGCAGTAATAACGCACGGGGAAAAAAGGCTGGTAGAATCTACCATCTGCGCTGATTTTGGAATCAGCTATTAAGTAGATGGTAAATGCAGCGAACACTATTTCGTAAATCAAATTAAACTTGTTGATACATTTTACCATCGTTTAGTGAAATATACTATTCTTTCTGGCGGACTCCAAAATCAGCTAGATGGTAAATGCTACGATTTAGTTTTTTTTTTCCGTGAAGACATTCTGGTTCCTTTTTTAACGCATTCCGTAGAGAAAGTGACATTACTATGCCTGTCTACTGACAGGAATCTCCCATGATACCTGCATTGGATCGCCATTACAAACTTGCCGTTATAGCAGTTACATGAGTTTATTACTGCATTTTAGCCTTTCTGAGTGTGATTTTCGCTGGTTTTAACATTAGATTGGACTATTCATTTGTTGACAGCAAAAGTTTGCAAGAGCCCCATTGCATGAAAAAAGTTCATTAGTTCTCAAAACTTATACCAGCAGCTAAAAAGCAAAGCTGCCTGTACGGGAATATTCGATGTGGGATGATAGAACCTTCACCCGAAAACTGGCGGCTATGTTTAGTAACCGATGCATGCAAACAGCAAAGGAGCGGTAGTTAACTATTCGTACTTGGCAGATCTGTTTTTGCATAAGTTAAACATTGAAGGCGCTTTAAATCCTGACAAAGATCGCGAAAGATTGCGGTCGTGCCATCGTAAGAAGCAATTATAGTAATCGATGTTTTTTTAATCTAGCGAATTTTTGCAACGAATATATTCGCAAAACAATTGCCAACCTACACATGACAACAGTCAATGACACGAAGCCGGATCGTGTTTTACGAACTTTTTCGGTGTTTTCAGACATCGATGGCATCAATTTGGTTTTGAATTCAAGTCTGGAGGTGAATTCAAAATCGAATTGATGCCATCGATGCCCCGAAAACACATCTAAAAATACAATTGAGTTTCCTCGAATATGTAGTTAGGTTGGTATTGCTTATGATATTCGATCGCGAAAATTCGCTAATGAAACACGGAAATAGATAATTGTTCGAACAGAGTTGTCACTTACACAACAAATTGAAGTCGCTTCAAATGCAGATTTCTCTTGATCGAATCGTTGGATCAGTAATATCGTCACCCATATACATATTTCGGTAAAATATATCTTATTTCTTATGATTATGTCATAATCGTGCTTTCAGTTGGTAGATTGAAACTATCAATTGGCATGCATATTTTGGAAAAAAGTACATCTCAAATCATGTCATATTGCTTCACGAAGAGTTGCAAAAAAATCATTTTATTGTGACAAGACGAAGAGGTTCATCGCGAAAAATGGATTGCTTTTGCTTGGAGGTGACTGAATCTGAATGGCTTTGAAATTTAAGGCCAAGTTTATACAGTCGAAGATACGTCATTAAAAATGTCAGAATTGAAGAGGAAATTAAAATTAAATGATTATAACTATTTCAATTTCTTTTTGGCAGGCTGTACAGCTTCCTTGATCAAGGCAATTGAATTGCTGATATGCGGGTTTCAGGACCATTCGTCAACGACTTTTTGTCCGCGCGCATGTTTCGTCCAACTGTTTATGTCCATGCGTTTTTTCGGCAGCAAAATTTTGGTCCACCTAGTAAATAATGTCCAAAGTTTATTGGTCCAAATAAAAACCCCAACATCATACAGGAAATATACACTTCTTGCAAGGTCCTTGGAAGTGGAGGCCGATTTTTATTTTGTTGTCGGTTAATGTAACGACGAAGAGTTCCATCTGATGGAAGTGCTTCAAAGACGTCGTCATCCTCATTTTCTGTATTTTGGCGTATTATAGCTGACGGTTGTTCATTCGGCCGCTCCCTAGCGTTTCTTTTTATGTTATTCACGACACGAGCTACTCCCGCTTCAGTGAAGTCCGAATCATGCAGTTGGCTGTTAGTATTGTCGATGAGCACATCAACATGTGGAACTGTTGATGTTGGGGTCAACATGACGTGACATGCGTCTCGTAGTCGGCATCGCCAATAAATTTTTGTTCCGGCTTTATTCTGAGAATGTTTATTATAACTATAACCTTTGTAATGTAAAATTTGTTTACCTCTTGATGACGTTGTAAAAGTGGGACGCATTTTTAAGGAACAATACTTCCAGAAACCCTTCTTTAAAACGTTTTGACATTTTACACAAATTTTGGCTACAGAAAATTTGGAAAAAATAAAGAAAAAAATAGAATGACATCGGTAAGGTTAAGAATTACTCCACACGAAAATGAATTTACCATAGTAGCACCTTCATCTATACCGCCCACTTTCTTATTTTCAATGTTGCCATAACTTCTTTTTCTTACAGTATAATTTTTTCATACATGTTCTTAACTGTTGTCAAAAATTTAAAACGGTCAGCAAAACCAAACATATGGACCAAAATTAAACGCATGGACCAAAATTAAACGCATGGACCTTTTTGTTCTTGCCTTCATTCTGCGTGGACGTAAACCGCCTTGACGAATTTGCATCCGGACGAAAAGTCGTTGACGAAATGTCCCATAACCCTGATATGATCTCTAAAAACAAAAAAATGATCAATCCTAAGTTAGAGTCATTGCAAGTGGTCACACCCACAAACCGTAAAAGCTTTATAATCGTAAAGTGCAGTGGTTTCATCAAGTATAGTTATTCAGTTATTGATACACACCCTTTCAGTGTGCTTCAGTTTTTTTTTTGTTTTTTTTTTTCATGGGATGAACAAGATGTTTATTTTTCATTGCTGTACAGTTTCCTTCAAAGTTTTTGGTTTTGAAAGAACCAATGCGGATACTATCAACAATGACGAAATTGATTAGTTGCGCTTTCTTCTCAATACTTCGTTCCAATTATCTGTTTTAAATCTCGTATTTTTTTACCTTGTGTTTCAGGTAAGCTGAGTTTGCAAATTATTCACCTAAGCTGAGAGTTGCGTTCAAATGTTCTGCTCTGTGGGTAAGTCTCCAAGTCGGACAAAAATCAACCTTTCAAGTCATAAAGTTGACCTGCTAATTGATAAATTTCCACGGGTTTGACAAGGATCGATTTTCAGAGCCTTACATAAATAAAAATCCAGATAACGTTTATGTGTATGTATTTTATTGTTGTAAATCTGAAAACACAGTTTTAGAAACATGGTAAATATTTAGATCATATATTTCACATAAGACTCAATGTAAAATATGCGGGTTTTAACATCAAAGCTGGCAACAAAGCTTCATAAACAGTGTTGCCAGTATTTAGGCCGTATATTTAAGATATAATACTCAATGTGAAATATATGGTATTTAACCTCAAAGATGGCAACAATGACGCAGTGGAGCATTGGTGTCGTTAGTGATGGGAGGGATTGTTGAGGAGTGGGTGGATGGACGGTTGAGTGGGTGCGGGGAGGGGAGGGCTTGGAAGGGGGGAGAGGGGTTACAATAAGCCAGCAGCGAAATGAAAAATGACATTTATATGCATCATTGTCAAATTGGTGGGAGTTTGCTTGGCAAATGCATGCTCGTGTACAGAATGTTCCAGAAACTTTTCATCGACCAAACAAACTTGGATATATCTATTGGAATCTCAGGATAGTTACAGGATTTTACGAGGAGCTTGAATCGGAATGCGAGGATCCGGAGATCATTAACTCCCATTATCCATCCATTACAAATGATCGTGTTAAAAAATGATGGAGATTGGGGTCATCATCACGTGATCACGCCTTTTCCATCCTTTTCTAATACTAAAGTTCAATTGAGTGAAGCAATTGCAAAAGCAAAAGCAGTGAAGCATTGAAGGACAGAGAGATAGAGAGAAAGATAGAGACCATTCCTGCCCCTGGCTCATATTCTACCGCTAACAGTGGCGGGGCGTACATCTGGCAACCTTGCATTTGGCTCATAAGAACCCACAAAAATATTGAACTATCTAGAAATCGCCGATGTCCATCGAAATCGACTTTTTATGAGGGTTCAAATGGTCAAAATGTCATGTTGCCAGGAAGCATGCTTCGCCACTGACCACTTAAAAACGGTGCCTTCTTTAAAATCCTCCACAAAAAATAAATGAATAAATAAATAGCTAAATAAATAAATAAATGAATAAATAAATAAATACAATAAAAGAGAGGTGCCCGCTTCTTATGAGCTTTTCAAACTGATTTTGAGGTCGTATAGTTCCACTCACATACTAAATTAACTCTCTTTTACGCTATATATAACAAAAGTCTGCCACAGACTCGTTAAATCTGCCCTTCCCCAAAAATCATAGCGCTCATTTCAGTGAGATGAGCGTGCGATGCTCAACGATAATCTTTGGCAAAATTTTGCAACGTGCATACCTTCAAATCAAAATAAAACTAGCCTGAGACTTTGACAGTATGAATTTAAAACTGGCTTCGATATAAAAATCCAAAAGTCTTCAATTAGTTGCCAATTGTATCATGCTAAACGATAAATGACATTTGGAAAAATCTAAAGATTATCAATGAGCTCCGCCTCAACTTTTTTTTCAAAATCTAAAAGTTCTCATTTGCCCTTATTGAAGCAATGGAGTTTTTGCTAAGTTTTGCTGTATGCAATCCAATAGTTAACTACTGCGTAAAATCCAGTGGAAATTACGATGAGCCCATTAAAAAATTATGAAGTTCACTCACAGACTCAAAAAATCACTTTAAAGTTAAAGTGACAACGTAGTTATGCAAAGAGGCATATCTTATCTAATAAGAGGCTTTCCTCAGTCTGTTTGTTTAGAAATAGTGACACATTAGACAGGATTACTCAACTGCGTAGCTCTGCCGTTTAAGTGCAAAGATGGTGGAGCTATCAGCAGCGGCTCGTGCAATGTGGCAACAATGGATTTCCTCCATTTAAAACTGTGTAAAATAATCGATACTAGGTGAGGCGCTACGCCTCACCTAGTATCGATCTTTTTGCATACGTTTAAATGGTAAAAGTGCACGGTTGCCAGATTGCACGAGCCGCCGCTGGGAGCTATGCAAGTATCATAGGAGAGATGCATATCTAATTTATCACTCTCTCTAAAAAAAACAGACAAAGGATATCCTCCAAATCAGGTAGGAATCCCCCATGGTAGAAAGGATTTCGCGAGTCTATGAGCAAATTTCGTAATTTGTCAATGTGCTCTCATCGTAATATTCGCTGGATTTTACGCTCGAGTAAACTATTCAATCACATGCAGCAAAAGTTAGCTAGAGTCCCTATATGATTAGAGAGTTTCTCCATGTCATTCAAAATGAAAAAAAGAAGAGGATCAATGGAGCCCCCAAGAGGCAAATTACAAATGGTGGTCGGCCATTACCATTTGCCTCTGCACAGTTGCCGCTTTTTGCTATCTTTTATATATGTAAGGTTCCGATTTCCGATTTTCGACAATAACGGTAGTTATAAGAGTTAGTGTTCTTCAGAATAACATTCAAGTAAAGCAAAAATGAACAATAATGGGGTTCTTACAAACTTTTGCTACAGGGGAAACAAGAGTTGATTCTTGCAGAAAAAGCTGTAAAAATGACGATGAGTAGACTAAAAAATCACTAAATTCACTTTCAGGATCGGGCTTAATGGCGGAGACACACAGGTATTATGGGAGATTCCTATCTAAAGTGAGACTTATCTCTGTGTTTCCGTAGAGAAAGTGACACAATAGACAGGCATCTCCCATGATACCTGCGTTGAACCGCCGTTACGATCTTGGCGTCATAGCAGTCATGTGAGTTTGTTACTGAATTTTAGACTTTCTCAGTGTGCAGATTTTCGTGATTTATGCTGGTCTTTACATAATTAAGATTGGACTATTTTTTTACTTATAGCAAAGGTTTGCAAGAGCCCCATTACTGCGGTCACTGTTCCCTCAAATGTGTAAATGAAAGCTATAACGTGGAAAGTAAACAAACCCTCTGCCATTTCCATTTGCTTCTTGGGGCTTTCTTGACAGTCTAAATCTGAGAGCCAATCAGAAATGGATTCTGAAATGGTGCAACTCTCATAGTATATAGCTGAAGACTCGACTCTAAAGTTAGCAAGAGCCCCTTTTGGTCTCATTGAAGTCTTTTGTAACACACTGTATACATAATAGACAAATACTCACTAACACTCAAATAAACAAAACAGCATATTGTCAACGTCTAGACAATTTGAGCCTTCACTGCTCATTCCGCCAGATACCAGTCTGCCAAATAATTGTCTTTATCTCCCCCACGTTAGCGTTCGGGGCGAGGCATTTGAGCAACTCCCAACAATAACATGAAGATTCGAGCTTTCTATCCAGCAATTCCTCCCCCCCCCTCCCCCCTCGCCTGCCCCTTCCTGATCCCACTCATACTCCTCCTTCTTGAGCTCGCCAGCTCTCTGAATTCAGAAATGAAGACCCGCGGCATAATTATTTTATATTATTCCATCTTTTCCGCTTTATTCTATTCTATAGTCCGTTTTATCCCCATGTTTATGTTTCAATTCGATACTCTTAGCTTGCAGTTGTTTGCATGCTTTATCCTTTATCGTAGAGCAGCTCAAGTTATGCTAGGGTCACGCTTATTTTCGGATTTGTCTATCTTCTCACGGAGTTTTCCTCAGTAAGCAAAGCTGGCGGCGGAACTTCGCAACAGACTAATGGTAAGACGTCAATCGATAACGTTTCCATCGCTGGTGGCATCGGTGGACTGAAAGTAGATTTCAGTTTGTCTTCCGTTTTGACCTATAATGCAAAACTAGGAACTATTGAAGCAGAGCTGCAGCCGTTTTGCGTATAATTAAGCGCGTTTTTAAATTCACCGATGATTCTACCGGTTGATAAAAGATTGTACAGTTCAGTTCAGTGTATGACTGAAATGTATGAAGATACAATGATCTGTAATCTTTTTTCAACCGGTAGAATCATTGGTGAATTAAAGAATGCGCTTAATTATATGCAAAACTATGAGCTATTGGAGCAGAGCGTCCGTTTTGCGTATAAGGGGGCTCTTGCAAACTTTTGCTGTAAGGAAATGAATAGTCCAATCGAATGTAAAAACCATCGAAAGTCACGAAATTCACACTGAGAAAATCTAAAAATCAGTAATGAACTCGCAAAACTGCTCTAAAGGCAAGATTGTAATGGCGCTTCAACGCAGGTATCATGAAAGATTCCTGTATATTATGTCACTTTCTCTACGGAAACACAGAGGTTTGTCTCAATTTTGATAGGAGTCTCCCATGATACCTGCATCTCTCCGCCATTACGGCCAATTCTGAGAGTGAATTTCATGATTTTTCAGTGTACGCATTGTCACTTTACAGGTTTTTATGCAAGAATCAACTCTTCAACCCCCTATGGCAAAAGTTTGCAAGAGCCCCATTGAGCGAATTTTTCAATGGGTCTGTTGAAAACTTTTGCTACAGCGCTATAGAGAGTTCAATCTCATGTAAAATCGCGTGAAAAGTCCATTGGTGGCATCAGAAAGTCATAAAATGCAGTATAAAACTCACGAGAGACGTTTAATCAAATCCAAGATGGCGGTAAAATATTGAGCAACCTGTATGCATGCACCACGAACATCCAAGGATAGCCAACCTCACAATCTCGATCGCACCCAATCACAACGTAAATAAACACATAACCTCTGAAGCTGTGAGGTTGTCAACGTTGGCATTCCTTGGATGTTAAAGGTGTATGCATACAGATTTCTCGATATTTTACCGCCATCTTGGATTTCATTAAACGTCTCTTGTGAGTTTATTATCGCATTTCATGACTTTCTGATGCCACCAATGGACTTTTCGGGCAATTTTACATATGATGAAACAATCTTTCTCGTTGTAGCAAAAGTTTGCAACAGACCCATTCGCCGATGATTCTACCGATTGAGAAAAGATTACACAGCTCAGTTCAGTGTATGAATGAAATGTATGAAGATACTCTGATCTGTAATCTTTTCTCAACCGGTGGAACTATTGGTGAAATGAAAACTCCGATTAATTATACGCAAAACGCGGCAGCTCTGTATTGGAGGCTATAAGAAGAAATCGTATAGGATTTATTGCCTCTTAAACTAAATTCACAAAAGAGCCAATCTTGTATTACAACTTTTAAAATTATTTAAAATAGTTTTTTCTTATAATCCAATACATTTTGTTCTTTGCAGTGTTTCAATTTTCCACTGGGTTATTTCGTAAGTAGAAACTCAATAATCATTCAGAAAAGTTCCAGATATTGGTGAAAAAAGGCATTAGTGTTACCTGCGATCAAGTTTGCCTCCTTTTTTCAAGAAAGTAATCTTCGATAAAAGCGGGGTTTTTTTTTTATATTATTTGTGCGCCATACGGCAACACTACACCATATGAATGTGGGTCTTTTCGATTTGGATGTTTTGGCCTTCAGAATCACGGAGGCATCGCCCGAGCCATTCTTTCTTTGAATTTCCTGTAAGATTCATGCATCCAATCAAATATTTCCAAGACTTAGGGCAACTCATCCATCCACTTTTGATGACTGTTATAGAGTTTTGAAGTTGTTCGTAACATCGAATGACTTCCTTTCCTATCTTTAAAATTCATCACGCTTTTCACTCCCCCCCCCCCATTTCTTGAGACCATTGATTCAACTTTGTTTTGCTCCAAAGCCTTTCTCTCTTTACACTCTAAGCTTACATTGATTTTAATTACCGGGCTCTCAACCTTTTTATTTCGCATTCCTCCTCTACCTGAGATCTGTCGATGTTTTTCTTTCATCCTTTTGTATCCAATTTTTCTAATTAGTTTCCCTCGAAACAGTAATCTTCCCACTTTTTGCAATCATGAACTTAATTAGTTTTTTTTTAAGTATCCCTTTTGCTCAGCTTTTCCGATTTCATTTTCTTTTTGCTTCATTTCAACTTGTCGTATTCGTTGCCAGGAATGTGTGTATTGCTCTCTTTGTCCATTTAAAGTGTTGCCCAAAAGAAAGATAGAGAGAGGAGGTGTCACGTGACTTCAGCCCGTGTTTCTGCCCTTCTCTAACTCATGCTAACAAATGGGCAAAGAGAGAGAAAGACAAATTCATGGCTATATGGCTATCTAATATTGTAATATTGTAATATGTGTATCTGCCGATTGCAATTTGCCTAGGCAAATAACAAGCCGCTTATTTATGATAAGGAAAATTTCAGATTAAGCGTAGTGGTGACTAACAAAATATTTATTTCGAGATTTAATTTAGCCCATTCTAAAGCTACTTGTAATAAGTTAACAATCGTAAATGATATCCACAGATTAAGTTTTTCTAAACGGTCCTCTTTTTGTGAACTTTTAAGGGTGTATACCACCCAAATTTTTCGATTTTTTTTTATTTTTTTCATTTTTTTTTCCCCACCAATTTTGTAGAGGACAATTCAGGGAATACGAGGATATTTTTTTTTAATTTTTAGGAGGTCGGACAGTATTTTTAAATTAATTTTAAAGTTTATGAGTCAACATTGCGAAATTGAGAACCATTTGATAACCATCTGTTTCTTATTTTTTTCTCATGTACTATTTGTTAATTTGCTTGTACTGAAAAATCAATTTTTCGCTTGTTTTTTCAACTTCAAAACAGCTTTTCTCGAGTACTATGATAGCTAGAGACTTCAGGTTTTTTTTAAAATGTGCAGAATTTCATGCTCTAGGTACTCTTGTATGGATTTGCCCTCAACCTAACATCTCAAATAACTATTAATGTTAAAAAAAAAAAAAAAAACCATGAAAAAAATGTCACATCGAAGAAACATTAAGAAAAAAATACTTCCTCTCGACAAAAAAAAAATCCATACAAGAGACCCTAGAGGACACTGATACCTTTCATTTGAGACCAAGACCAAGGTGATTGAGCAATTCTAACTCTAAAAAAGCTGTTTGAAAGTTGTCAACGTTTTTTCAGGATTTTTTTTTTTTTTTTAAGGGGCAGGTATGCAACCAGCTTCACAAAAATTTCAGGATCTCTAATTTACATCAGTATGTGTTACCAAAGAAAAATTGAGGGCTCTAAGTCATCAGGAGCGATTTTTTTAAATTTGGGTGGTATACACCCTTAAAGCGATTAAATACAGGGGGGGTGCAAACACACTTCATCTAAAACGACGTGGGTAAAAAACGGACCAAAGTAAACCTCATCTAATAAAACCACCATTTTCGTCTGCTTATTCACCTTTCAAAAGAGCTAATGTAAATCTCGACCCAAATATTCTGTAAGTCAACATTACGCTTCATGTGAATTTTTTCTGATCATAAATGAACGGTTTGCCTAGACAAATTGCAAGCCGATTGCAATTTGCCTGCAACCAACAAATCGTATTTCCTCGGGCATGGTTTTTTACCACTTAAACGAGAAATCAGCATAGCACTGAGAAATTCTCTGCCAATTTGAAATATTGTTCAGGGCCTTCTCAAACAATACATACACACACTGCTTTATAAATAATGTTATATTCGTGATTCGAAAATCTATCTACTGTACATATAATTTTAAAGATTCGACGAACTGCTAATAAACTTAATTTTGCTCCAAATTGACGATATATTCAATTGAAACGATCTATCGTATCAATTGGTGTGTCCAGTCCAATTTTCCATTGAGCTCATGTTTTAACAGAAAGTTCAGCTATCAAACCAAAAATTGACTGCGACCGGTCTGCGATTTTGAAAAACGATATCTTGCATACATTCTACGTCCTCGAAACAGTTGCGTAAATAAGAATACTGCACCTACCCTCCCCCCCTCCCCCCCCCCGAAAGATTTCAAAAGCAATCCGTTCCCCCTCCTCTTAGTCTCACCCCCGCGTAATTTTAACGATGCCACTCCTAGATATTGCTTTGGTTTACGAATGCACGACAAATTTTGGAATGTATTTGTCAATATTACTATGATCTATCGTGACTGAAACGTTGGGGGAAAATGCGTGAAAAATTTAAATGGAGAGGAATCACGCGCCAGTCGAGGGGAATCATGGACGGATCCAGCAATTTGACAACCAGTGGTGTAGCCAGGGATCCAAGGGGTCTGAACCCCCCCCCCCTCCCTTGACACCAAACTTTTTCCTAAATAAAGGTCATTTTTGCGTTTTCAGACAATTTTGACCAAATTAGTATCTTTGGACCCCTACCCCCCTTGACAATTTTCGGACCTGGAAACCCCCCCCCCTTAGAAAAATTCCTGGCTACGCCACTGTTGACAACCATTCATTCTTCCCACTTTGAACAAATGAGGAGCGATCGATACTTGAGGGAGCCGCAATTTCTTACGCGTCTAACGTCGGAAAATCAATAAATTTAATCTTAACACAAGTACTTATATATTTTAGCTTAATTTTTTTTTATATAAAAACGCGGTTTTTATTTTCTTTTCCTCTCAATTTTGCGCCTTCTCAGGGTGTTGTCCCGCGAGGGCCGGCTGTGGGGGCGTTATTTACATCACTGCTTCAAAAACGCTTATAATTATATATGATATGTATAATATTCATGGCTCCGCAGAAAAATCTACCTGAACCATCATCATATATTTATAATTCCAGAAACAATGCACAATTCCCGGAGAATCGTGGCATCGATCGGTGGGATTTGGCTGCTTAATATCGGAAAAAATATCTGCCGCTGCGCCCGCCGCGCCGTCCCGTTTGAGCCCCGCGTCTTTTTTTAGGACAGCACCCATAAGCGCAAAAATCCGAAAACTAGAACCCAAAAGCGCAAAAACGATGTTCCAAAAGCGCAAAAAGGATCTCGAGAAGTATGCCTAAAAGCGCAAATATGCTAATGTAAAAGATGTGACCCAAAACCGCAAAGATAATTAAATTGCTAATTCTTACCTGATGCACTGGCAACGCTGTATATTTGCAACCCACTTCTTTCAGATAACTTTCGAGCGTGAGTTGATTGCTTAACAGCTGAGAGTGCGAAGAAAGTAGTTGCTTAAATTCTCTCTTTTCCTTGGAATTTGATTTTGGCGGTTTCACCCATATATGCCCAGTGGGTCGTTAACGACCCACATATGTTTTTTTTTGAACCAAATTACAGTAAATTTAGAACAATTTGACTCAAAACTCAATGTTGTGATCTTTCAGCACCTATAATTTAGCTGGACCAGAAAATTTCACAGTTTTTATATATAATTTTTTTTTTTTTTAACTCTAAGATGGTACGTTTTTTGAGAAAAACACCAGAAAACACCCAACATGTTCAAATAAAGTTGAGCATATATGAGTTAAAAGCAGACTTTAGCTTGATATAAGTTTCTGCTTGCAGAACAGCGATGAAGGAGTGAATATTTGGATGAGATGAAGCAAAATTTTTTCTAAAGTGTCCATGAAACTAAAATTCTCCGATTTTGCATTCCACATTTACTCACTAGAGTTAGCATGGTTGCCAAATCAAACATTAATTTTTAATAGCATTGTGACTGAAAGTGTCCTCAGTAAAATGCACCCATTTACGCAAATTTTTCGAGCCCAGAACATACCCATGTCCGCAAAAGAGTATTTTGCGCATTTGGGGATTTGCGCTTTTGGGCATTTACCCTTTTTTAAATGATATATCTATAAGAACCTTTTCCGCCGTCATTTGTGCGAGTGCGACTGAGATGGCCATCGGTCATCAGTTTGCTTTGAATACGTGGAACGAAAAACGTGGGTTTATCGACCTTTTGAATTTTTCAAATTGCGATTTCGACTCACAGTTATTGGGTATAGGGGGGGGGGGGTATGAGACACGTGATTCTCCATCAATTTGTTTTTTTTTTTTAATTTTTTTATTTAGTAATTCGCGCTATACAAAAATTTTTCATTTGCTCAATTCGCAATACAAGGCGAATTCCACAAAAAGTAGTTTAGTTTAGTGTAGTTTAGCGAAAGTAATCATTTTGATCATTTTGCTATTATAGGAATGGAAATTGAAATTTCGCCAAAGATTATCGGCGAGCTTTGCCCTCATGTTCAAAGCGAACTGGAGCTCTGAATTTCGAAGAACTCAAAGCACGAGATCCTTTGATCCTTATAAGCTGTTCACTGTAATCTAGAAATGTACCTGTATCATTAGAAAACACTCTGAAATACACCCACTCAATACTCGAGGGCTGTTTTTGGGTCCCTAGTGAATCAAATTTTACTCTCTCACAGAACCAAGTTGAAAGCATTTTTTTACATCAAGAACAGTGAAAGCGAGGGATTTTCTTTCGGCCCATGGGCCCCGTTTTGCCTCCACTCCGCATGTACGATGCGAGCAACCCTTTTCACTGCATCCAAAGTTGACCTACCGTCCTGAAAGCTAAAAGCTGAAAGTCAAATGGCGTTCAGCAAGCGCATCCGCCTCGTTTGTGAGCGTTGGGCCTGGACGCAGCAGAGCTGCCATTTTGTGTATATCTGATGTCATTTCTCAATTCACCGATGCTTCCACCGGTTGCGAAAAGAATATACAGTTCAGTTTAGGTCATGAATGCACAGCAAGGAAATACTCGCATCTGTAATCTTTCCTCAATCGGTAGAATCGCCGTTAAATTGTCATAATGTAACCCTTAAGTTTTCTAAAGTCATCGACGACTCAAACGGTTGAAAAGAGATTACAGATCAAAGTGTTTCATTACATTATAGCTGAGAATGAACATCAATTCGTGATCTTTCCTCAACCAATGAAGTCCTCGGTGAATTAAAAAATTCCATTAAATGTACAAGTAACGGCACCTCTGTTCGACAGTTGCAAATGCTCTAAAAGCCCCCTCCCCCCATTCTATAAAACAAATACAATTTGTCGTTAGTCTCTGGTTGGATTTACTCTCAATTTATCTTTTTAAACTCATTTAAAGGCCAACCCCGGCTGTTCCCCGTCCTCAAAGGACCTCTCTCTTGAAGAGGTTAGGTAAAGTAGTTTCCTTTTGTTGATCAAACCATTGCTGTCCTTCAGTGTACATTTAAGGACATTTTTTTTTTTTAATTCACCGATAATTCTGCAGATTGACAAAAATATTGCACATTCGCAGTTCAGTTCAGTTTACGACTGTAATCAACGAACGCAATAGAGAGGTTTTTTGGGATGTGATTTTAAAACACTAAGGAGCCGGTTTCTCAGTAAAACGGTTTCTTGACCCCCCCCCCCCCCCGTTCCATTTGATTTTTTTTTTTTTTAATTTATTTTTCGAGTCTTTGCATGACATACAATTATTTGTGACGTCGCAGGTAAAATTTCACCCAAAAAAATGACTGTCCGACTCAATTTCTAAAATTTTCTACGTCCACAATGAATTTGGTACTTAAAAATTCGTTGGAAGCCAAATTTTCATGACATTAGGTTTCCAATTATAGTGGAGACTATTCAGAATAAAACCACAAATGCTTCAAAACTTAGAAAGGTTTTAGCTTAAAAGGGGGACTTTTTCACAGCCATGCTCATGAAGAAAAAAGTATTATTTTGAGCTGAAGAACCGACCCTAGAAGTTTGTCGGTTTAACCCTGGGCTACCGTGTAGAACGGGCATGGTCTAAAAACATGTTGGTGAGTCACAGTCACTCAAGTCTCCGAAAATAATTTCACAGAGAACCCATGCTGTAGATACTAGATAGTGAATTAAATCTGAAGCGGCAAAAAGGATGGTAACCTTCTTTATCTTCTGCATCATGCACTGCATCTGTTGCTTCTTACATTTTATTCAAACTTCATCTCCCGGGAAACGTCTCACTTTGACCAAACAGCCGGTTTTTTAAACTAATATAATACGGAGGGTTCTCCTTTCATATACTCCCTGGAGACTTTTTGAACTTTTCTTCTACATTACCTTTCCTTCAAGACCTATACAGGGTAAATGCAAAGTGGGTAGTTTCCTGAAAGTTTTAAAAATGTGTGTTCAATCGATGGATTGCGTGTTTGTGACAACATCATGTTATCGAGAGAAAATTCTTCATCAGTGACAGGTGAAAATGTCCTATTTACAATGTTCAATGTATGAAATTTTCGATAAGAAATATCAATTACGACAATACCTTCTAAAAATGATCAATTCTCAATTTGTCTTTAGTAAATAAATGTCCAATGCATGATCTGTCCATCATACATAAATGTCCCTTAAAATAATGCCCAGTCGTAGACTTTGTAAATTGTTGAGGAGGCCAAAGCCAATCCAGGGCTGTAGCGCAGCGCCGCGCCGGCTGTACGGCTTTGTAAGGAAAAACGCAAAAAAAGTTTAAAAGTTATAAATTTTACCTCAAATTATAAATAAAGCATGTGATACGAAGTCATTACATTCTCAGCTGATGTTTTGAACTTGACACATGCATACGTATGGTTTGTAGTCAATATGTTGTAAGATGTACATGGCTAGATTTGTGCAGCTTTTGTCTAAGGGAATTTTTGTGAAAATCTTTGTTTATTCCTGGCGCGGTGGGTGCAGTACTGCTGAATTTGGGAAAAAAAGATACACACTTTACATTGAATCCGATGGGGAAATTTGTATCTTTTTCGCAAAATATGGCAGCACTGGGTGGGCGTCTTAAAGATCGAGAAACTCAGACAGTGACAAGAAGAAAGAATTCGACTGTGACAGACAAAACACGAATCACTTTTGAACAGTATTTTTCGACACTGCATGTATCAGCCATCACGTCAATTCGACACGCGACGCGACAGACAAAAGTTTACTTTTTGAAAGTTCTAAGCTTGGACGAGAGAGTCAGAGGATTGATAATGCTGCAACGACAGCCCACATCCTTCGTCGATGACACTATTATAATGAAAAGGAGTTCTCGCGAGGATAGCTATTTGAATTATTTTAATGAAACTTCTGATAATACCAAATGCAATGGAACAGAAAGCGTATTTGCACTAATGCACAATGCGCACTATAAGCAGAATCTTGTGTGAGTGTCTCTCTCTCTCTCTCTCTCTCTCCCTCTCTCTCTCTCTCTCCCTCTCTCTCTCTCTCTCTCTCTCTCTCTCTCTCTCTCTCTCTCCCTTTCAATAGAGCTCTTGCTAACTTTCGTTGTGAGCTATTGAATAGTAAGAATTAACTGATTATTGAGTGGAATCCAGCAAAAATTACCATTATACCACATTGAAAAACTGCGAAATTTAATCACAGACTTACAAAATAACTTTAAAGTGTAAGGCGTATCTAGAGAAAGAAAGACAAATTATACACAGGAATCCCCCACGACACCTGCGTAGTTCCGCCATTTTAAGGGCAAAGATGGCGGAGCTATGCAGGTTTCATTGAAGATTCCTATGTCTACTTTGTCACTCTCACAATAGAATAATAACATAGATAAAATCCGCAAATTTGGTAGGAATCTCCTTGCTTAGCTCCGCCATTCCGCCTTAATTTTTAAAGTAATTTTGTGAATCTGTGAGTGGATTCCGTAAATTTTTTATGTGTGCATCGTAATTTTCGGTGGATTTTTACCAGTCTGCCAGTCTTCTTCTATTATGTCTTTAGGTCTAAAACACTCTGTCTGGCAAAATTTCAATTAAAATAAGACTCGCCTGTCAGCAAACTCTTTTAAATTTTTTCAGAGGTGAAAGGTATACGTCCTGAAAAGAATGAAAATCGTACTCACTGTCCATTGCGCTTTCAGAAAAACCGAATTTACACAGTATGTGGTTACGGTGCGGTGCGATGCGATGCAGCAGCAGCGTCTACCGATGCCGCTGCTTGCGCTCACTGGGTCAAAATAAGAATTTTTCTGGACATGAAAAGTTTTTGTGTTTGCTTTAGAATCAGTGGCGTAGCTTCCAATTCGGCAACTTTGCAGTTTTTCCATTTAAATCCATGAAAAAGATCGAATTATTGGGTGTGTGTTCGGTGAAAACCTTTGCATTCGACTCTTTACAAGGGTTTAACCCTAAAATGTGCGGTGGAACCCCTGAGCCACATAATATATTTCCTCAATTTTGAACTCTTAAAGTTAAAGTATCATTTTTTTCCATGATGTCGTCATCCCTCCAGCACATATCGAGGGAAAGTTTCGATTTTTCACCGAAGTCTGAAAAAGCAAAGCCCCACGTTGGGAACCATCTGAGCAATAGAAAACATATTTAACCGTTTGACCTTGATTTTCTCCCCATACTGGCCCATGTTAAATTTAGTACTTTGCAGATCTTTTGGGCGCAAGAATTAATGCTAGAAATTTTTCACTATTTTTCCTTTCATTTTGAGTAAAAAATCGATTAAAAAATCATGTTTTCGAAGGAAAAAAAATCGCGCAGTAAAGGGTTAAATAGACACGGTCCACTATGTTGCCAAATGGGTCTGTTGCATACTTTTGCTACAGCGTTACTTACGAAGGATTGGTCCTGACGTGAAAATTACATTTAGAGCATTAAACAGTCTCAAATACCACCCATGAAAAGCATAAAACCACAAAAAGCGTTTCAAGGAAAGCCTTGAAGATAGCGGTCGAACGGGTGATGTCATTAGCCGATGCGATTATGATCAACATATATACCATGAAAGAAACAGATCAGCTCCTGGCAAGTCAGGATGCACTACCGACGGCGACGGTTTGCATCAACGTTTTCATGCATGCACCACGAGCACCAAAAGTTGGCCGACGACGGCGATTTATATTGTTGATTAGAATGTAAGGAAACGAATCACTTCCTTGTAGTACTCTACATTTCGTGTCATTCTGTGTTTTTTCAGATAAATTTTACTTTCTCGCTATTGTTTGTGATTACTTTGGTGAATATTTCACGTTTTGTGTAGATTTGCCCGAATTCTGAAAAGAAATTAGCGGGGCAAGTACTTACTTTGCCAATAACGCAGTCGTCGGCCATCTTTGCTACCCGTGGTGTATGCATGAAGGGTTGATTCATACCGTTCGACAGCCAAATCTCAGGCTTTCCTTTAAACACTATTTGTGGATTTGTGACTAAATTTTGAGACTAGTTAATGCATTTAACGCGATTTGTACGCAATTTTACTCCCAAATCAGCCCTTCATATAACGCTGTAGCAAAAGTATGCAACAAATTCATTGCACGCTACGCCACTGTTTAGAATAGTACATTTTAGTATGCATATATAATCGGTCTTTCTCAAACATTTGCTGCAGCCAGGATGCTTGAGAAATATTAGAGGGGATTTTTTGGAACGTGACTTTGAGGCAGCACGGAAGTAGAGTCTCTGATGTATATGAAAGAGTCAAGCCATGTGGAGAATGAAGAGGAATAATGAGTCCGGGGAGGTTAAGGAGGCATCCACTCTGATTGGTTGAGTTTCAGTGGCGAGGCGTGCAATTTGGCAACATTTCTTCTTTCCCCTTTTAAACACATAAAAAAGGTCGAAACATCTGGTCATCGCCGATGACCGAAGCATTCGATTCTTTCAGTGAGTTTAGATGGATAAAGTACATTGTTGTCAAATTTCAAGCCTCGCTACTGTATGAGTTTGCCGATGAGGCGTCCTTACACACGGCGATTATGGCAAGATGTTAATTCCGCTATTTCCCCGCTGGCAAAATCAAATTTTGCTGCGAAGAATGTCCGTTAGGAAGCTTAAAAAAGTACGATAGATGTTTTTAAACCCGATTGAAGTCTTGATAGCCCTTACATTTGAGTGAGAAATGACACCTCCTTAAAGGAGGCGTTCCAGCGGTCATCTCATGGAGCTCCGTGAAAGTCTAAAATCCAGTAGCCAATCAGAATCGATACCCTGTATGGCGAGAATATTTTATATACAGGGACTCTACAGGAAGCAGCTAGGGTGAAAATCTTCTTTGGACTACGTAATACCCATTTAAATCAATGCAAACATGCTGATCACAAACCGAAATCTGCCAACGCAGAGTGTGCGACAAACTAAATGTGAATGTGAAAATCCAAAGCAGTCAAATCCCATGCGATCCCGAATCATCCGAGCCTTCTGGAAAATTTATTCAGATTGGTGTCATAGAGAGAGAAGGGAAGAGAGAGAGAAAGAGAGAGCGAGAGAAGAAGAAGAGAAAGAGAGAGATAGAGAGAGAGAGAGAGAGAGAGAGAGAGAGAGAGAGAGAGAGAGAGAGAGAGAGAGAGATAACGGTTTCCGTAGCAAAGGAAAATCAGACTATCCGGCATCTGGAGAATCGGAGAGGCATTACACGCATTTGAGATCCCTAGGCGAGATGAATATAGTGAATGGATGAAGGGGGGAGGGGGGGGGTTGTTGGGAAGTTTAGAGTTGACAGGAGGTGATGAGAAAGTGAGGGAGGGAGACGAGTGGCCCGGGCTTAATTTTAAGCCTCATTCGATTAATTTCGTTGCGCGAGATATATAATATAACGCTCACAGAGCATAATCGTTCTGCCTTTAGTATTTACACCGTTACAGCGCATTAACCAACAAAACGACCGCACTTCGAAACTTACTGGAACAAAATTACGACGAATAGATTATTTCAAAAGAAAATTTATGTGTAGCAAAACAAAAAATAGAAACTGCTAGCTGTTAACATTATCTATAAATGCAATCGCGTACCTTGATCACTGTAAGTATTAATATTGGTCTGAATTACGAATTTGTGTATTGAATAGAAATAAGACGCAAGTTAGTCCACAAATACAGGATGTCTAAGGTTTAAAGGCATGCTGTTGGGTATTGGGGGGGGGGGGGGCAAAGATTACAGATTTTGAAATGTGAATAGTTAAATTTTGATTACCGGAGGACGATGAATGCAAGATAAATGGAGGCTGAAAAATTACTTTTAATTTTGATTTGAAAATTGGAATAAATGAGGTTTCCATCGATCGAAAGTCGAGATTATTGATTTGAATAAATTAAGAAGAATGGCTTTTTTGAGATGTACTCAGAGACGCGGCTTTCGGACGCACATACGTTCACTTTATTTGTTGTGACGTAGCAAGTAATTTGGCAACATTGTAATGCGTCCATTTAAGTGTGAAAGGTCGAATGCGAAGGTGTTCACCAAACACCCAATAGTTCGATCATTTTCATGGGATTAAATGGCCACATTTCAACGTTGCCAAATTGCACGCTACGCCACTGTTTTTGTCTTCACTTTCAGAGGGAAAGTGGTCTATGGTCTTACCGAGCGATTTCTGAAACCGCGGCGAATTTGATTTTTCCTATCGCGGCTATGAGACGTTCCTGACGAATTGAGAAGAAAGTATTATCGTGGCTACAGGCCGCGCACGACGAGCGATACCTGCTGATGAGGTGTGGAGGTCTAGACTCTAGAGTGTGTCTCTAGGTTGCATGCATCCAGCTGAACGTTCAAGATGAAGAAAATGATCATTGAGAACAATTTTGAGAGGTGATACCACAAGGGGTCGTTAAAATTAGAGTGATTGCCGTAAGCGTAAGCGAAGCCACTCATGAAACGGTACTTCGGAGACGTGAAATATTTAGGACAAATAAAAGGGACCGATGAGAGGGAATATACAAAAGATGTGTGGAAATGATCGTTGAACATATTAAGGTGATTCCATGGCAAACTCCCGAAAATTTTAATCCGATAGATGCGGCGTTACTTGTCGCTGGCTCCGAAAATAGCCGTTTTTCGATGGGTTTCGGCTGTATTCTCTGAACAGATGAATAAGAGACGAAAAATCGGAGTGTCGGCACCTGCGTAATTTTTTGCTTGATTTTTTAAGCTAAATACAGGCCAAATTGGTTCAGAAATAAAGACAAAACTACATGCAAAGAAAAGATCAAGTGTAATTTGGAGTTGTATCAGCAAAGATTACAGGTTTCGGTTTCACCTGTAATCTTTGCTGATACAACTCCAAATCACACTTGATTTTTTCTTTGCATATAGTTTTGTCTTTATTTCTGAACCAATTTGGCCTGTATTTAGCTTAAAAAATCAAGCAAAAAATTACGCAAGTGCTGAATCTCCGATTTTTTGTCTCTTATTCGTCTGTTCAGAGAAAACAGCCAAAAACCGTCAAAAAACGGTTATTTTCGGAGCCAGCGGCGACAAGTAACGCCATGTATCGGATTAAAATTTTCGGGAGTTTGCCATAGAATCACCTTAATAATTGAAAAAGTTAAAAAATTACGAACATATATGGACATTAAAGCTTAAAAACGAGGGGTACCACTAGGGGTATTTCAGACCTTTGCAACTGCCCCATTAGGAACACGGTGCAGTTATAAGGGTTAAATAATTAAAATATCCGGAAGTTTTTTTTTTGTTATTTTTTTTAAGTATATGTGACGACTCCATCGGTTGAAAGAAGATTAGAGATCACTATATTTTCATGCGGTACAACGATAGCGCGATGCCGCATTGATTCTGAAGGCCAAAACAGAAATAAGCAAAAACAAATCCCATCGGTATGGTCCAGTGTTGCCCCGTGGAGTACAAATAAAATGAAGATTATTGTTTTATCAACTAACTTTTAAAATCAATTGAAGAGAGTTAACAAACCATCTGGCAACATGGATGCACTTTTTCACTAAATTGAACACGATATATAGAGATATCTAGGTAAGCGAAATATATTAATCTAGTCTATGTCCAATTGTCCAATGCACCTTTTCTTCAGAAACTTAAAAGATATGACCAATCGAGGCACATGCCAGGAAGCTCTTAAATCTCGGTATAACACCAATTAGTTGATTATATTTACATCGTTGGAAGTACTATCAATAAAATAATTGATTTAGCTGAATATATTGGAGAAAATTGAACTTTCAATAACAGAAAATCACATCCCGAAAGAATGGTGTCTTCTTATTTACAGGCCTCTGGACCAAAAAACTGCGGGTTCTCATTTCGGCATTTAGAGATACCGGATTCATCGGATACAGTCATAAACTAAACTGAACTGTGTAATCTTTTCTTCTCCGGTGGAATCATTGGCGAAATGAAAAATGCCATTAAATATACACGCAGCTCTGGTTGAATATGCGGTATACCGTGCATTTGCGTATTGCATACCCTGGCCGGATATCTATGTCCCCGCTAAAGTACCTACATCGTATTTCCAACATATTTCACTGGGAGACCTATTTTCTTCCCCTCGAAGGAAACTAAAAACATTAGTTTCCTTGACTTCTGTTGACTTTCTTTGTCTTATACTTGTATAGCGATGAATGGAAATGGAATCTTTCAAAAGTTCAAAGACAGATGAATCCCTCCATGATTTCTTTATGAAGAACATGAAGCTCACGTGCCAGGTTTTTTTTTCTTCTTCTTTCTTTTTTCTTCCCCCCAACAGATCTATGCCCGCATCCTCAAGCCCATCTTATAGCCCGAGCTTTACAGCTTCACTTCCAACAGATGTGGACTCGCGGCAATAAAAAGGTGAGGTGGGTTATGATAATGGAAGGGAGAGAGGGGGTTGGTGGGCTCGGTGGGGCTCGGTGGGGGTCGATGGGGGTCTGAGATGACGTGAATATTTTAAACGTTACTCTCGCGCTGTAGACGGTAAATATTTTACTCGGCGATAGGACAGAGCCCATTTCTGGTGGCAACTCAATTGAGCTTCACCTTAAAACAGTGTTGCCAACTTTGACGAAAAAACCTTCTCTTATTTTATTTAAACCATTGTCGAAAATACAAAGTTTTACCTCATAATTGCGGCAACTTTGTACTTTAAGGAATTCAATTTTTAATTTTTTTTTTTTTTTTTTTTTTTTTTTTTTTTTTTTTTTTTTTTTTAAATAATAATTTGTATTATTTTTTTTTGTTTAATAATGGAATTTGATTTTTATCTTCCATGATATATTATGATGTCGGATGACAAGGGGAAAATCTAATTTTTTCCTTTTAGTTTCATGTACATCAGTGGCGGCTCGTGCTATTTGGCAAAACTTTCTTCACTCCATTTGATTATGTGTTTAACAATCGATCGCTGGTGAAGCACTGCTTCACTTTCGAATCAATTGTTTTACATACAATCAAATGAGGGGTTAACATAGGTGCCAGATAGCACGAGCCGCCACTGATGTTCATTAAAGCAGTGATGTCCATGTTTAGGGTGAAAAGCTGTACAACTATCGTTTGGATCACAGCAATAATTGTACAGCTCAAAGTTAGAGGGACGCTTCTTTGTTGTCGAATGGCAGGGATTATTTCGCTCTCTGCATATAAAGTGTCTCAAAGTGAAATATAAAATTAGTTTTTTTCGCTGTGCTTTTTTGTTTTTTCTCTTTTTTTTCGTAGCCGTGCTTCTCTTTATTTATTTGTCTATTCATCTGCTACTCATCTATCAATGCGGCTCTTGCAAACTTTTGCTATAAGGGATTAAAGAGTTGATTCTTGCATATCAACCTGCAGAAGTGACGATGAGAGCACTGAAAAATCACGAAACTTCACTCTCTGAATCGGGTTTAATGGCGGATAGACGCAGGTATCACGGGAGATTCCTATCTAAATTGAGACATATCTCTGTGTTACCGTAGAGAAAGTGACACAATAGACAGGAATCTCCAATGATACCTGCGTTGAACCGCCATTACAAACTTACTGTCACAGCAGTTATGTGAGTTTATTAATGAATTTTAGACTTCCTTCGGTGTGATTTTTGTGATTTTCTCTGGTTTTTACATCTCAGTGGACTATTCATTTGCTCGCAGCTAAATTTTGCAAGAGCCCCATTCATTGATTTTCCTCTCTTTGGGTGTTATTTGCCGAGATCGGGTTTGTTACATGACTTTGTTCTTTCAAGGACTATGGGCCGCTTTCAAAACAGCTTGTTAGATGTTTAGCGGGTGGCTGTTATACCTAAAGTAGTAGTTGAGAGTGAGTAATGGTTTTAAGACCTCCTTTCTCTGTAACTCTTGTTAAACCGAAATTCTATTGTTTTCTCAGGTATAACTACCAGATCAGATAGAGGGTGGTTTGAGTGAGTCTGACCGCTTGTTCTTATAACATCCAGTTGTTATAGCATTCACCCACTTTATATAAAAACAAACGGTCTTGAAAGTGGCCTTAAGAGACAATTTCTCCCCTTTTAAAACGTCATAGGTTTCATGTTAGAATGGAATAAAGATTTTATGAAAATGGTATTGAGTATTGGTAAGATTGTCCTCTTATGAAGGATCTAAAAAAATATCGAAAAACTCAAATCCCAAAATGCGTGCATGAAAGGTTAAAGGTCGAAAAAAGGTATTTCAGATCGACTCAAAACTTTTTCGAAATTTCCTTCAAATGTCCTTTGGACATCATGGGGACTTTGAGGGTCAATTTGTTTTTTTTTTGCCAGGTGGTCAAATACATAAGGCTCATATACAGGTTAAATGATCAACAAAGAGAGACTATGTTTACCGTGGAAGTTCAATCCAACTGCCTACGGGGGTAACCTCCGCACAAAATCTTACTATAGTATAATCTGATAAGCCCTGTTTTTTCGAGTTTTGAGACTTTTTTTTTCAAAAAATGTTCAAAAATGTGTTTCCACACTACACGGACGTTGCTATTTGTATTTATGTTAAAACGCTATAAATTGGCATGATAATAGATCTTAATGTGATTAGGAGCCCGAAATGTTCATAATTTTGATACCTTGATTTGTAATCGAGTTATTGCGAATTTGCGTACAGCGGCAATCGCAGCAGGGGGTGGGGTGAATCGCAGAGCGTATACACGGAAAAAAAAGATTAGTGAAAATAACCATACGGATACCTGATTTTGGCATTTGCTAGATGTTATGGTAAACTTGACCAGATGTATCGTACATTTACCGATACTTTGAGTAAATTCGACATGCAATCAGGTAACAACACCTAGTACCAAGTCAAAACATAATATTCTTCTGGTTAACATTACCATAACATCTATCAGGTGCCAAAATCAGGTATCCGTATTGTTATTTTCACCGTAGTTTTTTTTTTTCCGTGTAGGAGATTGTGACCGAGACGAAAAAGGTTCATCCGTCCGTGGGGGGTGGGGTGGTCAGATTTTGTCAATTTCTGTGTGTGCCAGGAAGTGCCGTGACTAATTGCTGACATGACGTGGTGACGCGAGGGGGGGTAAATGAGCCGAGAGATGGGAGACCGTCCTCCGCCAGCCCGATCGAAGCGCCGGACCCTTGAATCAACCCCAACCCCTCAACCCCCCACGCAGCCCCTCCTTCTGTGCTGTTTTCTCAACTTTGCACCACTATCATAGTTTGCATGTTGATTCTTAACAATTTAGCCGCGGAGCGGCGAGGTGGCGAAGCCCCCTATGAAATAAAATAGTGCATGTGCATGAGTACACTTTCTAAAGTTGTTTGTTTCGTTTGTTTTATTTGTCTAGAATGTCCACCCGCAGAGGATGGCATGGAGAGGTTTGCTTGTCCCGCTCCAGATCGGATGGGCCGATATCGTTGTATAGATGACCACGTCCTTTGTGACGGATTCATAGACTGCCCTTCGGGGGAAGATGAAGATAGACAAGCTTGTATGTTTTATAAAACGGTGAGTTCCTTTTCTGCCCTTTTTCTCATTCAAAATTGTGTACAAATTCCGTCATATATATCCCAAAAATGTCTACTGGTCTTATCAAATTCTCCGCTCAGATACAAGAGGTATGCCTTAAGGTAAATAATTACAAGTATGCTTATAAATACAGTCTATAAATACTGGGATGTTGATTGACGTGCATTGAGTCACGAGGTGAGTCTGTCATTGGTCAATTTAAGCGGTGGATATAATATGTGGATTGTGGGGACTCCTTTTGATGGATGACTCCTCTGTTTTTGGTTCACGATTGCTGATTGTTTAGCCAGCTCCAGTGAACCGTCTGACTTTGTTAACCTAAAAACCAATGTAGGACGTGATGAAAATCTGCTAAAAAGATTTTCAATGAATCATTCAGATTTATCGTGTGGTAGAGGCGATAGAAAAACATGCACTGTACCGGAAACAAGGACATTAAAAAAATTTACTTTAAAAAACCCATGTAATTTTATCTTGGAATCAAGCGTTAAATACCCAGAGGCTAGAAGAGCGTAGGACCTCTGGTAAAAGCTCCGTTTTTCGCTTCAGGCAATTTCGGCCGAAGATTTGAGATGACAGGATCAGAGGACACCATCAAATAATTGACGATATCTACGTTACAATCGTGGGCACTTTCTTATGAGATACTCTCTCCGAAATTCTATATTTCTAGCTTCACCTGCCTGCTCCGACAAACTACCGGTAGGTACAGAAAAATAGAAAATGATAGCTGCACCATGAAACAAAATACTATGAACAGAGCTCGGCAAATACAGGGTGTTGAAATCCCGAATATTTCAGGGGCGGATTTTAAAGGTCAAAATAAGACTTTTTTTCCCTATCAACATGTGTCCGGAAATGTCCCCCTTTTGAGCTACAGCCCACCAAAGTTTTAAAAAATTTACGATTTTTTTGGAATAGCGACCACTATTATGAACCAAACGTCCTAAAAATTGGTGTACTAAGGTAATTTTATGTGAAAAATCCATTAATGACCTCGAGAAGTTCAGAAGTTGAGTCTGACTACTTTTCACGCAATTTTGTACCTTTAACGGCACGAATTTTATGTTACGGATTAAAAATTTGAAGAATATAATTACCGAAATCAGATGCGAAAAACCCTCAGAAAGATTTTTGGTCCTTTTTGTTTCCTTCGATACGACGCGTTTTAAGCGAGATAAGCGCTGCACAGTGTGGAAAAGTCAGCGCTTTTACCGCATGAAAAGCGGCAGTGGGTATGCAACTCGACTCTCCGCGGCTTCTTCGGGCCGACCGCTATGGTAAAAGCGCTTGCTTTTCCACATTGTGCAACGATTATCTCGCTTAAAACGCGTCGTATCGAAGGAAACAAAAAGGACCAAAAATCTTTCTGATAGGGTTTTCCGCATCTGATTTCGGTAATTATTCTTCAAATTTTTAATCCGTAACATAAAATTCGTGCCGTTAAAGGTACACGATTGCGTGAAAAGTACAGTAAGACTCAATTTCTGAATTTTTTGAGGTCATTAATGGGTTTTACACGTAAAATTACTATGGGACACCAACTTTTAGGACATTTGGTTCATAATAGAGGTCGCTATTCCAAAAAAACCGTTAATTTTTTAAAACTTTTGGGGGCTGTAGCTCAAAAGGGGGGCATTTTCGGACGTATGTTTGTAGGGAAAACAAGTCTTATTTTGACCTGTAGAATCCTCCCCTGAAATATTCGCGAACAGTTTTTCAACACCCTGTATACCCCTCGAACAGTCGCATAATTCCTTAGTTTCTCTAGCACAACGACCGAATTTTTCTGAATCAAAATTTTCCCCACATGTTAAATCTGGAAGAATTATTGCAAAAACTATTTGCCAAATTTTTGTTAATTCCTATAATGACCGAGGTTTCTTGGTAGTTTTGGAAGAACTGACGCGCATAATTACCGACATTGCTTTTACCAACATCTTGAACAACAACATCGTTGAGTAATCCCATTTTATTTTTGAATTATTTTTGAATTTTTCGCTTCGTTTTTGCTTGCGTTAGTTTATCTTAGATTGATTTTACTGTCCCATGTGAAAATTTGACCGGAATTCCACCCCAAGAGAAAAAGCTCTAGAACTAAGGTTTAAAAACCGTTCGGGTTTTTCTGGACCTGTCCGGCTTTTTTTACCTTTGTCTGATGTCTGATCGGATTCATTTGGAACTTCAGGACATCCAATTCAAAGAAGTCTAAAAGAAAAAAGTGAAAAAAAAGGAAATAAAGCCGAAAGGGCTAAGCTTTTAAAGTATATTACGGCGAAGGCTTTCAAATCTTTCTCGAAAATGCGATTCGTTTCCAGGTCGCTCGCGTACTTTTTCAGCTTACCCTCCCCCCTTTATATCTTCGCCAAAGTCTCAAGACAGGGCTTCCGGCGAATTGAATTACATATATATATAAATTATTTGAACTATTGTAAACCCTATCAACAGAACTAGAACTGCATAAAAAATGGCGGGTTAACATTATTCCGCCCGTACATAACCCACTATTCATACTATACGCTTAAAATTTAATCAAAATACAGAGAAATCAGAACGTAATTCTGACGTATAATTCGTAGAATACGTAATGAGTAGACGAGCATTTTACAGCTTAGTTTTTCGCTAGTTTGAATTTGCTAAGCACGGCTTTGAAATGAGCTATGACGATCTGGGATTTTTTTACCGAGAAACGTTAAATGAGGCTCTCTTGCACACTTTTACTACGAAAAATTGAACCCTCGAGTGGTGGCGTGGACTATGTTTTTGCGTGTATTTTCGCGAAATTTGAATCTTCAAAGCTGAGATTTCAGTAGCTGCCCTTCTTGGATGGGAGAAGAGGGTTCGAAGTTTTTTTTTTCTTTCAAAACCTGGTAGTTACTAAACGTCAAAGTGGCTGGTTGACGATTGTCATCCACGCGACGCTTTCAAGACGCGTTTTTCTTCAAGTTTCAAAAATTCTGAAATTTGAACTTGAATATATATCCTACGAGAGAAACAAAAAAAACAAGTCGCAGCTGTAACACTTAAAAGTGTTAGCAAAGGGACATGAGTATCAAGCCAAGATTTACTATAAGGTCCATGTATACGTTATCAGTGGCGTACAGAGGATTCACCAAAAAACTTTTTCACAAAAAAAAAAAAAAAAATCGAGCGGCCCAGTCAGAAAACGGCGTTCAATTTCGCTTCTTGGCAAATCATTCTCTTCCAGCGTTCAAAGGTACCAACTGATATGTATTTTATTGAACGCCCTAACATAATTCTTTCCTACCTCCCCGTCCTTCCTCCCAGGTGCTTGGTACAAAGGGTGCAGTTAATATGTTTCCTTTGGAAGAAAAATATTCTCTTTCGGCGTTCAAAGGTACACTGATATATTTCATTGAACGCCCAGTCATGATTTTTCCCCCTCCCTCTCTTCCTCTCTGTGTCCCGGTGTCCGGAAGTTTCGGCGCGGGGAGATCTCGGCGCACGGAAATCTCGGCGCCTGATTTTTTTTCAAGTGGCAAAGTTAAGTAACGTCGAGTGTATGTAGTTAGTACTTGGATTGATTATGGAGAGACCGTTTTTTTCAAGCTGTAAAGTTAAGTAACGTCAAGCGTAGTTAGTACTTGGATCGATTATGGGAAGACCGTTTTTTTTCTTCAGTAAAATCATAATATTTTCAACTTTTCCTTCACACTTATCCAGGCTTGGGAGTGGCCAAGAGTTTTTTTTTTAGGGACCCCCCCCCCCCCTAAAGAACACTCTTGGGCGTGTTTAAAAAGTTTTTGTGAGGGGTGTAGATGGCCCTTTGTCAATTTTTTGAAAATGTGCTGAAAGAGAATGAATAAATAGATAAATATGTGGCATATAAATAGGTATTGCGGGTGTATACTGCCCTTGTCGAATAAATTAGAGAAAATTTAATATTGCAAGTTGTGAGCAATTCCTCGAAGAAGATTCCTCATTTTGAAGGAAAAGTTTAAAACATTATGAATTTTCTGAAGAAAAATAACGGTCCTCCCATAATCGATCCAAGTACTAACTACGCTCGACGTTACTTAACTTTACAGCTTGAAAAAAAACGGTCTCCCCGTAATCGATCCAAGTACTAACTACACTCGACGTTACTTACCTTTACCGCTTGAAAAAACATCAGGCGCCGAGATTTCCGTGCGCCGAAATCTCCCCGCGCCGAAACTTCCTAGATTCCTGTGTCCCTCTCGACTTAGTGTATATTTTGATAAGGTTGTTTATGGGGGTAGAGGGGAGTGTTGGATTTTTCATAAATGCGTGATGGGAATGATGCAGGGGCCTTAATGCGAGTGGTGTTCCGTTATGATGGTGGGATGGGGATGGGGAGTGTTGTGTTGTACTTTTAATTGTTGTTGGAGTGATGAAGAGAGTCGGTCCGTTGCACACTTAGGCTAGATCTTTTTAAAGTATCAATTCATGAGTAAAAAAAACCCGTAAAAATGACAATGGCAGCATCAGAAAACACAAAAATTTACTCATAAACTTTCAAATTGAACCCCTAATTAGAGGGAGGGAGGGAGAGGGAGGGAGGGAGGGAGGGGGAGGGAGGGAGGGAGGGAGGGGGAGGGAGAGAAAAAGGAAAGACGGAGAGGAGGGAAGAGAGATGAAGAGTGTGAGAGCGATGGAGAGAGAGAGCGAGCGAGAGGGTGTTCAATAGATAGCTCATGTGATTTTACCTCCATTGCCAAACTAACTTCCTTACGATAAGAATCGAATTATTTCACTTTTATGTTAAACACTAAAGAGAATTCATGTGAGAGAGAACGAGAAAGAGAGAGAGAGAGAGAGAGAGAGAGAGAGAGAGAGAGAGAGAGAGAGAGAGAGAGAGAGAGAGAGAGAGAGAGAGAGAGAGAGAGAGAGAGAGAGAGAGAGAGAGAGAGAGAGAGAAGAGAGAGAGAGAGAGAGAGGAGAGAGAGGAGAGAGAGAGAGAAGAGAGAGAGAGAGAGAGAGATGGAGAGAGAGAGGGAGAAGAAAGAGAGAGAGAAAGCGAGTGGGAGGAAGGGAGTGAGAGTGAAGGAGGGAGGGGGGGAGAAAGAAGGAAAGAGAGAGGGTAAGAGAGAGAAAGAGTGTGAGAGAGATGGACAGAAAGAGTGTGAGAGAGGGAGAGAGAGGCACTGTTCCTTCAAAAACTGCATATACTTTGAAATCATACTGAAAGAAACGAAAGCTGGATTTAATCGTGGCCGGCACGGGCACGGGCGAGCGCCACGAAAAAGGCCGTAGAAAATATAGAGGTAATATCTATACACTATCTGTATATTATACAGGGTGGGCCAAAAGTCCCGGCACCCCTCTATAACTTTTGAACGGCTGCAGATAAAAAAAAAACCAAACTTATGGGATGTTTATAACTTAAAAAATCACACAAGCCTATGGAGACACAGAATTGGTGGAATCGTGAAAAAAACGCGCCTCACGAAATACTTCTCGAAACTGGAAGCAAGCCGAGGAACGCTGAACATTAGAGGATGGCGCAAGCGTCATAAGACAAGCTGCGACTCTGAAACCCGAACAATTGTAATAGTGCATGATACTCACGCCCTAAGAAGAGTATATTTCTTTGAAATCATCATTAAAAATTTTAAGCCTAAAATATTGGTATTTTCAAAAGTGGCAAAATCTGAATTTCCCATTTTTTAGTTTTTCGCCATTTGAAAAACAAAAAAAATGGATCGGAATTTTTGAAAATTCTGTCATTCAAGTCACTGAGGAGGGTTTTCTCTATCGATTGAGCATACATACATGCATGTTTAGGCTTAAATTGACAGAATTATAGCCATTTTTAAAAGTGGGTGACGTTATGTCATCCACGCGACGCGACGTTTCGTGTCACAGATGCGAGCGCAATCACTCAAGGGTTAAGTGTCGATTCAGATGTAAAAACCTCCGAAACTAACAATGATAGCACTTAAAACTCACAAAATTCACTCCTAAATGCATAAAATGCTTCTAATTAACGGCCGACCGTCATTGCGGTGTTGGGAACTAATAATAATGGGAGATTCCCAGCTAATAGGACAAAGTCTCTCCATCAAAAATTAGGCATTGTAAACTCTCGTGACGTCAGAGCCGTAACATGGTTATCGGTCGAGAGAGGGAAGGGAGATTATTATTTTGCCAAGGTAGATTAATACAGTTTAATGCATTTGACTTTATTTGCAAGATATACCTCTTTCGGGAGCCTATAGGCGAACAGTGACGGATCGTGCTATTTAGCAATCATGTTTTTTGCCATTTGAATCCATGCAGAAGTACTGTTTTTCCAGATATTCCAGTGAATCTTCTGAAGATCGATTATTTTACATTAGCTTAAATGGAGAGAATTCGCTGTTACCACATTGCAGAAGCCGCCACTGTTAGTTAGCACGGTGGTGCCACCGGGGGGACGGGGGGGGGACCACCCAGAAAATCTGATAGGTAATCAAAAAAGTGCCGAGATAATTAGAAGAAGAAGAAAATAGTTGTAAAATGTAAAAAAAAAAAAAAAACTGTTAACAGGCAAGAAGGATTTTTACTTTTGGTGATTAAACGGAAAACATCGAAAGGGGAATCCGTCCAGAAGGTCTTTCTTTTCCTTTTTTCTACTATTTCAAGCTCTACGATGTTAATAATAATAATAGTTGAATTCACGAATACCAAAAAATAAAATTTTCAGGTTAGTGTTTTCTAATTAGATAGGTTTATTTATGGCAAAGGAACATAAAATTAATTTTTGTGCTCGTTTTTATTTTCTTATTATTTGCGAGGTGGATATAGCCTAAAATCACGCCTTAGGGTGGCTGAGTTGGCAAAATTTCGTGGGGAGGTCCTTCCCTTCGGGTTTTCAAAACTTGCCCCCCCCCCAAAAAAAAACAAGCAGGGGATCTCCAATACAATTTATGTATTGGTAAAGCGTGCCATGATATGATTGTAATTTTGTTCATTACAATTTATTTGCTATTTAGTGTTTGGCATGGTTGCGGCACCCACGCAAAACAGAAAGAGGTTGATCCAACACCCATCAGGAATGGGCTATCCTCAAAAAATCTCATAAATTCAGGGTCGATAGACCTCTTTAAGAAAGATACGTTTTATCACGCCTTGTTCTTTAATTTTGGTCCACTGCAGATGGAGGGAGGGGAGCCTAAAGTCAAAACCTTTAAAGCCCCATAACTTAAGCCCAAATCAATATTTTGACTGTTCATATGCGCTGAATAGTTTCTCTTTATACAAGAGCTTTCAAAAAACGACTTCAAAATTCAGAAAATGGCAAAGCACGCGGGCTCCATTGATTGCAAAGAAAACCATTTTCGGGCCCCCACGGGAAGTGGGGGTGGGGGACAAAACTCTTTATAATCGAAAAATTCCTCCCGCCCCCCACCTTCGGGGCGCGTAAGAATCGACGGCGAGGGAAAACGGTTAATGAAACCCATAGTTAAGCGTTTTCTGAATTTCGAAGTCGATCCTTTTTTTCAGCCTCTGAAAATTTTGGCATTTTAAAAAAAATAGGGGCTTAAAGGCGACCTTCAAGAAAAGTTTTTGGAGAGGACATATTTTTTTCTGAAAGACCCAACGTTATTCATAGGATCATTCAATGGAGAGTTACGAATTTTTGAAAATGGGTCCATAGCAAACTTTGACCTTCGATTGATCGAAAACGAAAAAGGATATCGACTTTTGGTTTTTTGTCGAAAAGTCTTAGAATTTTATCCTTCTTCCAATCATCAAAGAAAAATGAGGGTCCTCATTAGAAGTATTGAATTCAGGGGGGGCACTTCCCCTGGGATCCCCCCCAGGGGACGCCCCGAAATCGGCACCCCCTTGAAAAATGTTCTCCTCGAAATAATCGGACATGTGTTTCATCGTTTTTCAAAATTCGGAACCGTTCTCGAGATATTCAGCCAGGATCCTTTTTCAATTGACACCCTGCGAATAGAACCTTTTGAATGGAGAGAATCCATTGTTGCCACATTGCAGGAAACGCTACTGAATCGACTTTTTGGTGAATTCTACCGATTAAATGTAAATGAAACTTAACTGTGAACTCTTCAAAGAGGAACCTGAGCAAAGAATTTTTGATTCATATCCTGAAAACGAAATCTCCAAAACACACACGGCCACCAGAGGGCACCTCTTCCACTGTATTATATTATTCATTGTATACAGCAAAACGAGAGTAAGAAGCTTGCCATATACTTCGTATGGCACGCTTAAAATTCTAGCTACGCCCATGGCCTCGAAGAACACGGCCAGTCAGGTACCCACTTTGCCACCCACCCCCAGCATGTCCCTGCCTGAGTTAAGTTCCGTCCACAGCTTTCATAAAAAATTATTTTCCAGTATCTCTCTCATTTCTTGGTGTATTTAAATTCGAGGGATTTACATTGCAGAAAGAAGTAAAATTAACCCATTTCTCCTTGAGCTATGGCTCTTCGTTCGTCAGCTGCATACCTGGATGCCTTCCCGGAGGGAGTTGCTTTAATTAAGTTCGATGGCTTATAAAGGAATTTCCACGTGGGTCTTAAAAACGTTTATCAAAACAAGTATAAGCAAGAATTTAAGTAGATTAAAATTTATCTCACGGGGATAATAAAGAGAGAAAAAGCGTGACTGGCTCACGCTTTTCTATGCTTCGCGTTATTTTAGCATTCTACCCTATATTTATGTAAAACTCAACTTAAACACGAATGATGAATTTGCAATGCCCACTTATTTTTCGATTAACTTCAGTAGAAAATCCTCTGACTTTTGTTATTCTCCCTCAATTTTTGACTGAAACTTCTATTGTTCTTCTCCCATACCGTTTTTTACTTTAATTCGTCGTATAGAAGTTATTTATTAATTATTTGCACGCATAAGTGTTATCTCTTGAATAACATCTGAAATGGAGTCGATCCTTGCTTTTGGGCAAACTTTTTGGTCTTTAGTGAAATAAACTGAGCATAGATATTCACCGGCTTAATTTGAGATCAAATTTGACAGTTTCCTATGAGTAACAAAGTTTTTATAAACCTTTTTTTAACATCAGTTTGGCCTCTTTTTGCGACCCGGGGATAGGAGGGGATGTTTTTGAATCTCATCATCCCCCAACCCTTCGCACCGCTCAAAAACTTGTGTTACATTTACCTACTTTGATCAACAATCAGTTCCTGAACATCGAAAATCAACTTTTTTTTTCGAATAATCCACCTAACAATCAAAATTAAGATTGCGAATCTTATCATCGCTCGGTAGTGGACAATATCGTCTAAAAATACTTTTCAACTGTTTTACCGAACATTTTGTTTTTCCAAGCGACATTGAAGGCGGCTCTTCCCCTCGTTGGTGGCCCAAACACACACCCCGCTTTTTTAGAAAAATACTTCAACAGAGGTAAAAACAAAGGTCAATTCAACCTAAACCCCCCACTTTTACGAAGTAGGACCACCTTTAAAACCAATGATCACCATTGAATCCAACGTTTCAAAATTTCCAATTTTATCCTCAAATTTCAATTACAATAAATCATTCTATTACTTCCTTTAATATTTGTTTAATATTTCTTTGACTCATGATGAAGAATGAAGGTAAAAGTATTCACGTTTATTCACACATGCACTTTCCTAGGAAAAATTAAAACTTGAAAGTTATAATCTTAACCTTTTCACTCATCCTACCGGCGTATATACAGGGTGTAACAGATGTATCCCCCCCTGTCTAACTTTTTGAACGAATTGAGATAAATTGTTGCGGTTTGGACCATTCTACATAATTTTAGTTGAACTTAATTTTTTTGGGGGTCAAAACCCGCACCCCCCCCTAGGGGGCCCCCAGGGAGGCTATATCAAAAATTTCAAATGGCAACCCCTATCTTGTGATACATCGTTTGAAAGGGCGTAAAGTTTTAAGACTTTTGGCGCAAACCGAAGGTCGATATCGTTTTTCGTTTTCGATAAATCGAAAGTCAAAGTTCGACTTTGACCCATTTTCAAAAAATCAGAACTCCCATTTAAAAAGTTGGAATTGAAAAAATTAGGGGTCTAAAATACTTTAAAAAGCAAGTACTTTTCAGAAAAAAATACGGTTCTGCCATAAATTTGGTCTAAATTTGGTTTTAGAGCCCCCCAACAGTTGTCAAAAAAATTGCCCCTCAAGGGGTCTATCTCAGAAATTCCGAGGCACGACCCCTATCGAATGATACAATACTCAAAAGAGCGCATTAAACTGAGCATTTTGGCGCAAACCGCAGGTCGATGTCGTTTTTAGTTTTCGATATATCGAAATTTGACAATGGGTGAAAACCCAACTTCGCCATTCGATATATCGAAAACTAAAAACGATATCGACCTGCGGTTAGCGCCAAAATGCTCAGTTTAATGCGCTCTTTTGAGTAATGTATCACTCGATAGGGATCGTGCCTCGGAATTTCTGAGATAGACCCCTTGAGGGGCAATTTTTTTTGACAACTGTTGGGGGGCTCTAAAACCAAATTTAGACCAAATTTATGGCAGAACCGTATTTTTTTCTGAAAAGTACTTGCTTTTTAGAGTATTTTAGACCCCTAATTTTTTCAATTCCAACTTTTTAAATGGGAGTTCTGATTTTTTGAAAATGGGTCAAAGTCGAACTTTGACTTTCGATTTATCGAAAACGAAAAACGATATCGACCTTCGGTTTGCGCCAAAAGTCTTAAAACTTTACGCCCTTTCAAACGATGTATCACAAGATAGGGGTTGCCATTTGAAATTTTTGAGATAGCCTCCCTGGGGGGCCCCCTATGGGAGATGGGGGGTTTTGACCCCTAAAAAAATGAAGTTAAACTAAAATTATGAAGAATGGTCCAAACCGCAACAATTTATCTCAACTCGTTCAAAAGTTATACAGGGGGGGGGGATACATCTGTTACACCCTGTGTGTATACGCTCACAGCAGACAGTTCCCTGGGACTTTGGGCGTAGATATACGATACGCTTTTTGACATTACTCTAGGTTGCTTACTGGTGTCGAAGCAGCAGCACCTGGCATAGTCAAGCATATACTCTATCTGTCGGTGAGAATAAGAACCATTAATTTTTTTAATCGCTGATAGAGTGCGCGCGGGTGTCAAATTTGCACGGCCGCGGCCGTGCAAAGAGAAATCATCTAGAACTGTCTACTTTATCTTATTGTTAGTCCAGCAGCGGTGCTGCTGCTGCATCTTTTTCTTAAGAGTGCAAAAGTCGAAATGTTGAATTTGTATTCCATTGTTGGCCTCCGTGGTCTGGCGGTTAGCGCAACTAACCGCTAATCCACAGGTTCCGGGTTCGAATCCCGGCCGGGGTGACAAGATTTGATGGACTCAGATCTTGTCACCTGGGAAGGATATGGGTTTGATTCTTCTCTCTTTCACCTTTCCTTCTTCTTTTCTCTTCCATCTTTGTCCATGGGGCCTTGATGGCATATGACAGACTCTTAAACTGCTTTTAAAAAAAAAAAAAAACAAAACAAAACAAAACAAAAAACTTGCATAGTTTAATATTTCTCATAGTTTGTTTGTTTCTTTTGATTTCAGACGAAAGCGCATTTAGATGTGTTGGCAGATGCATTGCTTCGCTGGGCTAGAGGTCGTTAACTGATCAACGCTACGGAAGACGAAAGGCTGGAAACATGGGTGGATGCGGATGAGGAGGGATCTAGGACAATTTTATCATTGAAGACTCTTGGAAATTATTTTTATTTATCCATTACAAAGTTCCATCTCGGGGAGCGGATACTTTGCATGCTGATTACGCCAATTACAATGGTGCTATAGGACAACAGAGAAACTACAATTCTACAGAGATGACCGTGAGTAAGAGTCAAGAGATCGATGAGGGGATAGTACTCATGGTAATGTTGATACATATTACCATACATGATAATACTCATGGTAATGTTGATACATATTACCATACATGATAATACTCATGGTGATGTTGATACATATTAGCGCACATGATGAGGAGTATGGTTCCGACGACATGAGCAGAGCGAGATAACAACGGTACAACGATCTCGATGGAGATGACATCGATGCAAATGTTGATCCTGATTCTGCTGTCAACGCTCATTATGACGCCGATTCCGTTGACGATGTTGATGTTGATTACGATGATAATGATTTTGTTGTTGTTTCGGTGGATGCTGTTATCAATGATGACGATGATGACATCGTTGTTAGTAGACTTGCGCATATATTTGCTCATGTTTGATAATGGACAATTGAGTTATGACCAACGAGGTATACCAGCAGAGGTCAGAGGCGGTTCGTGCCATTCGGCAACAATGTCATCCCTCCATTTGATTGTATGTGAAACAATGGATTCGAAAGTGAAGCAGCGCTTCACAAGCAATTGATTGTTAAACATGGATTCAAATGGAGCAAAGACATTGTTGCCAAATCGCATGAGCCGCCACTGGCAGAGGTTCTAATACATATTTTTATAGTCCTATTCCCAATAGAAGAACCATGAGCGATCTGACTCTGGTTTGTTTGCCTCACTTTTTTTTAACCCTAAATGAAAAAATGTAGTTAATTCAATAGAATTGGGCTTCATTTAAAATACAAGTGTTTTTGGGTGGCTATTTGGACACAGAATTTTAATGCAACTATCCAGGTGAAAAAGTTTTGTTTGTCTTGGAGGTAATTTTCTTCATCGTGCAAATCCTTCAAAAAGGAACAATTACATCGATTTTTGTGTCCAGATAGCCACTCTATAACACTTGCTTTTTCCTTTAAATCCAATTTCAAAAAGTATTTGTGGGATTTGTCACATTTTTTTCTTTTTTTTTAAATTCAAAGGTCAAAGGTAAAAAAACAAAATGAGGCAAACAAGTTGAGCCTTTGGAAAAATGTGCATGAGAAATTTCCCTCATGGCTGATGCCTTCGTGATGCTTCAAAATCACATCCCACAAATCCTCTCTATTGGTATACCTCATTACCTCGTCAGTTATGGCAGTCATTTTGATTATGTAAATTGTAAATGGTATCGATAGTGTTGATGATGATAAAGTAGTTGACAATTGAGAGATGACAATGAATAAATAATGCTCCAAAGATTAGTGAATACATAAAAAAGAAGAATCTGGTAATGTGTTAACAATATGATAGTAAAAAATGGCAATCAGAAAAAATAATCAATAATTATTCGTAATTTATTTCTCTAATCATGTTCACACTTTTGTTCTTTACTCAAGCTGTCTCTAAGCACATAAGATTTGTGATCTTGTTGAGAAAATCTCAAAAAGTATGATCCTGATTTATTTCCAAGTGAGTGGATTTTCCCCATGTTTTGTTTTTTTCCCTTTTTTCTTCTTTTTTTTACACTTAGGGAAGAAGATCGATCTAACTTGTTGAAAAAGATTAATTACGACTTTATTTCAATAATTAAATTCCTTGAGCATCGTATATGCTGAGACTAAGCATTGACCTTTTAATGGGGCTCTTGCAAACTTTGGCTTCAGGGGATTGGAGTGATGATTCTTGCATAAAAACCGGTAAAAATGAGAATGAGTACACTAAAAAATCACGAAAAATTCACTCTCAAAATCGGGCTTAGTGGCGGAGAGACGCAGGTATCATGGGAGATTCCTATCTACATTAGGATATATCTCTGTGTTTCTGTAGAGAAAGTGACATAATAGACTCGAATCTCTCATGATACCTGCGTTGAACCACCATTGAAAACTTGCCGTTGTAGCAGTTATGTGAGTTTATTACTGAATTTTAGACTTTTTTGGTGATTTTCGCTGGTTATTACATCAGATTGGACTATTCATTTGCTCACAGCAAAAGTTTGCAAGAGCCCCATTTGAGAATGAGCGTTACTAGTACAAGCTCAAACGCTCCCGAAATAATTGACTCGTCGATATTTCTTGATCTCGTGTAAGCACACTGTATGCAGCACTTACTATACCTGACAAAAAGAAATAACCCGATTAGTCACTCTGGTAAATGAGTACATTCCTACTGTTGTAACGTTAAATACGAGTATATTTACCAAGCAAGCGTTCTAAAATCAAAACTCGATTAAGTTAAAAGTATTCAAAATTCAATTTTGATAGGCGAGAGGGAGAACATATTTATGTTGCTATGTTATTTCTACTTCCGCAAAAATACTGGTGCTCAATGCTTTTAAGTAAATATGAATGTTAGCTAAATTTAGTATATGAGACTGAATAATTATGCTGTCTCGTCAATGTTTTGATTGAACTTCTTCTTTTTGTTTAAATATACAGGGGCGTCATTTAGGAAGAGGGAGGCAGGGGGGAGTAATTGCCCCCCCCCCAAGGAATTGACACATCTCAAAATTTTTGGAAAATTCGAGAAGCAAAAAATAAAGAGGTTGTCTAATTTAGTGATACTCAGAGTTTATAGAGTCAAACGCGTGAGAAACAGTATAGAGAGAGAGAGAGAGAGAGAAAAAAACAAAAGTATTTTGTCCCTGGCAAAAGTTGAAATGACGCTCTTGTACAAATGCTTGTTATAAAATGGTTTTTTTAATTCATTATCGCACAAAGACTGAATACATACATTTTCAGAAACAAAACTTTTTTATCAAAATTCTCAGATTTTTAATAATCGATAGATATTTCAAGAACAAGTAAGACATCGAAAGAAAGAATAAAGCAAGAATTTAGGTTAAAATACCACAATCCACCTGTTATCAGTGGTAAAAAAAAAAAAAAAAAAAAAAAAAAAAAAAAACCGTTTAAACTTGTTGAATTTCAAAGATAATTGAAAAGAGGTCAAGGTACAAGCAGAGCCATTAGTCCTGCGTCGACGATTAAACGCAACCCGCTCTACAGGTAGCCCGAACCTCGCTCGGTCTTGAGAGATCAAAAGAAAATAAAGATAAGGGAGCATTATTTGTACATATGATGGCCGGGGGTTGCGTCGAATCGTCGACGCAAGACTTATGGATTTGCTTGTACAAGGTCCATTGTTGCTAGATGTTGGCATTAAATCGCCTTTTTGTGATGTAAAAAAGACGAATTTTAACTTGCAATCTGGCAACTCTGTCTTCAATCATAGTTGCCAGATTGCAAGATAAAAATCGCCCCTCTCTCTATTTAACTCAATGTAAAGTAGGCGACTTTTAACATGTAATCTGGCAACACTATCATATCAAGGTCATCGAATTCCAACGAAAATTATGAAAAGTATTCAGGCGCAAGTGAATATCTTTTTTTGCAATTTCCTCAAAAGGCTATTGACAACGCAAGCCCTTTGCTAAAAAGCCTCGCACCTATTACAATACAGCACTTTTTTTCCTTGATTTTGATGTCACAAAATATAACAATGATTATTGATTTTACTCTTGTCGGTGAAAGAGCTGTATGCCAATTTGACTGTAGAGATATATTAAGTTTCCGAAGAGTTGCTATGGGTGACGAGGAGTGGAACCAGGCAACGTCTATACACATTGTCCATTTGAATTTATGGATAAGGTCGAATTCCAGAGTTTCCATTCATCACCCAACTATTCGACCTTTTTCACGGATTTGAATCCACAAAATTTGTCGTTGCCAGATTGCACTCTTCATTTCCAAAAAAAAAAAAAAAAAAAAAAAAAAATCAGCTGTATTTTCATCTGAAGAGAGTTACTAGAAGTGGCGAAGCGTGCAATATAACAACGTGGCATTTTTTCTATAAAAACCCATGCAAAATATCGAACTGCTGGGTGTACAACGAACACTCTCGTATTCAATCTTTTGCATGCGTTTGAATGGACCGAATGCAATTTGTCAGTTCGTACGCTTCGCCATTGGTTACCAGATTTGAGTAAAATCCCAGTGTATTTAGCATCAACTCAATGGGAAACTTAGGGACTTTTCCTTATTTCTAACAACACTACTCTCAAAGAAAAATTACTCAAAAGTAAGACATATTTCGAGTGTCCATAATTCGGCCAATAATGTTCGGTCACAGAATCACTTGAGAAAAAGCCTCCTACATTTGCGAAAGATTAGTTTTGGTTAGAAGCAGAGGGATATGATGAATGCCTCATCGATTTCTTGCCAAATCGCCAATTTAAGTTTATTTTGTATTACTTCTATGTGAACCATATGATTCCGTATGAATTATGAATGCCGCAATTCTGTTCCGAACAGTTTTAGCGCCACTATTTGTTTTCACTTTTTAGTCAAAGGTACATACTGCTCATATTTACCTGAAGTACGAGAACATAAAGTATGTAGTTGACGATTTGACAGCAAAATCATGCTTTGAGACTTAAGGTTCGAGTTTTTTCTTTATTTCTATTTTCTTTGGTCCCACTCCCAAATAAGATTCATCAATCTACAACAGCAGTGGCTCCTGTATAATCAATTACTATTACTCTGCTATCTATGGTGGCAAGTGCAATGTGGCAACAATGGATTCTATTCATTTAAATCTATTTCAAATAATCGATTCTTTTGTGAGGCACCGTGTCTCACCGAGAATCGATCTCTTGAAATAGTTTTAAAAGACAAGAGAGAAGAGGCGAATTTTCGCGATCGAATTCCATGAACAATACCAACCTAACTACATATTCGAGGAAACCCAATTGTGTTTTTGGATGTGTTTTCGGGGCATCGATTTCGAATTCACCTCCGGACTTGAATTCAAAATCGAATCGATGCCATCGATGCCTGAAAACACCGAAAAAGTTCGAAAAACACGATCCAGTTTCGTAACATCCACTGTTATCTTGCGTAGGTTGGCAATGATTTCATATGATTTCGTTGGATATATTCGTCGCGAAAATTCGCCTAAGAGTTGTTCGAGCCACTACCGTCTCCTACACGGAAATGAAAGACTGGGTCAATTTACCATCTGCATAGCTGATTTTGTCTGCTATCAAGAATGGTAAATGCAACGTACCTTGAGGTAAATTAAAATAACCTCTTGCTACACTTCACCACAAGGTACGTTGCATTTACCATATGATGGTAAAATTTACCATTCTTGAAAGCAGTCTCCAAAATCAGCTATGCAGATGGTAAATTCACCCAGTCTTTTTTTCCGTGCCTTTGTATCTTTGCAAAAGAACGATTAATCAGACGTTTGATTAGAGCCTCGATGGATCATCAAATTTCCATAAAGATGAGATCGAAGTAACAAAGAACAAGGAAACGAGAATTTTAAAGCCAGGCCCTCTGTGAAAACGATGAGTATGCATTAATTGATAATTGAGAAACAAAATTCGGATGACTCAAAAGGTGGACTCTCAAAAGAGGCAGTAAATTTTCGGAGAGAAATAGGTTGCAAAAAATGAAGAAAAAAATAACTAAATAAATTAGGCAAGAAAAGAAGGAAGAAAGAAAGAAATACAGGAATAAAAGAAGCAAGTTTGGTAGGTTTTGCCCCGATCACGTTGCCCATTCCTCGGAATGGGAAAAACTCAACTCCCCGGCCGTTTGAGGAATGAAGTATAGTTTGATGATCGAATGCATCAAAAAAAATTATATTTCAGAAAAGAAAATGTAAAGTCTAATGGTAATCATTGATGAGTCATATTTTTAAACTATTACAATAATTTTGTCGGACAAAATTCGTCCATGTGAAACGATTTAAAGTACTTGTTCGTGGATAGTTCAGTCATATCACCTATTGATATAATTGTCAATCTTAAATTAAGGTCAATCTTTATCCAAAGCTATTTGGATACCTCCCTCCATGAATTCAAAAACTTAAAAATGCCCTCTCTGCAGAGTGAGATGTTTTTAGGATGGCTAATTTTATAAAAAAAAAAGTTTCATTCCGCCATCCGGGCAGTCAGTTTTGCCCATTCTGCGGCATGGTTGGCAATTGAGCGATAGGGACGTAACACATACATGAAACATTCACCGTTTGTAAGAAAACCAAGCATTTAGAAAATATTCTGGCAGAAAATGCCAGAAACCTCGCTGAAATTTCGCTGAAGTATATTTTCAATGCGAACTATATGCAGAAAAATGTCAAAATGCGCGCATTCGAAATCTGCAAAATTTTATTGAAAAATGCAAGAGCAGTGATGTAGTGTGCAATTTGGCGACGTTGCAATTCGTCCATTTAAACCCATGAAAAATATCCAATCATCAGGTTTCAGTGAACACGTTTACACTCGACCCATTACATGGGTTTAAATGGACACAGTATTGCGTTGTCAGATTGCACGCTACCCCGCTGTGCAAGAGTAATCACCAGTACTGAAATCGACTTATTTTTCTTAAGTTTACCTGTAATTTTCCTAAGCTAGTTATATAACTATCGTGTGAATGATCTCATTCATTTGATGAATCTGATAATTTTAGATTGATAAGTAGATAACAACTGTTTTTTTGCACATCCTTTTGATTAAGATATGGCGTGCTGTTTATAAATATTAATAAAGCCCTGTTTTCGTTTATTCAAGGCCTAATATGGACAAAATTTTAAAGATTCACAGCTTTCATATAAAATCAACGAGTTTTCTGGCCTAAGCTGAAATCAGTCTCTGTCTGAATTAGCAATCTAGAAAATGAAGGATGAATACTAATCCGTCAAAATCAGACATAATTACATGAGTACTTTGAAAGATGGGCGTGAGTCCGTGAGTGGCAAACATGGGCGGAGCCAACAATTTGGCAAATGTGGATTCTTCCCATTTGAATGTATGAGAAACAATCGATTCTTGAGGGGGCCATGGCCCAATGTCTAATCGATTGTTTCTCATACACTCAAACGGGAAGAATCCACATTTGCCAAATTGCTGGCTCCGCCCATGGTGGCAAAACCAACCCCTAAAGTTTTGACAACCTATTACTGTGAATAGTACTTAAAAGCTCATTTCTCACTCTCTTTTCAATAAGACTTCCCCTAATTTTGAGGTTATGATTATGATCTCTAATATATGCAGAATCTAAAAAATTGATGGGTGGAAAAAAGGCGTATATGCATTCACACTCACACTCACAACCCTTTTCTACGCATTTACTGAACAAACAAAACAAAACAAAAACTCGGACAAAAACGCCTCGCCAGGACAGACAAAATCAAAAAAATCCCACCTGAAGCTTTTTGTCTTTTGAAAAAATTTTCACATGGAGAAATAAAAATCAGTAAGGTTTCCTCTGAACAGTGGCGGCTCGGGAAATGTGGGAGCAAGAGATTCTCTCTCCATTTAAACCTACGTCAAATATAATGGATCCTCAGGAGCCACTGAATCCCCAAGCAATTGGGACTTTTGCTTAAATTAAAATGGTAAAAAGTGGTTGCCAAATAGTACGAGCCACCCCTGACTTCGAGAACTACCAGTACCAGTCAAGAAATAAAACATTCCAATCTCTTTGTTGATCATTGGTTGATGACGATTTCTACATTCTTAACAAAAAAGAAGTGGGTTTATTTTTTTATCGAAGAACGAGTGGATATTATGCACATGCTACTATTAAATATTGAAAGTTTCACAAATTTTGTTTCGTTAAAAATTTTCGATTAATTTATTTGTTTATTTATTTATCTTTTTGTACATCTAATTATTCCTTTATTTGTTTAAATATTTTTGAATTTAATAATTTATTTATCTACTTATCTTTTCGTTTATCTATCTAATTATTTATTCATTTGTTTATTTTTTGACTAGGAAAAAATTGATTTTTACTCGTTATTTTTAGTTCAGTTCGGTTATTAAAAACACAAACTACAATGACTCTTCAACATACTTTCTCTCCGAGAATGTCTCGAAACATTATTTAAGCAACGTTGCCACTCACAAGATGGCTGATTCAGGGGCAGTTCGTGATTTGCATTTTATCAATATCCCCTCTATATAAGACCGAACAAAAGAATCGATTGAAATGGAGTTCCAAACGATCGATTCTTTTGCAAAGGTTCTAGAGGGAGATAAGCGATCGATTGATTGTTCACGAGCCTCCAATGGGCTGATTTGAGAAAAAAATCGTTCCAGAATATCAGACTTTGGTGAATCAATAATTTTTTCAAATTATAAACTCTGTTCATTTATTTACTCTCCGATAGGAAATTGCAGTCAACTTTATGATGGGTCTTTTGTACACTTTCACTACAGCTATATAGAGTATATGGGACTTTTGCTATATGCTATCGAATAGTTGATTATTATTGATTAAACTTCGGAGAAAATTTGATGAGCACAACAAGAAAGTACAGAATTCACTCACCGACTCACAAAATGACTTTAAAAATAATGGTAGATTGGTAGAAAAGGCATGTCTGCGATTTTATGAAAAGATTGTGAAGGTCGTCTTTGGTGCGTTCATCAGGTTTTTTTTTCATTTGGGGGGGGGGGGGGCTGAAATCCGCGAGAAAAAATCTTGCGCCTTACTGCTGCACGAATGAAAAGTGTACAAAAGAGCCATTTTGAAGAGTCGCTCGGTGCTTTTGCAATGTTCCATTCGTTTTCTATTTTTATTATAATTCATTTATTTTATTTTTTTTTTAATTAGCAATAATATATTTCTTTTCTTTTAAGATTATACCAAATGATTGATATTTTGATTTGAACAAAAATGATTACATCCAAAGCTTTTCCGCTTCCAATGTTTTTTAGAGATTTTCCTCCATGACCCAAAGAAACGTCACGTATAGCTATCTTATAAATGATTCAAGTTTGAATTTTCAATAATTATCTTATTTCTAAGCTCAAGTCTTGGAGAATAGGTATGGCAAGAAAACGAAGGTGGCAAACGATGACGGTCCGTCAAATATGAATTACTCGTAAGATATGGACTTTTAAAAACATGACGGAATTTTGTCAAATCGCTTCCTCCACGGGCCCTTTGCAATCTTCTTTCCATTTTGGATACTGTTTGCGACCGTAGGGGCCGAGTTTGTAGATAGTATGGCTGATGACGAAAATAAATAAGATTTAAATTAAATTAACTGATTGATAATTATTAGGATCTAAGCCTTTAGTGACCAGGTTCCTGATGGACAAAACAACGCTAGATCGTTTAAATAAAGCGCAGGATAGTTAAATATTTATACTCCGCAATGTTCATTTTGCCTATCCATCCAAGTGAAGGCGACTGAGGGTGGATTACTTTGAAATTGCTTTTATTGTCAGTAAGAAATTTAAATTTTGTAAAACAGATCTCGTCACGAGAACGATTATTGTCTAATGTGGTCACGAAAGGGTTAACACGAAATCTTGGAAAAAGAAAGAAGCATTATTATTTAATGAGAGAAAAGTTTCCAATTTTTACCTAACGGTCAGGGTGAAATTGCAAAAACAAATTTATTGGATAAATTGCCTCACTTTCGGAGAAATCAGTACCAAAAGTTGAGGAGTATTTCTCCAACATTGTCAATATTTTCTTGATTGGGGATAATTCCTCTACTTTTGGTCCTTTTATTTTTCATAAAATCGAGGCAATTTTCCCAAAATTCCTCGATGGAACATCATACTTACCCGCCATTAAGGAAATATCGGAGGCTTTTCTCTCGGTGCTTACAAACAAGTCGTGATTTCAGGAATAAGTACCTACAATGAGATAGGAGTTTTTCAGGCACGCAATGCCGACCCATGCGGTTACTATGTTCAGTCTTGTGACAGTGATGGTACATTGTTTTACGATGCGATAGAAAATTGATCTTGTCTATCATGCAAACCTATTACTTTGTACGACGATTTTTCTTATCCAAATTCATCTCGATTTTTATCGCAATCCATTGTGATGGCGATACAAATATGAAATCAACAATGAAATTAACTTCAATCCGCATTTACAATGTTTGAATGGAGACATATTGCAATCGTTTAGGCAGTGGTAGTAGGTACTATCCGTGTTACATATTGCAAACCCAAGAAACACAAGCGGATCCAGGATATTGTCCTCCTCTCTCCCTCTCTCTGATCATTTGAATGAATGTGTTAAAGAAGGATGAAAAACGAGGTCTAAAGTCATGCGACTGCCCCTGATATTTTCTTTTCTAACACTCGCGTTCGAATGGGAGGAGAGAGAGAAGGACGAATTCTTGGATCTGCCAATGCCAAGAAACTTGTGTTTTATTAAGTTGTTCCGGATTGTGCATACATTAATCGAGATAAATACAGTGAAAATGCTGAATTCAAATCGTTTCAAGTCAAAGTCATGGTAACCCAAGCCCAAGGTGGACTCACTCTTACAATTTTCCCCGACTGATTTTATTTCCTTTTTTCCCCCTCTTTCCCTTCCCTCTACTTTTTTTTTTTTTTTTTTTTTTTTTGGATCTTAATGTTTGCATCGATGAAGCTAGAAACATGCTAACTACAACTTGTTTGACTTGTGTAAAACGGAGCAATATTAGTTCTATTAAATCTCTTTGAATCTTCCAGAAGTAGGTAATACAACTCCTGAGAATGTTTACTTTCTTGTCGGAATTTTTTTCTCACCACCTAAAAAACACATATCATAAAGGTTTAAGCTATCTCTTGAATGAATAATACAGTTTTGAGACATTACCGGAGTAGGCCAAATAACCAGTGGCGGCCTCTAAACAATCGAATTTTGTTTTTTCTTTAATTTGAACCTGAATATAAAAGTCCCTATTATTTGGAGGTTTCAAGTATTAACCTCCAAGGTACCGGCTCTTTTCAAAAGGGTTTTTTTAAAAAAAAAAAAAAAACAAAAAACAAGAAAACAAAAAAAAAAGTAAAAAATAAAAAATAAACAAAAGAAGGTGTATCGCGATACATTGAAATTGATTAGCCGCCACTGCAAATAACTATCGACACACGTTATATGTTATTATCTGCACCTCTTGTTTCATCTTTCTGTGTTTTTCCCCCGATTCTATCAAATTGTATCAAATTCGTGTCTGTTACCTAAGTTATATTTTAACCCTTACATTACCAACCATTTTTTTTACACCACTTACCAAACCGGGCCTCGGAGGCCCGTGTGTAAATCTTATGGGGTTTGCATATTTTCCATGTTTTTTTTTGTTTTTCTTCAATTTTCAGTATCTAATATTCATGAATGCCTTTTTTACTGCATAAAAATGATTCTTCCTTGTCAGAATTATTAAAATTCTTAGTCAATACATATTTTCTTCTGCTTGGACCCACTCCCCCCCCCCTTATTACAAAATGTTTGAAAACTTTGATTTTTGCTTTATTCGTAGGTGCAGCTTATTTCATTTCTATTTGATTTTCCAAGAGATATTGTTTAATTTTATTATTTATTATTTTCAATATTATAATAATAAATAGTTTGCAGTATCCTTCAAAGGTACTTATGAGGGTGAGAGTGGGGAAGGGAGAGGGATTATAAAGGAAAATACTCAAATGCTAGCCAGTCCGATAAAATAAAGATTGAGACTATCTCTGATGTTTTAGCTCCAACTTTACTTTCTCTTCCCATTTTATTTTTATAGAAGCTTTTTCTCCTCCTCTTCCTCCTCCCCTCACCCTAACCCTTCAACAATTCAATCAACCTTCCAACAGCTCCTTTCTTGCTTCTTTCATAAACAGTGGCGTCATTTCGGGTTCGGCTTGGGGGGGGGGGGCAAAATGTGATGACCTTTTTTTTTTTTTTTTTTTTTTTTTTTGCTCATCAATGTTATTTTAGACACTCTACAGTCCTGCATATCCTATATTTACGGCCCTAAATTCCAACGAAACTCGTTACTGACCAAATTTTAGCTCAAAACTTTTTTCTTCTCCTAAAAAAAAAAAAAAAAAAAAAAAAAAGGTCATCACTTTTTCACTTTTGGCCGACCCTTGGGGGGGGGGCCATCGCCCCCCCTGCCCCCCCCCGCAAATGACGCTACTGTTCATAAATGGTAAAGAAAAGGGCTAATTCAAAAAAAAAGAAAAAAAAGAAATAAATTGACATATTCATATTCCTGAAAAAAGCAAGTAAAACGTATGGTAAAACAAAGGAGCCTGCTTGACTTGTCCAATAGAAATATTGTACATAACTTGAATATTTTTTTTTTTTTTTTTTTTAATTTACTGAAATTTATTTCGCTGCGCACGAAACTTCACACTTTTTGCTTTTTTATTTTTTAGTCCCAGTAACTTTTACGTTTTCTTCGTTTTAAATTTGGTTTCAAACAAATAGAGAAAAAAAACAACAAAAGCTTGTTTCTATAAAAATTTTATTGGAAAAAGCCTTGTTTCCATTATTATCATTTTCAGTCAAAGGACGCTTCACAGCCACACAGCATAACTCCATTGCAAAGCGCGTCTCTCTTTTCAATAAGGTGCTTTTACTGTGCATTATCATTTGTGGCGTAATAAGCTGATCGGCTAAATGTCTTAAAAAAATGCTATGACAGTTGCGGATGCTATGCCAATTAAGTTCTGGATGTTGCACTTCAAATATCCGAAACACATTCACTCCAGCAATATCTAGAATATATAAAAACTAACGGCCGCCTTCTTGACAGACGCTTTACTGAGTATGTCCGAGCCATTTGGTGAACTAGATCAACGCCCCCTTTTGTCTTATTATAATATGGTCATAAAATGGTCTCGTTGATTATCAGTTTATCAGGTTTTGTTGATTTTCACATGACCTCAAAATTTAAAACAATAATAAACTCTAGTGCCAACTGTCTTGGCCAAAGAAAACTAAAATTCCCACTAAATTGATAGTCGGGCCTGAGGGGCCCACGTTGGTAAGTGTAGGGGTAGCGATGAAAAAAGAATTCCTACACCTAGAGATTTTTTTGTTGTTGTTTTAATTTATTAAATTTAGGTTTCTGAGGGTTTTTTTAGAGATGTCACAAAAGCTCAAATTTTTCAAACGATTAGAACGGAAACGGCGCAACAAAATAACAAGCCTAGGGCCTCTCAGGCCCATGTTGGTAATGTAAGGGTTAATCTAAATGTACCTTAATTTAATTTTGTGAGAAATGTTATCGTGTAAAATACTTTATCTCGACAGTTGGGCACTTCTGTCGCCGAAATGAGTTGTTCCAAGGGACATGAAGGGGTAGTGGTGGCAACATTCCTTCGAGCTCATGAAAAATAATCGATCTTCAGGGTGTTCAAGAGAGCCCCCCCCCCAAAATCGATACTTTCGCATGGGCTTGGAAGGGAGAAAAAAACCATTGACTTGATTTCTTTTTGAGCTGCTACTGATGGTGGAGGGCAGAGGGGGTAAAAATGACCCTGTCATTTGCTCCACTAACCAAGCGACTGTTCAGAAGTCAGAAGTTCTTAATCAGAAGTCTGCTCGGTGGATAATTTATGACAAGTTCGTTAGACATCCCCAATTTTCACCCCCTTTTTGTCGGCCTCAATCATCCTATTCTTTTTTTCGGCTGCACTGGTGCTTAAATGTTTCTGATAAACTGATCTTCCTTAACTATTTTAAGATTCAACTTTATTTTGTTTTATTATACAGCCTTAAACAATTTAAATCTCCGAGGCAATAGACTCCGGTGATTTAGAAGGAAAAAGAAAAAAAATGACAATTTTACCCTGCAAAAATTGTTGATTGTCTCCACGTATTTTTAATAATTTAAACTTACCTTCTTGTTTATAGATTTTATGTCAAGTTTATCGATATTTTCTTGTATATTTCTCTTTTAAGTTAATCCTTTTTTATTACACTAATTATTTTTGTAATAAAAATAGTAAATTACTTCTTACCTGTCCTTTACTTATTTTTCCTCCATAACAATCTGAGAGCATTATAGGCAAATTTTACTTAGTTACGGGGCTCGGTCACTTAATTACTGTACAATCAAAGGGGAGGCCGCCATCTTTGTTTGAAAATGAACGCTTAAATGAAAAGGTTTGAAACATATCGCAGGAAACGCCGTATGCTTCAAACTTACTTAAGGTGATTCCAGGGCAAACCGCCGGAAATTTTAATCCGATAGATGGCGTTACTTATTGTCGCTGGCTCTGAAAATAGCCGTTTTTTGACGGTTTTCGGCTGTTTTCTCTGAACAGACGAATAAGTGACGAAACATCGGATTGTCAGCACCTGCGAAATTGTTTGCTTGATTTTTTAGGCTAAATACAGGCCAAATTGGTTCAGAAATAAAGACGTATTTATGGGAGGAAAAAATCAAAAGTAATTTGGAGTTGTATCAGGAAAGATTACAGGTGAAACCGAAACCTGTAATCTTTGCTAATACAACTCCAAATTATACACTTGATTTTTCCTCCCCTAAATACGTCTTTATTTCTGAACCAATTTGGCCTTTATTTAGCTTAAAAAATCGGGCAAAAAATTTCGCAGGTTCTAACAATCCGATTTTTCGTCTCTTATTCGTCTGTTCAGAGAAAACAGCCGAAAACCTTCCAAAACGGCTATTTTCGGAGCCAACGACAAGTAACGCCATCTATCGGATTAAAATTTCCGGGAGTTTGCCAAAGGATCACCTCGACTACATGCAAAAGCGTAGCGTCAAATCTATCAACGTTACATTTTCCCATTCAAACTCATAAAAAAATCAAATTATTGAGCGTACAGGGGATATCCTCAAATTCGATCTATTGCTTGGGTTTAAATGGATGAAATGTAACATTGCTAGCTAGCACGCTACGTATTTTCTAATTTTTGAGCGTTTACTTGCCTTCGGCAAAGTCTTCAGAGATGACTGAAAACCATAGACGTATCCAGCAATCCAGCACTCTGGCAACTACGCATTCTTTCAATTTTAATGTATGACAAACAATCAATTCTTGGTGGGATTATGGCCCCGAGACCAATCGATTTTTTTCAAGCAACCAAATGGGAAGAATACACTGCTGCCAGATTGCTGGATTTGCCAATGCTGAAAACCACCTAATAAAAATCATCTCCATACTGTGTGATGGCAAGTTTTATGATACATTTTATTGCAGGATAGGGATCGCAGACCTTTGCCTCCAAAATGTTTTTGGTCTATTATCGGAATGTGGCCCCACCTCAATAAACTTAAACGGGTGCTGAAAAGAGGTCACTAAAGAAATATGATAAGCTTACACCTCGCAGTCGAGTACGTCAACCATAATTCCAGAAAGTTTGGGTTGGAAAAAGTGGGCGTTAGCCACTGAAATATCTTGCTCCATATCAACAGGGTATAGGATCGCGTATACAGTATACACTGTATACAGGCACGGGCTAAAACAGTCTCACCTCCATCTTTCCCTCTAAATATAGTGCTCGGTAGATGGCTCCATTTTCCTGATTCTTTAAACTACTCATCTTGCTTTTTGGTTTATGGCCTTTAAACGCAATGTCAGATGTCAGTCCATTGGATCTTGATTCCTATTAATGGATCTGTTGCAAACTTTTGCTACAGCGTTATAGAGTGATCACTCTCATATAAAATCCCATGAAAAGTCCATTGGTGGCAGAAGAAAGTCATAAAACGCAATAACCAACTCACAAGAGGAATTTAACTGAAATTCAAGATGGCGGAGAAATATCGAGCAATTTGTATGCATGCACCACGGACATCCAAGGATAGCCAACCTCACAATATCGATCACAACCAATCAACGCATACAAACTCATAACCTCCGATGCTGTAAGGTTATTAACGTTAGCCATCATGGATATTCACGGTGCGTGCACACAGGTTGCTCAATATTTTACCACCATATTGGGTTTCAGTTAAACGTCTCTTGTGAGCTTAATACTGCATTTTATGACTTTCTGATACCACCAATGGACTTTTCACATGATTTTACTTAAGATTTAACACTCTATACCGCTGTAGCAAAAGTTTGCAACAGACCCATTAAATTGTTCTATAAACACGAGTGTTATTGCAGACGAGATGAATCGTGTGAATCCCAGATTGCTGCAGGATTCGCCAATGTTGGGAATAATCTCCAACTGTTCCAAAATTGATGAAAATGATGTCCAAAGGGTGAATTTGCACTCCCATTAACTTTCATTACTGTGAAAATACGAGAAAACTTGATAAAAAACTTCTTGGTCGAAACTTCTTAGCAAGAAAGATTGATAAAGGAAACAGTAAAAAAGAACCATGAAGTAACTCCATTTAAATTAAAGAAACTCCGAACATTTAAATTCAAACTAAAAGACAATCCAACGCCAAACAAGAGAATAATGACTCTAAGAAAATTAAATTTTTTTCGTCATCAACTCAAAAAACGTTCATTATAGAACAGCTGACTCCAAAGTCGGCTGAAAAATCAAATAATGCGCATCTACACTAAACGAGAGATATAGGCAACACACAAAACGCGCCAACGCAAGCCAATTGGCTGAAATGACGATTCTCAACTACAATATACCCACGAACCTCTCTTATTGGATACACATTTTGAGAACCCTGCTAAACAACAAAGAACTAACCACACCATTAAGCAATAACTGCCTCATCCTCTCACAAATTCACCCAACAATTAACCTCAAAAATCCCAAACTTTGAGAACCTCAGGCTTTTCTATAGGGCAATTATAGCGTTTGGTCAAACGCAAAACGGAAAGTCCCAACAGAACGAAGAAGAGACCACACACTATAATTACAAGAATCATTTTGTTTGGACCGTTTTGTTCTAATATGACTCTCTACCGAATTAACGACTGAACGAAACCCTATATCGCCGTATACCAATCGTCTCCATTTGAGTTCGTTTTGATACTTTTCTACTTTTCGTTTTTTAATTGTACCTCGTAAGCGATAAATCTCGTTTGCAAACTTCGGGAATTTCAAATGATTTACCTCAAAACAAGTCGCGGCAACCAAAGAAAACAAAAGATGGTAACGGTCGTCAATGCTACCAACAGAACAGCTACGCATTGGCGCATCATTAGATAGACAGATAGATAGATAGATAGATAGATAGATAGATAGATAGATAGATAGATAGATAGATAGATAGATAGATAGATAGATAGATAGATAGATAGATAGATAGATAGATAGATAGATAGATAGGTAAATAAATAAATAAATAAATAATAAAAGGATTTTTATTTTTAAAAAACTGATCCGAGATAAAAATTTGCTGCCCCTCCCCCATTGGGCACATAAGGATTGAACGGAAGTAAACAAAAAAAAAATGCTTTTGATACAAATAATGATAAAACACTTGTTCAACAAAATAATGAGAGCTCTTCGCTCATAGTTTAACAGTTACCAACAGAGATGAGAAAAGAAAGGGGAAGATGAAAGAATCTGCTGAGGAAAACGCGAGCATAACAAAATAATAAATGTGAGACAAATAAATGAAATCTAACTGAAAAAGGAGCTTGAGGGGGGGTATAAGACATGAAAAGAGCCACGGAAAACGGAATAAAATGGAAATAAATTTATCTTTAAATGCACTCAAATCAAGGCCTCGTGAGTCGAAACTCGGGGTAAACTATTCGCATCCAGCTAGCTCAGAATTGCTTCAAAGTTCTAACACAGTATATTCGTGATCGCCTCAAAGTTCTGACACGGTATTCGTGATTCGTGCGTATGCATTCTAACACGGAGTGAGTCACGCACACAAACTGCTCGGTGAATCATCATCACATAAACGTCTTCTTTTTTTAGGGCTCACACGACCACGGTAGGCGACACACAGTGGATCTAGAGTTCCTATACATATAATGTGAAAACACGTCGTAACAGATAATATTTCGCCGGGTGCCTTCAATTCGTGGTATAGGCAATTCCAACTCCCCCGAGTACGAACAGTTAACTATATGTAAGTACCTTCCGTATACATACAAGCAGGGATTGGGAGCCGGAGCCGTGGTCAGATCTGAATATTATGTTCTCCTCGGCAGAAAACTGTGGGAAAACTAAATTGAGTTACAATTTATCATTCAAATACTGAATCCAAAGGCTCTTACACCAACAGAACTTGATTTCAAAGATTTGGTTTCGAGTTATCGCGTTGGGAGCTCTTTAGGGAGCACTTTTTGGGAGCCGGTGCTCCCAAAGAGCTCCCAACGCAATAACTTGAAACCGAATGTTTGAAATCAAGATTTGTTGGTGCAAGAGCCTTTGGATTCAGTATTTGAATGATAAATTGTAACTCAATTTAGTTTTCCCACAGTTTTCTGCCGAGGAGAACATGAAATTCAAATCTGACCACGGCTCCGGCTCCCAATCCCTGCATACAAGCGGAAGAGTCGCTACCTTTTGAACTAACCCCGTCCTTATACGCGTTAACTCTCTACTTGTAAAGGGACTCTAACCGAATCGAAACGTTGAATTACTTTATGAGTTTATGACTAAAAATCAAGATTAAGAACCTTAAATTTTAATATTGAGATAACTTAATTGTTCACGCACTTCGGGATTTGACTTTTTTATTAGATTTATTTAGACCGTTCAAAAGAGGACAATTTGCCAAGAATTTTGATGGGATACAATATATGTATGTTGGCAAAATGTCTATTTACATATTCCATCGAATCCCATGCTACATAAAGTGGCACACATGTGAATTGTGAGTGGTACCTCCCGTGAAAGGGTTAAGATTGTGTAAAATCACTCTTTTCAGAGTTTCAAATGACTTGAACAAACATTTGTCCGTTCAGCAAGAAAACATCTGCACTAAAATGTTTTTAACGCTAAAAATACTAGTCTTTTTAGCTATACATTTATCTAGAGTGGCAGTCTAATTGGTAACCCAAAGATTAAACAAGAGTCGCAATTGAATGGAAGGCTTATGTGGTCAACGCAGATAAGGGATCGGAACGCGGGTTGGCCTCTGATTGGCTGTAAGCCTGGTGCAAAACTGTTTCAGGCCACAGGGAAATTAACACGGGGTTTTCGTTCCGGCACGTTTATCTCGAAACCTGTGCAATGTTGCGTCTAAACAATTAGCACGAGTCGATTTAGCAGAATTTTCCGAACAATTTCCAATATATTTCAAATTCGAGAAGACTGTCTCAGTTGAAAAGTACACATAATAGTGAGTAACTCAAACACACGCCGAGCATATATGTAAACACACTATTGTGCGTACTTTTCAACTGAAACCGTCTTTTCGAATTTGCAATAAAAGGGCACTTATGGCTTATCAATTTGTTTGGAAAATTCTGCTAAATCGACTCGTGCTAATTGTTTACGGCAATTTTGCACAGGTTTCCAGTTTCGTGCCGGAACGAAAATCCCGTGTTAATTTCCCTACGGCCTGAAACAGTTTTGGACCAGGCTTACAGCCAATCAGAGGCCAACCCGCGTTCCGATCCAGATCCGTTGACCACACAGGCCTTCCATTCAATTGCGACTCTTGTTTACTCTTTGTGGTAACCTATGAGTAACCACCATGGAGGATTTTTAGGTTAGGTTTCAGGTGTCTTTTTGTCCATTTATTTCCATGTATTTCGATGCAACAAATAGAGGCTGGAACATGTTTCGATCCAGCATAGTGTGTGCCGCAATAAAATACATGGGAATACATGGAAAAAATTACACCTTAAACCTAACCTAAAAATCATTCATGGTGGTTAAGTAGGTTGCCCATTAGACGGCCATTCTAGTTGATATATACCTCGTTGCTCTTTTTATGTCCGAAAAAAGCCATGTGTATCGATCCACTTTGCGGCGCGGAGAGTGGCGGGAGTGAGGGTAAAATGGGCATAATGATGGAATGGGATGGGGTGTGGGTGAGGGAATGGTGAGGAAGGGGAGGGGAGAGAGAGTGGAGTGGAGGGGAGGGGAGAGAGAGTGGAGGGGAGGGAAGAGATATCTTCTTATCAATTCCAGACTCCCGTCACACAAACGGGGAAAAAGGAAAAGCTGTTAAAAGCTCAAAAAGCGTCATCACGCGCGAGGAATCGGAATGAAGAATTTAAAAAACAAAAAAATGTTTTATTCTTCCCTCGCGCTGCGCTCGCCGAAACTTTTGTCCCGAAACACCTTTCCGAACTACACTTGCTGAGATTTTGAACGTTCCCCGAGAGACTTGGCCTCTTTCGAGAGTTTTCCATCATTTTTAGCGGGGGCAATGTATTTGTATTTAAATTCATCGTCTCACCATTGAACCCGCCTTTTAGGCGGAGCTCCACCTCCGCAACGCATAGGTCTCGTCTCACCCGCGGCCCGCCCGCCCGCCCGACGCGACGGTGCGACGTCGACCACGGCCCAAAAGCGGCTCGTGAAATGTCATATTTCGATGTCTACTCCATTTAAAACTATAGAAAAGTATTGATCGTCATGGTATGTAATTAAACTCCCGAGAAATCGATACTTTTCTATAGTTTTAAATGGAGAGGACACCGATAAATCGCATTTCGCGAGCCGCCACTGCCACGATCTCAAAAACATTGGAACCTTCAAGTAAGTAAAGGCCTTTGATCCTATATTACTTCACCTATAAATATTTATGACTATTAAACTATACTTATCCTACAAATTTAGGCATAATGTAGTTTAATTTACGACGTTACACCTACATCAAGTTTTACCAAAAAAATTTAAATGGAGTCTATTTAAATAGAGTGGACATCGATACATCGCATTTCACGAGCCCCTATACTGCTGCGGTCTCAGAAACATTGCAACCCTCAAGTAGGTAAAGTTAAGTAAGCATCGAAAACGACATCATGTGTCCGCGACATTCTCCACCCATCAGTGTTGATTTTACTAACTTTTGGTGCTTTAGAGTAATTATACGCGAACAATTTCACTTCATCGTCACTATCTTATGTATTTTGTGACGCTAATTTAATAAATGCTATCAGTTTCCATTAAACTGGCCTAGGTTTTTCGTAAATTCGAAATTACGTCTTTTTAGAAAAAAATTCGAAATTCTGGAAAAAGTATGAGTTTTGAGTAAAAACTAAGACCGAATTTGAAATCAGCGGGTCAAAATACAAGGAAAATCTCGCGGAAGGGGTGAGAAAGAGGTATCTTATGATGATAAAACCTGGTTTTACGTTCATAACAGCCGGACACACCATGGCGTTGAGGCGTAAAAATCGGTTAAGGTATTTGCTCTAGTGTCACTTTACCTATTAAGATATTTGACTAACATGCTACCCTTAACCAACACATTTATCCATACTGTAGTTTTATTCACGACGTTACACCTCCATCAAATTTTACCCAAAACAATTTAACGCCTATAAGCCTACATGCATCTTTGATGAAACCGCAATTTATGCGGGTTTATTTTACCTGACGGAAAATTTCACCGAAGCGTTTGAGTCTTTTATTCAAAGAGCTTTGGCTACAGAGAGGATTTGTGGGACGTGCTTTTGAAATTTCAAGAAGGCGCAGCCATGATGGAAAGCTCTTATGGACATTCTATGGACACTCTGGCTTGCTTTGTTTACCTCATATTTTTTAACTTTAAAAAGCTCAATTTTGCAGATTTAATTACGAAATTCGGTAAGTAGTAAATTGAATGTACGAGAAATCAGAACAGCCGTTTGATGCCAAAAGCCGTTTTCATCCGCGGATCAGTCCTAAATATTAAATGGTCAGATTATATTATAGGACAAACATACATTGGACGAAAAAGTTGTTGGACGAACGTTGAAACCGTGTTTCTGGATTACACGCCACATCACTGAACAGCGAACAGGTCCATTATACGTGTAAAATGGCTATATTTGACACGAGGTAGGTGAGCCGTGCGAAATGACCAATACACCAACAGATACAACTATACTATTATAGCGGAAGGTGAGGAAGAAATTGACGGCGTGGAGAAGGTGAGGGAGAGCGAAAACCTTTCATCCGATATAGGTATATACTATATAGCTAGTCGAACACAACCTTTTGCCTTCCACTCTATGACACGTACGAGCCATTGCGCAATTTGTGCAAATAATAGAGAGAGGACAAAAACAGAAACACACGGGACCTGTGTTTCTAATGTGTGTGTTCGGGTTTTGAATTATTCGATTTGAATGAAAGTTCTCATATTCTACTTCTACCCGCGTGTTCGCGTCCGTGTTAGAGAACATATGCACGATTTCCCTCAATTATTCCGTCAAAGCGCGCGCGACCCCCTATATCACTCATCGAGTCTTTGTTTGCGTGAGGAGCACATTGCACACCTTTGGACAATGCGGAGCATGCATACTACTGTAAAACTTATTGGATTAAAGGGACTAGCAAGTGCATATCTCCGCAGCGATAATCTCTCCAATGTTAACATATCCTTTCCTCGGACACGATAAAAGACATTTAAGGGGTATTTTTTTTTTTTTTTTTTTTTTTTTTTTTAGACTTCTTTGAAAATATTCGGGCTTTAAGTAAAGACTTATCAAATAGAAAAAGATTATAAATGGGTCAGTTGCGCATTTTTGCTATACAAGTATGCATATCATGATGTATGCAAATAAGCAATAGAGCGCACGCAGTCAAAATATCTCGGAATGAGTGTTGGTCAGTTGAGCTCGAATGCAGGCAAAATGATAAAACGGCAGGTTGAGTTTTGAGAGTTTAGGTCTTTGTTCGTTTATGGGATGTGTAATATTCAGTTGAAATAAAATGCGGATCGCCCTTTTTTCAGAATATAAAAGCGCTATGATCTTCATTTAAAATTAAAAGAAACAGGCGCAGTTTCTATTAAAATGCATAATTCTATAATGCTAAATTGACCATACTTTCAAGGAGAATCGACGTAATTTAAAATGTTCGGTGTTAAAACGAACCTGATATTATGGAGAAAAGAAAATGGTCGGGGGGGGTGGGGTCTCCAAAACTGTCGAAATTATACTATCTACTAGGGGCCGGTGGCCGCTTCGCGGCCAAGCATCATTCCGTTTCGCGTGATTTTTGTTTATTCAAGCTAGACTTTGACTCGATATCATCCACTCCCTAACTCCGTTTGCTATTCGCCCATCTAATCTTGCTCCGAAGAACGAAATCTAAAAACTTACACTCTATTATTCCTGAAATACTACACTACAGTGGTATTTTCTCATGTACACTAAAGGTTTAGAAAACAGGAGTCATCATTTGGAAGGGCATAAATAGCATAACCCCCGCCGCCACCCCCTTACATGAAACTTAAACATTTTAGGGGTAGTCGTTCTCAAGAGGGCCCGATCCAAAACCGCCAATTTTTTTTTACGCTCATGGAGACGCCGAAACCCCTAGAATGGCGCATTAGAATGCGTCATATTAGCGCATGTGGATTACACGATTTAGAACTGTACAGAGAAAAGAAGGAAAGGAGAGAAAGAGACAGCGCGAGAGTGAGAAACCTGATGCATTCACAATAAAATGAGAAGTTCGGGATAAGCGAACAAATACGCATGACCGAGATCGCACACCTACAATAACCTTTCGTTGAACTGACATGTAAGAGTATAAGACATTGCGTTTCAGTAAATCAAAAATCTATGGAAGAGTGGAAGAGAAACTTAGCGCGGGAAAAGTATGCCTTCTTCAAACAGCCCTTTATTAACGACAATAATTTCTTGAAATAGGTTGGCTCTAAAATTCAAGCAAACTTCATCTAAGATTTTAATTTTTTAAGCTTATTGGACGTGGGGTCATATACACATTATATACACCCCCTATTATTTGGGGTCATTCTTTCAGCGCTTTTTGACTATCGATTTCGCAGCAAATTGCCGTTTTTTGGCTACTTTTTCAAAAATTCCTTGGCACATTTGGTGTACGTTTTAGAGCTTTTGGCTTATCTTTTTTGGGAATCGGCGCTTTTAAATGGTCGCCTCCTCCCCCCCCCCCCCCCCCAAATGATGAAATTCCTACTTTTTAGAGTTGTTCCAGACCACTTCACTAAGCTAAAGTTAGTATGACCAGTGAACAACTGCTGGCAGCCGATTTTAGCGTGCGACGCGACGGGTCTATTGGACCCAGTTTCAGCATCTAAGGTCATCTCAAGTTCACCATAGAGTTTTAGTGTGAAGTAAACGGTTAGGCAAAAATTACATCAATAAATGCACTCATCGGTCGCAATCGGTTGTGACAAAACTCGCATAGCGTTTCAAACTCTATCTCATCCACTCTCCCGTGCGACCTCCAATCCCGTGTATACCCACCTCTTTCTGTAGCACTGGCGCACGGTGGGCCAGATGCATTTCGTAGCGTGCCAAAAGTCCGAAAAACGAGGTGCTTTGTTCTGACCGCGATAATTGCCTTAATGTACTCCATATGACCCATGGGTAAGTTCATTAAACGGATTTGTCTCCAAATTTACTGATAACCGAGATACGGAGGTCGAAAGATGCATCTTTCCGCAAGGCTCACCCGAGTTGAGAAACAGGTTCTCGGTCATGTGCTTCATGTTCGTTTACTTTATGAGTTTCAATGCAAAGCTACGGCAAATCTGGCTAAAGAAATGAGTTCTACAGAGCCTGGTGAGTATTTTTCACTACTATTTTTTGATTTTTGAGCGATTATTATACATTCTACGGCAAATTTTTATATTGTTGTCAAAAAACCTGGAAAAACGTAAAAAGTGTCAACTTTGTTAGACCCGGAAAAAAAAAATGTCAAAAAATGTCAACCCGGTCTCTTCATTTCCCAGTTGTACATAAGCTGAAAAACGAGGAAAAAATTCCCAATAGGGACTTGTAGGAACAAACCTTTTTTTTTTTAGTTTTAAGATAGCTGTTTTTACCGAAATATTGAAATTTTGATGATCCTGTTTAGATATTTCGGTAAAAACAGTGATCTTAAAACTAAAAAAAAAGAGGTTTGTCCCTACAAGTCCCTATTGGGAATTTTTTTATTCGTTTTTCAGCTTATGTACAACTGGGAAATGAAGAGACCGGGTTGACATTTTTTGACATTTTTTTTTCCGGGTCTAACAAAGTTGACACTTTTTACGTTTTTCCAGGTTTTTTGACAACAATATAAAAATTTGCCGTAGAATGTATAATAATCGCTCAAAAATCAAAAAATAGTAGTGAAAAATACTCACCAGGCTCTATAGAACTCATTTCTTTAGCCAGATTTGCCGTAGCTTTGCATTGAAACTCATAAAGTAAACAAACATGAAGCACATGACCGAGAACCTGTTCCTCAACTCGGGTGAGCCTTGCGGATAGATGCATCTTTCGACCTCCGTATCTCGGTTATCAGTAAATTTGGAGACAAATCCGTTTAATGAACTTACCCATGGGTCATATGGAGTACATTAAGGCAATTATCGCGGTCAGAACAAAGCACCTCGTTTTTCGGACTTTTGGCACGCTACGAAATGCATCTGGCCCACCGTGTGGCGGCTCGTGGAGGTGAGGCGACGAAAATGAGAGGTGTACAGGATTTTTTTTTGAAATCCTCTTCACATAAACTTTTTTGATAATTGTATGTTCCATTCATACTTTTTGGACTATTGAAAGAAAGGACGATGGAATAATAATTATTTAAACCTTTGTACGTTTTTTTTAATTTTTTTTTCTTTCTCAAACTTCAAAAAATGTGAGGTGATGGATCCCTGTCGCCTCACTTGCATCACCTGGCGAGCCGCCACTGCTTTCTAGTGTCCTGATTCGTATACACAGGGCCTCGTATTACGGCATGTTAATAGCAAAATCGCATTAAAATTGAGGAATGCATTTCTGCCAAAAAATATTTCACAAAAGATGTCTCTAAATACATTTTTTTTAAAATTATAGTATAGCAGTACAACATGGGGGTTACGTGAGAGCAAGAAAGACAGTTTGTCTTTGTTTGGAACGCTCATCACCGGATGACGTCATCACCAAGTCATCACTAAAAGAACCGTCTATTTCGAAATAAACGTCGTACTGGCCCACTAATATTACTGCACAGATTAAAAAATAACAGGTATATAATCAAATGAACCATAAAAAAGCTACATACTCAAGGCTCAAGAGATCTATCGAAACTTTGTTTTCTTTTTTTTTTTTTTGTTTAAATCGGAAAAAACAGACCTTAAAAACATTATAACCTTGCCAAAACGCGAACTAAAACGAAAACAACTCAAATCGCCAACTTAAAAATGAAAAAATCTGCAACCATATTCTTGGTTCGTTAGTAAGTAGTATTCTTGGATGAATCACTTGCACATTTAAAGTAAACAACGCATTTACAACAGGAAGCCAATTATTTACTTAACTCAGTAATATTTGACAGTTTATTATTAATAAGAAAAATATAACCACCGTCTCAACTTATCAATATTAACCCTAATGTCCCTAATCATTTAGTTTCTTTATAAATTCTCGAAACCTAGCTCAAATTTGCAGGGTTATATTCGAGGTATCGAATCAATGCACCGATCTCATCAAGTCATCACTCGTTGATTGTACTATTCTGTAAATTTGCGTATGAAACATATGATAAATATCGAAGCTCTATACATCACGAAGCGATCAACCGCGTCAAGCTATATCATCAATCGAAGACTGTACAGTGCTGTCGTATTTTTAACATAAAAGCTACAAATTTTTTATTAAGTCTGAAGTGACTGTATATTTCTCGACACAGCTAGCAGCACTGTGACTGTCCTATTGAGTATATCTACGAAAATACATGGATAAAAAGTCGAAGCTATACATCGATATCATTAAGTCGCTATTAAAATGCGTCTACCCGAACGGTTCCTCCCGCGAGTAAAACATATGATGAACATCGCCATGGTAACGTCAAATCGTGCGATCGAATTAAAAAAAAAATTGTCAGAGCATCACGTTTCTCGCTCACACGCGTACAAAATCGTATGCTCTTCCGCACGTATGCATTTAAAAAAGGACTACAAAATCTCGCTTCTCTCTCCCACCCTTGCAAAACGAACTGATTCGCATCCTTTTCGCACTCGCACAACTTTTTGAGAGAAAAGTTTTTAGCATTTTAAAAAGGGACGCGGGGCCCGTAAGGAAAAACTTATAATTTTCCCGAAGCATTGGAGCCGATCCCGATCGAACGGTACCAGGCCCCTCCCGAACGGTGCAACGGTTCTCCGGGAACTTAGCTTTATTCTTACAAATATAATATAGGATTCCTCGTCTCCTTAAAAGCGGGGCTGTATAATTCATACGGGCGTTAAAATAAAAAGTCTCAGCTTCGATTTTATTGAACAAGCGGTGTGTAGCTGAAATTTATGCAAATCCTGGTTAAAGGCTCCATGTAATTTGGGCGATGGTCATTTGCAATTGGCAGAAAAAAGGTCTTTGATGCAACGTTGCCAAATTTTAGGAAAATATCAGTAGATTCTTTGTAAGAATCAATATAAAATTTACTGACGTTTCCCTAAAATCTGGCAACACTGCAATGATAAGTGATCTTGCGGTCGCCGAGTGGTTGTCGTGCAGAACCACTGACAACGGACTGGTAGCGCTGACAAAACCTTTGGTATAGAAAAATGACCCATCGAAGGGATTTAATATAGCTAACCAAATAGTTTGACCTCGGCACCCCCCCCCCCCCACTGCTCCACCTCTAATACCCTCAATCCTCACACCCAGTACTTCTAGAGGTTTTAACTCTCTCTTCAAATTCATCAGGTTTCTCCGAAATAATGAGTAACCAACACAAGTACCATACCTTACTTTGGTTCACATAGCGTCGTGCTTCTTGATTTCTTTTTACCCCGCTATTGTAAAGAGCTTCATTGTGAATTAAAATATTTGTAGATTTTAAAATTACTTTTATCTCTTTTTGAACGCGAAAATGCGGGGGCATGGCCGCGGCGCGGGGGTGGCGTGGGATTAATCGAAATTACGAAATTTCATACTTGACTCAGCTAAAGCACCTATCAAAACTTGGAAGTTGATTTGAATGTAAAGGGGAAAAATCGAATCCTGTAACGTTGAACGAGATCTTTGAAAGAAAAAACGAGAAATAAAATGAAGAACAATTCATAATAAATATAGCCAATCTTGTTATTTAAAATAAGTAATAAAATTGAATTGACACGACCTTTGATTCCTTAAGAGTCTACTCCAGAGATTACTAAGCCTAAGAGATATGGCATAAAGATTCAAAAGTGTTGCTCGACTCCAACGAAGGATGCAATGTGGCGTACGCTGGTGACCGCAAACTTTCTTACTACTGTTGTTGTTTGAAATGAGGTTTGATAGTCACGCCACAAACTAAATTAATAAGATTAATGAAGTGTTTGGGAAGTTTAATGAGCTCTGAGTATATTTTGAACGTGAATCTAAAAATCTAAGACACTTCAATCACCCCATCGGCCATTAAATGACAAACATTTAGATGCTGCAGAGAATCTAACCTCATTTCAAACAACATGAATAACAACAATTTTTACGGTCACCAGCGTACTGCACGTTGCATCACGGTCATTCTGCAGGCGCCTTTGACGGCCAACAGTTTTTCAACACGGCGGAGATAGGAAGTGCCATATCACCATATCTCCTTAGACTTAAATCTCTGGTCTACTCTGATCACCGTTGAAATACAATTCAACAAATTTACAAACCCCGTGAATACTCGGACTCGCGAGTTCTACTCCGTTTACCCACTCTGCCCTTAATTTAGGGCTAAGGTTATTCTTCAGCGTTTAGTGCCGACTTCTGCCACCAGAGCGACAGTCTGCAACCGTTCGGTTAATGTCAAATCACATGCAGGCCGAAAGTAATTTATATTTAAGGAAACGGGAAGTCAACAACTTAAAAAAAAAGGCTGAAAGTACCAACAAATGGAATATCGCAAATCGATTCTCGTATCAAAATGCGATTTGCGAAATTAGTTTTTTGGAACTTTCAGCCTTATTTTTATAGTCATCGACGATAAATCTTACAGGGACATTAGGCAGATGATTATCTAATGACTGAATTTCCGTTTTCTTAAATATAAATTACTTTCGGCCATGTAATTTAACATTAATCGAACGCCTCTGGTGGCAGAAATTTGCATTAAACGCTTTCACAGCAGAGCCACTCGCGCTTACTTCTATCTCCCAGTTCAAATCGGCAACATCGCAATGAATGTTTTCGCTCCATTTTTCGCCTGTTCGGCGGTCGACTTTCCTAATACAAAATATAATACAAAAGACACTCAGTTGGTCAACCCCTCCCCTCCCCCGACCCTTCGCCACCCTCCCTATCCATCCCCTCGCTTAGATTTCTACCGCAAACACACCTCGCCATGGGTGTACGCTTCCCTGCTGCGGCACCACACCACCGCGGCCGCCTTTCTGTGGTTGCACATCTTTTATGCCACCTACGTAACGCCTTAATCGAAATAAATTTTCTGCTTCTCTCTCGCCGTGTCTTCGTCCCTTTCTCTCCAAGCTCACTACCCTCTTTTTTCATCTCCTCACCCGCTCTCTCCTCTCTCTCTCTCTCTCTCTCTCTCTCTCTCTCTCTCTCTCTCTCTCTCTCTCTCTCTCCTCCCTCTCTCTCTCTCTCTTCTCTCTCTATCTCTATCCTATCCCTCCCTCCCCCCTCCCCCCCTCCCCCCCTCCCCCCCTCCCTCCCTCCCTCCCCTCTCTCTCTCTCTTTCTCTTTCTCTCTTTCTCTCTCTCTCCCTTTTTCCAGCACTCATTCTCTGTCTGTCCCTCTCTCTCCCTCCGTCTTCCTCTATCTATTCCTTTCGCTCCTCGAAGGCTGAAGCTTGAAGCTCTTCACAGCTTGCTACGGGCATAAGGCATGATGGGGACCCGCGTTCTTTTCTTGACCCGTGCTTTGCTCTACTCTTTGCCCTCCCCCCCCCCCTCCCCGGTATCCCTCCCTATACCTTCCACGGAGCTTCGTACAATCTCTTAGGCTCCCACAATATTCATTATTGATCACCGTCTCAACAGGTGAGAATATTGCGTATCGATCTTTACCTTGCGCAAGCAAGTGATGCACTCTTTGCCTCGATTTCACTCGCAAAATAGAAAATTCAGCGTGGGCGCTCTTTCGAACGATGCACAGTAGACCGAAACATTAATTTTACCGAACGTGAAACATGTTGGTTTTTTGCTTTAAAAACAATTTAGATGTGAGATTTTCTTGAAGAAAACAATGTTAATTGACTCATTTTCAAGCTCTGAAATGAAAGCTTTCCCGAATTTTTAAGTTATTATCTTGTTTTTCGATGTTCACAACCTTGATTTTTATTTGTAAAATTATAACCGAGTAAGTCCATGTTTCTTTGCACTGTGCGGCGCGGGGCGGGCGAACGCAATATTATCCTCGCGACTCTCATCGTGAAAGTTTCCTGCAATAAAAAATGTGTGTCACCGTCACTGGCAGGCTACATTCATGAAGGGTTCATTAGAGGTCGATCGGTAGAACCCATTGACGGTTACATTCAAGCGATTTGTTTACCTCTTTTGCAAAATCTTGAGAAATCAAAGATTTCAAAGTTATACATATGTATATATATAACCATCAAGGAACTGTAGCGGCAGAAAGGATATAAAGATATACAGGACGTGATTATGAATCTCCCAAAAAGGCAGCCATGATGGAAATCTTTTATGGACATTTTATGAACATTTTACGTGGGCATGCTTTGTTGGTTTGTTTACCTATTTTTTTCAAACTTAAAAAGAAAGTTGTGAAACCCACTTGAAATTGGTTTTAAACGAAAGTGCAAATGTTTCAGAGTGACTAACTCGACAAAGAAATCGATATAACTCTTTCTTCTAGCGGGATTTCGCACGATAAAGGAAGAAACTGACACAAGACGAGAAAAAGTTGCGTTGGAATTCTGTGTCCAGATAGCCACTCTGAAACACTTGCACTTTCGTTTAAAACCAATTTCCACTGAACCAATTACAATTTTTGATTTGAGTTAAAAAAAATGAGGCATACAAACCATAATCAGATCCACCATGCTGACGCACTTTAGGATAGAACTTATAACCTGTTGTAGACTCTCTATTGCTTGTAGATAACTGTACACCGAAAAAAATACTGAATCTAAGTACACTGAAAAAAAAATGCTAATTTAACATTTAAAATATTAAAAAAATGTCTGGCAAGTTCTAAATGCTAATTTTACATTATGCAAATGCTGACTCGACCATGGACGTAGTTAAATGAGCATTTTTAAATGTTGAAGCAGCTTTTTCAGTATGTAAAATCAGCAGTCAGAACTTGTCAGATATTATTTTAACATTTCAAATGTTAAATCGGCATTTTTTTTTCAGTGTATGAACAATTTTGTACAAGAATGTACTGTATTTCCTGAGCTTCCACATTTCAAGTTTTACCGAGAAAGCCGCTGAGTAAAAGAGAGACAGGGACAACTGGCTGAAAAATCTTATTTTTTTATTTTCTTGTAGAGTTTTATTTATGATGTGTAAAATCATAATTTGAGCAAAATTGTATACAATGGTAACAAATACTAAATGATAATACTATCGTACATCTTATCTTGGCTTCACTGAAGTCCTTAAATTGTGGTAATAAATAAGAAAAAAATCTACAAATCACTATAGCATCTCAAAATTTACAAACAAGCGTTGAATAATGTAGATTTTGGAAAATAAAAAATAATTATACAAATATGGTGAAAATTCAAATGATGTGAGTAGAAAAGATTGTAGAAGTAGATGAAGTAGAAGAAGTAGAATATCGTAACGTAGAATGTCCTTCACTCATGCATCAAGGATAGGAGTTAGAGTGAAATTCTGTTTTATTCATTTGGTCGTTCCAAATTTAAAGAAATAAATAAACAAATATTATTGTTAACAAAAATGTAGAAATTAATTTTTTACTTGGGTAGAAAATTAAAAAAGAAAAAAAAAATATCGGCATCTTAAATTATTGTATATTTATATATCTACGGTGATAATCATTTAACTAATAATCTAGGAATACAAGGATTTTCTTATAAATGTAAAAAAAAAAATTAAATAATCTTACGAAAAAGGGACAAAATAAATTACGTATAATACACGAAACGTATAAAACCTATATTAAAGCATATAATCAACAACAATCAGTAGCGGCTTGTTTAATGTGACAACAGTGGATTCTCTCTATGTAGACCTACGCAAAATAATCGATATTTAGGGAACTCACCGAATTTCTGAGGAAACTTAAGCATAGGTTTAAATGGCAAAAAATATGGATGCCAAATAGCACCGATCCGCTACTGATAACAATATAAAACAAAACAAAGATAATATAATGTAATAGTCAGTTAAATATCCATTGCAGTTCATTGAAAATCATTAATAACACCATATTTTATGAGGTAAGTGTTTGTAAGAATTCATACAGTAACACACTTCGGGAGTGATATTTATAGTTCTTTCTTGGAAATCTGCTGACCCAGTCCACGTAAGGAGTGGGTTGTTCATGCTTAGCAAACTATCTTCCAAATAACTTGGAATCTGATTAATTCTAAAAATAGGCCACGTTGGTAACAATCGAGTATATACTCAATCAATCGCTCGAGTGAACGATAAAGTCGTGGTGATAAGAATTTGAATCAACTTCGATCAATGTTTTGATTGTTTACTCTCCTGGATCGACAGTCATATCATTATTAAAACAAACTAAACTATGACAGAAGCTTCTCTAGAATTCAACTTGCAACTGGGGTTGTCTATCAAGAATACGTCTTAAAGATTCGCCGCAATATAGATTATGGGTTAAGGTAAATTCATTTTTTCACCATCGAGCGATAGATCAAAGTGTGGCGTTGGATTACATACTCATTTAGCAGGATTGATTTAGCGTGCATTGAAGGTTTTGAGATACAGGTACAAACTTGATGACCACGCATCATCAGCAGTCTCATTTTTTTCTCAATACTTTATTTACAATGATCATAAATCGGGATGAGAACTCAGTCGTCAACCTATAGCGGAGCGCTGAAAAAGCGGCTACCCTGTACAAAATAAGGAACGTCGATAAGTAGATCATTTCATTAGTCCTGTCACTGTGTTCCATGCCCAAATCACGGAGCAGTACTTTTGGGTCTTTATAATGGCAGTACATAACGTCTCCTTTGCATTCCATACGAGGCCTGTTCTGATACAGAGTCGTTGAAAGGGCCACTATTCCAAATCGAATAAAGCTTAGACTCATTAAGAATTCCATAAAAGGCTCTATCACTGCTCCAAATCCCATCCCATAAACGGCCACGGCAAGCAGAGGGGCCAAAGAGGCGGGGGCCACGACAGCTCCATTCTGTTGGGGAAGAAATGGAAAAATAGTGATTGATTATAAGAATTGCATAACTTTTAAATCCAGGCCCAATAATGTAAGGCTCTGAAGAAACGTTTATTACTAGCCGTATGAATATAAGAGGCCTTCCATTAGTACTGTTTGAGCACGATCGATGAATTGAACTAAACTAGCTATTAAGTAATTAACAATCTGGGTATTTAACTTGGAGGATTTTTAGGTCAGGGTTAAGATGTCGTTCTCTCCATATGTTTCCATGTGTTCTGGTGTCATAAGATGACTGAAAAAAATGACGTACAAAAAGCCGAAGTACGGAATTTCCTGAACATCATTACATGAACAAAATGGTTAACTGATTAAATGATCATACTCCGTATAAAATATCGCAAGGAAAATAAAGATTGTACTGGAAATACTAGATTTCAATTGAAATGTGATGCGACCTGCTTTGAAAAACGGAACACAGGAAAACGAAATGTCAGCAGGAATACTATGTTCCATTTTTGGTGCACCACTTGACAAGTAGAAAGCAACAAAATGATTCGCTTTACCACTATGTGCGCGGATTCTTCGTGAAAAATAAATCTATTTAAATTTCTTTACCGTGCTTTTGAAAATAGATCCGATTAAGAGTCCCATTCCTTCGGATGCAAGGGCCATGACTAGTCCTATGAAAAGGAACCATATAAATCTGTCAATATTATAAGGCTGGTCTGACAAAAGGAATGTTACAACGGAAAAAAGTGAACCGAACAAAATCTGAAACAAAAAAGGCATCTTATTAGAGTATGCAAAGAAGTAAAAATAATTCAAAGAATGCCATTATAATGACGAACACACTTGATATTCTGACGAAATTTATTGCAATTTTCCTTTACGTTATTTTCTGCTCGCGCTGATTTTCACTGGAAAACAGTAGTATTAACAGGTGAATAAGCACTGATTGGTGAATTGGCTAAACAAATATTGAAGAAAGTTGAGGAATTAATGAAAACACCAGGAAGGAACGAAGGATTCCTCCGTAAGTTACAGTCCAGCATTTAACGATGACTGGCAACGGTGGAAACTTTGATCTTACGAGAGTACATTTGGCGAGTTAGACTTGCCGATAAATAAACTATCGCATACTGAAAGAGGTCTCCCACGAGGGAATCTGCAGAATCCAATTGAGTCGCCATTGCCACGTGTTTTCTCTCTCAAGAGCACCTTCAAGGCCTGTTTTCTTTAAATGCGTGGTTTAGAATAATTTTAGGATAGACTGACCTTATGCGTTGTTTAGTCAACCCATATCTATTGCGACTCAAGTTATGGTACTTTGTTGAAAAAAAGTTAAGAGCATTTATTCTACATCGATGCAACTAGTGAGCCTTCATCTAGTGCAGCAATCATAAATTACCGTCGTAACCACTCAAAATAATTTTTTGATTAGGTTGAGAGTGAATGAAATTGAGTATCATTAACAGGAGAAGCTCTCGCTATCATTCCTATTGTGAGTGTTTTTAAAGGGAAGTGATAAAGCTCACGCAAAAAAAAAGGTTTGCACGGAATTATTTTTACAATAATAATCTGTATGGACACAAAATTTAGTCAACTACACGGTATTTTAAGCACGGCATTTTTGGTTGACACAGCAGAATGTGACTTGAAGCTGAAACGCAGAAATGAATCAAATGAACGGTGAATATATATAAGCGCAGTAATTCTAAACTTGAACGAATAGAAACATATTTTGCACGATATATGTAATTAAGAACGAAGAAATGAGAGAACAAAACCTAAATGGCTATTGTACACAGTAGGTCAATGTGCTGAGGCGGGCTAATGAGGGAAATGATGTTTGATATCTCATCACAAACAGCTGATTCTTATCTGCTGAATTGGTCAACAGCATCTCCTTTGCTGAACGACCAACGACCAACGACCAACCCCTTCACTACATGAATGGACATCAGCATACCAATGGGCCTCTATGGAAAAGACGGTATGGAAACAGTCCGTTGGAGATAGTTCACTGTTTTTCACCACCTCCTCAACCATATCTAAGAGCATTACAGGGCAAAGTTTAACCGCATTTAAGGCCATGGATGGTACGTGGAAGAGGTTAAAGAGAACAAAGACATGGACACACACATGCAATGTGCATGCCCATACATGGACATGGACTATACTATATATGGATTGGGAATGCAGATCCGCCTCAAGTTAGCGAGTGCTCCACTAGAGGCCAAAGCCATTCCTTTGGGTCAAAAACGGAAAAGAGGGTGGCCAGCAAAAACAAAGCGTGCATTGTTGGTACAAGATTAACACACTTCCATCATAGTACTTTTAAAAAATTTGCGAGCGTGCCTGCGCGATTTTTAAGGCATTTTTAGACTTTCCATGCCACGTTCCTACCGATTAAATTTACGTGCGCGGTTTTTGCGCGAAAGAAGATAATTTTCCTGGGCTTCAATTTCGGCACCATGTAACGATTTTATTTTTTGTTCACAACTTTTCTTTTCGTGCAAACTATTTTCCGTTTCGTTATTTCTCTTTCTATTCCGTGAAGTATTACAATTTCTGAGCAATCTATTTTTGATATCGTGAGAAAGTTAATTTTTGCGTGAAGTTAGACTTTTTTTTTGCGTGCCGATAAATCACACCCGTTTTTAAAGGTTGAACTACAGTACACGCTCTTGAACAGTTTTTATATTGCATCGAGTATTCCTTCAAAATCTTGGGGTTGAATTTAATTATAGTCACTCTTTAATTTTTAACTTTCCCAAAAATAACCTCAGTAATTTCTAAGTTAATAGGCCTAGCAAGTCACACATAGAAACGTAACTTTATCTATTATTTTTTAACCAAATCCAAAGTAAACTTTTCCAAAGAAGTACTGCTAGATATCGCTAGGAACACTTCGAACTGCATCATCCGATAAATGTCAAATACGTATTTTTCGATTTTGCTCGTATAGGATATACGCCATATAGGATACGCTGTATACGCTATAGGATACATAAGATATAGCGAAGACCACGCGATCCAAGTCACGGCCAAGCGGAGGAGAAAAACTCAAACGATATAAATGAAAACATTGATTGGTTGATTGTTCTTTGAACTCGAAACACGGCAAATGCGACCTGCTCAATCATCCACGCCGTCTTTAAGATATTTGAGATTACAGATGAGGCCAGGCAAAAAGCATCCGCCATGAGCAAAGAGAAATGTGTTGTCAGTAAATCACACAAGATGTGAGAGATATCTTCAAATCGGTGCTCTGAAAAGGAACTTTAAGGACACCCTAAACCAGATGAATGCGCTAGCTATTCGTCTCCTTCGACTTCTCTTTAACATTTTTCGAATTAAAACAATCAATTGAGGACTCCACTCTATCTGACAACAAGATAGGTGTCGCTGCATATATCGCTTTAGAGTAAATCAGGTATTGAGAGGTGACAAATTTAGAATATGAGCAGAGCCACATAGAGTCATACATATTTTACAAAAAAAAAAAAAAAAAACTGAAAAGGAGTATCACGACTTTTTGAAACAAAAGTTGAGCGAACTTTCACTCCTGACCGCAGTAAATAATATTTTATTGGAGACAAAAGTTTCCGAAGGAGCTGTCATTTTTCGTCGTCGATTTATGGATGACCTAATCTTGGGATTTATGGCCTTGTTTGTTTTCTGTTTATTTTGAGTCTCTACTCGCACTTCCGACATGATCATTCGTTACAAAACGGTTATTATGTCGTTGCCCTTTATTACTGCTGCTCTCAGTACTATCCAATATCCATTTTTATTTTCTGTGAATAATTTCCGAACGTGCTCTGTTGCGAAATTTTGCGGCGGTATAGTAAAGACACTATCTAATAATAACCAAATCATAATATAACATAAAATATCAAATATCATAGTACAACCAAAAATGAATAACGGTAAGCTGCGTGTACCCAAAAACCATTCAAAATCGACGCATACACTCATACCCCCAAAAAAAAAAAATATATTAAACTAGTCTGATGATGTCATTGGATACTACTGGACCCAGCATAAATGCCCATACATATGAAACTCTGTTTTTATGTAGCCAAATCTTGACAGCTAAATCAGGGGTCAGTAAAAAAAAAAAAAAAAAAAAAAAAAAAAAAAAAAAAAACAGGATCATTTTGAAATAAACTAGTTGCAAAGTAACAAAATTAATTAGAAAAGAACCCTTGATCTGAATTTTTTAGAAACAGATCTTTTTCTTAGTCTTTTCTTAGTTTTTAAATCAATAACCTGGAGAGTCATAGCGGTAAATCAAAAAAACCCTCCAAAATTTCCAAAAACCACCCTTGACTCATAGAGAGGCGTATTTCGAAAAAGGTGTAATTCCATAAATGCATTTAAATACCCTTCCCCAATCTGAAGTTAAAGTATACCCCTTTTATTTGGTTTTTACGATATTTGCGATAGTTCCGGTTTCCAGCTCTAGATTACTTAACGAGGAGTGGTTTTTACGACTAATTTTTTTTTTATCTGATTCCTTGATGGTGCCAATTACGTTGCACGAGTTTTACCTAACTTTCGTATGTTCACAACTGCTTCTCAGCAGTAAAATCAGGACAGGTGGTAAGACACCCTTAATACAACAACACAACTAGCCATTGATACAGATAAAAAAAAAAAAAAAAAAAAAAACTTCGAGTATAAAATCGGATTCTGTTACTTATAGAGATGGGTCTAATTTTTCATGAGTTTCTTGTTACTTAATCAGTCTTAATGATTTTTTTTTTTTTTTTTTGTTTTCAATCCAACTTGATCAGTGGCGTGTCGTCAACTGTGCGACTGGAAGCTGTCCTTTGTTTTGGTGGTAAGAGGCCTTTATTTACCTGCCGCAAAACAAAGGGTAGCTTCCAGTCGCACAGTTGACGACACGCCACTGATCTTGACTTTCTTTTCGTAACTGACAAAAAGCATGAATTTTCGTGCAGTGAATCGAGCATTTTAATGATGTTTTACATAAACTAAAAATATTGAGCTGACTTACAGTCGTTGGAAGCGATGCAACCGTTACTGCAGCATAAAATGCCTTAAGGCTGTACCATCGATTGAAATACTCCCTACGAAGCAACTTAACGTCATATGGAACTGAAACAGACAGAAATGTTACCATTGAATCAACAATCCAATCAAAATATTTATTCAGAGAGGGCCTTGTCCATTCCTCCACAAACGAAACAAAAACAGAAAACGAAAAGAAGAGCCAAAATACTTTGAGAAAAGAACAAGTTTAAAAACATGCAAAGTGATTACTGGAAAAAACATGCCTTAACAGCCGGGGAAGGGAGTCCAAGCGGACCCCTATTTCAGTTTTTTTTTCTATAAAAATGGTAATCCTGCGATTCCTATGTGCATGGACGGACGCAGGAATTTGTCTTTCTCTCTCTTTCTCTCTGCAGCCTTTGAATACATGTATTAGTAAAGGATAGCAAAGGTGGGCCCTATCACGTGACTTTAACCCCTATCTTCATCCTTTCCTAATACACGCATTCAAATGGGGAGGAGAGAAACTCAGACAAATTCCTGTATCCGCCCATGATCCAGGATCATTGATCCTGCGCTCCCGGTGAGGTTACGATACTCTACTGTACGTAATGAGAAATCTTATCGATTGTGATATTTAAACCAATCTCGCTCGCACCAGGAGGCTGATTCTACTCTTTCGGACGAGACGAGACGAGACAGTGCGAATCGACCAATCCCATTGGTTTAAATGGCGTCACGTGACAGATTTTGAGTCATTCGATGGACGGAGGAGTCATTTTATCTGAAATTAACGACTCAAATGACTTCGAATTTGTCACGTGACGCCGTTTAAGCCAATGGAAATGATCGATTCCCGCTAACTCGTTTCTTCTCATCCAAAAGAAAAGAATCAGCTCCCTGGCCTTCATGAAGAAAAAACAGGCAAATGTATGACCCAGATTTCTTCATAATTTTTACCGTATGGTTGCTGGAAATGCCTCAGCCACCGTGGCCACAGTCTACCGTGCAGTAGATTTTTTTTTATATAAAATTTTCCTGGTAGATTTTTAAAGCTACCGGTAGATTATTTAGATAGGTACTTTGATAGATATTTTAGAGGCCCACTCACGGTAGACTTTTTAGAGATCCCCGACTGATTCTTTAGAGACCTTTTTTTTTTTTTTTAAGCTACGCATGAAGAGAAAAAGTTGGAGCATATAACCTAGCTGATAGTTGGAAACTTTCCCTTTGTCGTTGTAATTGCAAATAAAATAGATAAAAGGCCCTTACACAGCAAGACGGGAGTCATGACATAGGTGTAGATGAAGAAGACAACAACACTGATGCAGAATTTGAAGTTTTCGAAGGGTCTAGCTGCGTCGTTTCCCACACCCAAGAAAATCCCACCGAGAAAGAAGCCGGAGAACATATGGTGAATTATTTGGATCCAAAGGGACGTTTTGTTCCGCCACGTCTGCACTAGTCGTCGCTTGAGTAGAATTGAGAATTGAGTGAAGAATGAGGTAGGGAAACGGACTTCTTTCTTGACTTCCTCCTCGTCGGTGAAAACTTGAGGGATCACAGCCAGTGTCTCTCTTCGACCTTAAACAGTTCAAGCAACCAACAAGCAAGATTGAAATATTTATACAATCTGTTTTTCTGTCAATGAGTATGTCTCACTCAAAAAATTCTTGGTGCATTTCACTCAAAAATTCTAACATTAACCCTTTAAGGACCACGTTAGTTCAAGAGAACACCACTCATCCGTTTCTACAGGGAAGGAAGGTAGTTAACTGTTCATACTTGATGGAGTTGGAATTGCCTAAAAGACAAATTGGCGCCCGACGAGACTGTTCATCTATGGTAGTGTTTTCATCTATATTTGCGTTTATTCGGAATGAATACTGAATCAATGTGAAATAGACTAGAGGAGAAAAACGAGTCTACTCGGACTTGACCCATAAGGGGTTAACAAAAGATTGAGTTAGTAAACGATAAACTTCAAAAACAGAAGAAGCATCAGTTTATTTTAAAAGTGTTTCGGTCCGATTTATCAGAAATATTCACGGGAAAAAACATGTTTAACTCCTCTTGCAATCATTTGATGAAAACGTACGGTAATAAGTTATGCACAAAACAACTGTTTTTAAGCTGTTGGGGGGGGGGGGGGGGGTATCATCGCCCTTCATAGATCAAAGGCTATTAAAAGTTTACACAAATGGGGAAGAATTTATAATTGCGGCTACCAAATTAACATAATAGTTAAAAGTAATTATTGTATCCTTGACAAGAATTTTGGTGACATTCAAAATAAATGCAATCGTTAAAACAAGGCGTATCTTCACAAATCCCAGAATTACTTCCACTTATGGCTAAATGTAACTCTGGTAGTACCAAATATGAATTTTTCTTCAGGCAGTTTGTAAATTCTTTCGAATAATACGAGGGACATTCATTCTGAACAGAGTTTATATGAACAGCTTCATTTTAAAAGTTTTTTGTTGTTTTGAAAGTGGTTTTAAAAATTTTCAAGAGCCTGCTTTACAGTTTGTAAAATATTTTGAAGTTATCTGAGAGTAAATTTTCACATTTTCTTCTTATTTTGACAAACACCTTTTAACAATCTTGCTTGTTTGCATGTATTTTTAGTACACGTCTTATTAATCAAGGTTTTCCGTTTAGGCATTTGAGGTATGTGGTATTTTATAGAAAGTTGGGGTGCAAGTTAAATGGATGAACGAAATCCAGAATTAAGGTGTGGCTTGAAGATACGATGAGCTGAAAAACGTGCCTAGAAGACTCTGCTTAGCTCACACATGAAGGCTTCTGGGAATAGTAAATTTAATAGAAAAAAGGAAGGTAGAAAGCAGATCGTTTGTAGCACGATTAACATCAATCTGCTCTCTCAAGTGAAAATCAAATCGAGATTTACATCGTACAAGACTTACAGTTTTAACAAATGGCTGGTGCCTTAGCTACACGAATGGTACAACTCAGCAGAATATTCTGATTTCTAATGATAGAAGAAAATATTCCTCAATAACCCCCACCCTCCTGAATTATTTGATTATTATTACAAAATTATTATTATTATTTTCGTCAACAAACCTTATTTGAGCAACCTCCTCAACTTGAAAGAAAAAGTCTGCTCATCTAGAATGCCGAGAAAATGCTAATGCATTATGGCATTGCTAGGATGTTACGATATCAATTTAATTTGTCAGTCTGCTTGAAATATCCTCAAAAAATGAACACTTTTCTCTACTGTGACCATATCGTAACGCTAAGAAGTTGAGAAAAGTATCAAAGGGAGAAAATTTTTATTCACATACATTAAGGAGAAAGTTCCACTCGCTAGGAGTTTTTTAAGGATTAAAAATGCTTTAACAATTCCAGACCTGGAATCCATTTCAATAGACATTTTAATAACATGTAATCTTATGGAAAACAAAAAATACATAATATGCGCATCAATTTAGATGAGGAAACAGCGCTGAGATCAACAAAGTTAGTCAAATATCCGTTCCTGGAAAAAAGGATGTTCAGGTCTGAAAGGGTTAAAAATATATACTCACAAAGTTTTGTGACTAGTGGGGTAGCTAGAGTGTCCGGGTCAGGCTGTGATAATTTGCCATTGTTGATCTCATGAGTCATTCTTTTGACGTTTTCACTGTCCAGAATTTCAAACACTGTCGGAAAAAAATTAAATGAACAACTGAAATAACCACGATAAATGATGATACCCACATTAAAGAGCACAAATGCATGACAAATACAATTGGACGATATTATGAAGACATTTTTTTTAAATATATATAAGGTAGGTGACCCAAAGTTGGCCCGGCTATTAAGGTGGCCCACCCCTGCTTATTTCAGTTAAATACACGAATTGGCGATAAATGGCGTTAGCGCTGAGTAGCGGGATGCTATCGCTTCCCCCACTCCAAAAATCAAGAGTATCGGGCGATTCAGTCGGCGCGAAACAGTGCAACGTCCATTTTTGCAGGTCTTCAGCTAATTTTCACGGAAGTAAACAATCGTAAGAGCTAAACCCTTAAATTGATTCCACCTTTGACTTTCAATTCATCATAATCATTATAATTTTTGGTGTAACTAGAGTCTAGATTCCGTTTTTGAACGATAAAATAGCATTTGAATACTTATTAATGAAATTTAAAAGGGGATGTACACCTTTAGGTGCATCAAAAATATGAGGGGTGGCCACCTTAGGTGCATGTTTTGCGCGATGTCAAAACTCTACTTTTTTTCAAACGCAAAAAAAAACCTCAAAAACAAGCAAATTTTAAAAAAATGAAATTAACAAATGATGACCAACTGTCTAAATAGTAAATTAACATATTTAGTTTTTTTTATCTCTCATGCCTCATATGTGCATATTGGCCCCAAGCATAGGTATGGCCAACTTTTGGGTCACTTACCTTATATATTATTATTTAGAAACATAAAAATACTACATCTCAATGTTACGGTATAGGATGCACTCCGTCTATTTATGATATAATGTCCTTGCTAGAAACAGATTTTGTAAACGTGGAAATCGGTCATTCACATGATGTACGGTAAGAAGCGACTCAAGGCCATGGATATTATACCCGTCAAGAGAATCAAATCGAGGGTAGGTAGATGAATTTGAACGCCTCTCCCTTCAAAGCCGTGTGTCGCAAAATACCAGCGATTGATGGAAAGAAAACAAAAAGCGCTCAAAAATATAATCGCACCGGTGCCGGTGGTGACGCGGGCAAGGGTGCGAGTGCGAGTGCGATGCAGACGCAACCGTGATGAACCAAGCAGAGCTGCCGTCATGGGCGGATCCAGCGATCTGGCAACTGTGTATTCTTCCCATTTGAATGCGTGAGAAACAATCGATTAGTCAAGGGGCCATGGCCCTCTCGAGAATCGATTCTTCTTCATACGTTCAAATGGGAAGAATACATGGTTGCCAGATCGCTGGATCCGCCCTTGGCTGCCGTTCCGTGTATATTTAATCGCATTTTTCAATTCACGCATGATTCCACCGCTTGAGAAAATATTACTCAAAATAGTTCAGCGTCTAACTGCAATGTACGAAAATACTCGCATTTGTAATCTTTTCTCAATCGGTGGAGTTGTCGATGATTTAAAAAAAAAAAAAAAAAAAAAAAAAAAAAAAAAAAAAAAAAAAAACTTGCGGATATTTTTAATAATGGAGCTCTCGCAAACTTTTGCTGTGAGCAAATGAGTACTCCAATTTGATGTAAAATCCAGCAAAAATCACGAAAATCACTCTAAGAAAGTCGAAAATTCGGTAATAAACTCACATGACTGCTTTAACGGCAAGTTCGTAATGGCCGTTCAACGCAGGTATCATGGTAGATTCCTGTCTACAATGACACTTTCTTCACGGAAACACAGAGATATATCTCAATTTAGATGGGAGTCTCCAATGATACCTGCGTCCGCCATTAAAGCCCGATTTTGACAGGGAATCTCGTGATTTTTTAGTGAGCTCATCGTCATTTATACAGGTTTTTATGCAAAAATCAACGCTTCAATCTCCTATAGCAACAGTTTGCAAGATCCCCAGTAACGGCGATTGCACCGATTGAGAAAATATTACAAGACCTTTTTGCTAATCGATTGTTTCTCATGCATTCAAATGTAAATAATACACAGTTGCCAATTTGGCAAACATGAATTCCTCCCATTTGATGAACGAATGAGCAACAATCGGTTCTTGAGGGAGCCGTTTCACAAATCGATTGTTCCTCATGCATTGAAATGGAAATAATATACAGTTGCTAGATTGCTAGATCCGCCTTTGTAACATGGGAAAAAAGGTGATGTCACCAAAACCCAGCTTGTGACCCCTCTTTCTAATCAGCTTTTCGAATCGAGTCCATCGCTCTCAAGGGTTTTCATATCTTTTGAGACTGAGAGTTCAGGAAAAAAAAACAAAAACAAAAAAAATTGTTACATTACAGTCATGGACTGAACTGAAATGTATAATATTTTCTCAACTGCTTACTGCTTAAAATGATGGGTGAATTGAAAAGATGCGTTTGAATGTGCACGAACGGCAGCACTGGAACTGGAACGAAGACAAGCGTTTTATTCTTAGCATCTGACTCAGGTTGACTCCGGTGACTGGTGAGAGGTGAGCTGACGGGTATCGCTGTGCGGGCCAAATCCGCTTTCCTTCCTCCCCCATATCCTTCGCTTTCACCCACAAACATATCGCCACTTGCGAGCAGAGGGCTCTGTTATTTTAATCCAGGCCATCAAACCAACTAACGGTCACGTCATATTCCCACTCTTCCTATGCAACTTCGCTCAACATTTCTCAAATGATTATAAATATCCAAGAAAGATATACTCAACGCTGTAAAAAAAAAAAAAAAAAAAAAAAAAAAAAAGAATTGGCTTGTCCGACTGATTATTACTGAAATTTGCGGAATCAAATTTATTGGCTGTACACTGAAAAAAATAAATAGTTAACCCTTGTGAGCCTAAGGTATTTCGGTAACACAAAGGACTAAGGGGGGGGGGGGGTATTTTTGTACCCCAAGGATATTTTCATGCAGCACAGTCAGTATCAATCATTTTGAAACTTTAATGGATGGATTATGTACTTAGTACCCTGAGAGAGTAATTTATGTGAAATTTGAGTAAATTTTTGCTATGTTACCAAATTTACACCTACTTTTAAAAAAAAATTCAAAATAAAAAAAAATGGAAAAAATGAAATGAGGTACCATATTATTTTTCCATTTTTGATGAATTTCCAATTTTTTTTCAATGATCTGACTTAATATTCTTAATCTACATAAAATTTCCGTAAAATTCACTGTAATAGATGGTTCCAAACTTAAAACTGGCAGGACGAAGGGGGGGGGGAGATATTTGTTCCCCAACACTTTAAATTTCTATAATATCGACAAAAATTCATAAAAATTAATGAAATCTGGTGGACGTGTTCTAAGTATCCTAACTTAAAATGTCATGAAGTCCCAAAAAATTTTGAGCAGTTTTGACAAAATGGCGTCAAAAAAACTGGCCTGGGGTACAAATCTACCCCCCCCCCCTTAGGCTCACAAGGGTTAAAAGAGTGCAGAACAAAATGATTTGCTAAATTAACCAATCATTTTGTTAAATTATCAACTCAAATGCTAAATCAGCAATTCATTTTGTTAGCTTAACAACTAATTTGCCCGACCAGAAAATCAAATAGTAAAAATACAAATGTTTATGCTGGAAAAACAAATTAGTAAGTAAAATCAGCAAGTTATTTTGCTGATATAACAAGCTGAATTGTTAGATCAACTAATTCGGTTAAGTTCTGTATATGTTTTTAACTATTTAAAATCGCTAAATTGACAATGTCTATATTGTTAAAAGAACACCATTGTGTGGTTGATTTAACAACTATTTTTGTAAACTCAGCAAATAAATTGTTAACTTAACAGAAAACCCTGGTTGATTTAGAGACTTTCAATTATTGTTAAATCCGAAAATTTTGAATTGTTGCTTTAACAATTGATTTTTTTCAGTGTACTTACACAATAAATTAGGTACTCTAACCAATAAATTGGTGCTAGTTAAAAATAAATTAGTACTGGGCACCAACTTAAATGGAGCTCTTGCAAGGTTTTGCTGTAGACAAATGGCCTATCAATTCTGATGTAAAATGCTGCGAAAATAACGATGAGACCATTACAAAAGTTTAAAACTCACACCTCGCAGAGAAAATTTAACTTGAAATTTCGGGTGACCGCCCTTGTATTTGGGCACCAACCTTAGATTCGGAGCCCAAACAAAAGAACAGGACATGAAATGAAGTGCCTCCTTCCTCGTTTGTTACGCAGCGTAGAACTTTTCTTTAGTTATCACCGTTCTCCTAGTGACAAAATGTGTATAAATGGACCTTTAATTCCTTCAAATTTACTGTTTGAAAGCTAATTCATTAATCTCATTGTTCAAATTCATAGATTATGCTCTTTTGTTAGGGGTCCGAATCCGAGGTTGGTGCATACATGCAAGGGTGGTCATCCGAAATTTCAAGTTAAGTTTTCTCTGCAATGAGTGAGTCTTCCATTTTTTTAATGGTCTCATCGTTATTTTCGCAGCATTTTACATTGGAATTGTTACTCCATTTTCCTACAGAAAAACCGTGCAAGAGCTCTATTGGTGTGGTACATCCATGATTTTATTAGTTGCACTTACCCGATATAATTGTTACCGGTTACCAATTATTGGTTCGAGTACCTAATTTTTTGGGTAAGTACAACCAATTAATGTGATTACGCAAATTTCCGTAGTGCTTCTTAGTCGGGCGAACCGATTCTTCATGTATTAGCAAATGCTTAAGTTGTGACAGTCAAGAATGCACGAGCAGTGCAGAAGATTGCTTTGATTACAAGAGAATTGGCCACTTATCTCGAATTTTTGACTGGAAAACTTTTGCGTTTGATGGTATACATTTCGCGAGATGAGAGCAAATTTTGAGGTTCTGGTGACAAAACGAAATAAAAATGGAACACTGGGAGTTAATAAAGTTACGCTTTTTTACATTTTGAAAAAAAAAAATTCAAACGTATCAGACTCGCATAATTTTCTCGTGACATATATTTCACGTAATTTATTTATTTTTTGGAAGAAACTGACCGTGGAATTTTGTTCAGAGTTACCACCGTTTCATTTAACGAAAGCTCAAGTTGACGACCTGCAGCTATTATAGCAACGAGTACTCGAAGGAATACTAGCTGTTGCTCACCGAGTATGAACATGTTGTGATGTTGCATACACGATAAATTGAAGGAACTGTTAAGGAAATTACGAGAGAAGTCCGAAGTTACAGAACCGAGAGATTGAGACCTTGGTAGAACTGCCGATGCCGCGCCGCCGCGCGCCGCCGGGACCACAACTTTAGGACGTGAGCTCATGGAATAAAAACAAACACTCATACGTAACCGCAAGAAAATGTTCGTGCATGTCAGCAGTGTGGTTTTGCATATTCGAGGAAATGAAGGCGCGTCTTATGAAGTAAATGAAGTAGGCTTGAAACAACTGAAGGTACGTATAGAGAGTGTCGTGTGGCATATACATAACTAATTAAAGGAGCTCTACGCACGAAATAAAGCAACTGCTTCTGAGGTTACGTTAACTAATGTTGGACAAAACAGCTATTTTTCCAAATCTTAGTTTGAGTTTGGTTTTGTTTTGTTTTTTTTTCAGATGTGAGACAATGCCAGATAGATTGGATTAATAAAGGTAGAAGTTATGTCTTACCAAAATCGGCTGGATTATGTGAAGCTTTGCATTCATGGCCAATATTCGATAAAAATGGGACAAGCTGATTGGGAGCTCCTTGATAAATGCAAACTCCTTTGGCTAACATGTAGATATGGTCAAAAGTATTGAAAATACTAGCACTCGGCTGATGAATGGTGCAAACGATTGTTCTCCCTTGTTGAGCTAAATTTTTTAATACAGCAACGCACTGTTTTGTGGAAACAAGATCCAACCCCCTGGAAAAAAGAAGATAAAAGGCGAAAATTAATTTAATAATTCCGTGATGTGTCTGATTTCAAAATTACATACCTTTACTTTGACACCAAAGCAAAATAATAGGTAGATTTCGATTGGAGCAATTTATTTTCAGCACTCAACTGTTTCAAAAGGTCATTGAAACAACAGCCAACAGTTGCCCACTCTTAAGTGATGGGCATAGGTTAGGTTTTCTTCATGGTTTTAAATTGGTGTTTTTTTTTTTTTTTTTTTTTTGTTTTTGTTTTTGTTTTTTTTTTACAGAATGACGGTTTCTGATGGACAATTTCAAAATTATATGCTTGAATTAGTTAAAATGTTGATTTCTAAGATTTCGGGTAGATTTTATTTGGAGCAATTTTCGGCACTCAACAGTCAGTGACTGTTAGCTGATGGGTTTCTGAGCCCAAGAACATAAATGAATTCATTCGACTCTTGCCACACTTTCATAACACGGGAATCATTGCATACATCATTGTATATGCTGGGTCTCTATTTGTTTCAGTAGCGAGGCGTGAAATTCGACAACGTTGTACTTTCTCCATTTAAACTCACAGAAAGAATCGAATGCTCCTGTCATCGGCGATGACCAGATGCTTCGACCTTTATAATGTGTTGAAAGGGGGAAAAAGAAACGTTGCCAAATTGCACGCCTCGCCACTGATTTGTCTCTGAGTTAATTTCTAAAGACATTTGCTTCCATCCTGAAGAACCGCAACTATAACCTTTCAAATATAAATTAGACAAGCCTGTCGGTCTTATTAAAGTAAATAATTTTCGGATGCTCTATTTCCAAATCGGCAAAGAAACAGTGGCGTAGCGTGCAATTTGGCAACGTTGTATTGTATCCATTTAAACCCACGTAAAAGTTCGAATGCGAAGGTGTTCACCGACCACCCAATAGTTCGATATTTTTTATCGCTTTCAAAGGACATATTACGCATCGTTGCCAAATTGCACGCTATACCACTGCAAAGAAAGTATCCATGAAAATGCGAAATAATAAATTATAACGCATGCTGTTGATCTTAGGATTCTCTTAATGCACTCCGAATGTTTTTCTCACCTTTATAACTGATACTTGGCGGGTTCTTCCAACCCTCGTCTCCGAGCTGTGTTATACAATGAGCAAGCTATGTTTGGGTTGCGTTTGAAAATACTTCGTTACAATGTTACATAAAGGTTACTCACCCTGTGCTTTTAATTTATACTGTCGGGGAATCTAATACAGTGAGTCGTATAAATGTCATTTGTTTTTAATGTTTTCTCACTTGTTTTCTCGAAAAGTCGTCGAAAAGAGGCAACATTTTCTTAACCCTTGTGAGACTATAACGGGGAAGGGGGGGGGGGGGCTTTGGCTGAAATGACTCAGGCCAGATTGGTTTTGAGCAAAACTCGACTTTATTCACTTAACCCTTTCAGACCTGACATTATTTTTGTTCAGAAACGGATTTTTGACTAACATAGTTGTTCTATCCTCATCAAAGTTGCTCCGCATACTGTTTTTACTTTCTCACTATAATGAAATTAGAAAAATTGAGAAAGTATTTCAATGGCGCAGAGATTTTTTATGCATTTTGTTTCGATACTTGGCCCGCTGCGACTAAGTCAATCATGATAATTATAAAATAATTGGCTCTTATCATGCCTAATACTATCTTAAAGAACATCCATCCATGACATTTCAATATTTCTTAACCCTATGTGGTAGGGAGGGGTAAATGCACAAAATTTCTGTGGCGTCTGTCTGTCTGTCTGTCTGTAATCAATAGTCATGAACGTGAAACCCAGCATAACTTTTGAACTACTGATCCATATGCATCCAAATTTTGCAGAGATGCTGCTTTTAACATTTCCCAGAGGGACTTTTTTTGTTTTTTTAAAATTTTAATTTTTAGGTTAGTTATGGATGAAAAATGGTTTCCATTAAAATCAATGGAAAAATGAGTCAAAAAAGAGAAAAATTTAAATATTTCAATTTTGGATCTTTAGATTTGGAAGATTTGTAAAAACATTTTACAACCAGCCCACAGTAAAATTAACCCCTCATAGTTCCGCAAAATAACCCTTCAGACCGTTTAAAATATCAATTTAGGGCGTGAGGGTCTCCTCCAGAATACTAAAGGGGGGTCTGGGAGTCTCCCCCAGAATACTTAAGGGGGGCCTGGGGGCCCCCCAGATAAAAATGGAGGGAGAAAGTGTTCGTAGGGTGTTCCCTACAGTTTATTTTGTTTTTTGTTTTTTTGTTTTTTTTTAAATATATTAATGTCCATTGGAATGGACTCCAGGTCTGGAAGGTTTATAAATTTTGGGGCTTCATGACATTCTAGGGGTACTGATTTAGCCTTATTCATGCCATTGGCGGATGCAGCAATCTCATGTATTCTCCCAAATTAATTGCATGAGAAATAATCGATTAGACACGGGGCTATAACCCCTTCAGGAATCGATCGTTTATCATGCATGCAAATGAGAAGAATGTGCAGTTGCCAGTTTGCTGGATCCGCCCATGATTCATGCCAATTTTTACGTTTTTTGGACTACAGCTGTAGTGCAGATGTTTAGAGGCTTTTCTTTGGTATTTTAGACTTATTGAATTTTTATGCCATGAAAACCGGTCCAATACATGATTTTTAGGCAATTCTATGTCTTTCCAGGATAGTTGGAGCAGCTCTCCACATTTTAATGGCAATAAATAACATAAAAAACCAATATAAATTATAAATATTTTTTTAATTTGCTACATTTTTAAGGAATAGTAATTTGTTTTCGAAAAATGGCCATAAATATCCAAAAATTGGTAATGTATGATGAAAAATTGTCTTAAAAGATTCCAAAAGATGTACTAGATGACTGAAATATTTTAAGTTTTTTTTTTTTTTTTTTTTCTTTTTAAGAAGTAGATGTGTATCAACAGTGAAAACCTGTTTGGAGACTATTAACTCACCCCCCTTGATACCATACGTTATTCAAATACCAGTGGCGAAGAGTGCAATCTAGCAACGTTTCATTTGACTCATTAAAACCCAGGAAAAATATCGGACTATTCAGGGATCGGCTATGACCATGAAATTCAACCTAAGTATTATGTGGGTCCAAATAGACAAAATGTCACGTTGCTAGATAGAACGCTTCGCCACTATCAAATAACCTTGCGGGCCCACAAGAGTTCTAATCGTGTTTCAAGCTAATTTCACACATTTACAAGGGACAAATGTAAATAATCATACGTCAATTAAATCTATACAGAGGATTTGAGAGGAATGCAGATCAAATGGACAAAAAGCCCGGATGTGAGCCATAAGGTGGCTCCCTGACTGTACTTTTTTGAAGGTGAGTAGCGAACTGACATAGCTGAGTTGGTAAGCCTCGTATGTTTAATGATATCAACCAAGAGAATATCAAATTAGTTATAATTTGAGGTTGTCGAAAAAATTTTGCAACTCATCCGAAATTATGACATTGAGAAGAGTGATAATTTTTCATCGTCTGACTGTCTGTCTGTCTGTTTGTCTGTCTATGGCGTTGACTTGTGTGTCAGGTAAAAACTCCTCTCCGAAATCACGGCGAGGGGCATAATTAAGGTTGCCTGCAATGAATGTTTGCGGAATGAAGATAAAAACCAAATAAATTACTATTTCGTAAAAGACTGTTTACTGCGCGAGTGTCATTATAAAATTCCGAAAAAATGAGACTCTCGTGGAACTTGGACAGTCATTTTACTGTAATCTTGAAATCTGCGGATTTGATCATCCGAGATCTGCCTCCATCATCACTATTTACAATTAGCTTTGCTTTAAACGTCAACTTGAAATTTTACTCTCTCTCTCTCTCTCTCTCTCTCTCTCTCTCTCTCTCTCTCTCTCTCTCTCTCTCTCCTCTCTCTCTCTCTCTCCTCGATTAGTTTCGGTTTACATGTACATCATTTTCAATTCAATCGACAACTTTAAAACTGTGGTTTATTTGGATACGCAAAACTAGCGTGTGCCTTTGGTGCAGCCATTTAGCGCTCCGTCTCTATTTGTCTTTGCGAATTTCTGTAATGGGCCTGTTGCACACTTTTGTTATATAAGCAATTTAAGGGTTTAATCAGATGTAAATACCTCCAAAAGTAACGATGGCAGCACTAAAAACTTACGAAATTCCTCTCCGAAACTCGTAAAATACTTTTAAACATGCGATCGTAATGACAGTGGTAACGCCGCGCCGCATCCTCGGTTTCAACTTAGAGAAAAGATTACACATTAAGAAAGTATGTCTCCTGCTGAAAGCTGTGCGCGAATTGTCCTCTCCTGTTTTCCTCCACTGTTATTCCTGTTATTTATGTAAGGTATGTTCCTGTTGTTTCAAACGGTATGCGCCTAATTATCTTTGATAACAAATCTCAATACACTATTTCATCTGCTCTTTGTAAGTATTCTCATTATTTGCCATGGATGGCATCATACGACGTATTCATATAACCTCGATTAGAATCATATAAAAGATTCTCCAGGCAGTGTTCGGTCCTAATAATGGGAGATCCTCATCTAATCTAATAATACTGTCCCGGGCCTTTATCAAGAAGTGACCAATAATAAGAGACGACTTTCCTTTGGCACCGGTATATACTATTGTTCGACTGTTGATCACTCCTATAGTGACTAGTTACTCTGTGAATCTTCCGACTCGATGCGAATCTCCCATTATTAGTTCCCAACACCAACACCGTTATTACGATCGTGCGTTTGAAGAGTTTAGTGGATTTTGTAGGTTATTGGTGTATTCTTATTTTTGAGGTTATTACATCTTAATCGACTTTTATATCGCCTGTTGCAAAAAGGTGCAGCCCTCATTCAAGAATATACGGGCTTTCGTATTGAATTTATGCTACCCGCTTTTCCATCCAAATATGTTTTCAAACTTCGCAGAGAAGAACAATTTGCTGGTTATGTCCTTTTGTTGGGTAACAACGCACTCTATTTGTGACAACACGATAAATGCCTCTATGTAAAAAGTGAGTGACACACATTTGGATCAATAATATAGAGAGGAGGGAATTGTATATGTGTCGTGAAAAATTAAATAAAAGTTGTCCCTTTTTTTCCCTTGATGAAAACAAATTGTTCAATGCGTCGAAAGGGTTCCATTCATTTATTCATCCTTCATTCTGTCAATGTATCAAACATACATTGACACCACTCTCAAAGTTTGAGGCAGATTTTATTTCGAATATGACTTTGTGGCCATGTATTATAAGTTTAAGTTACGTTCATGATTCATACACATAGTCACTTTGCTTGACACCTCATGAGCAAAATGGATTATACTTTTTCTTCCATGAAAATCTATACAAAAGTATCGATTACAAAGGTTGAATCGAATCTCTTAACCTTTGACAACGGGTATGAATTATTTTTTTTTTTTTTATTTTTTTTTTTTTTTAAACTATTTTCAAAGACAACCTTCAACAAAGTAACCCCTAACCTAGAAAAAAAAGGGAGGAAAAAAAAAAAAAAAATCTGCTCGTTTAGAATACCCAGAAAAGACTGATGGCATCACTAGGATATCCCGGAATCAACATGAATTGTCGATATAATTTAACCCTTGTATGCCGAAAGTATGTTACATGTTCTGATGACCGGGGGGGGGGGGGTTAAATTTTCACCTCTAATGAAAACTATTGCTGATGGCTTATTCTTTTTAATATTTTTCAAATCTTTAAAAACCATATACAAGTACAGGGTGTTTCACATAACCTGCTCACTATGGTTTTCTTGAACGGGTGACGATAAAAAAATCTGGAAAAATCGGTTTTATAGTAACTCAGACCTGAAGTTTCATTTAAAAATACTGCCACAACCCAAAATTTGGTTTTTGGGGGGTTTTCAGGGGGGGTGCCCCCCTTATCTCGAGATTTTCAAATAGCAACCCCTATCTTGTGATATCTCGTTTGAAAGAAGGTAAAATTCTAAGCATTTTGGCTTAAACCGGAAGTCGATATCTTATTTCGTTTTCGAGATATCGAAGGTCGAAGATCGATATAGGACCCATTTTCGAAAATTCTTAACTCCTACAAAAAAAGTCGTCAAACAAAAAACTGCACATGTAAAATGCTCTACTTGATGATTACTTTCAAGAAAAAAATACAAATTCACAATCAAATAAACCGGAAGTCGACTTTTAGGCACCTTAACATTTTTGGCGGGAAAACCCCCATTTCTCAAAATTTTCAAATGGCAACCCCTATCTTTTAATACCTCATTCAAAAAGGCGTAAAAAGTTGTGCATTTTGGTGCAATCAAAAGTCCGATATCATTTTTCTAATTCGATATATCGAAACTCTAAGTTCGATTTAGACCATTTTTCGACCCTGTAAAAAACTGATCCTATCGTGTGATACATCATTCAAAAGCACATAAAAAACCAAGAATTTTAGTGCAAACCGGAAGTCAATACCTTTTTTCGCGGTCGAGATATCGCAAGTCAAAGTTTAAGGTAACCCCTAACCAAAGACTAAACTTTGACTTGCGATATCTCGACCGCGAAAAAAGGTATTGACTTCCGGTTTGCACTAAAATTCTTGGTTTTTTATGTGCTTTTGAATGATGTATCACACGATAGGATCAGTTTTTTACAGGGTCGAAAAATGGTCTAAATCGAACTTAGAGTTTCGATATATCGAATTAGAAAAATGATATCGGACTTTTGATTGCACCAAAATGCACAACTTTTTACGCCTTTTTGAATGAGGTATTAAAAGATAGGGGTTGCCATTTGAAAATTTTGAGAAATGGGGGTTTTCCCGCCAAAAATGTTAAGGTGCCTAAAAGTCGACTTCCGGTTTATTTGATTGTGAATTTGTATTTTTTTCTTGAAAGTAATCATCAAGTAGAGCATTTTACATGTGCAGTTTTTTTGTTTGACGACTTTTTTTGTAGGAGTTAAGAATTTTCGAAAATGGGTCCTATATCGATCTTCGACCTTCGATATCTCGAAAACGAAATAAGATATCGACTTCCGGTTTAAGCCAAAATGCTTAGAATTTTACCTTCTTTCAAACGAGATATCACAAGATAGGGGTTGCTATTTGAAAATCTCGAGATAAGGGGGGCACCCCCCCTGAAAACCCCCCAAAAACCAAATTTTGGGTTGTGGCAGTATTTTTAAATGAAACTTCAGGTCTGAGTTACTATAAAACCGATTTTTCCAGATTTTTTTATCGTCACCCGTTCAAGAAAACCATAGTGAGCAGGTTATGTGAAACACCCTGTATATTGTCCATTATTCTCTGAGAAATTTTTAAATGTTTGGCGAGAGAATTTCTAAAAAAATACTATAAGTTCAAATATTTCAAAAAATGTTCCTTTGATTTCTTATAGGAGTTAGAAAATATGTAAAATAATTCCAAAAAAATTACATATCCTGAGACTGCAAACAGTCAGCTATAAAATCAAACTAGGAACAATTTTTCCTTCTCCAAATTGCAGTAAAATGTGTGGATGCCGGGGAGGGGGGGGGGGGGTTGGTTTACCCCATCTACTGTCTTGCCTACAAATACAAGACAGTTTGATGAAAACTTGTGATCTTTGATGGAAAGCCTCTGCATTAAAGCTTGGAGTAATTCGTTGAAATTGCAGTTTGTTATATATTTTAAAAATTGGCCTGTGGTGAAACATTCACCCCCCTCCTTATAGGCACACATAGATCAAGGGGGTAATACCCCTGACAAATGAAAACTGCCCTCTACTGTGACCATATAGTCATGGTAGGATGTTATGAGTTAAATATTGATTCTTTTGCATCTTTTATAAGGAGCGTAAGAGCATTTGGCATGAAAGCGGGGTTACATAATACATATATACTATCATCGATGAGGTTATACTCACGTAGTGGGCTCGTCCAGGAAAAGGACTGGCGGATTACTGACCAATTCTAAAGCGACCGAAAGCCTTTTCCTTTGTCCACCGGAAAGGCCCTCGACTCTTGTGTTCCTGCACACTGTCAGGCCCAGAGTTTCGATAACTTCGTCCACCTATCAACACAAGTCAAAGGATATTTTATCTCTAGAAAATGTCTTGAGTTGCGTTAGGGGGGGAAAAAAAACAAAGTCGTCGTTTTTTTTCTTTTAATTAATCTTAAAAAAAAAAATAATAATAAAAAAAAAAAATAATAATAATTTTTTAAAGTCTATATCTATATAAAGTTAATATCTACAACCGACTCCACCGGTTGAAAAAAGTTTACAGATGAGGGGTATATTCGTGCATCACAGTCGGTTGCACTCAACTGTGTAATCTTTTCTCAATCAGTGGAATCATCGGTGAATTGAAAAATTCCATTGATTATGATCCCGGGTCACTTGCCCTAAAGTATTTGACCTAAACGCAGATTACCTACAGGTTTTTTGTCTAAAAACAGTTGCTCGACACAATTTGATTTAAAGTTTATTTTATCTAACCGTTTCTTTGCCTAAAATTTCAGCTGGTACGTATTCTCATGAAATTATTGCAATGGAGAGAAAAGAGTGTAAGCTGTGAATAATTTTCGTACCTAACCTACTATGAAATAAAAAAATTTCTGACGAAATCTAGTTCCAGTAAACATTATTCATTGCTCTGTTATCGTCAAAATTATTGTGTGCCCTGGTTTTGTTCCTTTTGGTTTTTTGTTCACTTTTTAACAATGGCGGAATTTGTCAAATCTACAAAAGTACAAAAGGTAAAAAAATCATGTCAAGATTTGTGACGAGGACAAACTTCATTATTGTTTAAGGGCAGTAGGATACGATTACACCCTCTACTATGAAAAGGTAATTGCGGCTCTCCTTCCCTGCTGAAAATGGCTTTTTGAGGCTTTTTGCCTTAAAGATTTTAGGTAAAAAGGTGTTTGAGGTAAAATGCGTTTCAGGTGAAAATCGTTAGGGCAACTTTCTTTAGGTAAATCACTATTAGGTTATCTGTCAGTAGAACAAAAGTTTTAGGGCAAACGTCCGGGGACCATTGATTATATTATGTATACGCAAAACGGCAGCTCTGAATTAAAATGGTGTACATTTCTGATCACTGTGCGGTGACACGGTTGCGCTCGTGTTCCGGTCGTCAGACAGGAAACAGTGGTGGAGAGTGAACACTGACCAGACGCAGACGGTGAGACACGATGAATTGTGAGCGCGAGGAAGGGGTGAAGGGAGAGTGGAGAAGGAAGGGTGAAATAGGATGAGGAGGGGGGGGGGAGGGGAGATAACATCGGCCGACGATTAGTATGACGAGTCGAATGACCAGCCGATTAAAACCTTGACCGAGACCGCGAGGCGAGATTCCGAAAATCGATCATTCACGTGATTCTAGATTGAGATCGCATTTGTTATACATGAATACGCGGGCTGGGATCTCTTCCAGTACCTCGCGATTTAGAGACAGGTTTTTCCTCTGATTTGATTCGTCACCGTATATCTAGGATCATAATTTAATAGACCTGTTTAGTGATGACGTCACGATCAAAATTGGCTCCAAACAATGCTCTATCTAGCTCACTCTCGTGGATTTAATTCATGCTGGTTAACCACCAGTTTTCTCAAATTTTATTGCACCATTAGATTCTACGTACCTTAAAGTATCTTTTCACTCTAACACCATTCCTAAAAGATCACAAACAAATTTACAATCACAATTCTACCGAAAGATGTTCTATGTTTCGTCCTATTGTCTTACTCACGGTCTCTTACGGGAGTATCACCGCCATGCTACTCAATCATCCTTAACTCTCTTCGTATCGAAGGTTGTTCGAGGTATAACACACGGTGTGATGGTGCCAATGAGCCTATATGCTAGAATTGTATGCCCATAAGAAACTGCGAGTGTGACAAGGACAAAACATAGGACTTTCTTCGATATAACTGTGATTGTGCATTAATGCGCCAAGTTTCGAAAAATTTGTTGTAGCGTGCTCATATTTAAGGTACGTGGAATCCAATGGTGTAATCAAATCTGAGAGATTTTGTTGTTTACTAGCACAAATTTGTATTCGAAAATTTGGATCGTGTTTCTCATGGGAAAACCCACGAGAGCGAGTGAGATGGAACATTTGTTTGGAACCAATTTTTTTCGTGACGTCACACTAAACAGGTATATTCAACGCAAAGCCTGTTTGTCAAGCAAAAGGTGAATATGTTGCAGGCAGGTAAGAGGAGATTGTGAGCCCTATCTTCATCGCCATGTAAAGTAAACCAAACTTTCGGTACACATGACTCAAGATTGGTTGCACCGAGAAAGTTTTTTTTTTCTTTTCGAGCGTAAACAAACGTAAAAGACAGAGCTACCGTTTTGAGTATAATGAGTGACATTTTTCAATTCATCGATGATTTCATCGGTTGAGAAAAGATTACACAGTTCTGTTCAGTTCAGTGAATGGCTGTACTAAATACTCTGATCTATAATATTTTCTCAATCGGTACAATCGCCGTTTAGCTATATTAACATATCCGCAAGTTTTTCAAAGTCATCGACAACTCCCCCGATTAAGAATAGATTAAATATGGGAGTATTTTTGTTCATTAATTACTGTCATACACTGAACTGAACTTGGTAATCATTTCTCAACAGGCGAGATCATCGATGAAATGGAAAAATCTCACTAATTATACTTAATACGGCATTATTGCTAAACTAAAAGGAGGTTTTCTCGTAGTGAGATATGATACCTCTTTTTCTCCTCTCCGCGACCGCATGTCTGCGTATTTTGACCAGCTGATTTCAATATCGGTCTTAGTTTTTACTCGAAACTCATTCTCTTTCCACATTCTCGAACTTCTGGAATTTACCTAAGTAATATCTAGACAACTTTAATGAAAACTGAAACCATTTTTTTTGAAATCAGCACCTCAGAATACACTGGCGTGTGATGATGAAGCAACATTCTAGGCGGAAAATTATGGAAAAATAGTAAATATGAGTAAAATTAGACACTGCTGGATGGTGAATGTCGCGGACACATTATGTCGTTTTAAAATGCGATTTTTTTAAATAGTGGACTTTAAAGTTGCAGAATATGATTAATTGTGGACAAATTTAATAAGCTATGGACATACGATTTAAAGTGCGAACATAAAGTCCAAAGACTTTAACAAAATGAACGCAAACGAAGGGACATAAGGTCCGTGAATCCCACCACACAACACTACACTGCCTTTAACTTCAATCTATACGAACGAAGAATTTTATGGCTTATGGCAGCACATGAAACAATAGTTCCATCTTTTTCAAGAATTTGAATAAACAAAGCAAAAGGTTGTCGAAACACAAGCATCGTAATATGCATGTACGATGTGCCACTGTTTTCTGTTTCTTTTTCTTTTTCTTCTTTTTCACATTCTTCTCGAGCTTGGTTTAAGAAAAAAATCTTGTTTGACCCCGTTCCCTACTGTCATTATTTTTTTACTCTTCGATTTTTTTTTTTTTTTTTTTTTTTTTTTTTCTTAAATTCATTCAACGATTAAACGGATTCTTTTTCTTTCCTTCCTTCATTTAATTGGTGGATTTTTTTCTCTTCCCCTCCCTCCTATCCGAAATCGTGATGCCGCAGGACATCTATGCAGGAAACGCATCCTCCTAATGAGGAAGTCTTCGCTAATTTCGACACCAAATTTAAGGAAATGCTCCAGGCCCGGGCAGATGTATTTTTCTCGGTTGAGTTCTTTATCACAATCTTACGGCAGCCAGTTTTCTCTCATTTTTCTTTCTGTGATTGAAAAGCAAATAAATCGGTTACTTAAATTTGAGAGCTTTTTAGTATCAACAATTCTGCGTGACTTGCCAATTCTTTGTCATATCCTTAACAAAAATTCCTAAGGTATACGTGTATCCTTTTAAAAATCACAAGCGTATTCCGTCTCTTTTTTTTCGAATTTCAAGGAGCTAAAATTTACAGCCAAACATCAGTGAAGGCCTCCCTTAAAAACCGAAAACTAATCGTGACTTGCCAATTTGTGATCACCTAGAAAAATTAAGTCCCAAACTATACATACATATATTTTTAAAAATCAGAAGAATGTTTTGGCTCTTTTCTTCCTCTTATTTTCGAATTTCAAGGAGCTGAATGATGTGCAATGAAATATCGGTGGAAACCTCTTTTTTGAAACCAAATATGCATTGAAAAAATTACGCATGCATTTTTCCGAGAGTTTGGTTTCAGGTCAAAGTTATTCTTTAAAAAAAAAAAAAAAAAAAAAAAAAAAAGAGCCTACCCATCATTGGATAAAAAAAAAAATAAAGTAAAAGAGTAAAAATAATAAATTCTTAAATAGCTAAAATTACTGTGCAGGTAGAAACTAAGCACTCACCACAGACAGTTTGTCTTCCATAGGCAATTCATTACCAAGTTTTAAATTTGCGGATATTTTAAGTGATTCTAAGACTGTTAAATGAGGTTGAAGGAGATCATCTTGCATAATATAGGAACAAAGTTTATTAAATAGATTCATTTGTCTTGGATTTCCATTCGTTAGAATGCTACCAGAAGTATTCGCGGTTCTGAAAACAAACAAAATAAAGGAAAATGTAATATCAGTCGAGACGTAACTTTGGGAACGAAAACAGTGTAACTTTTATTGAAAAATAATTCACCATTTTCAAACTATAATTTAAAATACTTGGAAATTTACTGTAGTTTTCGGGAAATTTATCATTTAATGCATATTATCTACATATTATTAATTCCCTTAAAAAAATCGCAGAGCCCACACATTTTTGAGCTTCGGGTAACTCTTTGAAAATATTTTCAAACAGTATAACACTTGAAATGCATCAATAGAAAAATATTTAAAAAAAGAAAAACAATTTCGCAACGCAATATACACATATTAAATGGGACTGGAGGCTTTCTCAATCTTGTGAGGAAAACATAAACGAGTAACACATCAAAAGAGAGTCGCTGATCTGTACTTTCACACTGGGGGAAAAAAAAAAAAAAAAAAAAAAAAAAAAATTGGTTCACTTGACCAATTAAGTGAAATTGGTGCAATCAAATTAGTTGGTTGTATAATATACTTACCCACTAAATTAAGTACTCCAAACAATAATTTGGTACACTATTCCAATACATTAGTACCGGGTACCAAATCAAGTTGGTGCTGTCAATCAATTGTATCGGGTAGTGTATTTACTATTTATACCTAATGTAATTATTAATACAAATTACCAGCTATTGATTGGATTCTCTAATTTATTCCGTAATTATGACCAATGAATTTGCTTCCACAAACTTCACTAATAACGAGTCAGGTGAAGCGATTCTATTTTTTCAGTGCAGAATATATTTATTTTGTTGATTTACGATAATTATACTATAAAAGTAGGGAGCATGCCCCCGAAAAAACCACCAAAGGGTGGTTCAGGGTGGGGGCGTGCGGGTTAAAAAGTTTCCAGCTTTTCGGAGTAGATTTTGACACTGGCGGATCCATGAATTTATCCTTCTCTCTCTTTTTCCATTAGGATGCGTGTGGTAGAAAAGGAGAGATGAGGGGCAGTCATGTGATTTTCGCCCCCTTCTTTGTCCTTTCCTAACACATGCGTTCTAACAGGAAAAGAGAGAGCAGGGTCATTCCTTGCATCCGCAATAAGTGGATTTTGAAAATGAACGCTTGTCATGGTTTCCACAATCCACATCTTGGGCTGTTCTCGCCAGTGAGATGTGAGATGTTGCTCGCATGGTCTCAAACACCCTGTATCACAATCAACCTGGACTTAGATGAGACCAACGCATTATACATAAAACATCTTAAAACATAAACTGACATAGACTTAAAAATCACTATAGTGATTATCTGACATACGCGCTGTTCTAAAAACATAATCACGGCACAAAAACTCTAGAGCAAAACGCTTTCAATTTTTGTAGTATGCAATTTTATCTCTCAAAAAGTAGGAATAGTTGTTGGTGTCTCGAGTGTCGAAAGACGTTTGAAATAGTTTTAATTATCACTTTGAGGAATTAAAAGGCAAGGATGAACCCAAGTATACCCATTAAAGTTAGTTTTATTTGTTTATTTAGTTTGTTATTTAACTTTCTACTCGTATATGTATAAATTTCACAGCAGCCCTTTCAACTTATATGCCCTCTGACATACATTATTATTTACTTGTATTTCAACTCGTTTTTATGTCCCTATCTATTTAGTTAGTCATTTATTTATTCATTCATTAATATTTCTGTTCAAAAAAGAGTACGTAAATTGACGTTGGGTTATGCTCTAATAATCAGTTAACATAAATTTAAATTTAAAATGAACGTTACTCCACCTGGAGGTGGTTGCATTTCCCAATTTAATAATAATAATTATAATAATAATAATAACAACAACAAAAACAACAAAAAGAAACCGTAGAGGAGAGTTTTATGCATAATGTAGGTAAAGCAAATGGCATTTAAACTTACACATATCCTACTAAAATGTTCATTAAGGAACTTTTCCCAGCCCCTGAAGGACCCATGATGGCTGTGAGTTCTCCTGCCTTGAATAACCCATTGATGCCTCGCAAGATGAATTTCTTTCCTGGAACAAAAGAGAAGGCGATTGATGACGTCAGTTTGGTGGTCGTATAAAAACTCATGAATTGTTGATTTCATTACACTTGAAACAATGGGTGGATACAGGAATACATCAGTCTCTCTCTTTCTCTCTTCCCATTTGAACTTGTGTGTTAAAAAAGGATAGCTGAGGGGGCCATCACGTGACTTTAGCCCATATCTCCATCTCTTTTTAGTGCATGAGTTCAAATGGGAGGAGATGAGAGAAACAGACAAATTCTTGTTTCGACGAGGGTGAAAAATACCGAATTTTGAACCTAGGCCTCTATTTTCATTGAAAGAAAAAAATATAGTGAAAGAAACATTTCGTCCGTATAATCATTCGTTTACGGGCTTTTGGGAAAAAGCTCATAACGGAAGAGGAAGCTCAAAGTTTAAGAAATAGGTGATGACATACTGATGAATGAGCCCAAGCAAATCAACGTTCGGATTTCAATGAAATGAGAGAAAGGGAGAAAGAGAGAGTGATTGAGAGAGAGAGAGAGAGAGAGAGAGAGAGAGAGAGAGAGAGAGAGAGAGAGAGAGAGAGAGAGAGAAACACGCCTCGCTACTCATCGGCGTCGAGCCGGCTGAATTCAGCTTCTGAATTCTGTCCGTATGGTCAGACAGTGAATAAAGACTTCTATTTAGGGGTTTTGAAGCGATTGTGCAATGTGCAACTCTATTCAGCCAAAACGGCCCGACTTGTGGGCAGCGGGCAGCAAGCTGGATTCTTCCATCATGACAAAGTTCCCACCCAGTGTACGTCAGTTGTTGACCAAAAATGCAATGATTACGTTGCCTCACCCTCCCTCTTTACCAGGTTTTGCTCCCATTGACTTCTTTTTATGCTCTCGAATGAAAAAAAAAATGAAAGGAAAGCGTGTTGTAGTTGTAGAATCTGGGTGAAACAAAAATCGGAGACCGAGCTGAAGAACATCACTTCAAGGTAGTTTTCAGAATGCTTTGAAAAATGGAAAATTCGTTTGGACAAATGGATTCAATCACAAGGAGGGTACTTCAAAGGATATTGAAGATTTTAAGTAAACAAAAATCAATAAAGCCTTTTTAATGGCAAATTCCGGTAAGTTGAGCACGCGTGCTGCAATGTCCCCCGTAAATTTTCATCGAAGGCATATCTGGAAAACTGAAAGCGGATTATTTTAATTCTGAAATTCTGATTACAAGTGCACGTGGAGTAGAGTCCGGAGGGCGGCTCTGGCGCTCGGTGGATCGAACTGGGTTTAAACCGGGGATTTGCGTTAATCGCACGAATCCCTGTTTTGATGTCTGGGAGGCTACTCCTACTCTTCAAGATCTATGTTTAATAATTTGCATGTTGATTTGCCGTGTTTCATCAATTTTCCTTGGCTTAGAAGTGACTGAATATACACGGAAAAAAGTAACTGGTAGACTTTACCATCTGCACAAATGATTTTGAAGTCAGCTATCAAGTATGGTTAACTTTACTAAATGATGGTAAAATGTCCCAAAAAAAGTAAACTTATAGTTTACCATAATGTATACGTTGCTTTTACCAACTACTTGATAGCTGATTCCAAAATCAGCGCAGATGGTAGATTCTACCATTCCTTTTTTTTCCGTGTACTGTTTTAGTAGAGCCATTTATCGTATTGATTACCGTCCATGGACCTGTTGTTGCAGCAAACAAATTCCAATTCAATGTATTTTCCCCCATAAGCGCATTTTTGAACGGAAATTTATAGACTATTAAATCAAACAATTAATGAGACCTTTTTTGCGATTATGAGTTTTACGTTATAAGTTTGGTTATAAGTATGCCTAGTTCCACGACTAAAACTGCCGAAATGAACAAGATATTGATATGATTAATCGATGCATTTGAAGGTTGGAATCACCCAAATGTTAATGTTGTTGTTGTGGAATGGGAGGAAATCTGGCGAGAATTCGAGTAATTCCATCCTCCAAATGCATCGCTTCATCGGTAATATCTTGTAGATGTTGGCAGTTATTGTCGTGGAACTAGACATAATTAATCATTTTTTAAACAAAAGTGCGCAGGTGTTTTAGCGCTACATCGATTTCTTTGTCTGGATAGCTTTGTCCAGATGAGAAACTTTTACTTGTTTCTGTCATGTGTCAGTTTTCTTATCGTGAAAGTTCTTCCAAAAGAAACAGCTATAATGCTATATCGATTTCTTTGTCCGGGTAGCTTTGTCCAGATGAGAAACTTTTACTTGTTTCTGTCATGTATCAGTTTTCTTATCGTGAAAGTTCTTCCAAAAGAAACAGCTATAATGCTATATCGATTTCTTTGTCCGGATAGCTTTGTCCAGATGAGAAACTTTTACTTGTTTCTGTCATGTGTCAGTTTTCTTATCCTGAAAGTTCTTCCAAAAGAAACAGCTATAATGCTATATCGATTTCTTTGTCCGGATAGCTTTGTCCAGATGAGAAACTTTTACTTGTTTCTGTCATGTGTCAGTTTTCTTATCCTGAAAGTTCTTCCAAAAGAAACAGCTACATCGATTTCTTTGTCCGGATAGCCACCCTAAAACACGTGCAAACTTTTGCTACAAGCAAATGAACATTGAACAGTCGACTCTGATGTAAAAACCACGAAAAACACAAAAATCACACTAAACAAGCCTAAAATGCAGAAATAAACTCAGAAAACAGCCATCACGGCAAGATCGTATTGTCGGAGCTACGCAGGTCGCAGGTGTCGTGGGAGATTCCTGTCTAATTAAAATTTGTCACTTTCTCAAAGGAAACACAGAGATATGTCTCAAATTAGATAGTAATCTCCCATGATACAAGCGTGGCTCCACCATTAAGCCCGATTCCAAGAGTGAATCTTGAGATTTTTTAGTGTACACATCGTATTTTTACAGGTTTTCATGCAAGAATCAACTCTTCAATCACCCTTGGCAAAAAATTGCAAGAGCCCCATTTTGTTTAAGACCGCTTTCAAATGAATTTGCGATTTTTTATTTTTTTTTTAATTTTTTTTTTTTAAATTTAAAGGTTAAAAAATATGAGGCAAAAATAAACCGAGTCTGTGTGGAAGATGTCCACAAGAGATTTATGGCTGCCTCCGTGCTGTCTCAAAATCAAGTCTCTTAACCCTTTCATACACGCACTTTGGGATCCAAGTTTTCTGGAGATATTTTTAGATCGTTATTCAAAAGAGGACAGTTTTCTAAGAGCGTTGGTGTCACTCAACTTTGAGCAAAAGTTCCATTTAAAGTTCATTGAATCCCTTGTTACTCGGAAAAAAAGACTGGTAGGATTTACCATCTGCATAGCTGATTTTTGAGTCTGCTACCAAGTATGGTAAATTTTACCATCATATAGTAAATGCTAGAGTCCCTTTATACTACGAGAGTTGCGCCAATGCCTTCAAATGAAGAAGAAAGAAGCAGATCAATGCAGCCTCCAAGAGGCGAAATGCATCTGGCGGATGGCCATTTGCCTCTGCGCTGTTGCCGCAATTTCGCCATCTCTTACAGGTTAGGTTCGCTGATTCTCGACAATAACGGTCGTTAATGAAAGAGATAATGATTTCCAGGATAACATTCAAGCAGAGGAAATATTAACAAAAATTACCGCGATCACTATTAGGTACTTCAAATGTGTAATGACAGCGAGTTCGCGAAAAGTAAACAAACCCTCCGCCATTTGCATTTGCCTCTTGGAGCTTCCTTGACAGCCTAAATCTGAGAGCCAATCAGGAATGGATTCAGCAATGACGCGACTCTCAAAGTATATAGGGGCTCTAGTAAATGGAGCCTTGTACCTTGTGGTAAATTAAGATAACCTGTTGGTACATTTCACCACAATGTACGTTGCCTTTACCATCTGATGGTAAAATTTATTACCATACTCGATAGCAGACTCCAAAATCAGCTATTTAGATGGTAAATTCTACCATGCAGTCTTTTTGTTCCTTGTACATAAAATGGTACAACACATGCGTACCACTTCCCGTGAAAGGGTTAAATCCTCTCTATTGTTATAGCTCCTTGAGGAGGATTCAGGGCTCCCGTTTTGCGTATAATCACTAATCAGTCCTATTTTTCAATTCACCAATGATTCCACCAGTTGAGAAAAGATTACACACTTTAGTTCAGTGCATGACTCTAATAAACTAAAATACTCGCATCTGTAATCTTTTCACTTTTCTCAACCGGTGGAGTCGTCGATGACTTTATAAAACTTGCGGATGTTTTAATTAATCAACGGAGTTTCCACCGATTAAGGAAAGATTACAAATAAGAGTAATTTTGTGTATTTCACAGTCATACACTGAACTGAGCTGTGTAATCTTTTCTCAACCGGTGGAATCATCGGTTTATTGAAAAATTGCATTGATTCTACGCAAAACGGCAGCCCTGGCAGGATTGCAGATCTGCCACACCGACACCGGCGACTAGGGATCCCGATTCACGATTCGATTCTCTGAAGAATCGATTCTTTGAGACCGACTCTTTCCCTCCGATTCTTGGATCGAATCGATCCTTTCGGCACTGAATCGGAATCGGAATTTTAGTCTGTAATATTCATGAATTTATGATTATTTTTCAAACCAATCTAGAATTTCTTCCAGGTGTATCCCTGAAAATTCCAAACATCCTGTAATTGAATCGGGAAAAACGAGTTTGAGTGAAGGAGAATAGAATTGTTTGAAAGCGAATCGCCTGAATCGAGTAAATGAAGAATCGTCACGTGACGATTCTAATACAAGAACACAGAATCGCATCGTCACTTGACGATTCAACCAAAACAACAACAATAGAAGAAACGCATCGTCACGTGACGATTCTAGCGAGCGATATCGGATCGGAAGATCGTTACGTGACGATTCCATGCGCCACTTAAAAAAAGAATCGGGAAAATCAATTTTCTCAAGAATCGAATCTTTTGAGCCGATTTTTGAATCGGATCGATTCTCTCAGAGGAGAATCGGATCGATTCACGTAATCGATTCTTTCACAGTGAATCGGGATCCCTACCGGTACCGGTGACATCACAATATCACATAATATGTCCAGGCTTCCCTATGTTTCCATCTCCACCGTGCGTCGCAAGAATTTTCCGCCTTCCGCGTGGTTTTGGGTTAAATTTTAATTTTAGTTGAGTTTAGACGCACCCACGCACACTCTTCAATACACCGACAAAACGATCTCTTAGGAATCTTGCATATACGCGAGGAATGATGCGAAGTAAAGTGAAAACAATGCTCAAGGAGAAAATGGAAGGGGAAAAAAATGTCGGAGGGGGCGAAATTATGCCAAGTAGGAATGCATGAATGAATTATGCATGTTACATTGTTACCATGAAAAATATTTCATGTTTATGAGCAACAAAGCGCGCTTTTCCTCCGTGATACAGTTTTCCTGTTTTCAGTCTCAGGAACAGCGAGTTCAGTAACCAATTTATATGGGAATGTGACACGTGTATACGGAATCCGTCAGGTTTTAATTTGAACGAAAGAAATTTCGATTCTGTACCCACTGGGGGGGGGGGGGGTGCTGAATTCAACTATTTTACATAGGTTAAAAATATGGACAGACAACACTTAAAAACTGTTAGTATTATGATTTAGAATAGTTCAAGGATGACTGTTTCGGCATAGACTATTTTAGTAGAGAGATATATCGTATCGATTGCCGTTTGAGAGCCTCTGACAAAGAGTAAACAAGAGTCGCAATTGAATGGAAGGCCTGCGTGGTCAACGCAGATAAGGGATCGGAAACACGGGCTGGCCTCTGATTGGCTGCAACGCGTGGAGCAAAAATGACTCGGAGTATAGGGAAAATAACACGGGATTTTCGTTCCGGGGCGTTTATCTCGAAACCGAAGCTAAATCGTTTGTAAAAAATTTAAACAAGTCGATTCAGCAGATTTTCCCGAACAATTTGATAGGTCATAAGTGCCACTTTATTGCAAATTCGAAAAGACTGTTTCAGTTTAAAAGTACGCACAATAGTGTGATTACATGCTTGGCGTGTGTTTGAGCAGTGTTTGAGTAACTCACTATTGTGAGTACTTTTCAACTGAAACAGTCTTTTCGAATTTGCAATAAAGTGGCACTTATGACCTATCAAATTGTTCGGAAAAATCTGCTGAATCGACTCGTATAAATTGTTTAGATACTATTTTGCTTAGGTTTCGAGATAAACGCCCCGGAACGAAAATCCCGTGTTAATATCCCTGTGGCCTGAAACAGTTTTGCACCAGGCTTACAGCCAATCAGAGGCCAACCCGCGTTCCGATCCCTTATCTGCGTTGACCACACAAGCCTTCCATTCAATTGCGACTCTTCTTTACTCTTTGGCCTCTGGTTCAAAACAAACTCTGGTTCAATGTGATTTCCCCATGAGTGAACTTTTGAACGAAAATTTAGAGTAGGTATTAAATCAATGAATTAATGCGACCTTTTTGCGATTATGAATTCTACGTCCTCGAAAATGCTTAATTACGCTTGGTTTCTTGACTAAATCTGCCGAAATCAATAAGATATTACAGATTAAATGTTGCATTTGTATGTTAGAATCGCCTGAAATCCCTCCAATTCCACAACATCAACAGTAACATTTGGGTGATTCCAACCTCCAAACGCATCGTTTAATCTGTAATATCTTGTTGATTTCGGCAGTTTTAGCGGTAAAACCGCAGGCAAAATGAAACATTTTCGAGGAGGACATAAGAATTCATAATCGCAAAAAGGCCGCATTAATTGTTTGATTTAATCGTCTAAATTTCCGTTTAAAAATCCGCTTATGGGGAAAAGAGTTTGTTTGGAACCAGAAGAGGCCCTCAGACGGCGATCGATCGATATTTATCGTTCTACTAAAACAGTGTATTGCCATCTTTATCTCGAGTGCAATTCGTACAAGATCAAACTTAATGCTGACTTTTTACGAACTGCAAAAAGTATACCCTAAAATTCTGGAGGCGGTCACGCAACTCGTCGCGGGTGAAACTCTGTATTTCGGTCAATTTTTGATCAAATGAGCTCAAAAAAGTCTCATTTTATCGGTATTTACTCCGGCAACACGAACCCGTGAACAAAAACTTGATAGCTTTTTTCGTTGGCTCAAAAAATCAATCGTTGCATTATTTTTTAGACAACCTTTGTACATGTATTTTAAATATTGAAACTAACAGTTTTTAAGTGTTGTCAGTAAGTAATTTTAACAATGCATGTAAATAGTGTTTAGCAATTTTTTTCTGTATCATTTTGAGAAAAAGTGTGGGTTTGGGGATAGTGCGAGTCAGTGTAGGTAATACATATGATTTACTTTTGAAAATTATTCTAGATAACTGACATTGTTCTCTATTTGAAAACATGTGCAAGGAAAAAAAAGATTGGTAGACTCTACCATTTGCGCTGATTTTGAAGTCAGCTATAACAAGTAGATGGTAGATATTAATGCACCGTAAATTATGGTAAATTAAGTTTCCTTGTTGGTACATTTTACGATAATTTAGTGAGATCTACCATACTTGATAGATGACTCCAACACCAGCTATGCAGATGGTAAAGTCTACCAGAAGAGGGATTTTCGATGTAAAAATCCAAAGATGTAGACATTTGATGGAATATATGTATTCACAACCCCGCGCACCTGGCGCACCTGGCGCGCTGGATCATTCCTCTCGAAAATGCGAAAAAATTACAAAAGTTAAAATCGTCATAACTTTTGAACCAAAAGAGCTAAAAAAAGGTTCAAAGCCAGAGTCGGATTTCTCATACTCTCTAGTTTTTTATACTTAAGCTCAAATTTTCTTGTGGTCATTTTGACGCCAGTATGAAGAGCTTTTCCAAACCCTAGCGAAAACTGTTTTTTTGCAGCACATCTCTAAAAAGTTACTCAAACTTCTCACATATCTTTGGGCAAAACTAGCATAGATAGACAAAATCTGAAAGATGCATCAGATTTCTCAGAGTCAGGGCTTTCGATTTGGCTACCTCAATTTTGTCTAGAAAAATTTTTAAGGTCGGAAAAAGCACTTTTCCGAGACGTCAAAGCTACGCGCAGGTGTGTCATGGGAGATCCCTGTCTAATTTTTCACTTTCTTTGTGGAAACACAGAGATATGTCTGAAATTAGATAGAGATCTCCAATGGTACCTGCGTAGCTCCTCCATTAAGCCTATTCTAAGATTTAATGTTGTGATTTTCACGTTCTCACAACTATATATATAACAATAAAGTTAGAAATTGAGAAAGTATTACAATGGCGATGGCGCAGACGTCTGTCTGTATCCCCCAGCATAACTTTTCAACCAATCGTCCATACGTATCCAAATTTTGCAGATAAGTGCGCGTTGCTTTTTATAAATTCCTCAGAGGGACTTTTCGTCTCCGAATTTTTAAATTGTGAGCAAATTACGGATGATAAGCGGATTCCATTAAAACCAATGGAAAAATGTATCAAATGGGCGAACGTAGGGAAAAATTTGAATATTTCAAATATACTGTTTGAATTTTGATGAAAATTTGCAAAAAAAAAAAAAAAAAAAAAAAAAAAAAAAAAAAATCTGCAGTCAGCCTGCAGTAAAATTAACCCCTTAAGGGGGTCTGGGGTCTCCCCAGAGTAATTAAGGGTAATTATTTTGATGTGAGAAAATGTTCGTGGGGTATTTCCTGTAGATAGTTTATTTACTGTATTCATCGTCATTTTCACAGGTTTTTATGCAAGAAGAATCAACTCTTCAATCACCTGTACCAAAAGTTTATAAGAGCCCCATTGTACGAAATCGAAGGATACATACAGACGAGCACAAAAAGCGTCGAGAAAATGGTGGATTTTATACAGCATTCAGATGAAGTAGGTACCTTCGCCGAAGCATAGAATATAGAGTCCAGACAAAGACAGAAAGATACAAACAATGTCGAGGGACTTGATTAGCGGAAAGTGAGGGCTCTGGGCCCGGGATGAAGCAGAGAATCGATAATAAACTTCGCATTGAAAAGTTTTGTTTTTTCTCGCAGGTATGTCCATTAAACTTTTTACAGAGCTTTCACGAAAAGCTTTCGACTTTTTCTTTTCCCTTCTCCACAAAAAGAAGGAGGGGGAAGGGAGAGGAGTTGTGGACGCCCCCGCTTAAACGAGAGTCACCGCTGCATTTATATCCCAAGTTTTCAAAGTTGAACTCATACTTTATTCTTTCTTCATCTTTTATTATATATATAGGTTTACTTACTTTTATGCCTCTGCTATTTTTTATCATTATTATGTTTATGCGTTTGTTGTTATTATTTCTCTTACGATTATTAACATCACGCTTTTACTTTATTTCGGAAAAAAAAAAAAAAAAAAAAAAAAAAAAAAAAAATTGCTCGCGGGAAGTCTCGACAAAGTTTTTAGCGGGATCCGGAATAAAAGTGGTTCATTAGATAATTATTTAGTCACCCTTATTTTCAGTGGTATAGCGTACAATTTGGTAACATCATATTTTGTCTATTTAAACCCGCGTTAAAAGCTGAATGGGAAGGTGCGCGTTTGCTGAACACCCAATAATTCGATATTTTACATGTGTTTAAATGGACGAACTGCAACGTTGCAAAATTTTACGCTACGTCACTGTCTTAAAACATCTCACCTCGAGGAGTATAGTTGCTTTGATAGAATGCCATTTTAACACATGGAAAATGGCGATGTGGTCGAGTGTCATGGCCTAGGTGACGTTAGCTTAGGCTATTAGAAAGTACTCTTACACTTCTACGAGTTGGGTCATAAGACGCGAAATTCGCACTCCCTTAAAACTTATGTGTAAAATGTCTGGTGAGGGGAAGTGAGTTGATGGTGAGGGTGACTGCGGCGAGGCACTTCTCCGATATCATATCTGATTCCTTCAATGTCATTCCCACCGTTGTTGGAATGACATCGTTCTTGTTTTTGTTCTTGATATTTCATTAGGTGCGGTTCGATTTCGTTAGCTTAGCCTAGGCCAGGTGAGGGGAGCTTAGGTCAGAAACTCCGGAGGCCCGCTGTGGTTTCAAATTGGACCTTCCATACTACTAAATATAGTTTTAGGATTCAGATCCCCATTGATCACATGCTCTAACAGAAAAAAAAACACTTTGGTATCGCTGCCCTAGTAAAAATGGTAGGCAAAAGTAGGCAAAAGTAGGCAAAAGTAGGCAAACTCTGGTAGGCAAAAGTAGGCAAAAGTAGGCAAAAGTAGGGAACGGATCGCAACCGAGAAGTATATAAAGTATATAGCATTACATAGCAAGGGAATGGAGTTGGAGGTACCTGCGCTGAGCTGAAGGTATAGAATCGGCCCCGGACCTCGGGTCGTTTCACTCACATGCTGGCTGGTCTCATTGTTTTCAGTTTTATTGTCCCACGTCCGATCCGGCGTCTCCGACCTTTTTCCATTCCCACTACGTAACACTCAACAGAAAATGAAATTTTTTGTCACGTTTAAATTTCGAAATTCTGACTTAAGATTCGGATTGCGCTTGACGTAGCGAGAAAATTGATACCAATTTGAAAATTTAAACATTATTTTTAAATAATTCTCCCGGCTCTTCTTGATCTTAGTGTTTCGGCTCAGATTCTCGGGATTCTCCTCTCTTTCCTCTACTCGTCAAACCATTCTATTTCCCATCCACCACTCTAAGGAGTCGACGGTCAATAAGTATTTAATTTGTCGAATTTTCCTCCACTTAGAATCTTCGTAAGAAACGTTGTCTTACCAACACATTAATAAGACAGCAGAAAAAGAAAAAGAAAAATCAAGCCGTTTTCTTCAAGATTATTTTTTTTGGTCTTTGAACTTAAATTTACCATTTCCAAGAGTGATAGCAGTGGCGTAGCGTGCAATTCGGCAACGTTGCAATTCGTCCTTTAAACCCAAGAAAAAGATCGAACTCTTGGGTGCTCAATGAACACCTTCGCATTCGACCTTTTACCTGGGTTTGAATGGAAAAAACGCCACGTTGTCAAAATGAACGCTACGGCACTGAGTGATAGCTGCGGTTGAGTCGTAAAACTGGTAGACGTGCCCATGGGCGGATACAGGGAATTATCTTTCTCTCTCTCCTTCCATTTGAACTTATGTGTTAGAAAAGGATAGCAGAGGGGGCCATCACGTGACTTTGGCCCCCTCTTCTGTCCTTTTCTAACGCATGTTTTTAAATGGGAGGAGAGAGAGAAAGACAATTCCCTGTATCCGCCCATGGGACGTGGTGATGGATTGAGCACCCAAGAGTTCGATCTTTTTCTTGGGTTTAAAGGACGAATTGCAACGTTGCCGAATTGCACGCTACGCCACTGCTATCACTCTTGGAAATGGTAAATTTAAGTTCAAAGACCAAAAAAAATAATCTTGAAGAAAACGGCTTGATTTTTCTTTTTCTTTTTCTGCTGTCTTATTAATGTGTTGGTGAGACAACGTTCCTTACGAAGATTCTTGGTGGGAGGAATATTCGACAAATTAAATACCTATTGACTGTCGACTTCTCAGGTCAGTGGCGGCTCGTGCAAAGTGGCTACAATGGATTCTCTCCTTTAAACCAATAAACCAATAATTCGACCAATAAAATTATTCGTATAATTTTTAACCACTTATTATTCCGCCGTAAGAATTTTTTCAACTTTTTTTTTGCAATGTATGAAACATCAAAGACATCTTTTTTCTTAACTCATTAAATACCTGTTTCTTAGTTTTTCACGAAAAAGCAGCCAAATTCATACTAACGCACTTATACCAATTCGCAGATTTCGGCAATTAACACCAATGACATCAAATATCACATTGATGAATCACCAATTCTATCATTTCTATCCCTAGGTACCCTATTGAAACTCGCAACCTACACTCCATAGTCCAAAATGCAGGGCACAAGACTGCAACAATTCACGGTTTGAATGGGTAGGAATTACATAGGTACAGCTCATCGAACAATGAATTAAACTCTATTCACACTTGGGGACAGTAAACAATAAGTGGCATCAACCAAGGGAAAACAAACTGCTCCACAAAAATAGCAAGTGTTAAACTCGAAGGATGAAGTGACAGGCAAAGAGACAGGTTTTAGGAAGAGAGACAGGACTGTCTTGTACCTATCGCTGTGTAACTCAGCTAGGAAGTCGATCGGGGTGAAGGGGTGTCTCCACCTGCAAATGTAAAAGCGCGAATAAACTGATTGTGCCAATGAGCTGCCTTGAAGTCGATAGGTCGAGTTCGATGTATCGACAACAAAGAAGCTCATTGGCTCAATCAGTCTATTCACGCTTTTAAATTCGCAGGTGGAGACACCCCTTAAAGGGGAAAATAAGGAAACAAAGGTTTGAAGCCTTTCTGACCACTCAATCTTGTCCGCTCGAGACAGCGCCAAAATTGGCTTCTGTGGATTCACTCCTGTGAATCCACCACAGCTACTACTACAGGTGACGATTTTGCAACGATTCTTATTAATGTATCGAATTCTGATACTTCTATCCTTTTGGAAATCGACGTATTGCTACTCTGCTACTTATAACAAAACTTTAAGACTAGGTCATTGAAAAGGCATATGATACAAATTCGATCATAACACTTCTTCCGAGGATGCAATCCGCGGTACAAGGCAAAAAATAGGGAAACATAAGAAGAAAAATGAATTCAAAGTTAATATATAAGTCGGGTTTATTTTTTTAATTTTTCGAAATGTTTTTTTTTTTTTTTTTAATAAAGCTTCGATGAAACACAGCGTGCAATTAACAGTATGAGAACTGGAGCTTCGTTTTACCTGAGCGTTTTGATTTGGCGAAATTTCAGGTTACAAATGAAATTCGAATCCACAGCCGTAGCCGGGGGGGGGGGGGGGTTCATCGAGGTACTTCCCCCGAAATATCAGCAAAGGGCGGAGAGGGAGAATGGAGAGAAAATAAAAGGAGAAAGTAGATGAAGTGGGAAAAGTGCAGCCACCCGGATTTTTTTTTTTGTTTTTTTAAATCAGCAGCTTCCCCGTAAAAAAAAAAAAAAAAAAAAAAAAAAAAAAAAAAAAAAAATGCTTCCAATCATCGACTTTATCCGGCCACAATTCACGATGCCTGTGCAAATTAAATATTTCCACGTGACACAAAAGCGGCTTCCTTCCGATATTAAAATAAGGTGACCGATGCGATGAGGCGATGAGAGATGGTCAAGGAAGGTAGGGGGTGAAGAAGCGGAAGAGAGGAGCACTCCGGACTCCGGTATTGCAGTTATTCATAATAAAGGTTGATCTGAGCCATGATTTTACAATAGGCTGTCCCAACACTCCCAACTGGCATTGTCCTGAAACCTCAGACCGTTTATTATTATTATTCACCAACCTGCCGAAAAATAAAGATTCCTTCCCTGCTTTCAATTTTCACTCTCAATGTCAATACTACATCTTTCGTCCAAACACCCCAAGAGTCGCTTTTGAAGGTAAGGTCTTTACATTCTGTGAAACACGGGATGTTGCCATATTTGTCTGTCTACATACCAAGGCTCATAATGATACCATTTGCTATCATTAGATTTGGCGACAGCGGAACCGCATTGAAACACTGTGCTCAGCAGATATTTATAAGACGCTCTAAAACAGCGAAGGCAAATTAGTTTGTTTACTTCTTTCACAAACATCCACACACACACACACACACACACACACACACACACACACACAAACCCACATGTATGAAAAACCTTTTCTCTTCTTCCTCATCTTCCTGCTGACGTTTATTGTTCCATACGTATACGTGTTCCTTCCTTGAGTGAGCTAGAGTGAGGCAGGCCGAAAACTGTACGTGTGAAAGAGAGAGAGCCAAGCGAGATGAATCAGTGACTCATGAAGGGATGAATAGCGGAGAAGGGGGGGCAGTAAAACGGAAGAAAGGTTCCCTCATGTCTTGCGTGTATTCACGTTTCCAAAATTGCCTTCCAATTAAAAAATTGAAATAATTCAACCAATAAACGCGTGGCAAGAGATAGAGTATGCCGCGTGACCAAATTTTCACGTCATCATATCGTTTTTTCATTCGCAGCCGTAACTCGGTTACCTACTGAACTAAACGGGTCGCGATGGCATTGTGACCATTATAATTTTAGCATGTATATGAACCATCGGAAGTGGAATCTGTTGACAGTGTGCAATGGGCCAATTACATCGCAACTATCTCCTTGGCTAATTGTTTTTTATATGGTGGAAGTAAAAAGGTGGAGGCATTATTGGTACCAGACCTACGTCACAACGCGGCAGAAATGTACTAGAGAGAGAGCCACGTGACTGGCGACAGGGCCGGATTTAGGTTGCAGGGGGCCCCGGGGCTGTGGACCTTTGGTGGAAACCCCCCTCCCGGTAAATCTTAGGAATAATAAATTATAAAGTCCCTACTTTTAAAGGCATATCGAGTAAAGAAGTAAATTATTACCCTGATAAAAAAATCGTTAATAATTTTTAAAGTTTTCTTAGTATTTTTTAATGTTTCTTTATTTTTTTAAGGGTTATTTTACAAAAAGCTTCACTTCCAGCATTGCCGGACTGTTACAGTATTGTAATGATAGAAAAAAGGAAGTTCATCAACCATCAATACAAAACAAAAGGGTACCTGCTTTGTGGTGTGGGCCCGAGGGCGCGCGCCCCGGTCGCCCCGCATTAAATCCGATCCTGACTGCCGAGCGCGGTACCACCCGCCAACGAACGTAACCTGCAAAGCAGTTGTCATTTGTTATTTCAACATTCAAACACCGCGCTCGCCAGTCACGTGACTTTCAGGTAGTACATCTCCATCGCATTGTGACGGAGGTCTGTAGGCTATTCTCCCTGTCTATCTCGTACGATACGACACGTTGTCGAAGAAACAGGTATTTAATGAGTTAAGAAAAAAGATGTCTTTGATGTTTCATACATTGCAAAAAAAAAGTTGAAAAAATTCTTACGGCGGAATAATAAGTGGTTAAAAATTATACGAATAATTTTATTGGTCGAATTATTGGTTTATTGGTTTAAAGGAGAGAATCCATTGTAGCCACTTTGCACGAGCCGCCACTGACCTGAGAAGTCGACAGTCAATAGGTATTTAATTTGTCGAATATTCCTCCCACCAAGAATCTTCGTAAGGAACGTTGTCTCACCAACACATTAATAAGACAGCAGAAAAGAAAAAGAAAAATCAAGCCGTTTTCTTCAAGATTATTTTTTTTGGTCTTTGAACTTAAATTTACCATTTCCAAGAGTGATAGCAGTGGCGTAGCGTGCAATTCGGCAACGTTGCAATTCGTCCTTTAAACCCAAGAAAAAGATCGAACTCTTGGGTGCTCAATGAACACCTTCGCATTCGACCTTTTACCTGGGTTTGAATGGAAAAAACGCCACGTTGTCAAAATGAACGCTACGGCACTGAGTGATAGCTGCGGTTGAGTCGTAAAACTGGTAGACGTGCCCATGGGCGGATACAGGGAATTATCTTTCTCTCTCTCCTTCCATTTGAACTTATGTGTTAGAAAAGGATAGCAGAGGGGGCCATCACGTGACTTTGGCCCCCTCTTCTGTCCTTTTCTAACGCATGTTTTTAAATGGGAGGAGAGAGAGAAAGACAATTCCCTGTATCCGCCCATGGGACGTGGTGATGGATTGAGCACCCAAGAGTTCGATCTTTTTCTTGGGTTTAAAGGACGAATTGCAACGTTGCCGAATTTCACGCTACGCCACTGCTATCACTCATGGGAATGGTAAATTTAATTTCAAAGACCAGACAAATAATCTTGAAGAAAACGGCTTGATTTTTCTTTTTCTTTTTCTGCTGTCTTATTAATGTGTTGGTAAGACAACGTTTCTTACGAAGATTCTAAGTGGAGGAAAATTCGACAAATTAAATACTTATTGACCGTCGACTCCTTAGAGTGGTGGATGGGAAATAGAATGGTTTGACGAGTAGAGGAAAGAGAGGAGAATCCCGAGAATCTGAGCCGAAACACTAAGATCAAGAAGAGCCGGGAGAATTATTTAAAAATAATGTTTAAATTTTCAAATTGGTATCAATTTTCTCGCTACGTCAAGCGCAATCCGAATCTTAAGTCAGAATTTCGAAATTTAAACGTGACAAAAAATTTCATTTTCTGTTGAGTGTTACGTAGTGGGAATGGAAAAAGGTCGGAGACGCCGGATCGGACGTGGGACAATAAAACTGAAAACAATGAGACCAGCCAGCATGTGAGTGAAACGACCCGAGGTCCGGGGCCGATTCTATACCTTCAGCTCAGCGCAGGTACCTCCAACTCCATTCCCTTGCTATGTAATGCTATATACTTTATATACTTCTCGGTTGCGATCCGTTCCCTACTTTTGCCTACTTTTGCCTACCAGAGTTTGCCTACTTTTGCCTACTTTTGCCTACTTTTGCCTACCATTTTTACTAGGGTGACAAAACCTTTGGTTGAAACAAAAAACCTAGCAAAAAACTTTAGTTGAGCCGACCAAATCTCTGGTTCACCCAGCAAAATCTCTTCAATTAGGCGCATGAAGCTTTGGTTATAGCTCTCTACTAGTCTTTTTCTGATTCTGAGTAATTTTTCTACCAACAATTTTTTCAGCTCTACCAAAGTGTTTTTCCTGTGATTATTGAAAAGATTTGATGTTTGATCGTTAGAGAGAGACCGTCTTCACTTGCAATTCGGTTTCCATTTTTGGGAGATTAGTCGTCAATATCGATATTTTGACAAAATCGATTTTGTAGATGTTCTGACCAGAGAGGTGAAATTTTTGTCCTCATGTAACAACGACCGTTCCGTGCAAGATTGGTATTTCAAAAATGACATAATCAGTGCCGAGGCGTGAAACTTGGTATAACAATGTATTTTCTCCATTTAAATTCACCAAAAAAGTCGAAAGGTTCAGTCATGGGCGATGACCAAGCACTTTGATCTTTCTTATGTGTTCAAATGGGAAATGGGAACGTTGCCAAATCGCACGCCCCGCCACTGGACCTAATGGAAGCAAAAGTATTGATTTCTCGGGGTGAATGAACCATCGGAAGATAAATTATTTTACATAGATTTAAATGGAGAGAATCCTTTCAACAGACGCGCCTTATTTATTTCCGAGCGTCACCCAGTGGCAACTCCTGCACTTTGGCAACCATGCTTACTTTACAACCATTAAACCTATGTAAAAGTGTCCATATCGTGGGGCCCCCGCAATTGCACCCCCCAGTCCCCCCACGGTGGGGGGTGCAATTGCACCTCCTGAAAATCCATTGTTTTATATGGGTTTAAATAGAGAAAATACACTGATGCCAAAATACACGAGCCGCCACTGGCGTGACCAACTACGCACAGGCAGGTACCATGACATTCGGAAGAAAGTACCCTGAACGAAACTACGCTTTTTAATCTTGGAAAATCTTTAAACGAGTGTGGTGGTTTTCGAGTGTTTAAGGACGAACCAGAACGCCTCTTGTAAAGTATGACATGAGAAATCCAAAGTTTCATTGAAAATAAAATACATGACACTTTAAGAATTTCCACCAGTTTCTTTTGAAAGCCATAGTACAAGATCAAAATTCAGTTCAAAAATACAATGGAGTGACAAGAGTGAGCACTAATAACAGTTTTTTTTTGTTTTTTTTTGCACCAGGTTCATCTCTGGACTCTCAATGAAATCACTAAGAAATTCAGAATTCCTATAGCTAACAAATGAAACTAACAACACAGAAAAAAAAAAACAACAAAAAAAAATCTGTTGATTTTACAGCCTGGGGTGTTGCAAAAGTGTGTAGCATGACGTTAGTATGTTGGATTAACAGGCCTGAGCGGTTCACATAACACCGATTTTTGTCAAATTAACTCCTCAGACGATTAATTTTACAGCTCAGATCTGTCGATCCAACTTACTAACCTGCTACACACTTTTTTAACACCATATGCTGTAAAATTAATTTTTTTTTTTTCTTTTCTGTGAAATTTTGACGAAACAAAACAAAACAAACTCTGAACTAACAAATTCATTTTAAGTTGAGAATCTGAATCCGTTTTCTCCAGGAAAACCCAATGAGAACAAAAAAATACATCTTCCAAAAGGATAAATGTATACTCTTTCAATGCCGCATTTTCCCATTTGCAAATGCTATTGAGGGGAGGGGGTGTCAGTTTCTGTTCAGAAGATCTGTCAGCGATCGATTAATCGATCCAAATAAAATGCCAATGTGGCTGTTGCATGGCTCTGAATTCTCATGTTTTTTAGCAAGCAAATGAAAGTAATGAGTGCTGTAAAAAACAAAGATGCCTTCAATTTCAAATTGGGTTTCATCCTTCGTGAGATTCGATTTAGAGTGAATTTCCGAAACCGAGACACTTGAAGGACAAACACCAAAGCCCCTTCCGTTCCCAGCTCATCAAGTCCTCTCATTTTCTTTAAAAAAAAAAAAAAAAAAAAAAAAAAAACATCAAATTCCAGACCCTTACAACAGCTCCCAGCTCCATTGTTTATTTTTATGATTTGATCATGTTGAAAAGAGAACGAAGCAATCCACCTACAAATTCTTGGAAGAACGTTGTGCTGTGACTTGGTGTATGAGTTAAAGAGAAGGTCGGGGTCGGGGGGTTTTGGCGAATACAGGGTGGCAAACAAATTAAACAAATGGAATTCGATTAGGCGAGGTCTGCAGACACCGCCCGCGACGGACACGTTGACTCTTACATTGTTGACGAAAGTTGATCAAACAAGCCGTGGCTGCAATGCTTATACATATATACATGTACATATATATGTATAGCCGAACCGACAAAGAACCAACGGAGAAAATAAGACTTGTATTCTCAGCGTTGAAAAGGAAACTCACGGAGGGAATTTGCTCTAGGTAACGCCTCCAATCTTTGGTCGACTGAAACGCTATTGAGAGAACAGCGCTCCAATGTTGGCAAATTTAAGCAAATGACAGCGGTTCATATGCGAGAGAAGCACGGGGTTGCAATTCAATTGCAAATAATTCAGTTTTAACCAATATATTTTTGTTTTTGTTTTTTGTATTTTGTTTTTTGTTTTTTTTTTCGTAGAGCTCTTATTTTTACAGACTCAATTTCAGACAGAATTCTCCCAGAGTACCTCCAAAGCACCGCCATCTTTGCTGTTAAATGGCTGAGCTACGCTGGTGTCATGAGGGTCTCCTGTCTAATATCTCTCTCTCCCCTCTCTCCTCTCTGTCCTCTCTCACTCCTCTCTCTCTCTCCCTCCCTCTCTCTCTCTCCCCCTCGCTCTCCCTCTCCCTTTCTCTCTCCATAGAAACTCTCGGAGAAAAGTCTCAAATTAGGTAGAGATCTCCAATGGTACCTGCGGAGCTCCCAGTAGCGGCTCGTGCAATGTGGCAACGATGGACTCCCTCCATTTAAACCTATGTAAAATAATCGATTCTTTGTTGAGGCGCTGTGCCTCACCTAGAATCGATCTTTTAGCACAGATTTAAATGGCAAACTAGCACTGTTGCCAGATTGCACGAGCCGCTACTGGGAGCTCCACCATGACACTTTAAACTTTTCAGTCATTTTGTGAGTCTGCGGGGTGAATTTCGTCATTGATTTAAGTGCTCATCGTTATATTTGCTAGCGGATTTTACTTGAGTTTAAACTATTCAATTGACAGTTGCAAAAGTTAGCAAGAGCCGCATTGTTCAATTCGGCAACCTGGATGAGTAAAAAATAATTTGAGCGACCCGGTCGATATGATTATAGATTGACAAAATACGTTTGAAATTGGTGCTATAATTTTACGGTTTGAAGAACAGCTGAATTAATGAAATCTCTAGGAGACGTCAACTTCTTGCCGCGCCGCATCGTTGCGCCCGGCTGCGGCAAGGCGCGGCGCGGCGTCCATCGCTTGCGTCGCGTCGCGTCGCGTCGTGGGCCAACAACGAACGTGGTGATTACGGCAAATCCAAAAACTCCGATTCCGAAACTAATTTGAATCTTTCTGAGTAAGTATACGTCATATAGACTCGTATCAAGCAAGTTTCGCAAGGATTCACCTTGACAAAGCAGGTTCAAGGTCACGTGCTCAAAGTTTTTGATATGATTAATAAAAATGGTCCTTATGAGCATTCGAATCATCCTGCGAGTAAGTTTTCAGCTACCTCGTGCTCAAATATTAGTTTTTCGTGTCTCCCAGTGTCACTTCTCATCAAAGTGAGTAAACCCTAAAACCTCAGATAGGTCTTAATAACACCAGAGACAATATATAATAGAGACCACGCACTATCTATCTTGCCCATGTTTGCGCGCGGTGGCAACTTTTTTTTTCTGGGTCTCAACAGAACACCGCTAACATGGTCCATACGTTGACTGATGAGAAACACCGTTGAGATTTTTGCCTAGTGAAGCCAGAAGCACCGAAATTGCATCAGTCAACGTATGGACCGTGTTGGATGGTGCACTCTCATGCTTCCTGTGTTAATTCCTGTTGAGTCCCGAAAAATAAGTCAGCCACCGCGCGCACGGCTAGTGCGTGGTCTCTATATATATTGTCTCTGAATAACACCGACAGACATTGGACATAAAAGGCTGATTCAGTGACGAATGGGGCTCTTGCAAACTTTTGCTGCAGGTGATTGAAGAGTTGATTCTTGCATAAGAAACCTGTTAAAATGACGATAAGCAGTACACTAAACAATTACAACATTCATTCTAAGAATGGGGCTTATTGTCGCAGCTACGCAGGTATCATGGGAGATTTCTCGCACGAATTGGCAACACGAAAATACTACGAATGAACACTACCATGGTCGTCTAATTCAAGATGAAACTGATAATGCTCATTACCTCAATTTGAGAAAAACTTATTGTTTATCAGCATGAATTTGCATTCGAAAATTTGAATCTAATTTCTTGTAATGGTAACTTTATACGAGAGTGGGTGAGATATAGCATTTGTTTGAATCCAATTTTGATCGTGACGTCATTACTAAAGCAGCGTATTAAACTTTAAACGGAGTCGCGTGACCATATGTAAACAAGACTTTTGGAGTCATTCGGTCTGAAACGAACGACTTGAGCGACTCCAAATCTGATTTACATAGTCCACGTGACGCCGTTTAAACCAATGTGATTGACCAATTCCCGCTATCTGCGAGTTATCTAAGCTAGATTATTGTTGGTCTTGAAACTTTAGAAATGATGAGAAGTTTCTCTTCTGATTTTTGGCCCATTTTTTTTTTAAATCTCAGAACATAGTACAGTGGTAAAAAATCCGCGGCGAACAGTCGCACACAGACACAGACATGGTTGCCAGTTTGCGCAGAAAATTCATTAGATATTACAAATGATTTAAATGCAGAATTTGTCGATTTACCGAGTGGCAAAGTTTGTTTATGGGTGGCACCACTGCACTGCTGAAATACTGAGTGCTGATTCAGCAGTGCTAACCTACAGACATAATCATTTACCAACAGGTTTCAGCGGGCCGCTATTTGTTGGAAAATGTCAAACTCCAATCATCGTTTGATTGAAATATGTTCAGCATTTGATCGTGTCGTCCTTAAAAGTAAAACTCCGTCCAATTATAATGGGTGTGCGTTGCAATTTTACTATATATACAGGTAGAAATCGTTGATTCTACAGGAAAATGTTACGAAAAAACCGATAGAAACAACGAGAGCTCCTGAGGCGTTTTCGCTGTAAGAGAGAAAAGGTGACAATTAGTTAAGGGTCACTGCAAAACGAATTTGAAAATGCCAGTATAATGGCGAGAAACTGCAAATTGCTGGATAGAATAGGTCCGTTCCAGTGTTGCCGATAATGGGGCTCTTGCAAACTTTTGCTACAAGCGAATAAATAGGTAGTCCAATCTTACGTAAAGACCGGCAAAAATCTAGAAAATCACACTAAGAAAGTCTAAAATTCAGTAATAAACTCACATAACTGCGCTATAACGGCAAGATGGTAATGGCGGTTCGACGCAGGTATCATGGGAGATTCCTGTCTATTATGTCACTTTCTCTACGAAAACATACAGAGATGTTCTCAATTTATATGGGAATCTCCCATGATACCTGCGTCTCTCCATCATTAAGCCCGTTTCTGAAAGTGGATTTCGTGATTTTTTAGTGTACTCATCGTCATTTTTACACGTTCTATGCAAGAATCAACTCTTCAATCCCCTATGGCAAAAATTTGCAAGAGCCCCATTGCAGATCAATTAGCCCACATTAGAGTCCCTATACAGTATACATATACTATGAGAGTTGCGCCATTGCTGAATCCATTTCTGATTGGCTCTCAGATATAGGCTGTCAAGAAAGCTGCAAGAGGCAAATGCAAATGGCGGAGGGTTTGTTTACTTTTCACGCTCTTGCTTTCATCACACATTTACTGCACACGTCAAAGACCGTGGTAATTATTGTTGATTTTTCCAATGCTTAAATTTTATTGCGGAGAACATTATCTCTTTCAATAACGACCGTTATTGGCAAGAATCAGAACCTAACCCCTATTAGAAGTAGCGAAATCGCGGCAACAGCGCAGAGGAAAACGGCCAACCGCCATTTGCATTTTGCCTCTTGGGGGCTCCATTATCCGCTTCTTCTTCTTCTTTTTGGAGAGTATTGACTCTTGGCGCAACTCTCCTAGTATATAGGGACTCTTAGCCCACATTACCAGAATGTATGGACTAATTACACAGACCTTAAATGGAATGAATACCTGAAAGCCCCAGACTTTTCAACGGTCACAATGGAACGCAAATGGATTATAGCTTATTGTCCCAGAAAAGATTGGATTTTTAACACTTCTATCATCTATGGTTTTCATGAAAACATCAGCTTCTCACCGCTCCTCGCTCCTGACCAATCAGTTTGCCATATCTGAGGATGGCAGCTGATGCTTTCATTCAAATCTACAGTTTTCAAGTTCAATCATTCTTGGGACATCCTATACACCTACTTCTGGATACTGGTCACCGGATGTCCTATACTATATTACGCAATCGCCAGTTTCACGCCTGACGTGAATCTTTGAAATCGCTCGAAATTTTCGCATCTTTAAAATCGTTTCAATTCACGATCCCGACTTAAAAAAAAAAAAAAAAAAAAAAAAATTGTAAAAAATACTGTAAGCTCTTTTCACCTAGAACTTTAAGAAAATAAAATGAAGAAAAGGTGCCAAACAGACCCATTGGATGAAGGTCTTCCATAGAAAAGATAGTTTTAAAAGATGCGTTGACTTGGACATCAATACCAGTGGCGTAGCGTGCAATTTGGCAACGTTGTAGTTGGTCAATTTATACCCATGAAAAATATTGAAGTATTGGGTGTTCCGTGAACCCCTTCGCATTCGACCTTTCGCATGGATTTAAATGGACAAAATATAACGTTGCCAAATTGCACCCTATACGCTACTGACTATAAAACACGCATGTTCGTCCACTACCGTGCGACGATCATGTTCTCAGCTCGTTCTGGTAAGAGAGTATTAAACTCACACTCACAATAGTTATGACTAAGATTAGATAATCTTACTAGATCTTAGTTCCATTTTCTTAGCAAAAGTTTGCTACAGACCCATTACAGTCATAATTATCTGGAAATGGCAAAGCAGATGATGAGAGCTCCAACTTCAAAATCGAGTCAATTTAGTCGGCTGATTCTCCGAGCTCTTAAAAGTTAAAAAGTTGTCTTGCTGTCCATAAAATAGAAAAGTAATAAAAAAATAAGAGGAATATAAACGCTCCCGAATCTAATAGGATGAGTAACAGGAGAAAATTAATGGTTTGCGGGGGGGGGGGATCTTTCCAAACATCGCTGAAATTCTGACCGCGCAAAGTTTGGCATTAGTTTGTTGAAGGGTGCTGCCCGAATAGTCCAGCCCTCTTCAGAGGCAGACTAAGTCGCAAAAGGAGTGGCTATATTACGCATTAAAATAAATGTTTTGGCGGATTTCGCTTCGGTTAGAGAGAATTTCACATACTTCATTCTTGTTCCAGCCAACTAAATTATCTTTACCTCCCGACCAAGAATTCCGTATAGCCAGAGAAGGATAAGTAAAATGGAGTGAGTTTTGGGTAGGTAGAGATGAGGAGGGTCTCATCTCATGACAATCAAGAGCAACCCTTCAGCACTAAAGATAGGGAATGGGGGGGAGGGTATAATTTGTTACTCTGAATCATATTTGTGCTGTTGGGGCACTATACGCTGCGTTCAGGGAGGTCGATCAAGTTGGGAGCCACTTGAAGTCATGCTTAAGTTCAACATGCCTTAATCAGATGTAAGCATTCGTGAAAAGTCAGGTCGTGCTAGCTCAAGTCAAGTCAGACCTTCCGCCATCTTGATCGGGCCCCAGGATAAGAGGAAACTTGGCGAGTCAGGTAGAAACACACTAATTTGCAATGCAGCACACATTGTTGCCCCAAACTTTTGAGTTCTATCGCCGTTGCGCTCAACGGGGCTCTGTCCGACTGGAACCTCCACATGAGAGGAGTAATACTGAGAATCGGCTGACTATGAATGTTATCGGTGCAAAAGTCAAATTAGATACGGTTGCAGATACGACGAAATGGGTGAAGTTCATGGCCAAAGGCCCATGATTCGTCAAAATTGACTCTCCATCACACTCGGAGATTAATTATTTAAAAAACCATTTACTTATGCGTGTAATTTAATGGAGTTCTTTAAAAAAATAAGTTTCCAAGGGTTATGAAGAGTCAATTTAGACTAATCTTGACGAATTATGGCCCTTTGGAGGTGAGTTTCATCCATTTCATCGCATGTATAACCGTTTCTAATTAGACTTTTGCACAGATAACATTGATAGTCAACCGATTCTCGGTGTATTGCTCCTTCCAAGTGAAGAGTCCAGTCGGACAGAGGCCCAGTGAACACAACGGCTATAGAACTCAAAGGTTCAGGGCGACGCACTAAGTATGGTTCCAAATCAAATCCTAGGCAGTAAAAAACACCGAAAAAAAAGTGTTAAATTTACAATGGGGGTTGATAATTTTACAATCCAGTATCGCAAAAAATCGTGACAGCTATATGTATTGTTATTTTTTGAAACACTTGGATTGTAAAACTGTCAAAACGGCTGTATTGAAGAATTAACAGAAAATTCAGCTGACACTTCAATCTGGATTGCAAAGATTTCAAAACGGCAGTTATGAAATAGCAAGTCTAAATGCTGATTGTTCAATCGGGGCTGTAAGTTTTTCTTTCTAAAAATATCTAAATTATATACACAGGTAGAAGGAACTTCAATCCAAAATGAAAACTTGACAATTTTGTGGATTGTAAAATTACCTATCTAGAATTATCTTCTTTTTTTTTTTTTTTTTTTTTTTTTTAATATTTTTTTCTTTTCCCCAGATGTCCCGGTATTTGAACCTGGGTAGCCGTGGTGATTGTCCAGCACTTTACCACTAGGTTATCACAGCGGATAATGATTCAGAGCATAAAATACGCATCTTAAGGCACAATTCCTTGCAGAGGAGCGTAAACTGCCGAGTGAGTACAAAACGGAAGAGTACTTCAAACTTTGTCAACCAGAGAGCGCAATCAAATGATTTTAAGTTCTAAATTTAAAATTTTACAATCCGAGAATTGATGATTTTTCATCCTGAATAGCACTTTTTACAATGCCTGCTTTTGTTAATTCTACAATCAAGATTTTGGAAATTTTATAATCCAAAAATTGATATTTTATCATTCTGAATAGCACTTTTTACAATGCCAAATTTAGTTAATTCTACAATCAAGATTTGGTAAATTTTACAATCCAAGAAATTGATGCTTTTTCATTTTGGATTGCAGTTTATATAATGCCAAATTTAGTTAATTCTACAAATCAAGGTTTTGGAAGTTTTACAATTTAAAAAATTGATATATTATCATTCTGGATTACACTTTTTACAAACATTTAGAATGTGGGTATAACAAGGAGTGAAGAATGTCACTTCAGCAAAATTATTTTACAAGAATAACAATCCAAAATGCGAAAACAACAAAATCTCTAGCCAGCTAATTTAGCGACTAAGTGTTTAGCATTTCTAACAAAATAAAATTGTTCATTTACCTACGTACACGCTAAATTTTCCCAAAAAAGTAAATGCAAATTTTGCAAACAATGTTTTGTTATTCCAGCAATTCCCTTTTTTTCGGTGAAGCGATGTGTTCAAAGTCTGAAAAAACGATTCTAGCTACTACAGATGATTTTAGAGGGTTTATTCAGCAAGGTAATCACCTCTGAATGGGTCTGATGCAAACTTTTGCTACAGCAATTAAGAGTATTTGATCTAATGTAAAAAACCCCTGAAAAGTCCATTGGTGGCAGAAGAAAGTCGGAAAACGCAATAACCAACGCACAAGAGGAATTTCACTGAAATCCAAGATGGCGGAGAAATATCGAGCAATTTGTATGCATGCACCACGGACATCCAAGGATAGCCAACCTCACAATATCGATCACAACCAATCACAACGCATACAAACTCATAACCTCCGATGCTGTGAGGTTATTAACGTTGGCCATCATGGATGTTCACGGTGCGTGCATACAGATTGCTCGATATTTCTCCGCCATCTTGGATTTCATTAAACGCCTCGTGTGAGTTGCATTTCATGACTTTCTGATGCTACCAATGGACTTTTCAGGTGATTTTACATTAAATTATACACTCTTAATCGTTGTAGCAGACGTTTCCAACAGACCCATTGCTGTATATTCATCTCAGGAAAATATTAGATGAAACCTTAATTCCCGTGGTATTTCATGTCTGTGTATTTTTGACCGCTTAGGATTCGATTTGGATCCATAGTTAGTGCGACGTTCCAAAGTAAAGTATTTCTACCTGACTCACCAAAAGCTTATTATCCTGAACAGAGTATAATTGTAAAATCAATAAAGTTATCTTGAAAAGCTGTTCAAGAATTGGTATTTCAATCAAATTAAACTTGTTTTTCTTATGATATTTTATTTTTTCCAAAAATAACTAATCCTCTGAAAGTCAATACAAGGTGTTACAGGTGCAAGCAATGGCCCAAAAAAATGTTGAGCCTCGGACTCACGAGAAATCAACGTCGCTCTCTTTAGAGCTGCCGTTCGTGTATATTTAATGGCATGGTTTTCAATTCACCGTCGAGTCCACCGGTTTATAAACGATTGCACAGTTCAGTTCAGAGTCTGACTGTAACGCACATGAATACTCGCATCTGTAATCTTTCCTTTTAAAATCAGTGGAAACTCTGCTCATCAATTAAAATATCCGCAAGTTTTACTTATAAAGTCATCGACGACTCCACCCAGTCCGACGCGACGGTTGAGAAAAGATAACAGATTCGAGTATTTTCGTGCATTACAGTAAGACGCTGAGCCGAAAAGTGGAATCTTTCTCAACGCAGGTGGAATCATTGATGAATTGAAAAATGCCATTAAATACACAAGGAAGGTCAGCTTTGGCTCTCATTCGAGTTACCTCCTCTCACGCCTTCTTCAAAAATGAAGAACTGGGGTTGGAACTCCCCGCCCCCCCAAACTACTTAAAAAAATAATGAAGAATGCGTGGAGCAAACAAACCGCAATTTGTTCTATTAATTAGGAGCCGATAAAATACGTAGTTTCCCGTGTCAGACATATCTCACACCCTGTATAAGCATTGGACAAATGAATCCACCTTGCTTGTATCATCATATATTTGTAATCTACCTAATTTATTCATTTATTTTTGTTTTTTATCTGATACAGGCTTACGTGTTGATGATGCCTATTTATTGAACATCCGATTGCTACGGTGAGCCTTCAAAGCATCAATAGAGAAAATCAAGCGGATCACGTTTTCTTTGAACTGGGCGGGTCTTTGAAAGGAAATGCTAAACATTTAGGGATAACTCCTTCCTCATTCAATTCTAACTTTAATGAAATGCAAATACTGTGAATGAGCTTGGTGCTTGTATACATCATTAATTAAATATAGTACCTTGCAATCAAAGTCCAAAGTTCTGCAATGGAAGTGGCTATATTAAGGGCAACAGATTATACAAATCTAGCAGTTAGTATCTTTTTTCAAGAGCGTTTAACTCTGAGAACTCTAAAAGTAAACATTTAACGAGTCTCGAAACTGCTGATCATGTATATGGAATGTTTTCCGTAAACCACGCGCGCGCGCTAGTGTTGTGTCGGGGGGCGCACTCTGTTGAGCGGGCGCGTTACATTTCTCGCGGGCGAGCACTGACTTTCATAGAGGGCGTACATCGCTGTGCGGAGGGAGAGCATCGGTACGATCTATCGATATTTCGATACATCGAGCGAAGCGATCAGTCACCACAGCGTTGTCAAGTGTTCATTTATTTGTTTTTCATTTGGTGTGTAATAATTATGTGAAACAGCTAGTACCACCTAGTACACTACTATATGACTTCATTATTCATGATTTCACCCGCCGAAACCACATGTTTGTTGTTTTATTTTGCCGGGAAAAATACCATTTTGTCTGGTGAGGTGGAAGAGATTTGCCGCACGTGTTTCACAGTTAAACTTCCACTCACAGGTAATTCTAGCTCATTACATACTTGTTCCTTTTACTTTTCACTCTTCTTTGTTCTTTGTAACTGTCCTATGATTTGCACTGCTGATTGTCCAGACAAATTTAAGTTAACTCTAATGTTGAATTTAGCAGTTTTTTCAAAACTTATAAGATTGAAAGGATATCTTTCTAGTTTTAAAATATGTTTCACCATTCATCCCTTTACCAATTTGAATCTCAGAAATTGATGACCTGCATTAGATGGGCGAATGTCACGATCATATATTAAAATCAGCACTATTATCTTTCTTTATAGTCCGAAGCTGTCAGTTTCAACCTCATTGCTGGTCTCTTTGGTGTTCCTAATGGACGGAGCGAAGCGTTGACATTTTACATAAAGACCCTCACAAGTATGCGTTTCTGTGAATCAGCTCCATTATTTTAGCCCATTAGGAACACCAAAGAGACTAGCAATGAGGTTGAAACTGACAGCTTCGGACTAAGAAGAAAGATAATAGTGCTGATTTTAATATATGATCTTGACATTCGCCCATCTAATGCAGGTCATCAATTTCTGAGATTCAAATTGGTAAAGGGATGAATGGTGAAACATATTTTAAAACTAGAAAGATATCCTTTCAATCTTGTAAGTTTTGAAAAAACTGCTAAATTCAACATTAGAGTTAACTTAAATTTGTCTGGACAGTCAGCAGTGCAAATTATAGGACAGTTACAAAGAACAAAGAAGAGTGAAAAGTAAAAGGAACAAGTATGTAATGAGCTAGAATTACCTGTGAGTGAAAGTTTAATTCTGTGAAACACGTGCGGCAAATCTCTTCCACCTCACCAGACAAAATGGTATTTTTCCCGGCAAAATAAAACAACAAACATGTGGTTTTGGCGGGTGAAATCATGAATAATGAAATCATATAGTAGTGTACTAGGTGGTACTAGCTGTTTCACATAATTATTACACACCAAATGAAAAACAAATAAATGAACACTTGACAACGCTGTGGTGACTGATCGCTTCGCTCGATGTATCGAAACATCGATAGATCGTACCGATGCTCTCCCTCCGCACAGTGATGTAAGTACGCCCTCTATGAAAGTCAGTGCTCTCCCGCTGCGCTGAAGTCAGTGCTCGCCCGCGAGAAATGTAACGCGCCCGCTCAACAGAGTGCGCCCCCCGACACAACACTAGCGCGCGCGCGAGGTTTACGGAAAGCATTCCATACATGTACCAATCCTTTAGATATACCACCCGAAAGTAAACTGGTTTTCGTTCTTACGAATTTAAGCGGCCTCATAACATTTCAATTTTTTTATTGGTAGAATAAGCAGACGCTACTAGGTCATTTCAATCAGAAGTGAACCAATGGGGTAGTTTTTTTTTATTTATTTATTTATTTTTTTTTTTTATTTATTTATTTATTTATTTTTTATTTTTTTTTTTTTTGCAGAAACTACCTCCACAAAAGACACAGAAAATAAGAAAGCTATGAGCATCCTAATATTATACACATCAGAAAAATGTTTACTTTGAAATGCCGTAGATTTCAACTGTTCTGTCGTAAAAAAGAGAAAAATTCAACATTTTTATCCCACTCAGCACCCAAACAAGGGTTGCTTTTAAAGCTTCAGCGCATATATAAAACTTACTCAACCTTATTTAAAAATATGATAAAAGCAGCCCTTTGGAAGTTTACACCAACAGAACCTAAGCATATTGTTTTTTCGCATATCCTCAGTGCAATCAATTTTAGAAAAATGTGTAATCGAACGCGTCCCATCCTAAACCCAGTATTGTATTTTTTCCTAGCACTGTAAATGATAAAACATAGAAGGACAAGGGTAGTGCTGAAGCATATATAAACCCTTGGCTTTGACTTATATATTTTGTCCAAACATTCGTGACTTCACAAATCACAGAATTTTGCAATATTCTACCCGGTGCGGCAAAACATTTGTGATACATATATATTTCGTTTCAATTCATCGCGCGATTGGATGGAATGAGCGTTTGGGAAATTCTAAAGATTACAGGACGATTCCGGTCTACTCCTTCGCGTCCTGAAACGAGCTCTCTCTGTAGCTTTTTCTTTGCATCTCGGCCATCTCGCGTCGCTGAGAGCGCAAAGTTTCGCGCGGAGGATTGAGGAAGACACTCACAGTCTCACAAGCGGAGGATTGAGGAAGACACTCACAGTCTCACAAGCGGAGGATTGAGGAAGACACTCACAGTCTCACAAGCGGAGGATTGAGGAAGACTCTCACAGTCTCACAAGCGGAGGATTGAGGAAGACACTCACAGTCTCACAAGCGGAGGATTGAGGAGGACACTCACAGTCTCACAAGCGGAGGATTGAGGAAGACACTCACAGTCTCACAAGCGGAGGATTGAGGAAGACACTCACAGTCTCACAAGCGGAGGATTGAGGAAGACACTCACAGTCTCACAAGCGGAGGATTGAGGAAGACACTCACAGTCTCACAAGCGGAGGATTGAGGAAGACACTCACAGTCTCACAAGCGGAGGATTGAGGAAGACACTCACAGTCTCACAAGCGGAGGATTGAGGAAGACACTCACAGTCTCACAAGCGAAGGAGTCAGTCCCCATTTTGAGACAAGGTATACAAACAGATCCTTAATTTATTGCCCCGTGGCGTGGCCCATCTCTTGCTCCCCCTCCCGACGCCCCTCCCGACGCCCCTCCCTCCTTCGCTGCTACTCTGTCCGCGCCGCCCCCCCCCGCAACCCACGGAAGGGCGCCAGCAAAGTCCTTTCCTACTCATCCCTCTTCATTCCTCGTTCAAATTCGACTGACTGCGACTTCCATTCTCGCACATGTAACGATTGAGACGCATTTCCCCCCATCTCTCTCTCTCGCTCTCTCTCTCTCTCTCTCTCTCTCTCTCTCTCTCTCTCTCTCTCTCTCTCTCTCTCTCTCTCTCTCTCTCTCTCTCTCTCTCTCTCTCTCTCTCTCTCTCTCTCTCTCTCTCTCTCTCTCTCCTACAACTCATGCTAGGTCTATCTCTCTCACTCCCTCCTTCGCCTCGGCCATTACACAAGTGAGGAGCCGAAAAGATGTTCCCTCCGCCCACCTTCCTTCATCATGCACCCCCCTCCCCCCATCCTTACACTCAGTCTCGCAGTCAAAACTTACCCCGCGTCGCAAAACTTCGAAAACATCCAATTTTCTTCATTTCTCGCAATGCCTGTCCGCCGCCGAGTGGGTCGACGCGTGGAATTTTCAGGAAAAGGAAGTTGTTTTGAATTTTTACAGAAACGTGTATGGAGGAGGCAGGTTTGCCCTTACCCCTCCCCCCACCCACCGTGCATGAGCCCACGGTGACATCAGATTAACGGCACAATAATGAAAAAAATCCAACGTTGACCCCTAGAGTGGCGTCGCGCGGAATTTGACAACGTTGCATTCCGTTCATTTAAACTCATGTAAATTCGTGTTGATTAGTAAGAGTTCTCTCTGAAGCAGGGCTGCCATTTTGCGTATAATCAATGCTATTTTTCAATTCACCGATGATTCCACCGGTTTAGAAAAGATTACACAGTTCAGTTCAGTGCATGACTGTAATAAACTAAAATACTCGCATCTGTAATCTTTTCTCAACCGGTGGAGTCGTCGATGACTTTAAAAATTTTGCGGATATTTTAATTAATCAACGGAGTTTCCATCGATTAAGGAAAGATTATATATCAGAGTATTTTCGTGCATTACAGTCAGACACTAAACTGAACTGTGTAATCTTTTTTCAACCGGTGGAATCGTCGGTGAATAGAAAAATAGCATTGATTATACGCAAAACGGCAGCCCTGCTCTGCACCCTCAATACTTCGACCTTATTCGTAGGTCTAAATGATCCAAAGTCAAAGTTGCCTGATTGCACGCGACGCTTCAAGTAGACTCTCAGTTACAGTTATCCTAGCCTGGAATCTCTGTAGAGAGTTAAGACGAGTGAAATCATAGAGGCCGGTATTTGATGCGTTTTCGCACGTTTGTTTAAATTACGAGGACCTTTGTTGAGTCTTGGTCCACTTCAAAGATTATAGTGCCATAAAGTTTCTGACGGTGTGATCTTTCACTGCCTTAGCTGATCGACGTCTATTTACGCTTTTACAGATTATTTTGGAAATTATAAAGATTCGTTCTCTATAGATGCTAGTTTGGGGGGGGGGGGGCGGTGGTGTACTTACTTACAGGAGGTCTCCACCCCAATTGATACCCAATTTGCCCTAAACAAACGTAATTTTTTGCGATTTAAGAGGAATTTGACCTAATTTTGATCATTAGACCCCCTCCCCTTTACAATTTTTGGACTCCAGACCTCCGTCCTCCCTCGAAAAATTCCTGGCGATACTACTAAGAGCGGCATAGATCGCACCTCTTTACCTTCACTAGTTCCCGAGCGATATTAATATGTCCGAAGACTTTTGCCTCTACTAACATTAATCATAACATACATTGATCACTTTATCAGAAAGAACACTCAGTTTTCCTACGAGGTACATTTACATTGTTGTTATAGCTGATAAAACAATTTTTTCCTCACAGTTTCGCAATAAAAAGAGGCAGGTTATAATACAGATGGAGAGAGATGGTATACATAATATGAATATTATACTGTTACCATATATGTATCTATATCGGGGGTGGTGGTGAAATTTGTTCCATGTTCCCCGGTTTCTTGATGATCCTCATTGGAGGTTAGGATTTATGAATGACAAGAGAACTAGGCAATAAAAGTACTCGATTACGGAGGCACTGTGCAAGAAAGACAAGAATCGTTGTCAGCACGGATGTCGGACTCCAGCATTGCAATTTATACGACGCGTCTCTTTGACAGTTGCAAACTTCCCTAACGACGTCCGTCTGTGTTACGGCTTAACCATGGACGTCATTTGGGTGGGAGGAAGGGGGGGGGGGGGATCCCTCAGTCCCTGGACACCCCCCCCCCACAAAGATTTTGATCAACAGTTAAATTTATGTCTTGAATAGTCCCGATTATAAAAAATCGATTCTTACACTTATCGATACTTACTTGCGAAGTACTTATCGATAAGTACTTCACAATTCGTCGAATGCATCAGTGGCGGATCCACGGGGGCACGTGCCCCCTCCCCCCCAGAAGCCTCAAATTTTTTTTTTTTTTTTTTTTCAATATAAAATAGCTCAAAATTGCTTCCACCGACGCTTCAAATTTAAAAATTTAACAAGCGTGCCCCCCCCCCAGAAAAATTTTCTGGATCCGCCTTTGGAATGTATCGTTAGCGCAGTAAATAAATCGCTGGGTTTGTTGAATTTTTTTGCTACAAAAATATAGAACCTTGATTCTAACGTAAAATATTCGGCAAATATAACGAGGCGGCGCACATTAAAAACGTTCAAAAACCACTCATTAACTTAGGAAATTACTTCAATATCAAGCAGCCCGCGCTACATATATTTGCACTGGCTTATTACTATTTCATAAACAAGACTATCGTGTAAATGTAAACAAGATTGCAACGATGAAATAATGGAATTTTATTCTAAATACTTGAAATAATGGCTGCATTTGCTGTCTGATTTTGTCTGGCTTATCAAATAATTAATGCATAAAATAACACAAGCATTGTATATGCTTCTAAACGGAACTTGCAAATTTTTGATAGTTATGTCCATGTTCACATATACACGGTAGTTCCGTCTCTGTATTTGTATGTCGGTTATAATAATAGTGTACAGTGTAGCGCGGATTTTTAGAAATATGGAAGTGATGAGTTAATGAGTGGATTTTTGAAGTTTTCAGTGTGCGCATCGTCATTTTCGTCGAATTTTACGTTAGAATCAATGTGTCAGACTGCTGTAGCAAAATTATACGCAACAGGCTCATTGTAAAACTTTTGCTTGATCGTATACTATCAATGGCGATGTGTATATAATCTTGCAACGCAGCGTTTCGTCCATTTAAACCCAAGTAAAATATCGTTTGAGAAAGTTCAGTGTACACTGTACAGTGCACCCTCAACATTTCGACCTATTTCACGACAGGGCCCTGAGTTAAAGAAAGAGGAAGAAGGCTTTCGATGGTACTCGCTAACCAGGTTGAAGTGCTAACTATATACTATTTTTAATTAGGAGCGTTCAGATGTTGTAATTTGATGCCACCTCGACACGATAATTGCTAATTCCGAATCATCTTCCTTACGTGTACACTGTTAAAAATAACGGAGTGAGAAGATAGAAGTTCGGAGTTTTATAATCGGTGAGATGAGTTATAATCCGTGAAAGGTTGTTGTTATTCTTAAAAAGACGAGATGACTCCAAAAAGGGCTGAAATCTGTCCCGAGAGCGAGTGACAGTCACATCCAGACAGCCGAAAAAAACTTAGTTCCGCGTAAGGTTGAATCTCTCTCTGTATCAGAGTGAAAACCAGCTCGAAAGAAACTGCGAATCGTCCGTACGCGGACGCAGGGTGGCTCTGTGCCACCAAACGACTGTGTTCCATCCCTCGCGGACGAAAGTCTGCGTCCGGACGAGATGAGGCTCCATTCGCGTAGGAGACAGTTGTCTGCTCTTCCCCTCTCACCCAGCCCCCCAATGACCGTTACAAATCAGTCTCGAATTATTCTAGCGGAGCGAGGTTGTGCCGCCGGCGTGCTTGCGTCTTGTACGTGTACCTTCATCATTCTAAGTACCCCCCAATTCCAATTATTATAATTATTATCAAAGTGTATAGTTTCTAGTGTTTTAGCGCGATTCTTCACCGTTCAACCATGACGATCAGAACTAAACGATTCTTGGCTAGAGAATGTGGATGTGTTGATAATAAGTGGCGGAAGCCACACTGTTTTCAAATTCTGCTTTCTTAAGTTTAATGGGGCTCTTGCAAACTTTTGCTGCGAGCAAATGAATATTCTATTTTGATGTAAAAATCAGCAAAAATCACGAAAATCATACCGAGAAAGTTTAAAATTTAGTACTAAACTTACATAACTACATAAATGGCAAGATCGTAATGGCGGTTCGAAGCAGGTAGCATGGGAGATTCCTATTTAATATGTCACTTTCTCTTTGGAAAAACAGAGGTATGTCTCAATTTAGATAGGAATCTCCCATGATACCTGCGTCAAACCGCCATTAAGCTCGATTCTGAGAGTGAATTTCGTGAATTTTTAGTGTACTCATCGTCAGTTTTACAGGTTTTTATGCAAGAATCAGCACTTCAATCCCTTGTAGCAAAACTTCGCAAGAGTCCCATTGCAGTCCAAATAATGAAACCGTTGAGTCCTCGGTCTCGCAATCGGAAATCTAAGATCTTTAAGATGAATTAAAAGTTAAATGTTAAAATCGTCAATTGAAGTGATAGATGTTACGAATCTGGAGAGACATCTATTTTCAGTTTCACCGTTTTAATTTCTGTTCTTTTCCCAATCGGCCCCGATCGATTTAAGTTTCGTTTATAATTTCGAGGGCTCAATGATATAATTATCAGTTAAAGATCAACGTATTCTTACCTTTCTGCCATTAATCAATCGATTGTGTGAACGACTGAGGTGTTCGTGACTTCGCCAGGGACGTAGCGTGCAATTTTGCAACGTTGTATTTTGTCTATTAAAGCCCATATAAACGGTCGAACTCAAGGGTGTTATCGAACACTTAAAATTACGATATTTTTATTGGGTTTAAATGGAGGAAGTAAGTGAACTGCCACGCCTTACATTTTAACTCCCATTGGGAGTGAGAGGAAATCCTTTTTTTTAAATCCCAGGAGGACAACTTTCAGCCCGACCGGGAGTGAGAAGCAATCCTTTTTTTAAACCCCAGAAGGGATCAACTCTCACCCCGGCATGGAGTGACGCTCAATCCGCCGATTCTCACTCCTTTCATTCCCACTCCGTCCATTCTGACTCCGTCAATTCTAACTCCGTCGATTCTAACTCCGTTTATTCTCACTCCTTGAATTCTCACTCGGAGTGAATGCTTCGATTATAACGGCGGACGAAGCGTGCCTCTCGATCCGATATTTTTAACAGTGTATAGTGTATAGTGTACTTACACTATACATACAATGTTTGTTAATTACTAATTGGGATAATTTAATTGCATTTAGATCGTATCACATAGTTCTTGTTTCTTGTTCGCGATGAACCTAAACCGCTATCTTTTTTTTCCTATTTCCTCAAAAATGAAATAAAAAAAAAAAAAAAAAAAAAAAAAAAAAAAAAAAAAAAACCTGGTTATTACTCATTCATAAATTACTTATGAAAACCCAGTTGCCTGAGCGAGTAAACAATCATGAGGACGATTAAAATAATGGCTTAGAATTACTGCGCCTTTCGCATGCGGCAAAATTACACATCTTGTCGCCATGCTGATGAGGTATTGATAGAATATATATTCTATATTGGTTGAGTGGCCGACAATGTTGCTGTATCACGCACACTCATACCAAGAGTTTTTCCATTCATCAGAGTGCTACGCCGGTGCAGAAAAGATTATGGATAGCAACACTGAGATTAGTATACTACAAACTGCAACATAGAGATGTCTGATCTATTTCACACCAGTATGATTCTCCCCCGGTGAATTCTAAAATGCTACTATATGTGTACTATAGCGGTGGATTGTAAATGATCGATTATTAAAGACCTGTTTACTGTTTAGTGATGACATCACGATCAAAATTGGATCCAAATGAATGCTCTATCTCGCTCACTCTTGCGGAGAAATCAGACCCAAATTTTCGAATGCGAATTCATGCTAGTAGACCATCAGTTTTCTCAAATTTGTGTGCACCATTAGATTCCATGAGATTCCATTTTACTTATATCGAAAAGTATTTTTTCACTCTGACCTGACATAATTCACGAAAGATCACGAGTGAATGGGTCTGTTGCAAACTTTAGCTACAACGATTAAGAGTGCGTGTTTCATCTAAGGTAAAATCTCCTGAAAAGTCCATTGGTGACATCAGAAAGTCATAAAATGCAATAATAAACTCACAAGAGGCGTTTAATAAAATCCAAGATGGCTGAGAAATATCGAGCAATCTGTATGCTGCAACGTGAACATCCAAGGATGGCCAACTTTGACAACCTCACTGGAGGTAGAGGTTATGTGTTTGTTTGCGTTGTGATTGGTTGTGATCGATGTTGTGAGGTCGGCTATCCTTGGGTGTTTGTGGTGCATGCATAGAAATTGCTCGATATTTCTCCGCCATCTTGGATTTCATTAAACGCCTCTTGTGAGTTTATTATTGCATTTGTTTACTTTCTGGTCCCAACTTTCTGGAACTTTCGGGCGATTTTACATCAGATGAAACACTCTTAATCGTTGTAGCAAAAGTTTGCAACAGACCCATTCACAATCACAATTATATTGAAAGATGCCCTATATTTTAACCTTGTCTGGCTGACGGTATCTTATGGGCATATCACCGCCATGACACTCAATCTCTCTTCGTATCGAAGCTTGTTCGAGGTATAACACGTGGCGTGATTGCTAGGTAATTGTGCCGCATAACCTAGAATTGTGTGCCCATAAGATTAAATGGAAGAAACGCAACGTTGGCAAATTGCACGCTTCGCTATTGGTGTCACAAGATTTAGGCCTAGGAAAAATCGTTGCGTCAATCGGTTCATTATTGTTCAATGGCCGGGCAGCAGCAGCAGTGGCGTCGCGGACTGTCCAGAGTCCAGCAACGCTGAATTTTGTCCATTTAAATGCATGAAAAAGGTCTAACTATTGGAGGAGTGCAGTGCACTGTCTAAAATTGATATTTTTGCATGGGTTATAGAAGGGATGCAGCGTTGCCAAATTACACGCGACGCCACAGTGCCATCAGGAAGGGAGGAAATACCTACTCGCTCTCCTACGACCCCGTGACATCCCACTAACCATAGTTTCCTACTCTCATTAAAATCAAGATAAAATAAAATATTTCACGGCTCTCGAACAATCGATAGAAGGCGATGGAAAGGTGGCGTCTAAAATACAGTTATATACATGGACGACTAAGAAAATGCTTAATTTCTTCACTATAATGCGTAAAGCCGTATATAATCATGACAAAGAGCAATCACTCAAATGAGAACAAAAAAAAACGGAAAAATGCTTATTAACTGGTTATAGAACTCTGTCGAGTGAGAGGCAGGAAAATTAGTTGTCTGGCTGGTTTCTCTCCGTAATCTTTCGATCAGTGAAAGAGAAAAAATCAGTGGAAAAAATATTTTGGCTAAAACATAAACAGTCAAATCTCAGTGATAAAGAAACCTGAGCGATGATAGTACGATCGCAAATTCCGATTTAAGAACGAATCAGTGATGAGTGGTGCTCACCAGCGTTTCAATTTTTAGGATATTTATCAAATTTTTCCCATTTGACTTAGAGTGAAAGTTGGTGATTTATTGGACATCTGGCAACCAGTAGCGTCGCGTGAGCTGCGATTTATCTATTATCCTCCATTTAAACACATAAAAACAATCGATTTTCTGGAGGTTCACTGTGCACCCTTTCATAATCGATCGTTTTTGTTGATTCAAATGGAAAAAGAATCGATAGATCGCCGTTTACATAACGCTACTGCTGGCAACATGGGTGATTCCCTGAGCAGTGTTGCCACTTTTTTCGGATGATTAATTGACTGATTTTTCCCCCATTTAATTTAATATAAAAGTTGGTAATTTAAAGGGAAATGTGGCAACATTAGTGCTCATCATCTTCTTTTCGCGAGATGCGAACACAGTCAATCAGTCATAGTTTCCTTAAAAACACTTAAAGCGATGTTACCGATGCCACTGTGATTCTAAAAACCAAAACATCCAAATCGAAAAGACCCCATTAATGTGATGCAGTGTTGCCAATTATGAAGTACAAGAATAAAATGACGATAAACAACTTTATTGTGAGTGGAAGTGAGATTTGTGAGAAGTATTTCAATTCCATAAGCAATGTCATAAAAAACCTCCAATTCATACATAATTGTTTTACGAACGAAAATTAATCTCTCGAAAGAAGTGGACAGAAGTGATAATAGGAACTTTCCTGGGCAATTATTTTTTTTGAATCGCGAAATAAATTTTAATCCTCGGCTGAGCTATTGAAGCAACCAACATAAATTAATTCAGTCCAGTTCCAAAGCACTTTTTTTCCCGGAAACTTAAAAAACTGACCCAGCGCGATTGGAGCACATGCAAGGAAGCTCTTGAATCTCAGTAAAACACTGTTTATATGATTCTAATTGAGTCAGTGGATGCGCTGTTGATGAATTGATTGAAATAGAGAAAAACATCGAGAAAAATTGAACTTTTTTAAAACCAAAAATTACAACAACAAAAAAATACCACACCCCACCCCCAGACGAATGGAGTTTTTTCGGCTTCGCACCGGAGGAAAAACTAGGGAGTTCGGCCTTCAGAGATACCGAAGGCATCGCCTAAACGATTGCTAGATCTGTGTTTGAAAGTTGGCAGGCAAATTCTAATCTAAAGTATGAAAATACGCTAACATGGGGCTCTTGCAAACTTTTGCTACATGCAAATAAATCGGTAGTCCAATCTGATGTAAAGACCAGCGGAAATAACGAAAATCACACTAAGAAAGTCTATCAACTTGAGTAATAAACTCAGATAACTGCTACAACGGCAAGATAGTAATGGCGGTTGAACGCAGGTATCGTGGGAGGATCCTGTCGCTTATGTCTTTTTCGCTATACAGAAACACAAAGATAAGTCTCAATTTAGATAGGAATCTCCCATGATACGTCTCTCCGCCGTTAAGCCCGAATTTCGTGATTTTTTACTTTCTCGCTCCCCCCTAAGGAGAGAAAGTATTGTCATCATGAAAAATTTCGAAGTTGGGGTTTTTCCATATCTTGGCATTTCAGGTCCACCTGAACTCAAAAATAATATTCCCAAAAAATGTCTGTCCGTCAGTCCGTCCGTCCGTCCGTCTGTGGTACATCATAACTTCTAACCTATGGGTCCATGAGCATCCAAATTTGGCAAGAGGGGTTCTTTCTGATAGTGCTAGAGGCGTTTTTGTTGTTTTTCCTTGAAATTGAATTTGAGGGTTGTTAGGGGGGGTTTTACCCCTAAAAAAGGGTAAAAATTGAAATTCCTAAAAAATGGCTCTTAGGATTTCCTTGAAACTTGGTGAAAATATGCTCCTAAGACAGACAAATCGAATGGCATCATTCGTTTTTTTCAGGAAAACTCAAATAAGGGTAGTTATGGGAGAGGGGGGTGGGGGAAATGGGGAAAAATACCCGTTTCCGAGACCACCACCGTGAGGATTTTCTTGAAACTTGGAGAAAATATACTCCTAAGACTGACAAATAGAATGGCAGCATTGATTTGACTAAGAAAAACCAAATAAGGGTAGTTATGGGAGAGGGGGGTGGGGTAGACAGGTAAAACTTCAATTTTTGAGAGCACCACTTAGAGTTTTGTATTCAGTGGTGTAGCCTGCAATCTGGCATAACTGCATTTGGTCCATTTCCACCCATGGAAAGGTCAAACTATCAAGAGTACATGGTGCACTCCACCTAATCGATATTTTACATGAATTCAAATGGAGCAAATTCAGCGATGCCAAATTTCAAGTGTTAACACTATTTAAAAAATCATAAATGTACTCACTGTTCTGATTCCAATAAGTAGTAGTGTTTGACATGTAAAGATTTTGATATTAGAGCCGTAATTATGCAGCTCCAAATGAGAAAACACTGAAACCCTGGTTAAGAATTGCTGTGTTTTTCTTGCTTGGAACTACCACAATGAAGGGGGAAAGCTGCCTATATGGCACACATTTAAATTTCGTAGAAGAGTAAAATTAAATACCTCTTTTAAAAAAAAAAAAACTGTCGGACCATCGGTCAATGACAAGATTTTGATGTTTGACCGGTGAAATTAGATTCAAAGAAAACGAGGTCACTGATGAGGGAACACTAACACACAAACACACGCACACGTTATCACTCAAAATAAGGCTGCTTTGAGATAGCAAAAATCTGTGTTGACAATGGAGATTCTGCGGTGCACTTGAACTAACTTATTTTTTTTAGTGTACTCGTGCATCGTCATTTTTATACAGGTTTTTATGAAAGAGTGAACTCTTTAATCCCCTGTAGCAAAACTTTGCGAGAGCCCCATTCTGAGGACCCGCGAATGATTTTCGACGCAAACTTTGGAGACAATTATTAATCCGAACCGATTAATCATAGTGCGCGTTGTGATTAATTGTGTACGCACCATTAAACCAATCAATAATTGTGAAATGATAGTGATTTTTGTGGGATTTCATTTGTCAAAAATTCTATTTTGACATTGGATGGATCCTGCTCGAATAATCCTCTTTCTGATCCATGATCCATGATCCATGATCCATGGACGGTCGTGTTAATGCTGTATTATTTCACCTTGACCAACATTGAGTGCCAAAAAAATATCGAAGGATCGACGCGTATACAAAGTGCAAAAGTTTCATGCCCGCACCAGAATTAAGTAAGTGAGCCTTGCCCGACGCGACGCCGCCGATGCGATGGTGTACGATATCCTACCCAAACAATTTGACGAGGGCTTTTGCAATTGGCTCGACGGATTGACTAATTACAAGGAAATAACAGATGTGAGTACAATTTCAAGGGCGATATAAATCCACGTATACAAAATCACAAATACACTCAAATACATAGTACAAAATCACAAAAATCGTCAACAGTCAGATTTTTCCTGTTCCATCATAAACGTCAGGTTGGTTCAACAATGGGCTGATCGTCAGAGCAACGTTGCCATTTTTTGGATAGTGGGGCGTTTGTTAACTTTTGCTAACTTTTGCGATAAGCAATGAATTGTTAATTCTGGATTGAAATCCAGTGAAATTACGACCAGCCCTTGAACAAAATTACAGAATTCACAAATTTAGACTCACAAAATGACTTTAAAAATTAAGGCGCAGATAATTTGAATTCGTACATCCGGAGGAAAAGGACGCACACTGCGGCTCATTCTTTTACCTCCTCCCCCCCCCCCCCCGAGTTTGGCTTCTGAACAAGAGTCAAGTCTTGTAATTTTAAGGCAATAAAAATAAAAAAAAGTCGAACATCAGCGTTCTACCAAAATTAATAAGTTCAACTTTTCGTTGATGGAAACGACATTTAGAGCAGCATTTGTGCGTACACAATTTTGTCAAACAAATGATGAAATGAATACCTAGTTTTGATTACAATCTATGGTAGGTAAAATCGAATTTCTTTCCCAAGCACAGATTATAAAAACTTACGACACGTTATCCTTCTTGAGCTACGGGCGACGGTCTTTATTAAAGTCACAGCTTATGAACTTACCTGAAACCAAAGAACAAAAAAGGCAAAATTAGTTTAAAAAATAAAATAATAATAAAAAAAAATAAAAAATCTCACTTCCATAGAAAACGTAAGTTAAACGGACGAATAAATTCAATGGGTCGACTGCAAACTTTTGCTTTTGCTAAAGAGAGAATGGATCTATTCTGGGATGCAATCACTTGAATACAAGGTTTGGGAGTCTTAGGATTTTCCGAAATTGACTCACAAACTCAATAAATCCGTTAAAACAAAATTCCTATATGGCTGTCATATGAGGAAGTCACAATGAAGATTCTTCATTGAAGAGGTTCCATCAAATGCTAAGCTTTCTGAGCTGAGAAAAATGACGGAGCTACGCAAGTACCATGGGAGATTCCTATTTAATTTGATTCTATCTTCTGTGATGTAATTCTTTAGAGAGAGTGAAAAATTAGCCTTTTTCTGTACCGAAGGAGTGCTTCGACCGAAATCGCAACTTGCTCCAGTAGAGCTAGAACTTTTGCTCCACGAAGCTCTTCAATAGACTGCTGCGGCTTTAATTTTTCAGTGTTCCGACTATTTATATGCTTTCATTTGTCCATATACCCACGTTCCAACGTATTCCAACTTCAATAATCATCCTTAGAACTCCTGTGTGTAATTGTTTCATTTTGATCATTTTTCGACACAAATATCGGTTTTTGTACCTTTCACAACCTATTGTGAGGAATTGAGGATATTGAGACGTAAGAATTCGGAAGGAATCCGTCATTGTTTACTGTTTATTTGTTGATGAAGTCATCAGCTGCGATGACAGTCGGCCATGCGATTATTTGAATGTGCCACGCGCTAACCCCTCGAAATATCGTTCACGTGGTGGAAGAATATAGGGGGTGAACAGTGTCCAGTGTTTTTCGCAAATTGTGAATGAATCTTGGTGTTTTCTGATGCTGCGATTATCATTTTCACGGCTTTTTACGTGTGAATTGATAACTTAAAAACGCTCTAGACCCAAAGAGTACAACAGACCCATTATGTGGACGGAGTGAAAGAATACTTATTTAAGGTACCTACGTGGAATCTAATGGTGCATTAAAAAGTGAGAAAACTGTTTGTTTATTAGATAGCGTGAATTTTCGTTCGAAAAGGATCTGATTTCTCACGGGTGAATCCACGAGAAAAGAGCGAGATAGAGCATTCGTTTGAAACCAATTTGATCGTATGGTCATCCTTTAACAGCTCTGTTGCAGTATATATGGAATACGCGTACCTATGATTCAGTCGTTCAAATAATAAAATAAGCGGATTAAAGTTGAATCCTTGCTTCTGTAACATAACATTCTTAAATGGGCACTTTGCGATCATTGGGGTCATTGTGGTCTGTATTTTGGCATCGTTTTCGAGTCGGTTTTAGGTGATTCTTCGTAAAATGCGCGCGCAGGGTCAGGCTCAATGTCAATGTTCGTCACGTGACTCACTATTGACCGCGACGGTCGGTTATTGTTTATAGCTTAATAGCTTATATCCAAGTACTTGGATGCATTGAATCGACCCAGAGGTCATTGAATCAAATCTTCCGGATAAACCTCAAATACATTCTAAACATACAAAATCCTCTAGTCAAGTTTTGAATATTCAAGGAAAACTTATTTTTCCGATGATTGATTAAGGGTTTATGTCTTTGAGATTATTTTTTGATGAGCCGAAGCTGATGATGGATATCAGAGCTGTCATATTTTGCGTATAATTAATGATATTTTTCAGTTAACCTATGATTCCACCGGTTGAGAAAGATTACAAAAGTTCAGTTCAGTGTATGACTGTAATGCACGAAAACACTCGCATGTGTAATATTTTCACAACCGCGGTGGAGTCGTCGATGACTTTGAAAAACTTGCACATTTTTAATAATTAAATGGCGATTGCACCGATTGAGATAAGATTACAAATCAGAGTATTTTCGTCAAGTATAGTCTTACATGGCACTGAACTGTGTAATCCTTTCTCAACCGGTGGAATCATCGGTGAATTGAAAAATGCCATTAACTATACGCAAAAGAGCAGCTTTGGTGGATACGCCTAAAACTTGAAGGAACACTGTATGACATTCCTCCTCAGGAAAATGTCATGTCTCACTATTTTACGCATACGCTTTTCTTGCACATTTTGGAATTTGAATTTTTTTGAAATTTTCATGGAGCCGTTCAAAAGAGGACAATTTTCTAAGAACTTTGAAACGTGAGGAAACAGTAAAATTTGAGCCATAAAATTGTTGCTTTCCAATGAGAGAAAAAACCCCACTGAATTCATTTTTGATACAATTCGATACAAATAACAATCATCATCGATAATAGATTCACGAATGAAATTAAATTCATTAGCTAATCATTCATACTTATAATTCAAGTACTTATACCTTGAAAATAGTGCCAAAAGAAGGAAAACAAAATAAGGAGAGTATCACCATCCAAGGATTGGGGAAAGGGGGAGCTTAAATGGCACATATTATTAATGTGAATGTTTAAGTTCGCATTTTATAGTGTTACTTTAATTTGTTTAATTCTTTGTTCTACGATTCTAAAAAAAAAAAAAAAAAAAAAATATGTTTTTGTTTAGTTATTTTAATGTATGTCTCTGGTACTTATATTAGGTCGATAGTTCCAACTGTGGGGCTAACCTCTATTTTTTGTGAATATAATTGTAAAATTATTATAAAATAAAGTTGCGCCTCCGGCAGGGTTACTGCCAGGGAATTAAAACTGAAAAAAATTGACAGTTGATGAGTCACTCGATTTTTTGAAAAATGCCTATTCAAATTCCATTGAATCCCATGTTGAATTATTAACCCCTAAAAGGGTTAATCGAGATAGATATGCACGCCCTTGACTCGCTTATTTTATATTACTCGCATCACATGCATCAAATGTTTAAACATATTTTAGGGTCTGAATAATCGAATGATTTTTGTCATGTCAAATATGTAAGTACCAAGTCCTAATAGCAATATTGGATGAAGAAAAACGGCACAATTTATAAAAATAAGAAAAAAAGGCAAACAAATATTGTGAGATGGATATAGATACATCTATTGGGTGCCCCAGATGTGTGACCGTGAAAATTGTATAGTCACTAGGCTAACATTGACCAACTTTGACTGTACGACCCAGTTACAATTATCAAAGAACCTGCATCTTATCCACTCGCATCTAACATTCAAACATGCTAATTAATGCACTTAGTTATTTAATCCACATTGAGTTCTTTGTGAATATATATATATATATATAATAATAATACCGGTCGAAATTTTTAATTTTTATTCCCCAGCTAGTTCCATTATGAATTAACTGCTAGCTAAAAGATGTTAAATGTCAAGCTGAATGCCGTTCAGCTGATGGTTACCAATGTTACCCTGAATTCCAATACTTTTTCATCTCTTTTATTTAATTATTGTTGATTAGCAAAGCAACATGAAACTGAGTATCCTTTCCGTCTGAGCACATGATCTGCGCTCAGCAACCATGAGACACGCTTTTCATAAGTGTGCGTATCAAGTGAGCTCTTCAGTATAGAAAGGGCCTCACGCCTAACTACATCATGATTGGTGACGTTTCAACATTTATTTTCGCAAATATAGTCCTGTTCAGCGAGTTAAGAGACTTGGGCTGCCGAGCGAAAACGCATTATTTGACAACACTGCTGGGCATTCAAGAAAGATGTGCGGGACAAATTAAAAGGGTCTCTCATTATCAGTTCCTTCAAAGGCGAGTTTGAACGATCCGTCCTCGGACCATCTTTTGTTCAACGGCTACCACTAACTTTATTGTTTTGTAACATTTTCTTTAAGTTCTGTGTTTTATCTGAATTTTCTTTCCGCAAATTCAAAGACATATTCTGACCACATATTCGATCTCAGCGCAATTTTTCCTTGTGATTAGCTCCAAATTTCAAGCAAATAACTTGAAATTAAGGTGAATGATGAGTTCAGGAAAATTCAGAGTTCACAATCTGTTGATTCAGACAAACCTTGGCCTACTTGCGTGAAATTTGAAGTCAAACTGAAGGAAAAAGTGTTCTGAGATCGAATATGTGGTCAGAATTTGTGATAAAATTCGCGGCAAGAAAATTCTGATACACAGAATTGAAAGAAAATGTTACAAAACAATAGAGTTAGTGGTAGCCGTTGAACAAAAGATGGTCCGAGGACGGATCGTCCAAACTCGCCTCTGAAGGAACTCGCAAAGTAAAGAGTAAGTAAAGTAAAGAGAGTCCCTTTTAGTTTGTCTCAAATAGTTCTTAAATGCCCAGCAGTGTTGTCAAATAGTGCGTTTTCGCTCGGTAGCCCAAGTCTCTTAACTCGCTGAATAGACTATACTCTGTTCGGGATAAGAAGTCCGATGGGAAGTCAGGTATAAACGCACTACATTGCAACGCAGCGGTTTCTCGGCTGTCGATTCTTCTCCGCAACGTCCGTCCAGAAGGACTTGCCTTTCAGACCCTTTTATTGAAAAAGACAATACCGTGCACTGACCAATTTATATAGTCTTTTGAACGCCCACTCAAAAATTAAACTTTTGCGGCATTCGCGAATTTTGAATAACTGACTTTTTTAAATTTTGCTCGACGTGCACAGTAAAATGATACCTAACGGCGGTTCAATAAGTAATTTTTCAAAGATTTCGGCATTCCTGATTGAGTGATTTCAGAAAGCCGAAATCTTTGAAAAATTACATCTTGAACCGCCGTTAGGTATCACTTTACTGTGCACGTCGAGCAGAATTTAAATTTAAAGTCAGTTATTCAAAATTCGCGAATGCCGCAAAAGTTTAATTTTCGAGTGGGCGTTCAAAGACTATATAAATCGGTCAGTTCACGGTATTGTCTTTTTCAATAAAAGGGTCTGAAAGGCAAGTCCTCCTGAACGGACGTAGCGGGGAAAAATCGACAGGCAAGAAACCGCTGCGTTGCAATGTAGTGCGTTTTTACCTGACTTCCCATCGGACTTCTTATCCCGAACAGAGTATATAAATAAAAACATTTTTGGAAAATGAAGCTAAACTTTAAAAAAATAAACGACGGAAATGTATCGAAACTTTACAGATTCATTATCAATGAAAAGGCTGGCGCCTAGAGATATATAGTCATCTTAAAATATTTTTATGAATAATTATGATTAGATATTGGTAAAAATCAGTAAATCCCTATCTCTAAGAAGAAATTCTCTACACAAGATATGTAAAAAAGAAAAGAATCCTAAATTTTTGGTGGGGTTTCCTCTTAAATGGAAGCTTTTATAGTACAAAGAAGTACTGTAGAGAGATCTTTAACCCATAAATGCCCATTTGGTCGTGAATGACCCACTTGTTGTGTTTTCTTTGGACCAAATAGCAGTAAAGTTATTAAAGTTATTAGGAAAAAAAGACTCAAAAACGAAAGAAAAATGCCACCCCCCCCCCGGACAGAACCGTCCACAAGACTCCATGTGAACTTCTATGAGCCGCGAACGGATAATATAAAAATACGACTTAAATAACTTGACGACTAACTAGGTCTCTGCAAAATTAGCGTTTCAATTCGTTTCTGCCACAAAAACAAACAAACGAAAACAAAAAACAAAAATACAAAAAAGTCACAAAAAATGTCACTGTGTATACTTGATTTCAGCGGCGAGAGCGAAATAGAAATGCACAGGGGTCACGAAAGAAGGAGCAAGAGAGAGAAGGGGGAAAGAGGGGGAGGGAGAGAGAGAGAGAGAGAGAGAGAGAGAAAGAGAGAGAGAGAGAGAGAGAGAGAGAGAGAGAGAGAGAGAGAGAGATTGAAACGCTCAGCAAACGTTTTCAGCGGGTGACGTCATCACTACTAAAACCGTATATAGTACGTAGAATTTTGATGGGGGTGACGTCTCACTAAACCCTATACATACATAGTCTACGACAGTCATCTTGCCCTCCTTCTCTCTCGGGTATACAATGCTAGCGTTCATTCCACATAAGTAGAATCTTCTTCGATGATTGATGACTGACAAAAGCAACATCATTTATCACCGACGCTGCAAGAGACAGACGCTGGGAAATTCCAGCGGTCGCGGTATCGAGAGTCGCCGAACGGATCGACAAAAATTTCGGCAATGTCCGTTTGTGTCAATTTTTTTTTTTTTTTTTTTTTTTTTTATTTTCCCATCGACGTGACTATCATAGATCATTGATTCGCATAGCTTACATCGCGGCGGCGGGAGTTATTAACGAGACCTATGCGTGGAATAATGATCGCCGCGTCGCGTCGCGTCACTGCAGAATACGCAACACGCTCGCATTAATAAACCGACGGATGCTGCGCGGCCGGCGCGGCGGGCGCGGCGCTGAGCGATGTGGTCGAGGCGAGGGTCAAATTGCGCGTGCGCATCGAGTCGAATCGCGCGAGCCTAATAACCGCTCAATGAAGGAGGAGTGAACCCTCGGAGTGACTGAGCGTCTAACTATGCGTAAGCACGTAACGGCGTAACGCCGTTGTTAACGCATACGGCACGATCCCAGTTGACGGAGGATTCGCCATTAATTGCGACCGCCGCACAACGGGTCCCATGCATCTCCATCCAAGGTCAAAGTAATTTTTCGATTCCTACAAGGAAAAAAAGCACAGTACAAATGGATACAAATGGATGGAGTTTGCGTACATGGATATTTATCCATGTACGCAAAGTAGATTTTGGCGTCAGCCAGAAAGTTTAGTAAACTTCACCAGAGTAGAGTGTCCCTATATACTATGAGAGTTGCGCCACTTCAGAATCCATTTCTGATTGGCTCTTATAATTTATTTAGGCTGTCAAGAAAGCCCCTAGAGGCAAGTGAAAATGGCGGAGGGTTTGTTTACTTTTCGCGTGCCAGCTTTCATTACACATTTGAAGTAACATTGACCGCGGTAATTATTATCAATTTTTCCTCTGCTTGAATGTTATTCTGGAGAACACTATCTCTTTCAATAACGACCGTTATTGTCGAGAATCTGAACCTAACCTATAAGAGATAGTAAAATAGCGGCAACAGCGCAGAGGCAAATGGCCATCCGCAATTTGCAATTTTCCTCTTGGGGGCTCCATTGGTCCGCTTCTTCTACTTTATTTCGGAGACTTTGCGCAACTCTCATTGTATACAGGGAATCTACACCAGAGTACAGAGGAATAGAGGATGCGCAATGTAACTTGAGGTAAAACTACACATACACATCGAAAGCATACGCTTTGTTAGCTCTGACAAAACCAATGGCGCGGCGTACAGGAAAATTTTGATCTCACCCCCTCCCCCCCCCTCACAATGGAGCGAGTCATTGGGAGGGTCGGACATGGAATTCATTATTACAAATGCAAATCAGTAACAGGGGTGTATCAGGGGCGATACTTAAAATAGGTTTTACAACAAAACAATGAAACCACATTGAAACTTCTACGTTGCGTATAATACAAAGATATGCGCATTTAAAGCCGCGACGCAAAGTCCGGCCCCTCCCATTGACTCGCTTTACTATGCCCCCCGCGAACTTTCAATCGGGAGCCCCCTACATTTGTACACGATGAATAGGAAGTCTATGACTGACCCCATTTCCCAGCTAGAGGGGTTTAGGGGTCCTCCCTTAGAATTTTTGGAAAGTTGAATGCTTTCGAGATTTTTTTTTTACGCTGTTTAACTTTAAAATTCCGTTTCTTTCCCACGAAAGGAAAGAGCTGAATTTATTTTTCCGGCGGCTTTTTGATATCATTATAGCGGAGGTAGCCGCACATAGGTACTCTTGCCGCACAGGCCCAGTCAGAAAATACCCATGCGGGAGGGTACACTTACCGCTTATCATTCAATTTAATAATATACGAAAATGCGTGGCTATAATTTTCCATATCTAACGGAGCAATAAACCTGCTCTTTTTACTTGAAGATTACACTGATTTTATTTATTCAATTTCATCCATCTTTATTTGTTCAAATGTTATAGATTTGTCAGATACATGGATCGGATGTAAACAAAAAGTTCTTTAGATAGCTTTGGAGGCCCCCCACCCCCGAGCCACGGTGGCTGCGAAGGCATCCGGTACGCCGCGCCGCGCCACTCACGAAATCTTTACAAGAAAAAAGACCCAGCAGAAGATTTTAGTAGCACTAACCAAAGGTTTCGTTAGAATAAAGTGATTTTCTAGGGTGGACGAAAGATTTGGTTGGCTCGACTCAGTGGCGCGCGTAGCGTCCAATTTTGCAACGTTGTATTGTGTCCATTTAAACTTACCTAAAAGGTCGAAAGCAAAAGGTGTTCACCGAACACCCAGTAGTTCGATTTTTTTTCATGGATTTAAATGGACGAATGCAACGTTGCCAAATTGCATCCTATACGCCACTGGCTCAACCTAAGTCTTTTGCAAGAGGTTTTGTCGGCGCTACCAATGTATTTTTTTATTTTTTTTTTTTTTTTTTTTTTTTTTTTTTTTTTTTTTCTATGCATGCAACTCCATCTATGGTCAACGTAATTTTTCGATCCCACAAGGAAAAAAATGAAAAGCGTAAAAACAAGCGAAAATTATATTAGCACTATAAAAAGTAACAAAAGGAGGAGTGTCAATAAGGCCGGTTTTTGGCCCCAAAAATGGTCAATATTTAAGATGGTCTAAAAGTTTGTGTAAAATGGCTCTACTTACTCTTAAAGGCTTATATTTTTAGGTTTGGGTGGTTTTTTCCCGGGGTTTATTCGAATTTTAGAGGCGTATTTTACCACCTCAAAGTGGGTCGGTTTTGTGTTTTTCACGGAAAATGCCCGATTTTGCGTTAGATTATTGAATATTTAGATGTGAGCCGGACAAAGTTTGGTTTTCTCCTTTATATATGTTATTATACCACTAAAAATGAGTAACATACTGCAATATAGTCACCGAACTATGTCCGGCTCATACTAAAATATCAACTTTTTTGATTTCGTAAAAATGGAAAACTTGAACGAATTCTAAAAATTTACGTACAATAATACAAAAATGCATCTTTGCAACCTGCAAAACGTATTTCATGGTTTGACAGGTGGCCAGGTTGCAATTTTAAACATTACTACATTGATATTAATCGAATTCGTTCAAGTTTTCCATTTTCACGAAATCAAAAAAGTTGATATTTAAGTACGAGCCGGACATAGTTCGGTGACTATATTGCAGTATGTTACTCATTTTTAGTGGTATAATAACATATCTAAAAGAGAAAACCGAACTATGTCCGGCTCACATCTAAATATTCAATAATTTAACGCAAAATCGGGCATTTTCCGTGAAAAACACAAAACTGACCTACTTTGAGGTGGTAAAATACGCCTCTGAAGTTCGAATAATTCAAAAACACCACCCAAACCTAAAAATATAAGCTTTTAAGAGTAAGTAGAGCCAGTTTACACGAACTTTTAGACCATCTTAAATATTGACCATTTTTGGGGCAAAAAACCGGCCTTATTGACACTCCTCCTTTACTCACAAACTCACAAAATGACTTTTTGAAGTTTAAAGCGCGATGGTGGAGCTACGCAGGTACCGTGAGACTTCGAGACTCTTTCTCTGAGCTTAGAATGTCCTGTGTACCTGCATATCTCCGCCATTCTTGCTCTTAAATGGTGGAGCTACACATTTGTCATTGGATATTCCTGTCTAAAATAATGTGCACGGAGAAAAATTTCTGATTGAAATTAGGTACGGTCGTACGGAACGTAGGAAAAAATTGGGGTAAAAAAAAAATCCCTTTAAAATGAGAGGAATGGGTCAGTTGCAAACTTTTGCTACAACGATAAGGAGTGTTTCATGGTATGTAAAATCACCCGAAAAGTCCATTGGTGGCATCAGAAAGTCAAAAAATGCGATAATAAACTCACAAGAGACTTTTAATTAAATCCAAGATGGCGGTAAAATATCGAGCAATCTGTATGCATGCACCTTTAATATCCAAGGATTGCCAACGTTGACAACCTCACAGCTTCAGAGGTTATGTGTTTATTTACGTTCTGATTGGGTGTGATCGATATTGTGAGGTTGGCTATCCTTGGATGTTTGTGGTGCATGCATACAGGTTGCTCGATATTTTACCGCCATCTTGGATTTCATTAAACGTCTCTTGTGAGTTTATTATCGCATTTCATGACTTTCTGATGCCGCACCTATGGACTTTTCACGCGATTTTACATGATATTGAACATTCTATAGCGCTGTAGCAAAAGTTTGCAACAGACCCATTCTTATTGATTCAACCAGGAATTCTTATTGATCCAACGATTCTTTCTTGTGATTCTTCTAAAGCATCAGAACGTTCAATTGAACCAATGATACTTCTGGTTGAATCAATAAGAATATTCTTATTATTTTAAAGGGAATTTTTTCTACCCCAATTTCTTCCTACGTTCCGTAATTTCAATCAGAAATTTTTTCTCCGTGTGTTAGTTCTCTCTATCGAAACAAAAAGGAAATCCTTAAACTAGATTGGAATCTTCGATGATGACTGCGTGGCTCCGCTATTAAGCTTTAAGTATTAATTCCACTTCGTGAGTCTGTGAGTGAGTTTCGTAAGTTTGTAATGTTTTCGTCGTACTTTTCGCTGGATTTTACTCAAGAATTATTTATTCAATAGCTTATAGGAAAAGTTAGCACACTGAGAGAAATCACTTTTTTAAAAACCAGGAAGCACGTTTACTTACTTGTGACAGTTTTCCTTGCGCGGAGTAAAGTTCTGTCGCATGAAGGAGAATCACTGTCACAACAAGGAATCTTTTACTTGTAGCAGCAAACATTTTCCTTGAGTTAAAGGAATTTCCCCTTAGTCAATATTTCACTGTGTGCAGTTTCTTCAACACAAACGAAATACACCTTGGATTAAAAGAAGAATTCTCTCTGCGCAAGAGCCCCGTTCACCGATGGATTTTGGAAATCCAAGCGCTATATCCACAAAACGGTAGAATTGATCCCATGGAGCGACGGTCGCTCGCTATTCCTTCCAGCTCCGCCAGCCCGTAGCGCTATCAAAAACCAGAAACAGAGATCCCACGCCGAGTGATTTCGGCGGTCTGCAATAGAGATATAGATATATGGTCTGTGTCAAGGTCACCGAACTGAGAGTGCGAGTGCATGATGCGAAACCCGCTCCCTCTCACCCCCCCCACCCCCCCCCCGTGCACAGGTTTCACTCACTAGCTCTCTTTGACCCGCGCCTACCCTCGGGCACGGCGAGCTCGAAGCCCAGTAGTCTGAGCTCGTAAAAAAAATGGCCAAATATCAGAAAGTCAATTTTTCATCGATTATGTTTATTCAAATCCGATTAAACTTTCAAGTTCAAGGATCCAATTCATACTCACAGAAAGAGCATTTTTAACATTAAGTAATGGAATGTCACTGGAGAGTTTTCTTGAACTAAGTTAAAAGGTTGAAACGTTGATTTTTGTTTCCACTGATTTTAAGCCTCTTTGTCTCTTTCTTTGTCCATTGGCAAGCACGTGGTAGAAAAAGATACAGATAGGGGCACGAGTCAAGTTTGTGCCCCCTCCGCCTCCCTCCACTATCCTTTTCTAACACGAGTGTTTAAATGAGTAAAAAATAGAGGGAGTGAGAGAGTGGGAGAGAGAGAGGAGGCGGGGATGAGAGAGAGAGTGAGAAACTGTATCCGCGAGTGATTAGACGTGTGTTCAAAGAGTGGAAGAGCTCCCTGGTAAAAGTGTTCCATGAATTTCCATGACCAAAATTCCATGAGCTATTTCCGCGGGCAATGGGTCTGTTGCATTATTTTGCTACAGCGTTAAGGAGGGTCGATTCTGGTGTAAAATCGGGTTAAAATCACACTGAGAGCATCGAAATGTCTTAAAACCCCCTCATAAACCCACAAAAGATCTTTAGAGGAAAGCCTAAGATGGCGGTTGAAAGGGCGAATCAACCCTGCATGCATGGACCATCGAGCAGCAAAGATGGCCGACGACGCGTATTCGACAAAGTAGGTACTTGCCCGGCGATTCCTTCTCAGAATTAAGGCAAATCGACACGAAACTTGAAATAATAACAATAGTAATCATTAACAATAACGAGAGAGTAAAAGTTACTGGAAAAAACACACAAAATGTAGATAATATGAGGAAGTGAGTCGTTTGTTTACATTCTAACCATTATTATAAATTGCCGTCGTCGGCCATCTTTAGGTGCTCGTGGTGTATGCAGGGTTAATTCACCCTTTCAACCGCCATCTTAGACTTTCCTTTAAAGATCTTTTGTAGGTTTATGAGTGGATTTTGAGACTTTTTAATGCTTTTAATGTCATTTTTACGCAATTTTACCACCAGAATCAACCCTGTATAACGCTGCAGCAAAAGTATGCAACAGACCCATTATTATTTTTCCACTAAATTTCATGAAATTTCGTCGGCCGCTCGTGGGATTCCATAAGATTGTCCGTGTAAACATGCCCACGGAATTTCGGTCATGGAAATTCATGGAACACTTTAAAAGAAGGATTATGCAACTATAGAGCAGAATTAATGAAATTCTAGGCGAAACTGTTTCAGATTATGAACCGCAAAGATCGCACCACTATAGTCACTTCAGTGTCACAATATTTGCATTTTAAATGAAATATATCTATTATTACATTATGTAGAAAAAATAAAAACGCAAAATTCAAGATTGTCGGTACTTTCACACTTTTTTAATGGATTTTCTGGGTTCTAGATTGAAAAAAAAAAATTGCCTTTAGGAATTAAAGCCATAATTTCGGGGGGGGGGGGGGTAGTTTTGTGATAAGCCTAATGAGTGATATTGAGACTATAAGCATCTGCCTCACTCGCACTCATTGAGACTTGTGGAAGTTTTCCTCTGATCAGTATAGGCCTGATCAATGACCATTCAGTACTACACACGCACACGGTACTGACCTACTTTGTATGTTCCTCCACTAGCGTACAAGTCCACTCAATAATAGCCTGCATGCGCATTGCTCTGAATTGCTGACAACACCTGATAGAGAAGGAAGTTAAAATGAGGATATATATGAATGGAAGGTGGAGTTTGGCTAAGATCTGAGTTCCTGCTACTTTTGATAATGTACACTGAAGAAAAAAAATGGGTAATATAACAGTCTACAGCTAAAAATGGTAATGAGTACAAACTCATATTGTTGATTTTACAATCCGATTTGTTAAATCAACAATCCAAAAGGTAAATCACTAATCCGATTCATTACATCATCAATCTAGATCGTTGATTTAACAAATGGATTGTTGATTTCACAAATAGGATTGTTGATTTATCAAATCGGATTGTTGATTTACGGATAGTTGATTTAACAAATAGAATTGTAAAATCAACATGTGAGTTTGTACTCACCATTTTTAACAATAGACTGTTAAATTGCCTGATTTTTTTTTTCTCAGTGAACCACTTTCTATGCTCATAAGATTGTTACCTTATCATTAACAATTATTTAACAACATTAAATATTTAAATTAAAATCACAAAAAAGAAACAAAACAAAATATATTTTGAATCGTGTTAGAATCATAAACGGAACGAGAATTTAAACGTGAGCGAACGAGTTTAAACAAACTTCTCGGCTAAAACTTTTTCAGTTTTCGATCATAGGGATAAGTATATACTAGAGGTCGTTGCAGAAGTGTAGGCGCACCTAGACTGATAATCTCTGACATTTTTCAACATTACTTCTCATGTTACAAAATGAAAATTTATGAAAATGATTTTGAGCGTTGGTTTTTTCATAGAAGAACGCGCTATAAAATCAAAAATTTAAAGTCGGAGGCAAATTTTCTTCTGACTTGAAGGAATGAAAATTGAAAATTTGCCAAAGAGTATGGTCCAGGTGCGCCTAAACTTCTGAAACAAGCTCTAATGCGATGAGTTTGTTGATCTTTGCTTATTCACTGTTTGGAAAAGCATCAGAATCACATTTTGAAAGCAGACGTGGCCCTGAGAAAAATGATGGGTGGAAAAATCCATCGGCGGTATTCGAATTTAAATGTTTTTCTTTTTTTTTTTCATCCCTTTATGAAATTACCTTTTATTTTTTTCGGAGGAGGCGAATGCCGAGTTCGCGTGATCAAATTGCAATTGAAAAGCGGAGAAATGGATTTTTACTCAACTCTCCACCTATCGTGTTTTAAAATTATTCATATTTACCTCCATTGAACGAGATAGATCGACATCAGGTTCAAAAGAATCAAACCCCCTGAGAGAGTTTATATGAGATGAGTGTTCGGAGGCTCTTCCAGTCTAATTTCTAATAACCCGGCCCGTCGATAGAACACACAGTGCGTTTCTACAGTATTTACATAATTGGGCTGTTGCACACTTTTGCTGTACGCAATTTAATAGTCGACCCTGGTGTAAAAAACCTCCAAAAATAACGATAGCAGCACTTAAAAACTTCGAATCTAGGAAGTTTCGGCGCAAAAATTTCGGCGCCGCACATCTCGGCGGGGAAATTTCGGCGCGGGAGGTTTAGGGAGATCTCGATTCTCGGCGCACGGAAATCTCGGCGCCTATTTTTTTTTTTCAAGCGGCCCGCGGCGCGGTAAAGTTAAGTAACGTCGAGTCGAGCGTCGTTAGTATTTGGATCGATTATGGGGAGAAAGTTTTTTCTTCAGTAAAATCATAATATTTTCAACTTTTCCTTCAAAATGATGATAGCTGAAAACGATGATAACCTTTTTTTTTTTAATTTTTTGTTTTCTTTTTTAATTTTTAAAAAAACGAATATGCAGAAATGGAAAAAGAAAAAATATGCAGCAGTGACGCAGAGATTGGAGACATTGTGTGAAGACTTCGAAAATCGTATAACTTTAGATTTTCAAGACTGCTCAAGATTTTCAAGATTTTCAAGATTTTTTAGACTGCTCACAACTTGCATTATTAAAGTTTCTCCATTTTATTCGACAAGGGCAATATACATACTCCCGCAACATCTATTTATATTTCAAAAATGCATTTATTTATTCATGTTCTTTTAGCACATTTTAAAAAAATTGACAAAAGGTCATCTACACCCCTCACAAAAACTTTTAAATACGCCCAATGGTGTTCTTGGGGGGATACACCTCCCCTAAAATAAACTCTTGGCCAGTCCTAAGCCTGGATACGTAAGAAGGAAAAGTTGAAAATACTAAGACTTGTATGAAGAAGAAAAACGGTCTCTCAATAATCGATCCAAGTACTAACTACGCTCTTCGTCTCTTAACTTTACCGCTTGAAAAAAAAATTAGGCGCCGAAACTTCCGGACACCAAAAACTTCCGAAATCCACTCATAAACTCAGTAAACGCTTTTATTTGCGCGAGTGTAATGGTGGCATAGGGCAGTAATAATGAGAGATTCCTACCTTAATTTCGTCACTCTCTCTATGCAGACAAGGATGATTCACAGAGTAATTAGTCAACAGAGTAGTGATCCACATCCGATAAATGGTACTGTTGCACACCATGACTCCAGGTGACACCGGTGTCAAATGAAAGTCGTCTCTTATTGGTCACTTCTTGATGGAGTTACAGTATTGTTAGATGGGAATCTCCCATTATTATTGCCCTCAGCCACCAATACGCTCGCGCAAGTAAAAGCGTTTATTGAGTTTAGGAGAGGATTTGGAAGTTTATAGTGCTGCCATCGTTAATTTTAAAGGTTTTTACACCAGAATCGACTATTAAATCGCTTATAGCAAAAGTGAGCATCAGCCCCATTATAAGTACCCGGACAACATTTTAAAACTCTTAGTTTCGTTTCTATTTAGGTAAAATAGTTAAACTACCTCCGTTATAACAAATTTAACTATTTTAAATATAGAGTGAAACTATCAGTTTTTACGGGTTGTCCATACTTTAACTTTTTCTTTTTTTTAATAATTATTCAGAAACAGTTACTCTGTCAAAAAAACGCCAATTCAAACCAAGAAGAAAGCCTAACATGTGTTCATCATTCAACAGTTAATGACTACTGGCTGCTTCTTTCGATGAGTCTCAACCAAAATCGAGCTCGAAAATTGTGTAACTGTCGTCAGCTTTCCGCTGGATCTCAATTTGTCTCTGGCAGTGGCATAGCGTTCAATTTGGCAACGTTGTATTGTATACATTTAAACTCATGTAAAAATTCGAATGCAAAATTGTTCACCGAACACACCCAATAGTTTGATCTTTTCCATGGGTTTAAACAAACACATACCTACAACGTTACCAAATTACACGCTACCGCCACCGCAACCGCCACCGGTATATCTGGATACACTCGACGCGCGTGCATTGGAACTTGGAAGGTCCCTTAATCCACAATTAGATTCAATAAAACCAAATAAAATCCAATATATTCCATCGTGATCGTATCCAACAAGGACATTCTTTAATCACATGGCGAATTCAGGATGAGCGCATCAGCTGGCATCGTAAACAGTAAACAAACAGTCACAGGAAGTAAACTCTCTTTGCAGATAGACTCACACACATAAAAACAAGGCTTGCGGCTCATTTTTAATGCTGTCTCCTGAAACCGTATATTATATTACTTTGATTTATGATCATCTTTCAATTATACATCTTTTGATTTCACTCTCAGCTGATTTGGATGACTCGAATTTGCCGCAAAACATAATCCTTAGTGGATAAACGCAAGGTTAAGTAAATTCAACATTGACACATAGAGGTAGTTTCAGAAGAGTATAGGCACACCTAAAGCTATAATCTTTGGAATTTGTCAACATTATTTCTCATGTTACAAAATAAAAGTTAATGAAAACCAATTCGTGCGATGGCTTTCCACAGAGGAACGCTTTAAAATCAAAAGTATAGTAGGAGGCAAGTTTTGTTTTGATTTGAAGGAATGTAAATTGAACATTTGCCAAAGATTACGGTCTAAGTGCGCCTACCGGCCTACACTTTTGAAACGGCAGTAATGGCTCGTGCTATTTGGCAACCATGTTTTTCTGCCATTTGAACCAAGGCAAAATATCGACTTCTCATAAATTCGGGGAATCCCCTGAGGATCGATTATTTTATGTAGGTTTAAATGGAGAGAATCCATTGTTATTGCCACCATGCACGATTGCACGAGCCACCACAGACTGATCAACGGACACTTTATCAGAAAGAGACGACTTCTTTTTGCTATTGTTTCTCGATACCATTAACCCTTGACTGCAATGCGCGATTTTTTCCCCCCATTCGAAAACGTGATTTTTCAATTGATTTTGACTCAAAATGAAAGGGAAAAATTGTGAAAAATTCCTAGCATTAATTCTTGCGCCCAAGGGATCTGCAAAGTACTAAATTTAACATGTTTAAATGTTATGTTTTCTAATATGTTTTCTGATATGTTTTCTAATGCTCAGATGGCTCCCAAGTCCCAACGTGGGGCCTTGCTTTTTCAGACTTGGGTGAAAAATCGAAACTTTTCCTCGATATGTGCAGGAGGGATGACTACATGGAAAAAATGATATTTTAACTTAAAGAGTGCAAAATGGAGGAAATATATGATGTGCCTCAGGGGTGCCACGGTGCAGTTAAGGATTTTAATCGGATGTTTGTTATTAAATTGCATGAGTCACCACCAGACACACTATAAGAGTATAAGCCAACAAAGATCTCCCAAACCAAGCACGAGTGAAAGGACAAGAAGAAGTTGCTGAGCTCAGATTTATATTCTCTAGCATGACTATCAATACAGAAGGGTCACAGATAGCAAACACAATAAACACCGACTAATCCACACCAAAAAAAAAACCCGAAACTGGTTTTATTCGGCATCAACAAATGATGCAACTATCAACTATTACCTCCTGTACCGGAAATTTTTCAAGTGTAAACATTTACCCAGCCTTGATCGTTAATGAGAAGCGGTGCAGCATCCGAAATTAACTTCTTCGACTCTCTCCCACCGAGAGCCCTTCCCCTTAACCTCTCACACTCCTCCTCTCCCCCTCCCCCCCCCAACCACGCTCTGTTCGTCCTCCCACGCCTCTTAAGGATATCCTACAACTCTAGTTGCGCTGGCGAAAAATATCGGAGCAATAAGAACGAGGAATGGACAAATTTCACACTATCATTCGCGACGCGACACTCGCCACGTTAAAAATGTTATTGCCTGGCAAAAATTGAGGCGCGACCTTGACATTTTACCTGCATTTACGCTCGCCTCGCCAAGTCGACTTGATTCTTTGAATGGTGACTACTGTTCCGACTCGAGAGACTCTGGGTCAGCCAAAAACATGTAATTTTGCGGATTTGAGCATTGACAGCTCATGCAATGCACACAGAAAGAATAATATTTTACATTTTAAAATAAAATGTTTTTGAATTCTATGAAAATAATACGTACTTTTAAACTAAAATGAATTGTTTTTAAATTAAAAATAACTGTACTTAAATTTAAATAATTATTTTTAAATTGAAAATTTTGTATTTTGATCCAACGAAAAGATTTTTTGATTTAACAAAACTTAGTTTCAATTTTAAAATACGTCTTTTTGTCATACATACTTAATTCAAAAGTATTTCTTTTTAAACGAAATACATTTTTTTTCTGTGTATCGCGACAACGGACTAGTCCGCTTTAAACTCACGTGAAATATCAATAGTCGAGGAATTCGGGTTGAGATCTCAAAAATTGATACTTTTGTACTGGCTTCAATGGCAAATATCATAGTAGTCAAATTGCATAAGTCTCCTTCGGATCTAAGACTTTTTCATTTTGACCCAGTATAAAGTTTTTTCAAGAGTTTTTTGAGTACTTTTGCTACAACAATAGACTGCTTTACTAAAGCGATAGATCGTATCAATTTCCGTCCGAGGACATCTGGTTCCAAACAAACTCTAATTCAATGTATTTTTCCCATAAGCGCATTTTTTAACGGAAGTGGGGTTCTTGCAAACTTTTACTAAAGGGGATTGAAGAGTTGATTCTTGCATAAAAACCTGTCAAAATGACGATGAGTACACTAAAAAACCACGAAATTCTTTCTCAGAATCGGGCTTAGTGGCGGAGCGACGCAACGCAGGTATCATGCGAGATTCCTATCGAAATTGAGACTTATCTCTGTGTTTCCGCAGAGAAAGTAACATAATAGATAGGAACCTATCATGATACCTGCGTCGAACCGCCATCACCATCTTGTCGTTATAGCAGTTATCTGAGTTTATTATACTGAGATTTGGACTTTTTTAGTGCGATTTTCGTGATTTTTGCTAGTCTTTACTAGTGGCGGCTCGTGCAATGTGTCAGCAATGGACTTCCTCCATTTAAACCTACGTAAACTAATCGATTCGTTGGAGAGGCGCTGTGCCTCACCTAGAATCCATCTTTTAGCACGGATTTAAATGGCAAAATAGCAGTATTGCCAGCTTGCACGAGCCGCTACTGTTTTTTACGGGCAAATCCCAGTCGATTTTCATTGTTTTTCCATTTATTTTGTCAATGTTTCTTTTTGGTTTTGTTTTTGTTTTTTTTTTTTTTTTTTTTTGAAGCTCAACACCTATTATGTGTCTTTGAAGACGCCTGGCAAAAAACGAATCGCCCAGTTTGGTCCTAAAAACGTCCGAACGCAGTGGCGGATCCAGTCCTCGCGAACGGGGGGGGCGAATTTTGGATTTTCGCCCCTCAATGACCCCCTTTTCTTGTTTTCGCTATTGCTTTTCCCCTTCCTCTCCCCTCTTTTCCCACTTTTCAGGCCGAAACGGGGGGGGGGGGGGGGAGCGATCGCCTTCTTAGCCCCCCTCCCTGTATCCGCCAATGTCCGGACGTTTCAGGACCAAACGGGGCGATTCACCCTTTGCCGGGCGGTTGAATTTTTACTCTTTTCCAAACTTAGGATTAACTTTCCTCAGGTTCTATGATAGCTAGATACCTGTGTTTTTTTTTAAATGTGTAGAACAGCGCGGAGCGTGATTGCATGCATGGATTTGCCATGACTCTTATTAGTTACCATGTAAATAAATTTGAACATGAGGAAAAAGAAGAAAAAAATGTTTTTTAAAAAAAAATTAAAATAAAATACTTTGAGGTAGAGTAATGTAAAACCAATGCATAGGACCATTTAGCATTCTATGCCGATCATTTTGAGCCTATGCGCAAGTCTCTAACTATTCTAGATCATCAGAAAAATTGTTCCCAAAAAGAGTCAATTTTTTGGTTTTTTGCGTTTTCAGGGGCAGGGTATGCAACCAGCCACACGAAAATTTCAGGGAAAATTTCTAACCTTATTACATTTGATCAATAAAATTTTTGGATTCATTCAAAGTCAATAGAGGGAAAAAATGTTTGACGATATAAATGCCCTTACATAAGATTGGACTGTTTATTTGCTTATAGCAAAAGTTTGCAAGAGCCCCATTTAGGGTATTAATCAAACAATTAATACGACTATTTTTGGGATTTTTAATTATGCATCCTAGAAAAGAATCATGCCTGGTTCCACGACTATAAATTCCGACTAAATTAGATAAATTCCGTATTTTGATTAGACTTGGCAGCCACCGTAACTCGTCTCCTCCAATCACCGCACCGCCTCCAATTCTTATCCAGTCCATCTGAAAGTCCGGAATTTCAAGCATCAGGCATAACTAAATATTTTCGAAGACGTAGAAACAATCGCAAAAAGGTCGCATTATTTATTTGATTAAATTCCGTTCAAAAGTGCGTTTAAAGGGAGAATACATTGGAATTTAGAGTTTGTTTGAAACCAGAGGTCCTCGGACAGCACTCATACGATAAATCGCTATACTGAAGCGGTCTAATCATATTAATCAATCAATCGGTGCGTTGACATTGGAAAACTTTGATTTTTTTTCCGGGAAAGCCTTTCTTCGAAAACCTGGGGGGGGGGAGTCAAGGGTAAGAGACACCGGACAGCCCAGAGGGCAGGGGAGCGGGGGATTTTTTCATTTCCATCCCTTTGATTTTACAATCTCTCTCTCTCTCTCTCTCTCTCTCTCTGTCTCTCTCCCTCTGTCTCTCTCTCTCTCTCTTCTCTCTCTCTATCTCTTTCTCCTCTCTCTCTCTCCCTCTCTCTCTCTCTGTCTCTGTCTCTCTGTCTCTCTCTCGTCTCTCTCTCCTCTCCTTTCTCCTTCTCTCTCTCTCTCTCTCTCTCTCTCTCTCTCTCTCTCTCTCTCTCTCTCTCTCTCTCTGTCTCCCTCTATCTCTCTCTATCTTTTTTGCAAAATATTAATGGCGGCTTGTTAGTTTGATCCATTGATAGACAACCGCTTATGACGCGACGAGGATGATACGATGCAAATCATTTAATCTGACGCGACCTTGAAACTTTGCCAAGGTCTGGAGATCGAAATTTCTGGATTATATCAAATATCGATGTTGTTGCGATACCTACCTCACGCAACCTCGACATCTCTGACAATTCTAAACAGACGACGCTGATTAGATCGTAAAATAGCTTTATCCGGACACAAAAACTGTTTTGTATCTTGCCTCTAAAATGTTCAACCCTGTAGGTATGCTTACACTAAAAAAAAAGAGCTAAACTTAACTTAAATATTTTTACATAGTTTAAAATATGAATAATACTTGGTACCAGTTAGTTTTACTATATTTTAATATAGTTGAATTCACAAAGCACGGGAGTGATTCAACTATTTTAAATAGTGAAACTACAGCAGTTTCTAAGTGTTCGCCATACTTTCAACTATGTAAACAGTTAAATCCAGCATTTTCTATTTCAGTGTAGGTATGTTTGATTTTTTGAGGATTTTCTTTCGGAACACGCATACTTTAAACTAATTCCGAATCGGTAGAAACCTCTGAACTATCGGTGATGATAATCGAATTAGACCTTTCGCTTAGGTTCAAATGGACAAAATGATACCTTGCCAGATAGCACGCTTTGCCACTCTTTAAAATAGGAACGATGATCAGACAATAAAATTCTATAAATTCATTCAATGTGACGCGGTGTGCAAAACCATTAATTGTCGAGTGCAAAGTGGAACTGGCCGTAGCCGCTCGTCGCCTTGGTATTAAGTATTCAAAAAGGTGCGACTGAGTTATTTTTCCTGTCTCTTTGAAAAAATTATTATTTGCCAACGCCTCACAGTGGTCAGTTCGGATTATATAAAGGAACGAATAAAAATGTCCGGACACAAAGAACAAACTCAAGATGAATAAACATGAAATACATGTCTAGATGGATTAAAAAAAAAAAAAAAAAAAAAAAAAATCGTGAATTTAATTTTCGGCTCACTTTGTTTCACAGCCGTGGAATATATCACACTTTTTCAGACAAAATTTGTATTCTTTGTTACAGTCGCCAACAGTGAATCTTAGATTAACAGGGCAATTATATAACGGAAAACAATAAAATACCTTTGCTAGGCTGTGCCAATATTTTATCTTTAGAATAACTATTTAGTCACTCAAACGGCAAAACTGGACTTGGAGTAAGTTTCGAAGCGAAGAAATCACAATCGGAACGGGTGTCGGGTGTCGACCTCTAATGTGCACTTTGTTACACTTTAAAAATATGCAGTGATTCAGGCAGTGGACACTAGACAGCGCTGGGGTTGTCATCCACAGCATTCAGTAGGTGTTAAAAGGCCAAATACATTCTCGAATAAACGTCAGCTGACACCGAGTAGTAACACACTGCTCGTAAATATTGGAGTTTGATCATCTTTCACTTTTCAAGAGTTAAAGGTTCAACTAGAGTCCCTATATATGAAAGAGTCAAGACACGTGAACAGAAGTGAGGAAGAAGAAGGTGTCTGAGGAGCGTGGATACGCGCCTCTTGTTTACATTTTTAACCAACGATCTTCCCGCCAAAGATTACCAATACATATATTCGTGTGTAAGTAATCTTTGTTAGGTCAACCTAACCTCCAATACCCGTTGGCTTCACTACCTGTTTTAAAAGTAATGCGTGAATTTTATCCTGTTCTGAACATATTTTCATCAATTTCTAATTCAAATTTCATCAGTACAAGCTAAAAATGCCGAAAGTTTCCTTAAAGCTGGGCAGCAGTGAAGATGGTTCCATGAAGATGTAAACAAGAGGCGCGCCTCTGGCTTCATTGATCCCTTCTTCTTCTTCACATTTCAGCAGCCAATCAGAGATGGAACCTCGTATGGCGAGACTCTTTCATATATAGGGACTCTAGGTTCAACTATTCTCTTATTTATCGTGAAATCACCTCATTATCAGGTGTGCCAAACATGAGCATATTGACAAACTTATTAAGAACGGATTCGGTGTTCTGGTACCACATCGACGCGTGTTTTTATGGTAAAATTTATGGTTGATAGTTCGTTTATTTGGCAAAGGACATGTATTATTATCACAAGCTTTTCACCTTTCTCCAACCCACGGGGGAGGAGTTAAAAAGTTACCCTCATATTGTCATACATCTTTAATGAGGATGTTATTTATTGATGTGTGAAGCATTTTGTTCTTAACTTGGCGACTTTTTGAGCAGCAGTCATAAATTTTTGAAAATGGATGTAAACGATAAACTTTGATCTTTGATCTTTGACATCTTAAAAACGATGAAACAATATCCATCTGTAATTTTCGCCGAAATGCTCACTTTTCGAGTCCTCTGTTATGAGACATGTCATAAATTCACAAGATAGATAAGGGTCGCAATGTAAAATATACTACCGGTCATTCCGCCACAACTGTCCCACCCCCATCAAATTTCAAACAAAATAAGTTTTTCAAACTAAAACTTGCTTTATTTTTATGTTTTAGCGATTGAAAGTGTACGATGTGAAACAGTTACCTACCTCACCACTAAAAAGTTACGAGTTCCAAATTTCAGTATGAAAAATGTAGTTTTAAAATGTTGCGGGTGGGACGGATAAGGTAGGCGGATCCTTATGTTCATTAATGAGTTTTAAATGGGTGTGACACTTCGACTGTGCCTCAACTTCCAGAAGGTTACACGTGAAAACTGTCTGAAAAGATGTATCATACAAAATAAACTACCAAGTTTCTGGGAATTTGTCGGTATGTATGCTTGTCTATTTTCAAGGTATTTGTTAATGCTCCTTCTTTACACTCACACCCTGTGCCTGTGAACTCGGTGTACGCTAATATTTCATTAGCTTCTCGCAAAATGTCACTAGTAGTTTTCCCCGTATACTTAAACCGAAGCAAATTGTATCAATTAATTGGAAGTTCAATGAATCCCTGATAAGATCACATCGCTTTTGCCGTGCAGTAATTTGGCTAAACGCATTCATCGGGTTTGTGAGTGGATTTTGAAACTTTTTGATGCTCTCAACGTTATTTTAAGTATGTTCTTATACTTTACGTATACATAGAAGTTGTTGCAAAAAATCCTCTAGTACACAACAAACGATTTCTTTTTTACGTAATCCGAGAAAACGGCATCTGTAAATAATGAGTCGATGACTTCATCGTATCACCAAATTTGAGATCTAGAGGTTCAAATGTATTACGATTTGCTGTGTTCGTGTGCCTGGATGCGCCTTATCAATGAGAGCTCATTTCGATAGATCGATAGATCTTAGAGTAGCGATTTTTTTTTCAATAACCAATCAACACTTTGCTTTTTCCTTTTCCTTTGGACAAATAATAAAAAATAATTGTATTCATTAATTTCTTTTGTATCTATTTATTTGTTTATTTCTTTAGGCGTATGATATAGTTTTTTTTTTTTTTTTTTTTAATATTTTCCTTCTTAATAATAATCTAATTACAATAATTACAATAATACAATAATTTTTTTTCTATTATTTAAACATTTTTCATTGATAAATTTTCTCAGATTAACAGACACGTTTTGTCCGCCACAACACCTATACCTATAGTCTTAGAAGGCCAGACAGTTAGTTCAACATCCCTTTGTGCTCACATTTTTTTGTAAATTATTTAAAAGTTTTATATTTTTTAGTATCCCTTTTCTTCAACAACATGTTCTATTTTTCTGTTTTGATGATGAAAACATGGGCGTCATTTCAAGTTCGGCTTGGGGGGGGGGCAAAAAATCTAATGACCTTTTTTTTTTTTTTTTTGCTCATCATTATAATTTTCGGCTTGGAGGGGGCAAAAAATCGGATAACCTTTTTTTTTTTTTTTTTTTTTTTTTTTTTTTTTTTTTTTTTTTTTTTTTTTTTTGCTCATCAATATAATTTTAGAACCAAAGAGCCGTCTTTTTGGGGCAATAATCGGATGACCTTTTTTTTTTTTTTTTGCTCATCAATATAATTCGTGCCAGTTTTTGAGCTGACTTCAAATCCTTGGGGGGGGGGGCAATTGCCCCCCAGCCCCCCCTAAACGACGCCCATGGATGAAAAAACTTCATTTAAATAATAATAATAATAAAAATAAAAATAAAAATAATAATAATAACAAAACCAAAGCAGGGATAGAAGTAAGATCTAGTTAGTACGAAATATGAGCCCTACGTGACTCGACTGCCTCAAGGAGGCCTAACCTTAAGGACAGTGTAACATTCGTTACATCAAATCTGCCCTTGGTAGAAATAATCCTCCAAAACCCGTGCGTGGGTACAAAAAAAAATCACTAATAGAAGTAAAAAATCGCACAATGTAAGCGGCATAAGAATCAGAGCTGCATCTAAGTCTCACGGCTTAGGACCATTGTTTGGTCCCGCCATCAGGCTAACACCATAAATAAACCTCGCAAGAGTGGAAAACAGCAAAAATAAAAATAAAATTAATAGAAAAAGAGTATATGAACTTAAATAAGGCGCGAGTTTAGTGTACTCATAGCATGTAGATTGTAGGGTGACGTCACGTTGTCACGGTTTCACAGTTTTATACGGATAAAGATTTCCGTTTCAGCAGGGTTGAAAATAAAAGGACGCGAAATAAACCATGCATGAGCAGAGAGCACATTAAATTACTTCCCTAGACCCAAAGTTATCCTTTTTTGGAATTAGCAAGTTGTATGTTTCTCCAACACAGGGCTGCCAATTGGTGCGTACAAGGAGAAAAATGCCTCGGTTATGTGGACTGAAAAGTCAGCTCATACATTGATCACCGAAGTTTCCGGTTGTAGAAACCAAAACTTTCGATTGTGAGTATCGAACTTCAGCTATAGGAGTACCGAAGACTGCGGTAGACAGTCAGTATAACCCAAATTTCGCCCTTACCGAAGTCTTATAGGTGAACCAAAAAAAAATCTAGTTAATCAACTTTGTTTAGCTTCTCAAGATGCACGTTTAAAAAAAAAAAAAAAAAAAAAAAAAAAAAAAAAAAAAAAAACTTCCTAGGTGCGAGTGGTCTTAAGATATAAATATGTATCGAAATTACAGTCATTTTCCATGGTGAAGATAGGGCTTGTAAGAGCATGCAGACTTTAAAGTTGTGGACATGATTAACTTTGAACAGATAAGCTAGTGACTTACGCTTTGTAGTGGACATAGAAACAGCGGACTTTCAAAAAAATGACGGAAACGAGATGGACTTAACGAGTTGACGTAAAGTCCGTGTATACCGAAACTATCCAAGACCGCACCTAAAGGTCTCCAATACTGAACCTAGAGGTCTTGGAAGTTAACCTAACAACTTAAATTTAATGGATTGTATTTAGCGTATTTAGTTAAAGACAGTTTCAATTATCGTAATGTAATGTATGATGAGCAGTTGTTACATTCAGATGATTTATTTCAGTCAAGGAACTATCCCAGATCCCTCGATAATCCAGCGATAATTAACTAAACTATTGTATACTCTTGTGAGAGAAATAACTTCTTTAAAAACAAGGAAACACGTTTACTTGTGACAGGTTTTCCTTGCGCGAAGTAAAAATCGGTTGTATGAAGGAGAATCACTGTTGTCACAACAAGGAATCTTTTACTTGTAGCAGGAGACATTTTCCTTGGGTTAAAGGATTTCTCTTTTAGTCAATAGTTCACTGTGCAGTTTCTTTAACACAAACGAAAAACACCTTGGATTAAAAAAGAATGGATCTTTTGCAAGGTTTTGCTGTAGACAAATGGCCTATCAATTCTGATGTAAAATGCTGTGGAAAAAACGATATGACTACCTAATAAAAAAGTCTAAAACTCACTCCTCGCAGAGAAAACTTGACTTGAAATTTCGGGTGACCATGCATGTATGCACCAACCTTGGATTCGGACCCCAAACAAAAGAACAGGACATGAAATTAAGTGCCGTCTTCCTCGTTTACTACGCAACGTAGAACTTTTCTGTAGTTATCACCGTGCTCCTAGTGACAAAATGTGTATAAATGGACCTTTAATTCCTTCAAATTTACTTTTTGAAAGCAAATTCATTATCTCATTGTTCAAATTCATAGATTATGCTCTTTTGTTAGGGGTCCGAATCCGAGGTTGGTGCACTATTTCTTATTTCTTAATAACAAAGCCCTTTACAGTGTGGAGGAGTTGTGGGCCAGTACTTAAAACTTAATTTAATTTTAAGAACCATCATTATTATTATGTACTTATCTTTTAAGTTTTTTTTTATTCTTTTTCTTGACGTGTATTTCAAGCTAATGGCTCTTATGTACAAAAATTTAAATAAAAAAATAAATGAATAAATAAATAAATTCACAGGTTATGTTCTTTTGTTTGGGGTCCGAATGCGAGGTTGGTGCAATGGTGCATACATGCAAGGACGTTCACCCGAAATTTAAAGTTGAGTTTTCTCTGTGAGGAGTGAGTTTTAGACTTTTTCAATGATCTCATCGTTATTTTCGCATTATTTTACATGAGAACTGATACTCCATTTGCCTACAGCAAAACCTTGCAAGAGCTCCACTCTCTCAGTGCAGGTTAAATCGTCGTTTGATTCGGGGATTGCCTACGAATTGGACGCATATGAGGAACCCGTGCTTCCAGGATTGGAGATTTGTCGACATTAAATCTGGCAGCTATTTGTCTAAAACTAACTCCCGCGGCAAGCTGTAGCCTGTGGCTGTCCTTATACGCCTTTTTCTCTCTCAAGTTTGACCTGATGAAACTTGGAACTACTTTGATGGACCGACGCGACGCGACGTCCGACACGGCCGTCAACAGCGTTGAGTACTTGAGTAGCTCTAAAAACGTTTCGCGAAATTGTTCGAGTCTTTACAAAACCCAACTTTATTCTCGCGACGCACATAGTAGATGGAAACATGGGATTTCCCGGATACACAGTGGCGGCTCGCGCGATTTGGCAACAATTTTTTTTCTCCATTTGAATCAATCTGTGTAAAACAATCGATTCATTGATGAAGCAGCACTTCAGCTACAATCGATTATTATACACAGATTCAAATGGAGAGGAAACATTGTTGCCGAATTACACGAGCCGCCACTGGCTGGATATGATTTTACAATTAAAAATCAAGATTAAATGGATCCAAAAAAATGGATCCAAAAACAAATGGTCTAGCTATCTCGCTCACTCTCATATGGATTTATTTACCCGTAAGAAATCAGATCCAACTTTTCGAATGCAAATTCATGCTATAGTAAACAACCAGTTTTCTCAAATTGTATTGCACCATTAGATTCCTCGTACCTTAAACTCCTTAAAGTATCTTTTCACTCCGACGAAATTCATAAAAGATCACAAGTGAATTTACAATCACAATTATATAAAAGATGTCCTATGTTTCGTATTTGTCTTACTCGCGGTGTCTAATGGGTGTGTCACCACACCATGACACTCAATCGTCCTAACCTCTCTTCGTATCGAAGCTTGCTTGAGGTATAGTACCTACACGAGGCACGAGGTGCGGTGGAGCCGATAAGCCCATATCCTAGAATTGTGTACTCAAAAGAAACTGTGAGTGAGAAAAAGACAAAACATAGGCCTTTCTTCGGCATAACTGTGATTGTAAATTAATGCATGATGATTCGAAAACTTTGTCGAAGCTACAAGCTAAATCATACTTTCAGGTACGTGGGATCCCAATGGTGTAAAAAAATCTGAAAGAACTTTGTTCACTTTAGCATGAATTTATGGCGGTTCGACGCAGGTACCCTGGGTCCTATCTAAATTGAGACATATTGGTAGAGATCAGTCGTAGACAATGTAATAATTTACCTGTATAAGCATGCGACTTCCATTGATAAACAAGGTTATTCAGACGTTTCGAGCATCTTAGTGCTCATCCTCAGTGAAATGAACGAAACTAAAACTAAAACTAAAACGATGGAAACTTAAACCAAACAGTAATGAAATACGACATTAAAACTAAACAAAAGAAACACGCGAAATAAAACGTACAACAATCAGATTCCGCGAGCTCAGCTGAGACACCGATATCAACAAACAGATTGAGATATCGGTTGATAGATTGTTGATATCGGTGTCTCAGCTGAGCTCGCGGAATCTGATTGTTGTACGTTTTATTTCGCGTGTTTCTTTTGTTTAGTTTTAATGTCGTATTTCATTACTGTTTGGTTTAAGTTTCCATCGTTTTAGTTTTAGTTTTAGTTTCGTTCATTTCACTGAGGATGAGCACTAAGATGCTCGAAACGTCTGAATAACTTTGTTTATCAATGGAAGTCGCATGCTTATACAGGTAAATTATTAAATTGAGACATATATCTGTGTGTTTCCGTAGAGAAAGTGACATAATAGTCAGGAATCTCCCATGATACCTGCGCTACCGCCTTTAAGATCTTGTCGTTATAGCAGTTATGTGAGTTTATTACTGAATTTTAGACTTTCTTATTAGTGCGATTTTCGTGATTTTCGCTGGTCTTACCACAAGATTGGACTATTCATTTGCTCATAGCAAAAGTTTGCAAGAGTCCTATTGTATAAATACTCATTTATGGTCTTTAATTCTGTAACGGCGCGCGTGTAATATAGCAAAGTGGTATTTAGTCCATTTAAAGTTATGGAAAAGATCGTGATACCTTCTGTGCATTCATGGTGCACTCCCTCGCATCGATATTTTACAAAGGTTTAAATGGGCAAAGAGCAAGGATTGCACGCGTCGCCGTTATACTCCTTATTTTATTAATTCCGCCTGTCAATATCAGGTTAGGAAGATAAATCATAGCTTGATCACACTCAAATTAAAAGGGGTAGCTAACTATTCCTACTGCAAGGTGCTGATTTTGCCTATTCTTCTAATTGAAGGCACTCGACATTGCTCTGTTTCGCAAATGTCAAAAATTTGGAGTAGCTTCCGATGCTAATAAAGAATTTAAATGTTTGTAAGGCAGATCTGGTCATGAAAACGAATTTACTTCTGAAATGGGATTCAAAATTAAAGGTTAAAATTGCGTTTACATGGGCAATAATTCCACGGTAGTAGAAGTACTTGCTGTCAAAAAAAAAAAAAAAAATGCATCGGGATCGAATCATAAAATCGTCTGAAGCCACCTTCTAATGAATATTTCTTTTAGAACGGTCCCTCACAGCGAGTTCTACGAAATAACGTTCCATTATTTTAATGAATCGTTGAAATGATGCAGGTTTTTAATAGTCAAAACAGGTGGAATAACTTGGCAGAATGACCTTTTGATTCCTCAAAAGCTGTGTTATTTCAATGCATCAGAGAATTTACGGTTTGTTAAAAACCCCCACGATTTTGACAGTATATTTCATTCGTTTGGCATCTTCAAGCGTTTAAAGCCTTTCCGTCACAGTGTCTCTTATAAGGGACGACCATTTTACATGGATCCTCATGGAAGTTTGGAAAAATTGGCTCACATATGAAATGATATGAGAAAAGTTCCTTCAATTGAATGGTGTATAGCCATAGTAGGTTTCAGATTACAGTGACACTGCTTTCATAGTTCATGACGGAAAGGGTTAATCTTTCAATTTCCCTGAATATTGTTGGTTTCAGCGAAAATGCGTATTACGATGGAAGTAAACCCTCGCATTTTGGGATTTAAGTTCTTTTGAGATTTTTTTAGACCATTCAAAAGAGGACACTATTCTAAGAACTTTGATGAATCACACATAACTTTCGGAAAAATGTCCATTGAAATTCCATTGAATCCCATGTTACAAACAATGGTACACATGTGTACCACTTCCCAAGAAAGGGTTAAAAGGTTAAAACCTAGGGTGTTGATTGCGCAGCCGATGGCTTGATATTTTTCAAGGGTTTGAAGGAAAAAGTACAACATGTAAGGTTATACAAATAATTATGAATACAGCCTCAAATGAGTTCAATTTCAATGAAATCGATTTCATGGTTCTAATTAGGGACTATGTAACTTAAACTTTCCGGAGGCGAAAAATGATAGCTTCCCAAGCTCAAAAACTCTTTGTTCCGATTTGTGAACAATGGGGCTGTTGCACACTTTTGCTGTAAGCGCTTTAATAGTCGATTCTAGTGTAAAAACCTCTAAAAATAACGATGGCAGCACTAAAATTGTCCGAAATCCACTCCTAAACTCGATAAACGCTTTTATTTGCGCGGGCGTAATGGTGGCTGATGGTAGTAACAATGGGAGATTCCCATCTAACAGTACTGTGACTCCATCAAGAAGTGACCAATAAGAGACGACTTTCAATTGACACCGGAGTGACTAGGTGTTGCGGTACCATTCATCGGGTGTGGATCATCACTCTGATGACTAATTACTCTGTGAATCATCCTTGTCAGCATAGAAGGAGTGACGAAATTAAGATAGGAATCTCCCATTGTTACGCCCTCGGCCACAATACGCGCCCTCGCAAATAAAAGCGTTTATTGATTTTAAGAGTGGATTTCGGAAGTTTTTAGTGCTGCCATTGTTATTTTTCGAGGTTTTTACACGAGAATCGACTGTCAAATCGCTAAAGCAAAAGTGTGCAACAGCCCCATTTGCGCGGCGCGCATTAAATAAGTAAATATAAAATTGCCATGATTCACAAGTAACTTTGTATCTTTGAAAAAAAAAAAAAGGGTAAACGAGTAATAAATATTATAAGGTCGTGAGCGTGCTTCTAAACCGGGGGGATAGGGGGTCCCAGGGGGTCTGGACCCCCCCCCCCCTTGACACCAAGATTTGTCCTTAAGAAAGGTAATTTTTGCGTTTTCCGACAAAGACCAAATATCTTTGGACCCCCCCTGACAATTTTCGGACCTCAGACCCCCCCCCCCCAGAAAAAATTCCTGGCTACGCGACTGTTTGAAACGAACAGTATACAAAGCAGGCTAAAAACGTTAGGTATACCATCTAAACTTGCTTGAAAAAATGATTGGAATGATTGGAAGTATAAAGCTCGATTCAGATGGGAGGCCATAGGTTGACCATATCGTTGTGCTTTTGCAGGTAATATTTTCTTCCAGTCAGTGGCGTCAACAGACTTTCGCATTTAAGGGGAGGGGGATCACTTTCGAGGGATGGGAGGGAGCAACAGCCCCCCGCCCTTAATGACGCCGCTGTTTCCAGTGAGAAAGGTTGAACACCGCTAATCAGTGAAACACACACTCGGGGTGGAAACGCCTTCAATGTATTTGACGCAACACTGCAAATCAGATAGGCAAGAGTGGTTTGCGGGTTGCGTGATCTAAAAATACGAATGATGCTTATCCTCCCTCCCGCGCATAGTATAAAAAGGTTTGAGTATTATTATTCTTTTTTTCCTAGAAACGCCACCACCGCTCCATCCGTCAAAGCCATTAGATGCATCGTCGCATGTTCACTGTATATGTATGGGTGGGGAACGGTTAACGATCTTTCTAAAAGAGGCGTCCATGTTCTTCTCGCGCTATTAGAGAAGTCTCAAAGCGTCTGAACTTTGAACACGATAAAGAGAAAATGAAAGAATGTACGGAAAGCGGATTGAGATTAACGATGTTTTTGTTGCTGATTTTGAGCGGAAGAAAATGGATGGTATTAGTGCGGTCAATGTTACAGAGCAGGGATGCCCAACCCCCAGGTACCGTACGAGCTACCCCCCCCCCCAATCACGAGAGTTGACTCCCCCCCCCATCGGAAGGTTCGAGGTAAATTCCCCCAGGAGAATGGGGGGGTTTCGGGGGTCCTCCCCCGATTTTTTTTTTTTTTAAATTTGACCCTACAGTACGTAGGAGGATATTTAAGTGGCGGTGGTGTATTGGGAGCATGGGGTACCCTGACAGAGAAGGGGAGAGTTCGTGGGACCTTTCCCGGAAAATTGTTAGGATTTTGACTTTTTAGAAAACCAATTTTGGAGTCTCCAAAGAAATGAATTTCTTATTGTGCACCCATGGAACATTTTTGAAAATTTGACCTTTCAGCATTCGTTTTTGGGGCTTTTTACGTCGAGAATTGGGGGGGGGGGGTTGATAGAGGAAGGAAGAGGATTTGAGGTGGGTGTAAATTTGAGATGAGAAATGGATTGGGGGGAGGTATATGTAGATCGGGCTGAGGAAAAAGTTTGGGGGGGGCCTGTACGAAGGGACGGATAATTTAGGGGGGGTATAGAATATAGATGGTGGAAAATGAGATAGAAACTGAGAATTTGTGAAGCTTCAGTGATGAGAAAACGTTTATCGGTAAGTGAAAATACTGATTTTCTCAAAGAAGGGGAAAAAATTCACCCCCCCCCCCCCAATTTTGAAGTATACGATCTGCTCGTATGATTTATATTACGTGGGCACCCCTGTTACAAAGAAAATACACAATTATCCCTTCACTGCGCGATTTTTTCTTTCTTGATAAAACATGAATTTTTCAATTCATCCAGTCACCCTGTATTGTGGGAAAAATAGTAAAAAAAAATCATTGTGTTATTTTTTGATCTCTATGCTCAAAAATGTAATTTTCCGCCATTTTTTCAACATGCTGTAACGCATACAAAAAGACGGGATTTTCATATCCTTTTTCAATTAAAAGTTGTTTTTTCGGTAAAAAAAAAAAAAAAAATGTTGAAAGGAATTTTAAAATGATTACAGTCATTATAATGAAAAAGCGTTTTTTGATCATTCAAGTGACGATTTTGCAGTTGACCTGATTTTTCATGATTTGATGTGAGATCTCATACGTAGCGCTCTCAGTTTTTGGGACTGTGAACTATTTTTCAATGCTCTTATATGTGCCGTAAGTGACACGACGCGCAGCAACGTCAAAATTAGATTATACTGGCGGCTAGTGGGTAATAAAGTAATTGTTCCTCATGAGGAACACTGCGAAGTGAAGGGTTAAAAACGTGAGAAGGCACTCTTCCTATTTGGAGCGGATTTCAGAAAAATATGGGGCGATTTCACACTTGTACTACAGGCGATTCAGATGCACAAACCTCAAAAATAACGATGGTAGCACTAATAACTTACGAAATCCACTCCTGAACTCATAAAATGCTTTTAAACGCACAACCATTTTGGCGGCGGTAGACAGTTGGCACCATAATAATGGGAGATTCCCATTTTAATTTTGTCACTCTTTCTATGCTGGGAAGGAAGATTCACAGAGTGACTATATAGTCACTAGAAGAGTGATTAACTAAAAGCCGAGCAATAATACCGTGCATGACACCTGGTGACACTGGTGCCAAAGGAAAGTCGTCTCATATGGGCCACCACTTGTTGATGGAAAGACTGCGTCACGGGAAAAAAAGACTGGTAGAATTTACTAGCTGCATAGCTGATTTTGGAGTCTGCTATCAAGTATGGTAAATTTCACCAGATTATGTCAAAATGTACCAAAGTGTTATCTTAATTTACCACAAGGTACGTCGCATTATTACCATATTATGGTGAAATTCACCATACTTGCTAACAGCACCAAAATCAGAAATTCCACCAGTATTTTTGTTCCATGTATTAAATAGATGTGAGTCTCCCATTATTTGATGCCCGACACTGCCACTTGCAGTATCACATTTAAAAGTAATTTATGAGTTTAGGAGTGGATTCAGTGACGAGGCGCGCGATTTGGCAACGTTCCTTTTCCCCCATTTAAACTCATTAGAAAGGTCGAGATGCCGGGTCATCGCCGATTGCAGCGTTCGACTTTTTTAGTGAATTTAAATGGAGAAAATACATTTGTTGCCAAATTTCACGCTTCGCCACTGAGTGGATTCCGTAAGTTTTTAGTGCTGCCTCGTTACTTTTTGGAGGTTTTATAAATATGAATAAACCGTTTTTCCTGCAAACGCTTTTGGTGTCACTAGAAAAATTGTCTGAGGAGAGAAAAACGTGTAATCCCCGCAGGGGATCTGGGGGGACACCCCCGAGTTTGGGGGGAGGGGGTCCTGGGGGTCGTCCCTCGGAAAATGTAGCTTATTTCCCCAAAAGTATAATTTTAAGCTATCTTCTTTCGAAAAAGAAAAGAAAATGAAAAATATAATATAAAAAATAATATATTAATAATATATTAAATGATATATTTATTAATATAATATATTATGATATATTTATTAATATAATACTTTATATATTTTTTTTAATAATATATTTAATAATATATTAAATATAATATATTGAATAAGTTTTGCCCAAGTCCTCTGACTCAACCCGTTCCATAATCTAAACTGAGTTTGTTTGTCCATAGAGGACCCATACGGACACATTAATTGGACCCAGTGATAGGCAAAAATCGTTTTTTGAATAACCATGAATAATTAACTAAATTTATTCGCATTATTCTCGTGTTATTTCTATTAGTAAATCGAAGTTTAATACCAGCAAATTCATCTGTCATAAGATGAATGACTACTAGTGTTAAAACTTTGATTTACTAATATGAATACCATGAGAATAATGCGAATAATTTATGTAGTCAATTACTCGTGGTTATTAAAAAAGTCATTTTTCCCAATCATTGATTGGACCGAGACTGAAAATAATCGATCCTTTTGCTTCAGTTTCAATGGGAGAAAAACGCCGCCACTCGATGCCGTCATAGAAGCAACATGGCAAAAACGTACCGTGAGAAACAGAGGGTGACGGGGGGGGGGGGCGGAGGTTGCTTGAAATAAAAAGAGAGGAAGAACAGGAATAAAAACAAAATTTGCATGGAGCGCGTAAAAATAATTTTGGATTCCTCTCAAGTTGAACGGTTCCCCGCAAAGCGCACAGGTTCGCCTGCGTGTCCCATCAGAGAGCGTTTTCATCGCGCTTAAAGTTTTACGATTCGTTTTGTTTTCTCCTCTCCCTCGCTTGCCTTCATTTTATGGGCACCCTTCTCTGCCCCGCGCCCCGATTCGAATTTTCATCGAGCAAAACTCCATTGGCGGATCCAGGAATTTGCGTCCCTCTCTCTCGTCTACCGCATAAGAACGCGTGTGTTAGAAAAAGACAGATTAGGGTCAGTCACGTGATTTTCGTCCCCTTCTCTATCCTTTTCCAACCCATGCATTCAAACGGCCGGTCGAGAGAGAGAGAGAGAGAGAGAGAGAGAGAGAGAGAGAGAGAGAGAGAGAGAGAGAGAGAGAGAGAGAGAGAGAGAGAGAGAGAGAGAAGGGAGAGAGAGAAAAGAGAGGAGAGGGGAGAGAGAGAGAGAGAGAGAGAGAGAGAGAGAGAGAGAGAGAGAGAGAGACAGAGAGAGAGACAGAGAGAGAAAGAGAGAGAAAAACAGAGAAAGAGAGAGAAGAAAAAGTCCTGGTTCCGCCAGTGCAAAGCTTCGCGTCGGCGCACTGTGGAGAGAGTCGATAAGAGAGGTTGGACATAAAATTTAAGACGAAAAATGCAAACTTGAATGTTTTTGGAGTAAAAAAACAAACATGAATGGGTATTTCTTGAACGAAATTTTACGATAAAAACCATAAGACTGCTCTCAAACCTCTACACGGCGTTTATTCAGAAAGATAAAGGCATTTAAAGTCGTCACATCATGTCGGCCTCCTCTCCCATCGACTCGCTCCACTGTGCGACGTGCCAGTCACCGAAACACACATATTATGCATCGACCTTTGGCAAGTGCAAACTTTTACTATTTTAAGGATAAGCAACATATTTTATGCCAAAAAGGAGAGGAAAAAGGTGAAAACGCGAGGGAAGGATAAAGGAGGCAAATGAAGGGGGAGGGGGGAGGAGAAAGAAAAGAAAAACAAGGTGCGACCTTCCTAGCAACAAAGTTGAATTCTGCAAACAAACCTATATGAATGAGTTTGAACGGTGTGCCGGCCTCGTTGCCGTTACTATGCAAATGTTCTAGAGAACTACCCACGTAAGAAATAAGAAATGAGCAAAGAAATTCTAAAACTTCTTCTTCTCTCTCAGTTGCGTTCATCTTCATTAAAGCGTTCATAGGAGCATTTAGTTAAAGATACAATGCGCAGCGTTCAGGTAAATCAATAGGAGCGAGTGTTCCTTCAAACATTTGGCAGCCTAAATTAAAAGAGTGTGCGTTCCATCAATCGCATGTACTATATGGCTTTCAAAAGATCCCTATCCCGATAGACATTTTTATTACTTCATTTCAAGGCCAATTTGAAATTTTTTACTGATTTCAGGTATTTTAGGGTTTTACAGAATTGCCATTTGAGATAAATAAGTGTGACTCAAAAAATCTGAAGATCGAAGTAAAATAAAGGAAAAATTCATAAAGAACAAATTCGATGAGAGTGCGCTTTCTTTTGCAAGTCATAGTACTTACATTGAGTACATTGATTAGATTCCAGCTGAAACTTTTTCACATTTCAATTCTATATGGATAAACGCCACAAGTGACTTTTGGGAAAAGTCGTGGCTTTGGCATTTGAAATTGAAAGCAAAGAAAAAATCAAAATCCAGAATTTTTTGTTCCCAAAACGAACGAGATTGGTCGAACATTAAGGCCGTAAATTATGAAATTAATTTCGCCATAAGGTTAGTGAAAACGAGTGATTTATTCCTCACTCGCACTTATTGCGAGGCTTATGGGGATTTTCATATTTCATAATTGCCGCCTTTATTTTTGAGTATTTCAGCTTGAAAATTTCAGGATATTTTCAAGAGGTATATTTGCAGACGTTCCTCAATGTGCACTTTTTACCTACGTAAATTCATTAATTTGACTTTTTGAGCAGCGCGACGTGGTGTCTATGGTTTGAACTAATAATCGACCGTAGAATCATCTTAATACCGTAGACGGTTTTAGTGCAAATTCAATGGTTAGTCCTCATCGGTCGTAATCACCACAGTGATAAAACTAGCGTAGCTTTTTACCCTATCTCTCTCCATCTCCCATGACCCTCGTGCATAGCCATCTCTTTCTAGTGACAAAATTCGTATATACAGGGCCTGTTTCATGACGTTTTCTTTTCAAAATCGCAAAGGGATGATGTCAAGCATTAAAGCAATCAATAGCTGCTATCCATTTTTGATATGTTACCCTGATCAACCAACACATAGCTTTACTCAAAGATTCAATGGGGCTCTTGCAAACTTTTGCTGTGAGCAAATGAATGGTCCAATCTGATGTAAAGACCAGCGAAAATCACGAAAAGGACAATAAAAAAGTCTAAAATTCAGTAATAAACTCACATAACTGCTTTAAGTTTTAAGAACAAAACAAGATGGTGGTGGCGGTTCTATCATGGGAGATACAGATTACGGATACCTGTCTAATTTGTCACTTTCTCTACGGAAACACAGAGACAGGGGCGGATCCAGGAGAGTCTCAAGGGGGGAGGCATTTTTTTAACGTTAGTGGAGGGTCGGGGGGGACACCCTCCAGTCAATGGGGGTTTGCCCCCCCCAGAAAATTTTAAAAACGTAAGCGTCGCTCTAATGATAATTTGAGGCATATTTTAACGTTTACTCCTCATTTTTTTACTAACTCATTTCAACTTTTTTTTGCAAAAGAGGAAGATCCCTCCCGAATGCCAGCTACCTAATTGCTTTATATTTTCGTAGAAATTGGATGTCTGGTGGATGAAATTAAGACCCTATTACCCCCCCCCCCCCCGCGCAAATCCCGGTCTAATTTACCTAAAGTTATTTAAAGGCTTTTGTTTTTCCTTGCTCTTTTTCTTTTGCTTTCCCCCTTTTTCTCGCCCTCTTACTTTTTTTTCCTTCTTGGGTTCAAGGGGGGGGGATGCCGCAGTGGCCCCCCTCTGGATCCGAACATGCATAGAGATACGTCTCAATTTAGATAGGAATCTCCCACGACACCTGTGTCTCTCCGCCACTAAGCCGAATTTTGAGAGTGAATTTGTGATTTTTTAGTGTACTCATCATCATTTTTGCAGGTTTTTATATGCAAGATTCAATTCTTAAATCCCATGTAGCAAAAGTTTACAAAAGCCCCATTGAAATGAATATGATCTTCCGAGTTTCATGGAACCTTAAACTTGGCAAGAAGGCGACGTTTACGAGTAATTAGATGTGCAGAAATCTGCATAAATAAATGATAATCGAGCGACAAAACTAGCAGAAGGTGATCGTTTCACCTCATAACGCTTGGCTACCCGATCGTAAACCCTCCGCGCGGATTGCGGATTCAGACTTTAAGTGCAAAAATTCTCGCACGCAGCTGCAGGCAGCTTCGAAGAAATACGGGGTCGAGACCAGCCACACGACGCAAAATGAATATTAAACTGAACTTGACGAAAATTTATTCCAGCTTCTCCCCTGACATTATAAATTATGAAACTTGTCGTAAAAAATTTTTTGAATGAGGCACATCCTGAAGTGAGGAGATCTAAATCAGGTGCAAGGATAAATAATGTATATATATGTTGAGGGTTGCCCGCGCAGAAAAGGAATCACTTCCTCGAGTTTTAAGGACGCTTTGATGCTATTCGGTTCAAATGTTTCAAGTACGTGGCAAACGGCTTTGTTGACCACGGCTTTTGGCTCGCAATCCGACCTGTGAGTGACGAGCAGAGGTGGTGTGCGATATTTTATTTCGATATTGCAAAGGAGCTCTTCCTAACTTGTGCTATATAACCGATTGAGAATAGTTACTTCTAAGATAAAAACCAGCAACAATTACGAGCGTGCAGATTCAAAAATCACAAAATTCACTCGTATACTCACAAAATGGCTTTAAGGTTTAAGTTGCAATGGCGGAGCGGAGCTAAGCAGGTGAGGGAGATTCCTATCTAATTTGAGACTTTCCTCTGTGAGTTTTAATATGGGGGGAGAGAGAGAGAGAGAGAGAGAGAGAGAGAGAGAGAGAGAGAGAGAGAGAGAGAGAGAGAGAGAGAGAGAGAGAGAGAGAGACAGACAGACAGACAGACAGACAGAGAGAGACAGACAGACAGACAGAGAGAGACAGACAGACAGACAGACAGAGAGAGACGGACAGACAGAGAGAGAGCAGAGAGAGAGAGAGAGAGAGAGAGAGAGAGAGAGATAAATTAGCTAGGAATCTCCTTTGATACCGGCATAGCTGTGTCATATTTGCTCTTAAATGTTGGAGCTACGCGGGGCTCAAGGGGGATTCCTGTCTAACTTGTCATCATTCTTTAGGCCTTCGTACACGCTCAAAGTAGGATCGTCAAATTGGCATCGGTGAGCCGTAATCAGAGACAAATAGAGACCCAGCACACCGTATGCTCCCTGTGTTAGAAAAGTGAAGCAAGTTTAGCGGTCACAGTTTTCTTCGGGAGTCACCGGCTGCAACGATTAACAGTCGCCTACTGTTGAGTGGTGAGCTCAACAAAAGGCTGTGATTGGTCCGCGGTCCCGGAAACGGAAACAGGTTTTGCTTGTCGAATGCAAACCAGGCGCTCATCAGTCAACAGTAGGCGACTGTTGGCTGTTGTTTCGATGAGTTCCGACCAAAATTGAGCCCCGAAAAGTGGACACCTGTCGCAAGCTTTGTGCTGGGTCTCTATTTATCTCTGGCCGTAATCCACCACAAATCGGCCAACCGTTTACATGTTTGGTTGATGTTCCGTTCGTCAAACAACTGTGCATTTGACGGCCAGTCAAACTGCAGATGAGTTTTTTGACGATGGATGGTGTGTAATCTGATCACCAATCCATATTCAATAAAATCAATAAACCCGTTTTAGAGGTGTTTTGATAAAGGTTATGTTTGAATTTTAGAAATGTCAGGTTGGCAAGTCTACTGTTTGCGGTGGATTTCAGCTCATACCGATGTCTATTTGACGATCCTACTTTGGGCGTGTACAAATGCCTCTTCCAAAAAAAAAAAAAAAGCACGCAGAGGAAATAAACCGTAACGACAGGAATCTCGCATGGAATCTACGTGACTCCACCATTATGCCTTGAACTTTTAAGTCATTTTGTGAGTCTGTGAGTGAGTTTTGTTATTTTTGAAAAGTGCGCTCATCGTAATTTTTGCTGAATTTTTGCTAAGAATTGACTTTATAATTACTATCAACTATTCTATATTTTTTTAGTTCGCAAGGGCCGTAGTGTGATATGAACTGAATATAGCAATAAATAAATTGTGATTCGTCGCATTTGTGCGTCATGAATAGACTCATGGGGGACACTCATCACCCAATTTTATTTTCGCTGTATTTAAAAGAGCGTTGGTCGGAATAAAAAAAAACCTTTTCTCAATTAGATATGTATAACTGTCTATATAATGTTATTTTTTCGCAGCTAAACACGCATTACCAGGCCTACTAATAAAAACACCGGTACAAAGTCAGTACTCGATTTTTTTTCGGAATAAATAGTAAAAGTTGTTGGTGTCTAATTTTGTTTTTGACATTTTGTTTATAAAATCATGACAATAATAATATGAGGCTCTCAATCACTAAAATAAAGGTAAAAAGTGGAAATGTCCAATGACAAAAGGTCCAACTACAGAACAACGTAAACATGGCCAATCATAAAATGTCCATGAAATTTGGTCCATTAATAAAAATGTCCAGTACCCAATAATGTCCTATGTAAGAAATACCCGCCATAAAAAAATCCACGCCGCGCCATCGGCTGGAAATCTGAATTAGGTCCAATTTGAACTATTTCCGAACCATGCAATCAAGCAATAGCCGCTCATGGGAGGCAGTGGATTAAGCAGTTTTTGGGATTTTTCTGGCATTTCTAGGCGTTTTTGGGCCTATCCGTTGATTCGATCTGTGGGGGAGGGGGCCTTCTGATGAGGCTCCTAGTAATTTGAGCAAAAAAAAAATCGAAATTTCGAAATTTTTTTTGCTCAACTTATTAGGGGCCTCATCAGAAGGCCTCCCCAACCGAAAAACCCCAAAAACTGCATCAAATCTAGTGCATTCAATAAGCGCGCAACCATAAACTCCAACTTTGCGCCCTCTAGTATGAATCAAGCAAGTACAAACATTCATGAAAACTCATTGTTGAAGTCCAATATGTTTTTTGAAGAACTACCCCGGCAACCTTTGGAAGTAATAAGTTTCTGGAAAAATTTACCAACATAGTTGCAAATTTTTCAACTTCTTTAAAAATGAAGCTGTCAATTGGAAATGCCAGTTCCTGTTCGTTATTTCTACGCACAACCCACCCCAACCTAACTTTCCGTTTCTATGACTGGATTTTTTCACACACCGGACAACAACGTTTTAGAACTTTTCTTCAGGTGGACATTTCTTACATAGAACATTATTGGGTATTGGACAAATTTGCTCATGGACCAAATTTCATGGACATTCTATTATTGGATATCTGTTGTTGGACATTTTTCATTGGACATTTTCACTTACAGCCAAAAGAAATAATACTTAAAAGAGAAATAATTAACTTTGGATGATCACTGTTCAAGTGTTCAAGACATATGAGGTTTGAGCAGCTACTGTGAATTTCAACCACCCCATCAAAACTGTCTGAAAAAATGAACACGTGGGGTCAACTGTCACCCACGCGCCTACTCCAGGCTTAGAAAGAATATAAATTATTATACCTATATGCTTCATAAAGTTCATTAGTCCAAGTCCACACAATTATAATAAACACTGAATTTGAAAGAAAAAGTGTGAAAAATTGTTGACCGAGATTGAATTCAAAACTTGAAAATCTGATCGAGAGCAATGACCAGCAACGGCTGCTTAGCTTTAATTTTACCGTCGCCGATAAATGGCGGATTTTCCTCATGAATTTTTATATTCTACCATAACACAGATCTAGTTTCAAGGTCAGAGGATTGAATCTTGCAAGGTTATCGGAGCAGAGTAGGCATAGCCAGTCGAGCCTAATGATTTCTGATTATAGAACAGTTACTTCACTTCAGTCATTTTTTTCTTCTTTTTCTATCTTGCGTAATCGGAAGGTGCGGCTTAGGTGGATTAACAATTAACGCGAATTTATCCATCGATATTCCATCGATCTCTATTTCAAAACTACGAGATTTCATCAGTTTGCCAAGCGCTCTGATGACTTAATGGATGCGTTCGGTTCTGATGTCACGCATGCACCATGCAAACTCAAGCAGAATGTCGCTTTACAGGAACGGCTCGTAAATGTAATGGGTCAGATGCGTACTTTCGCTACATCGATACAATACATTGATTCTAACGTAACATTCGGCGAAAAGAACGATGCGAACGTTAAAACCTTCAGAAATCCACTCTTTAACTCAGGAAATCACATCCATTTCAAACTACCCTCGCTACACTTTAGACACTACACTATTAGACAGATCGTCCACACTCCACAGCTGCCTATGTTTGAGATAGGTGACTCATAATATGGGTCTTTGCTAAAGCATTTTAGAGCATGGATTCTTACATAAAATTATCTCAAAGAAATCATCAGCTTAGTAAATAATGATCCCATAATTTGAGCAGAGCAAATTATATTAAAGAGAGTAGACGGTGGCGCAGCGTAGGTACATAATGAAATACTGTTCAAAAAAGGGGGGAATCAAATTTGGTGCGAGAATAATTTTAAATGAAATGGTTTCGCAAAGCATATAATTCCATGTGAAATATGAAAATAGCTATGAAGAAAGAAAATCCTTGAGTGGTACTTACATGGTAAGTAAATGAAATTGACTCGTACTTTTTACAGCTTTGCCTGAGCTGACATGGTATGCTAAATAGTATAATCTTTTCAAAAAGTTTGGCATTTAAATGATCAGATTTTATTGATCAATAATTGTGATTTACGGATGACACGCATTTCGCGATCCTATAAACGCACCAAATCATCCTCGTGGGTGGTCTCGATGTTTACCTGTCTCAAAGAAACGAAATACATCATGTGACTAAATGTAAATGCCAATTTTTGTACATATAGACCACAATCGATTATTATTTGGATGTTCAACCGTCAACGGCCTGATGGAAACTTTTAGCAATAAAGAGGGCGCAAGTTCTTCACTATAAAATCACTCAGAAATAACGTTGAGAGCACCAGCAAGTTCCAATTAGTTCTAAGCGTTCCGTTTTAAATCCCAAGATAACGACTCACAACGGAGGTGTCTACATGGATGATCCAGTCTGCGGGGGGTTACAACCCTACGTTCCCTCCCCAAAGCCTCAAGTTTTGCCTTTTTTCAACAGCGAGTATAGACCAAAATTGCTTCCTGAAACGCTTCAAATTACAAAAATTTCATAGGCATGCAGTACCCCAGAAAAATTTGCTGAATTCGCCGTGGTGGGTAGGAATTAAGTCTCGTCTAGAATTGCAGCTTTGTTCATGGTAGGTAAAGTGATTCTTCAAAGCGTAGGAGATGAATTAGACGGGCATTTCCCATTTGTTACTGTAAACGCCCTGTTAAATTCATGGTCAAAATTCCAATGGCAATGGAGCACTGGGGTAGTTGCAAGGATATGACATTTTTTGTTTTTATGAAGAAAATGATAGTACTTGATGAGCTGAGAACAATGGTGCCTTTGGATTTTCCTAAATGTCCAGTTTTTGGAGATACACACGTGTAAAGTGGCAAAAAGTCGTGGGCATAGTGAAAGTGACGTCACTACGTGGAATTCCCATTTAAAACAATGTATTTTGGGCCAAAATCTCATCTCCAGAACAATGGGACTTGAGTAGAAACCAAGGGCATCTTTGTTCTCAACTCATCAAGTACTTTGATTTTCTTTATAAGAAACACAACCTTTGAGACCCTTGCAACTGCCCCATTATAACTGCCATCTCATGGGCTGTCTCTGGTCTCCCTGGCAAAAGCGACCCATGCGGTTCCATGAACAAAACTCAGTGAGCAGAAATGCCATACATATAGTTGTAGAAAATTACATTGAAAATCTTGATAGAGTTTTACGATCAAACAGTTCACAGGATTCCATGAATAGTCCACAGAATGCCACCTAGACCTGTCTTTTTATCAAAAGTCCGTAACAGCCCCATTTTAATATACTATATGCGGGCACGGCAGAATCAGAGCATTTTTTCCGACTATATTCCACAGAGAGAGAGAGAGAGAGAGTCCGATCCTGGACTTTGCCTCAAGTTAGAATCTTATGCTAATAAAATACACAATTTGAGAATAATCTACAGACATGAGGCTGATGAGAAAGAATATCCACGCCCATATCCATTTATACTATAATGAAAGCAATGATATTTTTATTTGATACAAAAGCTCGTTAAAATCTATTCGACTTTGAAATTTGAGATAAAAAAAGGTCAACAAACCTTTTCACGCATGTTGAATTGTCGCCACCATTTCAAGAGATGAGGACTTGATTCATTGGGGGCGTTGCCCATTCTATTTATGAGAGTATTGGTGTCGTATCAGGTCCGAGAAAGTTCAAGCCTCAGTGGAGCTTACAATTAGTTTATTCCTCAGATACAAATATAACAACCTATTCAACTCATTAGAAACGTACAAATTTCGCTTTGAAATATCAATTGTTGAGGACGAGCGGACAGTGGCGAGGTGTGCGATTTGGCAAAGTTCTTTTTTCCCACTTAAACTCATTAGGAAAGTCGAAATGCCCGGTCATCGCCGATGACTGAAGCGTTCGATCTTTTTGGTGAAGTTAAATGGAGAAAATTCATATTTGCCAAATTTCACGCCTCGCCACTGCGAGCAGACCATCTGTTTTATACGTGGTTATTCTAAAGACCCCATCAATATACCTGTTCAGGGCGACGTCACGAAAAAAATTGGTTACATACAAATGCTCCATCTCACTCACTCTCGTGGGCTTTCCCAGAAGATACAGGATCCAAATTTTCAAAGGCAAGTTCGTGATAGTAAACAGCAAGTTCTCTAAGATTTTATTACACCTTTAGATTCCACGTAGATCTCGTTGCAGAAGTGTAGGCGCACCTAGACCATCATAATCTTTGGCGACTTTTCAATTTTACAAGGACTTGTTCAAAACTAAACAAAACTTGTCTTCGACTTTGAACTTTTAATTTTAAAGTGTTCCTCAGTGAAAAGCCAACGCTCTAATTCATTTTCATTTTGAAACAAGAGAAATAATGTTGAAAAATTCCAAAGATTATCGGTCTGGGTGCGCCTACACTTCTGAAACCACCTCTACCTTAAAGTATAGTTAAGCTGCAGCAACATTTTCGAAATATCATGCAATAATTTACGATCACAGATATTTCGAAGAGAATCCTATGTTTTTTCCTTATCTCATTCATAGTTTCTTATGGGCGCCAAATTCTAGGATATGGGCTCGTGTCACGTGTTACATACCTACCTCGAGGTGTGATTGAAAGTCATGGCGAGGATACCACCGTAAAGCAGGGCCGGACTGGGAAAATTTGGCCCGGGGACCCCGGGGTGCTCATACCCCAAATGGCCCGGGTACCCGGGTGGACGGTTTAAGGGGGGACACCCCTTACTGCGGGGTGTCGGGGGGTCCTCCCCCGGAAATTTTTTTGACATATCCCCCTTTCAAATCGAAATTAAGTGCTTCACAGTAGAAGTAACTATTCTTATTCTACCGTTTTTTTTTTTTTGTTTTGTTTTGTTTTTTTTTTTTTTTTTCATAAATAATCTGTCAAATAACGCAAATGCAAATAAAAGACACGAGCAGGGAAATTTTAAATATAAATGCTTGACATTTATGGTTGATTTGTGGTAGATTTTTTCGGTTTTTTTTAGCTGAAGCTGGGGTTGTGAGCCTTAATTTGCATTAGTATTTACTAATTTAACTAACGAAACTATTTTTTGCGGTCAAGATAAACGATGAGCTTCTTTGCCATTTTTTCTCCTTTTTCTTTTCATTTCAGAGTCGCAATTTGGCCCGGGGTGCGGTCGCACCCCCAGCACCCCAGCCAGTCCGGCTCTGACCGTAAGAGACCATGGAGTTAGACGATGATAAAAAACATAGGACACGTCTTTCGATTTAATTGTGATTGTAAATTCACTTGTGTTCTTTCATGAATTGTGTCGTAGTAAAAAGATACTGTAAGGTGCAGGGAATCTAATGATGCAATAAAATTTGAGGAAACTGGTTGTTTTACTTGCATAAACTTGCATTCATAAAATTTGGATCTAATTCCACAAGAGTGAGCGAGGTAGAGCATTAGTTTGGATCCAACAATCAGAGTCATATCGAAGAAAGTCCCATGTTTTATCCTCGCCTCACTAACAGTTTCTTATGGGCACGAAATTCTAGAATTTGAGCTCACCGGCACCATCACACCACTTGTTTTACCTCGAGTATGCTTTGACAGGAAGAGAGGTAAGGATGATTGAGTGTCATAAGAGACCGTGTGAAAGACAAGGAAAAAACGTAGGACGTATTTTGATATAATTATGATTGAGTATCCACTTGTGCATGATCTTTCATGTATTATATTGGAGTGAAATGACTCTTTAGTATACATGGAATCTATAAGTGCAAGAAAATTTGAGTAAACTATGGCTGTTTACTTGCCAGAGTTTGCTTTCGGAAATTTGGACCTAATGAGTCGATCTGTTGCATACTTTTGCTCCAACGACATAGAACCTTGATTCTAATGAAAAATTCGGCGAAAATAATGATGTGCACATTAAAAACGTTCAAAATCCACTCATTAACTCAGGAAATCACTTCAATTTCAAACAGCCCACGCTACACTAGACACTATATTTGTACCGGTATACTATAACTGCATAGACGGAACCACCATGCATGAGCATAAGTGAACAACATCGTAACTACAAAATGATGGAATTCCCTTCGAAATACATGAACTATTGGCTGCATTTGCTGCCTGGTCTTTTCGGTTTATCAAAGATTACAAAATAATAGAAGAAATGTACGCATTTAAACGAAACATTCAAAATATGTTTGTTTGTAAGTTCTGTTCATTTTTACATAAACGAGATGGTTCCATGTATGTAGTTATAAGTCGGTGATATAGTGTCTAGTGTAGCGCGGGTTGTTTGAAATGGAAGGTATTTTCTGAGTTAATGAGTGGATTTTGAACGTTTTTACGAATTTTACGTTAGAAAAGTTATATTGATGTAGCAAAAGTACGCAACAGACCCATTTTAGTATGGATAAATAAGTAAATCCAGGAGAGTCAGCGAGATAGGGCCATTGTTTGGATCCAATTTTGATAGTGGTGTCGACGCTAAACAGGTCTATTTTGCGGTGTCACATTGTTTACACTTTTATTTTCTCGGAGTCTCAAAAAACTTCCATGCGTTTAAAAAGGGGGAAATGAAGGGATCTAATTCTAGTCTTGATGCGAAAAACTAGGTCACGCTATATTCGCAAATTAATTAGGTTCCGGTCTTAAAGTCGATTCAATCTGAATTAACTTCGACGCGACGCGACGGACTCGGCGCGAGGGTATGACGCGGATGTGGACGTCGCGTTGACGGTGGGTTCTTTACTTATTGATCTACTCGATGATGTAGGTAATGGACGCTTTTAATTATGACGTCATAAAAGGTTAGTCTCCCAATCACACGCTGGTTCAGTTTAGTTACGAGCGAAGACTCGGCCAATAGTATTCGCAGAGGCGTCACTAGACTTTTGCATTTGGTGGGGGGGGGGGGGGGGGGGACAAGATGTGAGATTTCCTGTGGGGGTATTTTGTGGGTATGGGGCTCTTACACACTTTTGCTGTAAGCGATTTAATAGTCGATTCTGATGTAAAAACCTCGAAAAATAACGATGGCAGCACTAAACTTCCGAAACTCACTCCTAAATTCAATAAACGCTCTAATTTGCGCGAGCGCAACGGTGGCTGAGGGCGGTAATAATGGGAGATTCCTATCTTAATTTCGTCACTCTCTCTATGCAGACAACAGAGACAAATAGAGACCTTGCACTATTCCTACGCGCGGTGTCCACTTTTCGTGGTTCAATTTTGTTCGGAACTCATCGGAACAACAGCCAACATTCGCATAATGTTGACTGATGAGCACGTATTTTGCATTCGCCGAGCAAAACCTGTTTCCGTTTCCGGGACCGCGGACCAATCACAGCCTTTTGTTGAGCTTCACCATCCAACATTATGCGAAGGTTGATTGTTGAGGCCGATGAGTCCCGACAAAAGTAGTTCACGAAAAGTGGACACCGCGCGCAACCACGGGAAGAATAGGGAGTGCACGGTCTCTATTTGTCTCTGGCAGACAAGGATGATTCACAGAGTAATTAGTCAACAGAGTAGTGATCCACATCCGATGAATGGTACTGTTGCACACCATGACTCCAGGTGACACCGGTGTCAAATGAAAGTCGTCTCTTATTATAGTCACTTCTTGATGGAGTTACAGTATTGCTAGATGGGAATCTCCCATTATTACTGCCCTCAGCCACCATTACGCTCGCCCAAATAAAAGCATTTATTGAGTTTAGGAGTGGATTTTGGAAGTTTTTATTGCTGTCATCGTTCTTTTTCGAGGTTTTCACACCAGAATCAATTATTAAATTGTTTATGGAAAAAGTGCGCAACAGCTAGCCCCATGCATTAAGTAAATTTAGAATGTCTGGCTTTTTAACAAAATGCCCAGCTTTTTAAATAAAATGCATCAAAAACTCGACAAATTTCAATCTTCCATTTTTTTTAATGAAAATTCCGACTTTTTGGAGGCAAATGTACCTACAGGCTTTTCACTTTACCATATAGCAACAATATAGTCTGAGGGGAGAGGGAATTCCCAGTTTGTGAGGGGGGTCCGGGCGAAATGTGAAAAATTGAGGTCCATTAAACAAAATTTCACGATATTCTGAATGAAATTTTACTCAAAATCAACAACTAAATTAGGTACCAAATGCTCTCTTTGCTTCCACTTGGAACAAGGTAAAACTTATGTTCATCAGAATTTAGGTCAGAATCTACAATGAAATTCTCGATGATACTAGCTAGATTAATTTCAATTTTCCTGTTTATACGCGCTTAAGAAAAGACTCTGGGCAAGAAAGTGTCAAGGTCGTGTAGGCATTAATAAACAAATCAGATTCAAAAGCGACAAGTTTCATTCTTTGGTCTATTTGGACATCGGTCACGATTCAACTTAAATTTAAAATCCTATACTCTGAAGTTGTGAAAAAAAGCGCAAAACAAAACAAAATACAAAACCAAAGAAATAAAAAGCGGAGTATTAAAGTTCGAGCTCCACTAATATTTATTTATTTAGTCAATTACAGTCAATATTTTTCCTTCCCCTTTCCTCCTCCTCTGTCTCCCTTCTTCTATTCCTTTCTTTTTCTTCCTTTTTCTTTCCCTTTTTCTTTCCTTTACTTTTTCACACGTTCTTTCTCTTTAGGATGAAAGAAAAAACATTCAAATTTGAATATCCACGACAGTGGCGGCTCGTGAAATGCGATGTATCGATGTCAACACCATTTAAAACAATAGAAAAGTATTGATCGTCAGGGGGTGCAATTGAACTTTCGAGAAATCGATACTTTTCAATAGTTTAAAAATGGAGTGGACGTCGATAAATCGCATTTCACTGATCCCCGATGAGTTAAATGAGTATTTATATGTCGCAGGCAGATCGCAATCTCAGGCAAATCGCAATTGGCTTGTGATTTGCCTAGGCAAAGAGGAAGCCGCTTATTTACAAACAGAAAACATTTAGATCAAGTGTATAATGGTGACTTACACGATAATTGTATCGAGCTTTACTTTAGCTCATATGGAAGCTAATAAGCTGACAAAAATGGTGATTTCATCAGATTTAGGTTACTTTGATTAGTTCTTGACCTTATGAAGTGTTTTTGAACACTGTATTCAATCGCTTTAAAAGGTCATAAAAAGAGAACCAGTCGAGAAGAACTTAATATGTGGGTATCAGTACGATCGTTCGCATATTAGCTTTAGAATGAGCTAAATCAAATCTGGATATAATTATTTTGTACGTCACCATTACGCTTGAGCTAAATTTTTTCTGATAGTAAATAAGCGGCTTGCTCTTTGCCTAGGCAAATCGCAAGCCGATGGCGATCTGCCTAAGATAGATTCCGATTTGCCTGCGACATACCTACCTATACTCATCATTTTAGTATCAAATCAACGCGTTATTCGGAAAAATGAAAACTTCGAATGCGTTTTTCTCAATATAAGGTTTTCCCGCGTAGCTAGATGCTGTAGCCAACGCCTCAATTAATGGTGAGCCGTTGGTAATTTGGCAACTTGGGCAATTTATTTAAAACTCACCCGTAAATATCATAAGCGTCGGTAGACGCAGACGGCAAGTCAGGTAACCCCACCCTACTACCACCCTCTCTACGACCTGACAAGTCTGCGCTGCGTAAACGCTTATAATTACAGAAATTATTTCATTCCCCCAAACCGTGCCTTGATATGATCCTGTAGCGAAAAAACTACGCAACCAAACTCATCAAACTTGGTCTTATTTTAACCAGCGTGTTCTGTGCTCGTGCCTTCTTTTTGTTTGAACGCAATCCGTCTAATATTTATTGAGAAATGATAAAAAAACTGAATTTCTTATTATAACGGCTATTTCAAACTACGCGGTAACTCTACTCTCATTGGCTACTGCCTTTTAGTATTTGAGATCGCCGCGAGAATCGACGCTTCATCGTCAATCAACAACAACTGCACATCATTTCAAAACAAAAACATTTCTCCCTGCTTTGACAGTTTTGAAATAAACTCGTTACAAATACATGAGTGATACAAGTGATTATTGTTTCAATTGCAACGGAGGCCGTGAATTACGAAATTTGTCCTCCTCAGTTCTTCTTTTTAAATAAATGTACCAAACATCTTTTCTAGTTATTTCTATTGTGTGCTTCTAGTTTGCTGTATGCACGCGTATAGTAAAGGTTGGTTTGCTCTCACAGTTAGGTACTTTTGCATATTCATTTACTTAATAACTATTCTAGCTCTGAAGCTGAAAGTATTCGAATTTGGGCATAACCGCGGAGCTTCATTTTCCACTTCATTGCTTGCAAATGCAACAGCTGAGTACCGTAATACTGTTGATCACTGGAGGGGGAGTAGTTTCTGATGTGTTTACAGTACCTTTGTGATTTTAGCACAGAATTATACAACGTATTATTCTGTGATTTTAGAATAATTATTCATAAGCAAGTAGTGACAAAAGTTCTTTGCTGTGTACTTGTTGAGTTTACAACTGATATGTTTATTTGATGAGAACTGGTAGTGACAGTACCTTATTTCCCTGAAGTTACACAATTGAGCTATAGCGGATCTGCCAGCGGCAGAGTAGCCAGTGGCGGATCGGCCAGAGGCGGACCGGCCAGCGGCGGATTACCCATTGGAGGACCGGCCAGTGGCGGATCGGCCAGAGGCGGCCTAGCCAGTGGCGGATCGGCCACCGGCGGACTACCCAGTGGCGGATCAGCCAGCGGCGGACCGGCCAGTGGCGGATCGGCCAGCGGCGGCCTAGCCAGTGGCGGATCGGCCAGCGGCGGATCGGCCAGCGGCGGCCTAGCCAGTGGCGGACTAGCCAGTGGCTGACTAGCCAGTGGCGGATCGGCCAGCGGCGGATTACCCAGTGGCGGATCGGCCAGTGGCGAATCGCCCAGAGGCGGACTACCCAGTGGCGGATCGGCTAGCGGCGGACCGGCCAGTGGCGGACTACCCATTGGCGGAACGGCAGTGGCGAATCGCCCAGAGGCGGACCGGCCAGCGGCGGACCGGCCAGTGGCGGATCGGCCAGCGGCGGATTAGCCAGTGGCGGATCGGCCAGTGGCGAATCGCCCAGTGGCGGATCGGCCACCGGCGGACTACCCAGTAGCGGATCGGCCAGCGGCGGCCTAGCCAGTGGCGCATCGGCCAGCGGCGAACCAGCCAGTGGCGGATTGGCCAGCGGCGGACCGGCCAGTGGCAGACCGGCCAGCGGCGGACAGGCCAGTGGCGGACCGGCCAGTGGCGATTCGGCCAGAGGCGGACCGGCCAGTGACGGACCGGCCAGTGGCGAATCGCCCAGTGGCGGGTCGGCCACCGGCGGACTACCCAGTAGCGGATCGGCCAGCGGCGGACTACCCAGTGGCGGATCGGCCAGCGGCGGCCTAGCCAGTGGCGGATCGGCCAGAGGCGGACCGGCCAGCGGCGGATTACCCATTGGCGGGTCGGCCAGTGGCGAATCGCCCAGAGGCGGACCGGCCAGTGGCGGACTAGCCAGTGGCTGACTAGCCAGTGGCGGATCGGCCAGCGGCGGATTACCCAGTGGCGGATCGGCCAGTGGCGAATCGCCCAGAGGCGGACTACCCAGTGGCGGATCGGCTAGCGGCGGACCGGCCAGTGGCGGACTACCCATTGGCGGAACGGCAGTGGCGAATCGCCCAGAGGCGGACCGGCCAGCGGCGGACCGGCCAGTGGCGGATCGGCCAGCGGCGGATTAGCCAGTGGCGGATCGGCCAGTGGCGAATCGCCCAGTGGCGGATCGGCCACCGGCGGACTACCCAGTAGCGGATCGGCCAGCGGCGGCCTAGCCAGTGGCGCATCGGCCAGCGGCGAACCAGCCAGTGGCGGATTGGCCAGCGGCGGACCGGCCAGTGGCAGACCGGCCAGCGGCGGACAGGCCAGTGGCGGACCGGCCAGTGGCGATTCGGCCAGAGGCGGACCGGCCAGTGACGGACCGGCCAGTGGCGAATCGCCCAGTGGCGGGTCGGCCACCGGCGGACTACCCAGTAGCGGATCGGCCAGCGGCGGACTACCCAGTGGCGGATCGGCCAGCGGCGGCCTAGCCAGTGGCGGATCGGCCAGAGGCGGACCGGCCAGCGGCGGATTACCCATTGGCGGGTCGGCCAGTGGCGAATCGCCCAGAGGCGGACCGGCCAGTGGCGGACTAGCCAGTGGCTGACTAGCCAGTGGCGGATCGGCCAGCGGCGGATTACCCAGTGGCGGATCGGCCAGTGGCGAATCGCCCAGAGGCGGACCGGCCAGTGGCGGATCGGCCAGAGGCGGACCGGCCAGTGGCGAATCGCCCAGTGGCGGATCGGCCACCGGCGGACTACCCAGTGGCGGATCGGCCAGCGGCGGACCGGCCAGTGGCGGATTGGCCAGCGGCGGCCTAGCCAGTGGCGGATCGGCCGCCGGCGGACTACCCAGTGGCGGATCGGCCGCCGGCGGACTACCCAGTGGCGGATCGGCCAGAGGCGGACCGGCCAGTGGCGGATCGGCCAGAGGCGGACCGGCCAGTGGCGAATCGCCCAGTGGCGGATCGGCCACCGGCGGACTACCCAGTGGCGGATCGGCCAGCGGCGGACCGGCCAGTGGCGGATTGGCCAGCGGCGGCCTAGCCAGTGGCGGATCGGCCGCCGGCGGACTACCCAGTGGCGGATCGGCCGCCGGCGGACTACCCAGTGGCGGATCGGCCAGCGGCGGACCGGCCAGTGGCGGATCGGCCAGCGGCGGCCTAGCCAGTGGCGGATCGGCCAGCGGCGGACCGGCCAGTGGCGAACCAGCCAGCGGCGAATTGGCCAGCGGCGGACTAGCCAGTGGCGGATCGGCCAGCGGCGAACCAGCCAGTGGCGGATTGGCCAGCGGTGGACCGGCCAGTGGCGGGACGGCCAGCGGCGAGACGGCCAGTGGAAACGGAACTGTAGGTTAGCATATGGATCAGGGAAAAGAAAGGGAAATGAGACTGTTGTCCCTATCGTAAAGTGAGCACTCGAGAGTCTATGTGAATGTTGTCCGGAAACTATTCATAACTGCTGGCTAGTCAGCTGATGGATAACAACTGTAGCTTTTATTTGTGGAATGAGAAACTGGAATTTTACAAGCTAAAACCAGAGTATATCCCACCAAAAAACCCTTTTCCCGGTGCAAGCAGACGGCATCAGGTAATTATGTCTGTCACAAAAAGCCGTTCCAATGCATCCACTCAAAGATATGATATGATGGGAACGGCAAGTCTCCTCCAAAAGGGCATCCAGCAGGGCAAATGTTAATCATTTTTCAAAATCAACACTATCCATCTGCGGCGAATTTAGTGAAGGAAAAACTTTGAGGGATGTATTTCTTTATTTTTTATTTTCAAACGCAAAAACTTGCCGCCGTTCATCGCCTTAAAAAAAAAAATAATAATAATAATTAATATTTTTCTTTTTTAAGGCGATGAACGGCGGCAAGTTTTTGCGTTTGAAAATAAAAAATAAAGAAATACATCCCTCAAAGTTTTTCCTTCACTAAATTCGCCGCAGATGGATATTGTTGATTTTGAAAAATGATTAACATTTGCCCTGCTGGATGCCCTTTTGGAGGAGACTTGCCGTTCCCATCATATCATATCTTTGAGTGGATGCATTGGAACGGCTTTTTGTGACAGACATAATTACCTGATGCCGTCTGCTTGCACCTGGAAAGGTTTTTGGTGGGATAAATATACGGAGACTATTACAGGAGGCTGCCGAGGTTTTTCTTTTGTTTTTTTCTCTTCATTTTGAAAGGGAGCGGTGGGAGTGCGGGAAGGAGGGGGTAGACATAAAATAAACGGAATAAAAAACGATTAACCAGGGCTGAGAAAGGCTTATGAATAATGTAAAAAGAATTTACAAGCATTTTCCTTTAAATGTAGCAAGTTACTCGATAGAGGAGAGAGAAAGAAAAAAATCCGCAAAATTCCAATGAATGAGCACTCGAGTAGATAAGGAAACAACAATTTTCCTATAGCCTGAAGCTACATAGTTTGTCAGAGCTTCGCGGGTGGAAATGTCGTTACAGACAATTTCATGCTTGGGCAATTAACAAGCTACATTTTAGAATGTCTATAAGTATACATAGCATGTCACTCATTACTTGGCCACAAAAACTCCAATTTGGTACTTTTTGGTCTTACTAAATAATCAACAGTAAATTTAATTTAATTTTAATTTTAATTTTAATTTAATTTTAATTTAATTAAATTAAATTTAAGGCCAGTTCATTCTTCGTGCCGGCAATTATTTATTCAAAAGGGACTTCTCACTTTTCCATCCTTGTATGTATATTTTGGAGTGCATCAAGTTTGCTATTTTTAACAACATAATCACTCCTGAGAGTCTTACGCCTGCGCATTCTTACAATAGTCGACATATAGAGCTGTAAAAAACTCATTTGTCAGACTATCTGTAACGATGCGCAGCGTAGGATTCTCATCAGTGCAGTTATTTAATGCCCTTCCTTGGGGACTTAAATCTGTCCTTAGGGATGGGGATATTTCTAAATTTTTAAATTACTTGCTCTGCCTTCTTCTGAATAAGACTTTATATTGTGTGAGTGAGCTGTTGGAGGCTTAATTATTTTGTTATCATTTGAAATTACACCTTTGTAGCAATTTCTTTCTTTTTTGGTCTCGCAAAATACATGTTCTTTGACTTGTACTTTAGCCCTTGAGGCATTATATGTATCATTTGGAAAATAAATAAATAAATAAATAAATAAATAAATAAATAAATAAATAAATAAATAAATAAATAAATAAATAAATAAATAAATAAATAAATAAATAAATAAATAAATAAATAAATAAATAAATAAATAAATAAATAAATAAATGAATGAATGAATAAATAAATAATAATAAATAAATAAATAAATAAATAAATAAATAAATAAATAAATAAATAAATAAATAAATAAATAAATAAATAAATAAATAAATAAATAAATAAATAAATGAATAAATAAATAAATAAATTCGCTCATTTAAAAGTTAAGCCGACAAATCTAGTAATCTTTACCTACCTGGTTTTTTCATAATGTTATTTCAAACGTAGCTTGCAACGACACGTACCTCTAATCCATGGGCGGATACAGGACTTTGTATTTCTCTCTCTCCTCCCATTTGAATGCGTGCATTAGAAAAGGACAGAGAAAGGGTCCAAAGTCACGTGTTAGCCCCCTTTGCTATCCTTTTCCAACACATGTGTTCAAATGGAAGGAAAGAGAGAAAGTCAAATGCCTGTGTCCACTGTCCACCCATGCTGATCTCTCACGCTTAAAAACATTAAACCTGGCATGAGAACCATAGTCAAGACTCAAGGAAAACCGAAGTGAGTAAATCACTAGATTTGTCAGCTTAAACCAGTGGCCAGTGGCGGCCCGTGCAGTTTGGCAACCATTCAATTTATTCAATTTTTTCAATTTAAACTTAGCGATAACAATCGATTCTTAAAGTGATTCTCTGGGACTATCAAAAGAAACGCGTACAAATAGAACATTGAAGAAGCCTACAATCTGAAATCGTTGAATTAGATCCATTTCAATCAAATAACAAACTCAAACTTTCGAGTTCGCGCACTGCCTGCTCTCATGAATACCCACAAAGCCAACCTTTTTCATGGGGGGAAAAAAATGCAGCGTTGCCAGACTTTGCGCTAGGTCCGCCTCATAATTTTTCCTCAAAACCTCCTCAAAACTTGAACAAAGCCATTCCTTGCAAGGGCTCAAACTAATAGACTCGATGATTACTTCACAATTTGTACATTTATCTTGGTTGCAAAGCTCGGTTATTTCGGTGGTAATCAGAATTTCTGTTTTTTCGCTAAAAACTCGAGTTCTTTCGATACTTCAAAAATAGCTCTTTCAGGCTGATCACACCGATAATTTTCGCTCATAAGGTGCGTTGGAGAGTAGGTACGATTTACATTTTTACATTCTATCCTCAATTTGCGGAAAACATTTTTGATTCCTATAATTAGGAGGGCTTTTGTTGGTAAACTTAAAAAATAACGGTTTTTAACGAAATATGAACCAACAACTCATGCATCAACAAACGTCACAAGTATGACGGCATTTTTCGCAAGCTGAATATACAGGGTCATTCAAAGGTAACGACCTCCCCCTCCCCCTTAACCTCATTTCTAATTGCGATTTTGGATCATTCCTATTTATACCGGAAGCGCTATCTGAAGGGGCTCCGGTATAAATAAGAATGGTCAAAACCGCATCCTTTATCTCACTTAGAAAAAAAGTTAAGGGGTGTGGGCGTTACTTTTGAATTACCCTGTATGTTCCCTGAAAATGTGGTCACCTCTCATAACTTCTAGCTGGAGTTACAGCGAGTTAAATATGACAATACATAGAATGTCGCGCGCGAGGTTTTTTCCCCGATCTCCATATGAGGGAGAACACTTAGCGCCTCTTCGATAAAGAAGCTAAAATTGCTAAAAATAAATAATTGCGAATAAATTTAGCGATGCTTTGAAGAGAAATGTTGATGGTAGATTGCTGAGTTCTCGCTACTTCACACATGGTCAGTGAAAGTATTCGGATCGATGAAGATGCGGACAGAAAAAAAAAAAAAAAAAAGATGAAGAACTTCATGAATAATTCGAAGCAGTTGACGTGCAAATGTTTCTTTTGATTAGCTAAAAATATATAGTCATTAATTTGCTCGATTTAGAGAAAAACGAGCGAGCCAATTCAGACGTACTCGAGTTGAAGAAAAAAAAACGGCTTGAAGATAAAGAAGCTTCCAGCACTTTTACTTCGTTCCTACCCATCCGATAAAAATAAGAAACAAAAGGATACCCACTTCCAAATTCCATTCCTACTTGAAAAACGTATTGCGATTTAAACTTAGATTTTTCAAGGTCGGTCCTTTTTGCTGCATGCGCATAGCAATTCAACGAGAACGCTCCAAGTGGACGAAAAACCGACAGAAACATAGAGAAACTATAGTTTTCTTTTTGTTTTTCCTCCTTCTTGAGTTCTATTTCAGGATGGCCGTTGTTATCGTGATGGCATGACTCTTATTTTATATTTTTTTGTTTTTTTAATTTCGATTGATAAAGGAGGTGTTAGCCCTCCGAAACGTCTTGCTTTTTTAATTTTATTGTTTCGCGGCCTTATTCCCATTTAAGTTTTTATTATTATTCATGTGTTGGGCCGATTTAAGTTCTTTCTTTGTTTATATATATATATATATATATATATATATATATTATATATATATATATATATGTATATAATTTACCTGCATAAGCATGCGACTTCCATTGATAAATAAAGTTATTCAGACGTTCTGAATAACTTTATTTATCAATGGAAGTCGCATGCTTATGCAGGTAAATTATTACATTGTCTACGACTGATCTCTACCAATATATATGTATATATATACAATATTTATTGATTCAAATGGCCGGAGAGAGAGAAGGACAATTTTTTTTTTTTTTTTTTTTTTTTTTTTTTTGGATCCGCCAGTGCTCGCGTAATGAGACAAAATCCCTTCATTTAAACGTATGTAACAAAAAGAAAACTCGATTCTATTCGATGCATCGCGATTCGCGCCTCACCAAGAATCGATCTTCTTTCGTCGGTTCAAATGGTGGAAGAGTATCAGAAAAGATCACCGTTGCTAGATTTCTCGACGTTCTCTGTTATACATACTATAGATATGAGTAGAAAATTGACTCACCACGAGACGAGTTGGCGGTATAGTTCAAACTCTGGAATTCGATGTCGACCGCAGGACGCTTGGCTTTGTGCGTAAGCGTTTTCATCTCGGCTCGAGTTGGGATCCGATTGAGTCCTGGCTTGCGGCTCGTGTTGAGGATCGAGACCCCGTTGTGGTTACTCCGGAGCCCCCCTTCGAGACCCCCAAGCCCCCCCGGAACTCCCATCGCACCCATCTCCAGAGGACCCTCCTCGTACTCCTCAATCGCCTCCTCCTCTTCCTCATCATCCTCGTCCTCACTTTCCATTCGGAAAACTTCGTGCACTTCCGGACGGAACGTCACCGTCGACACTCGGCGCATGCCGGCGCTCTTCTCATCTTTTTTCACCTTCTGATCATCCGCCATTGCTGTCACACTCCCCGAAACCAAAAAAAAAAAAAAAAAAAAAAAAAAAAAAAAAAAAACACTTCAAAACAAATTTATTTATCAACGAATTAATGACTAGCAATCGACGAGATCGCACCGATTTGATTAGACCCGATCGGCGGTCATCGTAAATCAATATTTGCGCGGGAAAAGAATGAAACAACACCAATCACCGATGACACAAAAACAGCACCTATTACGCTTTAAAACAAATGCGTGGTTGTAAAAAAAGAGATGATATACGCACAAAAACCGCAAAACGAAACTTATTAGTTTTAAAACGAAAGGATTATAATATATGAACAACTAAATTTGTGATGAGAAGATGACCCACACGCACTTTCTTCTAAGTCATGAAGACTGAGTCTTTTTTGATACGTGCACGGACTAGAAAATTATATTTGATTCTAATAACATTATAGACTAACGGAAAGAATTATTAACCATTGACGAATGTTGCTAATCAAAGAGCAAAAGTAGGAAGTCGTATACGTCAGGGTCCGGACACTGGGCACTTTCATCAGGGGTCATTCCTTGGAATTGTAAGATCAGTCCACTAACACCTGAAACAAATCGCCAAAATTTGAATCAAACAAATGTTGAGTAGAGTAAGTAACTAAGTAAGAAAATAGGAAATAATCGCATGTCCATGGTGAGGGTTACACGTGGATCTTGTCACTCTGATATTCAAAATTGATTCTACGGTACAAGCGTACTCAATGTTTGAATCCCCCCCCCCCTAAATAGAGTACCTACACAAAAAACTGGCAATACTTTAGTAGAGCGCTGAGCAGAGGCGTGCTGAAGGGGGGGGGGGGGCTTGTGGGTACCCTTGCTCCGGGCGGCACTCTCCCACGGGCGGCAAAATCAGGGTGAACAAGCAAAAAAAAAAAAAAAGTTATTAAATTTAAATTTAAAAAAAAGTAATAAAATTTATAATTTTTTTGAGGGGTTGCAAGAACTAATTCTGGCCCCCCTTCCCTGAAAACCACGACACGCCTCTGGCGCTGAGAAAAACCTTTAATATGAAAATGACATATCGAAAGACTATTGAGCTAACTACAGGTTTTGTACACCTAACTAAAGAGATTTTGCTTAGGTAAACCAAAGATTTGGTAGGCTCTACCAATGTCTTGTCAGCGCTACCATACGTTTTTTCTGGGTTTTCTTTGTACGAACATGGATAAACTCTTAAAAACTTTAATGAAGAAAATAAACGTAAGTTAAAATAAAAAACAACAAAAACAAGAAACAAAACGTAAATATATAGTAAAAAAAACCAGATGTATAAATAATTAGATGAATTAGTGAATATACAAGTAAATACACAACTCGACAGGAAAATCAGGGCACTATCGTAATGCCTGGAGCCCTACATTGTATTATTTACTGGGTGACTATAAGAAAGGGCCCATCCAGAATTTCTCAAAATGAAAAAAAAAAAAAAAAAAAAAAAAAAACAATTCGCAGCAAACAATAGTGACTAAGTATGACAAAAGAGCAGGCGATCTCTAAATCGTCAGAAATAACCTTGGCATTGGAATGGAGATGTAAACAACAACCCACTTCAGGAGAATAAAGTCAGAGTAAATAAATAATTACGTATACCTAAATAAATAAATTCAGTAGAGTTTATTTGCGCTATTTTGATTTTTGGGCAATATTTTTGATTGAAGCAGATCTTGTCGCTTTGCTATCTGCTATCAAGACCCACTATACAAAAGTCGACGAAAATGTTTCCCTCGCGAAAGCCGGCCCTTCCTTCTTTTCAGTCGAGCGCATTTTCAACCACGAAATGCATGAAGAAGAATCCATTTTAATTGTAATATATAATAATAATTGCGGAAAGGAATCCATTTTAATTGTAATATAATAGTAAATAGTAATTGCGTAAAAAATAACGAGGCTCGCCGCGTATGTCACGATTCTAATTTTTTGACACAATTTCCCTCTCAATTTGCCTTGAGATTAGACTTGAAGATTTGAACATCCTCGTTTTAGGCACGTGATGTTTAATCTCGGAGAGAAGTTCAAGGAATGGGAATAAACGTCAAGCTTTTTTTTTTTTTTCAAAGATCAAGGCCGTGACTGACATTCTTTTTCGGATTTAAAAGGACGAAAGCAATTTGATCCACCAGAGCAGCATTTCATCATTGGTCTGATTGGTCAATTGAAATCTCCCACGGCTTATCGGAATAGTGGCTTATGCGGGGAGCACTTGAGGACTTTGCCGGAAGTAGAGTCCTTAAATGTAGAGAATTAAGACATGTGGAATCATGAGCTCCACCATTGAATGCGTTTTTGCACATTTGTTTATCCAATCTGAGAGCCGATGTTGTGTTTTGCTACAAGCTCTTAGTAATAGTCGATTCGGATTTAAAACCCTGCAGAAATAATTATGATATGCTCACTAAAAAATTACGAAATCCACTCCCAAACTCATAAAATGCTCTCAAACGCGAGATCGTAATGGCGATGTTAGCCGTCTAAATCTTCTGGCAACTATAGGTACTTTTCTATACTTCTGTTTCTTGTGTGGTGTCACAAAAACGAATTTAACCTATTGTAAAAGGTGGCTATCACCGCCATTACAATCTTGCGTTTGAGTTGAGGAATAGATTTCGTGATTTTTCAGTGAGCTTATCATAAATTTTGCCATTTTTACATCCGAAGTAACTATTAACGAGCGTGTAGCAAAAATTTGCAACAGCTCCTGGGGCAGTTGCAAGGGTCTGAAATGTTGTTTTTTAAAAAGAAAATGATAAGTATTACTTGATGAGAACGATGGTGCATTTGGTTTCTAACTGTTCCGGTTTTGGAAATACATACGTGTAAAATTGTACAAAATTGTGTGCGTAGTGACGTCTCTACGAAGAATTCCCATAGAAAACAATGTATTTTGGACCAAAATCTCATCTCCGAAACAATAAGATTTAATAAATTAGAAACCAAAGGAATTTTTTCTCAGCGCATCAATTAAGTACTTTCATTTTCTTCATAAAACAAAACATTTCGGACCCTTGCAACTGCCCCATTGTAATATTCACAACCCCTAATAAAGATTTTTCAATCTAGCTTATCAGTTTTTCAGTGCGACGCTTTTTAAGTGAGATATTTGACGTTGAAGGAGGAAAAGTCAGCGCTCGCGCTTTGAGTTGGCCATGGCGCGGCGGGGGGCGCGCTTCACGCAAGCTGTCTGTAGCTTGGACGGCCGGCTCTTACCCACGCCCCACGTAAACCTGACAAAAACCTCCAAAAACCTGGCCAAAAATATTTGCGTGTTCTTGAACATTTGAAAATCGATTTTTGTTAATTTTCCAATTTAAACTCAAAACTCCTATTGCACGGTTTATGGTTAGCAAAGGCGTAAAAAATTAAGGAGTTTGGCTCAAACCGCAAGGTCGATAGCGCACTCTTTTGCCGAGTTATTGACACTTATTTTATAAAAAAGGCTTGTCTTCAAAATGTTGTTAAAAAAAATGGGCAATTTCTTGCAATTTTTGACTGTTGGAGCAGTTGCCTAAAAGGGTCTACTTTGACCCCCTTGTTTTGGTTATGCCCGGTTTTGCCCGGAACGTATTCAAAATTGCATTTTTATAAAAAGATAGTGCCTAAAATTAGAGATTTTTTCACGTCCATTTTAAATAAGATGTAAAAAGGTCAAAAATGCACGGAAAAAGAAATTGTTGCCAACAAAATGAAGCATATACCTTCTAAAACAACGTCCATAATCGCTGAAATGTTTGGATGCACCAACGCTTGTCCTTGATGGAAAATGTTGACTGATTAGTAACAGCGCTTCGAGCGGTGAACATCCGCAGGTGCGTCGAGTGCTCAGTTCTATGTTGGCCCCTAATCAGTAGATAAACATAGATCTTCCAACACATCTATTACGCAATAGAGCGGTTACTTACCTCTCAAAACCATCAATAGTTTTTTTTTTTTTGGACTTTTCAATTTTCCGTTTTTGGCCAGGTTTTCGGGTCAAATACTCCTACGTGCGCACGTCATGGTCGAAACGCTGACTTTTCCACCTTCGACTTCGAATATCTCACTTAAAACGCGTCGCATTGATAAAATGTCAGAGCTGGATTGAAAATCTTTGCTAGTTTTCGCAATCTGATTTTCTCATAAAATATTCACAATTCTTATCGGCAATAGAAAATTCATACCATCAAAATGCTCATGAGTATGAGAAAAGGGCACTCAAGCTTATTTAATGATCATTTCAAGGGCTTCAACGAATTTTAAAACTAAAAGCACGTTTAGGTACAGTTTTGAGTAAAATTTTATTAATAATTTTTTCCCAAACTTTCCAAAAACGTAGTACAGAGGAAGCGTTTTTAAATGCCATAAAAACCATCATTCTTTGAATTTTTTTTTCCTTGGGGGGGGCATATTAGGTAAAAAAAATTAAAAAATTGAAAAATCTGAAATTTTTTGGTCCAGCAAAATGGTGCGTGAGCTAAAAAATCCCAAAATTAGTTGTTGAGTAAAATTGGCCTAAATTTAATTCAATTTGGTCCGAAGAAAACTTAACAAGTGGGTCATTAACTACCCAATAAGGCTTATATTGGTTAAGACCGCAATGATTATGGGAACAAACACTTATTGTTAGTCTTATTACGATTCGACAAATCGACCTTAGAATATCCTCACACTCAACTTAAAACACCCTGTATTTTGAACTAACAATAAGATGGCAAGTATGAAAGCTGTAACAAAAGCGCCACGGCTAGAGGGAGAAGGGGTGAGAAAATTCCGTTCAGGTACGCTCGTTACTCAAGGTCACAAAAAAGGGGGAAAAATAGGAAGCTTTGACACGAAACTAACTGAAAGCGGACGGTTCTGCAGACGTTTGCTAACAAAATTTCTCCATAAACTACACTCATAATTCTTCAATAAATCTCTATTTTTGGACTAAATAAACTGAAATTTTGCATTACAGCGTAACCTTTATCAAGCTAAATCCAATTTTGCCTCTGCTTTACATTAAGACTGAATTTTACTTGGGAAAACAGAAATTACCTGCACCTAACCTCAAATTGACGATCCAGTCAAATCCAATAAAAACTAAGAAAATTGTGGAAGAACCTTAAAAGCTGGAGGAAAATTCATTGAAAATTCGGATACGTCGCACAGTAAAGCTATAGTCAATAGGAGAGGCCTGACATGACGTTGCTTTTTTAAATGCGTGCCTATATCTTTGTTAATTCTCGATGGAGCAGTTTCTATAAGGGGTTACTTTGTCTTTATTGTAAAATTTTTAAAATTTTAGAACCACACTTTATAATTTGTTTTTTGACAGTAAAAACATTCAAACTGACATTTATTGTCATATATTCTACGTTCGACTTCTCTCATCGACTTGCTCCACATGTGTGACGTACCTATCCGAATTTTCAATAAGTTTTCCTCCAGTTTTTAAGGTTATCTTCCCCTTGGGTTCTTCCACAATTTTCTTACAGTTTTTACTGGATTTAATTGGGTCGTCAATTTGAGATTAGGCGCAGGTCGACCTCTTTTATCCAAAGTGCACAGACGTTTCAGAATAATTTATCAAACTTCATCCGTAAAGGAGAGTCTGTTTCTGTTAGCAAATATCTGCAGTTCGTGAAACTCCGAAACTGAGGGGAGGGGATGCAAAATCACTGGTGAATCGAAAACGATTAGTTGACGCTAACAAAAAAAAAGTTAAAAGTTAAAAGTTAAAAGTTAAAAGCTAAAAGCTAAAAGCTAAAAGTTAAAAAAAAGAACGATTGAAGAGACAAGAGCGTGTAAGTAAATGAAGTTTTGACTGATGATAACCAGTGTTGCCAGGTTTGGACGGGGTAGAATAGACGACGCGTGGACAGTTTTCGAGTTGAAAACTGTCCACACTGTGGATAGGGATAGACGATCGGAGGTGGGAGCGTGGACAGTTGTGGACAGTTGTGGACAGTTGGGGCTGTATTCTCGTCAAAATAGTCCACGTTCGGTCGAATCTGTCCTCTATTGCCAACACTGATGATGACACACCGCGTGAACTGTAACAGTCGTCCTAAGGTGCCTTTTGTGACTTTTTTCATATGATGCCTGCCGCACAATGAGTAAAAAAACAATATATTTTTCCAAAACTCCCACTTTTTGTGTACATCTAACAACGAGCTATACATTTATCTAGAGTGGCAGTCTAATGAGTGTAAACTGTAGCCCGCGTAACCACCATGGAGGATTTTTAGGTTAGGTTAATTTGAAGGGTAATTTTGTCCATTTATTCCCATGTATTTCCCAGCGCGCACAGCGGATTGGAACATGATTTTAGATTCCAATACAATGAATATAGCGCCACTAGTCGTATTTAGAATAAGTAGTGCGTTTTTGGCATTTTAAAATGAAAACAAAGAGAAAATACAAAATTCATAAACGTTAGCACCAGCGAAATGTTTTTTTGGATTTTTTGAGCCTGAAAAAAAGAAGAAAAAAATAGCAATGCGTTATAATGAATAATAGCGTAGTTTTAACTGTAAACTTTCGATACTTTTCAAGAAAATAAAAGGGGGGAGGGGGAATTAAAATCCACGAACGTCTTAAACCTCCACACCTACTAATCTATACCCCTAGAATGCTAGACGTGTAAGGTGCCCGAAGGGCACATGAATTAGGTATAATGGGGCTCTTGCAAACTTTTGCTACAGGGGATTGAAGAGAGTTGATTCTTTCATAGAAACCAACCTGTAAAAGCGACGATAAGTAGGTACACTAAAAAATCACAAAATTAATTCTCAGAATCGGCCTTAATGGTGGAAAGACTGGTGATAGGAATCATGGGAGATTCATATCTCTGTGTTTCCGTAGAGAAAGTGACTTACTTAATAGACAGGAATCTCCCATGAAACCTGCGTTGAGCCGCCATTTCGAACTTGCCGTTGTAGCAGTTAAATGCGTTTATTACTGAATTTTAGACTTTTTTAGAGTGGTTTTCGTGATTTTAGCTGGTTTATATAATCAGATTGGACTATTCATTTACTCACAGCAAAAGTTTGTAAGAGCCTCATTGTGATTGTTAATTGTTTACTATGGCATGAATCTTCATTCGAAAATGTGGCTCTAATTAATTATAACTCTATACGAGAGTGATCGAGATAGAACATTTGTTTGGATCTATAATTATGATCATATATCGTCATCACTAAATCGGTCGTTAGAGACGAAAGCATGTGCCACACCGGAAGGAACCTGAACAACACTTCGAACAGGTTGCCCCGGTGCGGTGCACGGAGATGTGTGGTCACTGGTCACCCTTGAGACGCTAAATATCCTTCGCGGTGCATCTTCGCTTTTTCGTCCAGTTGTAAGTAATTAAAATTAACTCAGCGTTATATGTATACTGTTTCTCAGAAATCAAAGTTATTTTTTGCTTTTTATCATCATCACATCATCAGCAATTTTAACACTCGGATTCATTGATTCCTGAATGGAGGGAAGTGGAGCGACACTTCATTTCCTAATATCCACACTGTTTTAGTAAAGTGATTGTATCGTAGCTATCGTTGTCCGAGGATCTCTAGTTCCACAAACAAACTCTCATTCAACGTGTATTTTCCTCCATGAGCGGATTTTTAAACGGTCATTTTTACTTTTAAACCAAGAAATTGATGCAACCTTTTTGCGATTATGAATTCTATATACGACCTCAAAAATACTTATAGTTATGACTGCGGTCCATGACTATTGACTATAGTCTGTTCACTATTTGACTGCAATTGGCCGAAAATAATAAAATGCGTAAATAGCAACGTTGAGGTCGGCCCTGAGTTTACCTAATGTTACTTATTGTTTGACACTTCGTCGACTCGGACCCTTTTTCACGCCTCATTCTGACCACCCACTCGAAAATCAAATTTTTGCGGCACATGCCGTAATATTTCAAAAATTACATATTGAGCCGCCGTTTGGTATCATTTTTCTGTCTACGTCGAGCAGAATTTAAATTTCAAGTCAGTTATTCAAAATTCGCGAATGCCGCAAAAATTTGATTTCAGAGTGGTGGTCAAAATGAGATGTGAAAAAGGGTCGGAGTCGATGAAGTGTCAAACATTAAGTCAGGAGACAATACGCTGTGAAAGATGAACTCGGGCCCACCTCGACGATGCCATTTACGCATTTCAATCTTTTCGGCCAACTGCAGTCAAATCGTGAATGGACTATAAAACTGCCGAAATTAACAAGGATATAAGTGATCAAACGATGAAATTGGAGGCTAGAATCACCCAAATATCATTGTTGTTTTTGTGGAATGGGCGGGAATCTATAGGCGATAATTCGGGTGAGTCCAACCTGCAAATGTATCGTTTGAGCTGTAATACTTATCTTGTTGATTTCGGCAGTTTTAGTCGTGGAACCAGGCATAATCAAGCATTGTTGAGACCGTAGAATACAACATAATCGCAAATAGATCACACAGATTCCTTGGATTAATAACCGATATTTCCGTTCAAAAATGCGCTCATTGAGAAAGTACATTGAATCCAGAGATTGTTTTGAGCCAGAGATTTCCAAACAGTGGCGAAGCGTGTGATTTGGCAACATACAGTTTGTCCATTTAAACACACAAAAAGATCCAACTATTGGGTGTTAGGTGAACACCTTCGCATTCGACTTTTTACAGGTGTTTAAACAGAAAAAGACACAACGTTGCCAAATTCACGACCCTGTTTCCGAACAGCAATCGATACACGATACATCGATGTACAAAGTCAATATATTATATAGAAAAGTAGACGATTTCCTTGTTTTACGGCATTTAAAATACCTACATCAGATAGCAACCAGCTATAGTAACTATCTACCCAATGCGTTACTGTAAATCGTCTATCAATGAACAAAAACCACCCTTGAATCCCTCTTGATATAATACTCCAAAATATTCATACGACGCACGCCACCGCGCTGGGGGGGTGATCACGGAGGATCGTTTCGTTTCGGTATCGTTATCGTTATCGTTTGCATTAAATCAAATGGGCTTGCTTCTGCGCAACTCGATCGCGCAGGGGATCCCCTCCTCACCTCTTCCTACTTCAAACGATCGAGTAAACGACAGCCTCCAACTCATCGCTTCCTTTCGACCGTTTCAATTGTTACGAGAGGCTCAAAACGATTCGATCAGTTGAGCCACCCATAAGGTTACACGTAAACGATAACGATAACGAAAACGAAACGAAACGATCCTCCGTGATCACCCCCCTGGATGCGTTCACCGTTCACCTCCGGTGTAGCGTGTAGCGTAGCCGATTGCACTATTGAAGGACTATGGCCTTCAAAAAAAAAAAAAGTACTCTCATCAAAATCGTCCTTCAATTTTTTTTTTTTTTTTTTTTTTTTTTTTTTTTTTTTTTCAATAATTCCCAAAAAGTTTTAGATTTTTTAAGGCATGCATTCAAGTGGTAATTCTAATTAACTCTGAAAATTCTGAAGAGTGCTAAAACCTTTAAAATTAGTAGAGAAATGGAAGAATGTAAAAATGGGTGGAGCCAGCAATCTGGCAACTGCGGATCCTTCCCATTTGAATGTATGAGAAACAATCGATTCTTGAGTGGGCCATGGCCTAATTTCTAATCGGCTATTTCTAATACATTTAAATGGGAAGGATCCACAGTTGCCAGATTGCTGGCTCCGCCCGTGAATGAAAATGTCTAGCAGGATACTTTCTTTTGAAAGTCATAGTACACGGTGGCGATTTTCGCGTCAGCGTTTGATCCGGTACGGCACGTGTGAGTAATGCGTACATAATATGAAGTAAAAGTACATAATCTTTTGATTCTTACAACAACGACAAAGTCGATATTTCTAACCACTATACTTGGCACGAGCAAGGAGGAGTGAGAATTAAAAAGTTTCTGGGAAAGAAAAACATTGGAAATAGTTTCGACTACATTTCGACGTGTAATTTAAATCCACACCAATGTTGCCTTGTTTTCAAGTTAAAATCCACATATTTTACATTGATTCTTATGGGAAATAAGTTGGCAGCCTAAAGTCGTACATATCCTAGAAAAGATAGTCTCGTCTTAAATTCCTTAAAACCTTGGGTTTTCATATTATTTCTTAATCAATTGGCATTCTGGCAACCAGTGGCGTAACGGGCAATTCGGCAACGTCGCAGCTAGTTCATTTAAACCCATAAAAAATATCAAAATATTTGGTGTTCGGTGAACACCTTCGCATTCGACCTTTCACATGGGTTTTAATCAAAGACTAGCCGTTCGGTGCTGGCTTCGCTCGCTCTCACGTCTAGCCCTGGACCCCTGATCACTCGCCCTGCGAGTGAATTTTGGCTCGCTACGCGAGCCGTGCCATCACGCGTATCCTTTGTCCGTTATTATGAAGATTCTCTGTTTTCGAGAAATCATAAGTTTTGAGGTAAATAAATGAACCTCGCAAGAGGGAATTTTGAGAAATGCATTTCAATCAAAAGTCCGCAGTCAACGAATCAATCATTTCTAAAAGAGTGGCCGGCATGTATTCAAGAGAGCAAGTGTAACACTCTCTTTTAGATCGGAAAACCTTACGTCAATAAACAAAAGAGACGCGCTGGCTGCCAAAGCCGAACCTAGTACCTGATCATCACTCAAAGGTCCGTCAGACCATCACGTGACCCTCTCAAAAATTTTTGAAGCCCCACATTAAACCGTGAAGAGACATCCCTACAGGGAGAGACCTCGTTCATTCAGGAATTGCTTTCACACCACCATATGGATCCTCGTTTGACGGTTTTATTGCGGCCTGTCAAAATCTAACATTGAGCGCTCTGCAAGTATTCGACCTTTTCTGATACAGGGTCCTCCAAAAATGACTTATAGTTTGATTTTCAATTTTCAAGAACAAAAAGTACATGATTTGATAATTCTTCTTATATTTGCATTGCACAATCCCCTGATTTCAAAAGTTACATCATTGTAAACGGTTCTGTCCGTTTGCTTCAGATACGTTTTAACTCTCGACCAAACGGTCCGATCGCATCCAAGTTTGTGTCGAAATTTATTTGCATAGTTGAAATAAATCTATTTAATCGTTTTAAGCGGATAAATAATTCGAAAAACAACCATTTTGGATAAAAATCGTCTAAACAGTACCATATGTATATGTCTAGGTTCATGTCTATGTTATTGAATTTATAAGCGCGCCACTCTCTGCTTGTTGATATGGACACCAAAATGGGTAACTGAGGCTGTGGGTTACCCCCCCCCCTCCTACTGCCACTTACGCTAGAGTTAAGTGATTGGATCGAAATGATCGGCTTTTGAATCTCAGTTTTGGATACGCACGACCGTTCGCCAAGAAATCAGAGAGGCATCGATTTTCTGGAACACCCTGTACATCACATGGACCGATCGAACAGTCGAGTTTTTTTCTACATGCTTTCTTATGGGTGTGCCTTTTAGGGGGCGTGGGAGCGCCCCTTTCAGAACTTTCGAAGCTTTCGTATTTTTGTGCACATCTAGACTACTCTAATTTTCTACCATTGAAAAAACGAACATAATCGGACTGGTAGAACTCGAGATTTAGAGCGGACAAACTTTTTGAAAAAACCCGATATATATAGGTATACAAATTACACGGAACGTGACCTTTCTGGGGGCTGGGCAGCGCCCTGTGGCTGAAATCAAAAAGTTTCGTTTATTGCTGCAAATGTCGAGGACTCAAGCTTTCATCTGATAAAAGAACGGTCAAAATCGGTCGAGTAGTTTTCGAGATTAGGAGCGAACAAACTTTCTTCAAAAAATCTATAAATATAGATATACAATTAACACGGGGTGCCGTCTTATTTTGGACCTCAGTGCCCCCCTTTGCCGCAATCGATAATTTTCGGATTTTTGTGGAAAAGTAGACTACTGGAGCTTTAGTTTAACACGTTAATGAGCGAAATCGAGCCGATAGTTTTCGAGATCGAGAGCAAACACACTTTTACTTTTCGATTTTATTTATATAGAAGATTACTTATACTCCAGATATGGCACTGGCAAAAATCTTGTTGAGCGCCTTCATTGCTAAAACACATACACTGGCCCACGGTTTTTTTACGTTTCGGCGAGCGAGAGACGCGCGGGGGGGGGGGGGGGGGGGGGGCAGTTGACTGGCCCACGACCCCCACCCCGCCCGCACGTCTCTCGCTTGCCGAAACGTAAAAAAAACCGTGGGCCAGTGTATGTGTTTTAGCAATGAAGGCGCTCAACAAGATTTTTGCCAGTGCCATATCTGGAGTATAAGTAATCTTTGATTAAAACCCATGTGAAAGGTCGACCCCCACCCCGCCCTCACGTCTCTCGCTCCCCGAAACGTAAACAAACCGTGGGCCAGTGTATGTGTTTTAGCTCGGTTTTAGAAATGAAGGCGCTCAACGAAATTTAACATTGGCAAGATAGCTAGTGCCATATCTGGAGTATAAGTAATCTTTGGTTTTAATGGACACATTACAACGTTGCCAAATTGCACGCTACGCCACTGCTGGCAACATCGATCCACTCTCTTGATTCATATTACTTACATCTACAACCAATGCCTATACATTATTCTAAACTGTAATCATGGGTGATTCCACGCCTGCGCCCGCCCCACGGTAACGAGAATTCCTCGCAGACGTCGGGAAATTTCCTGAAAATTGAATCATTGAAACATTTTCTCCGTTTTTGTTGGTGGAAACCAAATATTCATGAAGACCTCCAGCGCAATTTCATTTCAATTATTCAATAAATATATGGTGCGTTACTATAGAAAATTTGCCGAAACCAGAATGTTTATACAAATTAAATTATTTAATTCTGAATGGGGCTGTTGCACACTTTTGCTGTAAGCGATTAAACAGTCGATTCTGGTGTAAAAACCTCGAAAAATAACAATGGCAGCACTAAAAACTTCCGAAATCCACTCTTACACTCAATAAACGCTTTTATTTTCGAGGGCGTAATGGTGGCCGAGGGCAGTAACAATGGGAGATTCCTATGTAATTTCGTCACTCTTTCTATGCTGACAAGGATGATTCACAGAGTAATTATAGTCATCAGAGTGATGATCCACATCTGATGAATGGTACCGCACCACACTGAAAAAAATAACTGCTAAATCTAAACCCACTCAGAGTTAATTTAACTAATTCAATTAGTTAAAAGTATGGACACCACATTTAAATGTTGTTTCTACTATTCCAACTTTGCTTAAATTTACTAATTGTGAATAGTTCAACTGACCTTCTCATTTCTTGAATCTGCAAAATAATTACTTGAACTTACTAATTGACAAAAATTATCCCCCAATTATTTTTTACTAATTCATTAGTTCAAGCAACACTTGACGCATTTGAAATGACTAATTTTAAAGTGTAGTATTTACTATTTGTAATTAGTTGAAAAAACCAATGTCTCGGAGTTGATTTTACTCATTGGTTTACATAAAAGAACATATTGAAATGCTTGATTTTACTAATTCACTAAAATTCCGTAATAAATAGCGCACTCTGGTTGAGAAATTGTGTACTAATCTCACTTGTTGTTTTTGTTGCTGTGGAATAGTTATTAGACATGTAATTACACAATTCATCGACATATAGAGGATACACATTGAATTTACATACACAGACATATAGACATATATTAATTGCAGTTACAAATTTTACCTGAAGGTGGTGAGGTTTGAACCCGGGCCGCATCGGTGACAGACAAGTGTCCTATCCATTGAGCTAGAATTGCTCGCGAAAAGTCACGACGAATATTTCCTATTTATTATAGTTTAATGATATCCAACTACTCAAATGCTAGAAGTTACTAATTGGAAAAGTTGTGTTTATCATTTCCATACTCCATTCAACTCATGCAATTGCTTGATTTTACTAATTCTTCGCAGTTCATCTTACTTTTTCTGATGGTTGGTTTCACAATTTCAATGCTAGAAGTTACTAATTGGATAAGTTGTGTTTATCATTTCCATACTCCATTCAACTCATGCAATTGCTTGATTTTACTAATTCTTCGCAGTTCATCTTACTTTTTCTGATGGTTGGTTTCACAATTTCAATGCTAGAAGTTACTAATTGGATAAGTTGTGTTTATCATTTTCATACTCCATTCAACTCATGCATTTCTTTGATTTTACTAATTCTTCGAAGTTTATCTTACTATTTCCAGGGGCGCAATTTCAGGCTTACCTGGAGGGGGGGGGCGGCAAGGCCCTCCAAAAATTTGGATGACTTTTTTTTTTTTTTTTAGTCGTGCATCTCTCTATCTTTCTGATTTGCTTGGGGGGGCAGGCCCTCCAAAATTTAGATGACCTTTTTTTTTGTTTTGTTTTTGTTTTGTTTTTTTTTTTTTTTTTTTTTTTTTTTTTTTTTTTTTTTTTTTTTTTTTGCCGTGCATCTTCAAAAAAATCTCTCTGACTCGATTTTTCGGCCACATTGAAAATCCTTGGGGGGATTCCCCCCCCCCCCCTGTTTTCCCCCCAAATTGGCGCCACAGACTTTTTCTTATGGGTTATAGTAAATACTTTTTGGGGACAACATAGAAGGTGTAACATAGATGTTTCCCCCACCCCCTGTCTAACTTTTTAACGAGTTGAGATAAAAAGTTGCGATTTAGATCATCATTCATCGTTTTAGATGAATTTTTTTGGTCGGTCAACCCCCCCCCCCATAGGGCCCTCCAGAAGGGCTTTCTCAAAAATGTCAAATAAGAACCTCTATTTTGTGATATCTCATTCAAAGCATAACATTCTAAGACTGTTAGCGCAAATCGAATGTGAATATCGCTTTTCATTTTCGATAAGTCAAAAGTCTAAGTTCAATTTCGACCCATTTTCAAATAATCAGATCGTCCATTTGAAAAGTTGGAATTAAAAAAACTAGGTGTCTAAAATACTCTAAAAAGCAAGTTCTTTTTAGAAAAACATATCATTTTGACAAAAGTTCAGTTGAATTTGGCTTGAGAGCCCCCCAAAATTTGTCAAAAAAATTGCCCCTCAAGGGGTCTTTCTCAAAAATTCCGAAGCGCGACTCCTATCGAGTTATACATTGCTCCAAAAAGCACACTAAACTAACAATTTTGGCGCAAACTGCAGGTAAATATCGTTTTTTTTTTCGATACATCGAAATTTGAAAACGGGTGAAAATCCAACTTTGATATTCGCTATATCGAAAACTAAGAATTATATTAACCCGTGGTTTGCGCTAAAATTCTCAGTTTTGTGTGCCCTTGTGAGCAATATATCACTCAATAGGGGTCATGCTTCGGAATTTTGGAGATGGACCCCTCGTGGGGCAATTTTTTTAAACTTTTGGGGGGCTCTAAAACCAATTTTTGTCTAAATTTATGTAAAAATGGTAAATTATCTAAAAATTACTTGCTTTGTAGGTAAACCCCTGGCTTTTTAAATTTCGACTTTCCAAATGGGAGATCTAGTTATTGGAAAATGGGTCGAAATCAAACTTTGACTTTCGATTTATCTAAAATGAAAAACGATATTCACCTTCGATTTCCTCAAACAACCTTAGAATGTTATGGCTTTTTGAACGAGATATCACAAGAAAGGGGTTTCTATTTGAAATTTTTGAGAAAGCCCCCCCGGGGGGGGGCCGTAGGGGGGAGATGGTAACCCCCCCCCCCCAAAGTTAATCTAAAACAATGAGGAATGGTCTTAACCGCAACTCTGGGATGCGGAAGGGTAAATTTAACTCAATATTAGTAGACTCCATATTTGAATTTCGGAGGCTAAAGAAATGAATTGCTGGATTCAAACATTACAGTTAGTGGCTGGTGGTATGCAAAATGGACAACTCGACATTTTACGGCGCTTCATGCGAAAGGCTAAATTTAACTCAATATTAGTAGACTCGCATGTTTGAGTTGTTTAACTTAAATAAATGAAATGCTGGATTCAAACATTTCAATTAGTAACTGATGTCGTGCAAATTGCATAACTCGACCTTTAACGGCGCTTTATGTGAAAGGCTAAATTTAAATCAATATTAGTAGACTGACATATTTGAATTGTTTAACTTAAATAAATGAAATGCTGGATTCAAACATTTCAATTAGTAACTGGTGTCATGCAAATTGCATAGTTCGACCTTTTACGGCGCTTCTTACTAAATAGTAAATCAAACTATTTCGAATTCTTAATGCAACTAATTATTTTCTTGAAACAACATTACAATTAGTAAAAATAAGAATATAGACGGTTAGTTGATATAACTCATTTCTGGATACTTCAAAGAACCCAATAATATTGGTTACTTTAACACGCCCCTGCTTTGAAATTACTAATTCCAACTTACTAATTGCAATTAGTTGGTTTTAGCAGAGGTTTTTTTTTCAGTGCACCTAGTGACACCGGTGTCAAATGAAAGTCGTCTCTTATTGGTCACTTCTTGATGGAGCTAACAGTATTGTTTTTATTGTTTATTGACAGTATTGTTTTCAGTATTGTTTATTGCTACTTCCGTCAGCCACCATTACGCGCGCAAATAAAAACGTTTATCGAGTTTAGGAGTGGATATCGGAAGTTCTTAGTGCTTCCATCGTTATTTTTGGAGGTTTTTACACCATTATCGAGTATCAAATCGCTTATAGCAAAAGTGTGCAACAGCCCCATTAGTTATAAAATAATGATTATACATTTTATTAATCCGTTAGAAACTTAAGTATATATGATTTTATTGTTAGATCAATTGTATTTTAAGTATCAAACATAATATTTAGCATACATAAATATCAAACATAATATTTATTTTTCTTCATTTATTATTATAAATCAAATTAATTTATTTAAGAATTAAATTATTCATATGTTTAGTATATAGCTTTGAATATTCTAATGATTTACCTTTCCACGAAAATCCCTGAAGCGCGTGTCAAGGCGAAAGTCGCGTGCGTATTGTTCCCACGTGTATGTGGATTGTGGAATGACCGTTAGTAAAGTAAAAACTGCGTATTCCAAGAGAAGTAATTCAGAAAAATGCCCGAGAAAATAAAACACGCTTATATTCTAAAGCGCAAAACTGAATATCGAGAAAAGCGCGTTTGAAAGTTTCATAGAGGAGGCTTCTGATTCCACTAAAAGCTTTTATGTTGAAACTTTAGAATGACTTTTATTTATTAGAAGAACGCAATTTCAAAAAGCGTACCGTATGGATACGTCTATCAACTTTCCTGTGATAGACTTGACGATCAAAATTGGATCAAAGCAAATTCTATCTCATCACTCTCGATCCCGATCGTGAAGTTAGCCGAAAGAAATTTGATTCAGCGCTCAAAATTAATACTCGAAATTATACCGTTCAAATATGCAACTATGGGAAAAGTATATGTATATTGAACCAGAGTTCTTCTTCTTCAGACGCCAATCAATGCGATACATCTTTTGGCTATAAAACAGTCAATTCGGATAGAGACCACGCAGTCCAGAGGCGGCGCGTGCTATTTGGCAACCTTGTATTTTCTCCATTTGATTCTATGTAAAACAATCGATTCGATATAGAAGCAGCCCTTCACCGACTGTCGATCACTGTGCAGAGATTTAAATAAAGAAGAAACATTGTTGCCAATTAAATTGCAAAAATCGTCATTGACGCCGCAGTCATCTTCTTTTAAGTATGGATAAAACTTAAAAATTTTTGTTTTATACCATTTATTTTGAAATAGTTAATTTACCGCCGTGGTGTGGTAACTTAACTATCTCAAATGGTTTATGTTAAAGATTGCTATGGTAACCTACTTCTTTAAATGTCTTATCATTATCGTGTGAATACTTTCCATCTTAAAACCATTTGTCTCCACTTATCTCAGAGACCTATTGAATAATTGATAATTATTTTAAATATTATTGTATATTCATTGTATACTCAACAGTAGGTCAGAAGGTACAATAACAGTTTGCGGTTAACAAACTATACACAGTGGCGAGGCGTACGACTTGGCAACGTTCCTTCTTCCCATTAGAAAGGTCGAGATGCCTGGTCATCGCTGATGACTGAAACGTTCGACTTTTTCGGTTAATTTGAATGGAGAAAATACATTGTTGCCAAATGCCACGCCTCGCCACTGACTATACAGTCAATCATTTGCTGTTGGTTCTGCAGTTACTTTCAGCATTCCGTTTTGTTAAATTAACAAAACCATTTTGCTGTAACTACTTTAAACATTAGAATTGTTAAATCAAGTAGTTTTCAGTTCTTCGGTGCATTCTTATTTTTCAAAATATGATCCGATATTCACTTCAGTCTCGGTTTTCCATTCTTATCCGCATTCTAGAGTCCCTTTATGGACGCAGAGAGTTAAGACAAGAGGGTAAATATAGTCAACCTCTGATGCAGTGGCGTAACTAGAAATTGCCTATCTCTCACTTTGTCCATTAAAATGTGTAAGTTAGAAAAGGATAGGATAGGGGGATCAGGATCAATTCCCTCATCCTATCCTTTTTCTACCCGTACATTCGGATGAGTAAAAAGAGAGATAGAATAATTTCTAGTTACGCTACGGTCTGATTGGTCAACGAGTTATTTGCTCTACGGGCGCTGCCATTCCATGCGTTTTTGCTCATTTGTTTACAAACAAAAGGGTACCACAGTATTTTACGGGTGATAAAGCGTTAATTGTCGATAAACTTGTCGAGATTATAATCATAATGCACCTCCAAGATTGTCTAGAACTAGAATTCCCTAGAGTACCTACATAAGATAGAGTGTAGCGGTCTGTGAATCCTACGCTGATTGGCTGCGACATATTTTAAGGCGTTCAAGGAGCTCTTATTAGGGCCCAATTTCAAGATGGCCGACCGGGTCGATAGTGTAACCGGTGTAACCGTTGAGGTTATCTTCATACATTTTCTAGCGGGAAACTGTCATCAAACTCACCGTTCACCTACACCGTTCTCATCAACAATGTAACATAACCTCAAACAACACGACCGCCGCCATATTGAAATTGGGCCCTAAGAACACCATTATCGCAGACCGCCATGCGCCATGCGCCATGCTCTCCTTATATAGGTACTCTAGAATTCCCAAAAGAATCTATAAAAGCATATATATATATATATAGATGTCGATGAACCAAATCAGTGAAATATTACACCGTTAGAAACTCTACGGCAAGGGGGGGGGGGGGGTTGATTACGGAGGATCGTTGTCGTATCGTTATCATTATCGTCATCATTAGCGTTATCGAGTGCAGCAGTTACCTACTTGCGCTGTGGTATAGGCCATCATCTTATGTCTTCTTCTTCAACACTGTTCTACTCGGTAACGATACCAATATCGATAACAATAACGATAACGATCCTCCGTAATCACCTCCCTGTAATCTTTGCATTGGACCAAAACACAACATGGGCCCCTGAGAATATAAACAAATGTGCAAGAACGCATCCAATAGCGGGTCTCATGGTTTCTCTTGTCTTAACTCTCTACATATACAAGGACTCTACCCCCCCCCCATTCCTGCCAAGTGCCCCCCCCCTAACAGTTTTGCGCGGCGGTCGAATCTCCGATGTGCACGGTACACATACAGTTTATAACTGACACGCGTCTCAAACTGATGACTGATGAGGAACGGATCCAATAATCAATCAACGATTATAATTAGTATTCATCGAACGAGATGAAAAAGCGGAGAGAAAAACAAACAATAATTACACACCCCGTTGTCGACTGAAAGGATATACCTATATGTATGTATACAGCCGCATACTCTGCGATTAAAGTATACACACAGAATGGGTATACAGTATACACACAGCGCGTAATTAGGAATGGCTCTAGATTGCTTTTTTATCTTCGAGGCGTATTTTTACGTGTACTTAGAGGCTTAACGCTAAGTTTTCCTTTTATTTACATGCTGAAGTTTCCGAGGCAGCAACATGGCTCAACGCAATCCTTTGAAATATCTGTTTGTTAAAACAATGACGTCAGAAAAGTTTTCGAGCTGAGCCTTATAAGAAATTAGTTGAATTTAATTGGGTTTCCCCTTTCACGCCGCGGTAGGCTATAGATGCATCGCGTGCTCACTGCTCACAATCAGTGGCGGCTCGTGAAGGTAGAATTGATTATTGTGGTTATAGACTGTTTTAGTACAGCGCGATATTTATCCTACAAAGGCGGGTATAGGAATTTGTTTGTCTGACTGTCTCTCTCTTCTCTCTCTCTCTCTTTCTTTCTCTCTCTTCCTCTCTCTTTCCCTCTCTTTCTCGCTCTCACTCTGTATCTCTCTCTTTCTCTCTTTCTTTCATCTTTTCTCCCTTTACTCTCTCTGTTCTCCTCTCTCTCCTCTCTCTCTGCTCTCTCTTCTTCTCTCCTTCTCCTCTTTATCCTCTCTCTTTTCTCTGACTCTCTTTTCTCTCTCTCCTTCCTCTCTCTCTCTCTCTTCTCTCTCTCTTTTCTCTTCTTCTCTCTCTCTCTCTCTCTCTCTCTCTCTCTCTCTCTCTCTCTCTCTCTCTCTCTCTCTCTCTCTCTCTCTCTCTCTCTCTCTCTCTCTCTCTCTCTCTCTCTCTCTCTCTCTCTCTCTCTCTCTCTCTCTCTCTCTCTCTCTCTCTCTCTCTCTCTCTCTCTCTCTCTCCTCCGTTTTAGCGCGTGGGTAAGGGAAAAGGACGGAGATAGAGACAAAAATCAAATGATAGCCCCGCTCTGCTATCCTGTTATAACACATCTGTCCAAATGGAAAGTGAGAAAGAAAGACAAAGTCCTGGATCCGCCCATGATACCGTATCGATTGCCGTCCAAGGACCTCTAGTTCCAAACAAACTCTGGCTCAGTGTAATTCCTCCATTACATAGGCCCTCTAATGAACGTAAAAAGCTACTAAATCAGGAGGCGAGTAAAACCTTTTTGCGGCCATGCGGGTTTCCTCTCCAATTTTTCACTCTGACCATAAGCGCATCGTACAATCGCACACGATCAAAGAAGCAATGGATGAGCTGAAATCCTACACGAACACTGAACAGCAGTTGAGCCAACCGTTGCATGTTCAGTTGATGCTCCTTTCGTCAAACAACTGTGCACTGTGTGCAGTTTGACGGTCCGTCAAACAGCAGAGTTATTTGAACATGGATGGAAAGCCATCTGTTCACCAATGGGGTATCTTGCAAACTTTTGCTATGAGGAAATCAATTAACAGTCCACTGCAGTCCAACCTCATGCAAAAACCAGCGAAAATCACGATAATCACACTGAGAAAGTCTAAAATGCAGTAATAAACTCACACAACTGCTATAACGGCAATATTGTAATGGCGGTTCAACGCAGGTATCATGGGAGATTCCTGTCTAATATGCCACTTTCTCTTACGGAAAGGCAGAGATATGTCTCAAATTAGATAGGAATCTCCCATGATACCTGCGTCTGCGTCTCTCCGCCGTTAAGCCCGATTCTGGGAGTGAATTCCGTGATTTTTTAGTGTTCTCATCGTCGCGTTTTTACAGGTTTTTAAATGCAAGAATCAGCTCTTCAATCCCGTGCAGCAGCAAAACTTTGCAAGAGCCCCACTTCAGTAAATAAAACCAACAGAGCCCGTTTTTGAGGTGTTATGGTCAAGTCTACGTTTGACGTTTGGAATTTGGACAATTTGTGAGTCTGTGAGCGAATTTCGTCATTTCTAATGTGCTCGTCGTAGTTTTCGCTGGATTTGACTCAAGTAATTAACTATTCAACCCCTTATAGAATCAGTTAGCAAGAGCCTCCTTTCAGTGGCGTAGTGTGAAATTCGACAACAATGTACTTTCTCCATTTAAACTCACTGAAAGGATCGAATGCATCGGTCATCGGCGATGACCAGATGTTTCGACTTTTCTAATGTATTTAAAGGGGAAAAAAGAAACGTTGCCAAATGGCACGCCTCGCCACTAGCCTCCTTTATCCTCTATTTCTTCCACCAGTTCCACCGAATGTTTCCAGACTTTCGTACTTTATAAAATAAACATAAAACATTGATTACTTTATGAAAATAAAAAAAAATATCTATTGAACGCGTTAAAAGTTAAAGGAAACAGGATCTCCGTTTATGTCTCCGGAGAATGCATGCCATGATTAAATATTCATTATTTTTCTCTACTTTTTCATTCTGATAAGAAAAGTCACCGTTTAATGAAAGCGCAAAGCTTAAAGAGTCGCGTGGCTGGGGAGAGGAATGGTTGCAAGGCTAGAGGGGGGGGGGGGGGGGGGGGGGGGTAATCATTTGAAAATGAATTTCAGAGACAATGGACGTGTTTTAGCGCTCGCTGACAGCTAAAAACTCATCTACGGAGAAGCAAAGTTTTATAAAATGCGGCTGACAGAATAAATAAATGAGAGAATTTATATACTTTTCCTCCGCTTTTCTGGGTAGGTTTTTATGATAGTAAAAATAAAAAGAAAAAAAAGAGAGAGAAAAAAATGTTCAGGCTCCTGCAGGGTTATGAAAAAATAGAATATAATGGGACACTCGATTTAAAGTATATGAAGTATGGTTGTTGTATGTGAACTAATATTATGTGTATGGATCTAGAATGGCATATGACGGGCTCAGCAGTGAGCGGCCCCTCTAAACAGTAGTTATACGTTTATACTTATTTACTTACTTACTATAGCATGAAAACCTAACAATAAGTAAGTACATAAGTATACCTTGACACGGAAAAGAAGTAGATTTGAAATTTAGTTTAAAAGATAGATATCTACTCACTCACTCACTAATGCACTTTAATTCTAGCTCATGCATAGAGCGAGCTGAGAAAATGAACTTTTTTTTTTTTTTTTTTGTCTCGTCCCCCTTTTTATTATTGTTTTTTTACCTATACGTATACAGGATGGCTATAAAAAAGGGATCAAAATTACTCCAAATAAAAATATTAAATTTTCGAGGCAAAAAAAGGAGAATAAATTTGGACCTTTTTTTTTTTCTTTCTTTTATCTAGTCATTACTCGGCTGAAGTAAAAAAAAATAAAATCAGTGGTGAGGCGTACGATTTGGCAACTTTCCTTTCTCCCATTTACACAAATTAGAAAGGTCAAAATGCCTGGTCATCGCCGATGACTGAAGCGTTCGACTTTTTCGGTGAATTTAAATGGAGAAAATACATTGTTACCAAATTTCACGCCTCGTCATTGAAAAAAAAAAAAAAAAAAAAAAAAAAAAAAAAGTCACCAAAAAGCATTGCTTCCGACCTTTCAAGCTTAACCTTATAAGACTTTCCGGTGGCATTTTAAAGTTTAAATTAAATTTTCACAGTGTTCTGACTGTGATTAAAATTGGTCTTAAAAGTTTATAAATAATAAATTGATGAAAAATTTAATTTCTGATTTTTGGCCACTATTTGACGATCTCGTACCATAGGGCGATGCGACGACGCGCGATGAGACAAGCGTGAATCTGCAAATGCGCAAACTATCGGATTTAAATTGCGGGCGGTGAAGGCGGCATGGGAGCAGTAATGAGCAGCGCAGCGCAGCGCTCGCGTCGCCGTCGCGTCGGCAGGGGCAGGTAATCAGGTATATAGCAAGTGAGTGAGTGAGCGAGCGAGACTCCGAGAGGCAAGAAGAAGGTGCCGCAGGTGTGAGGAAGGAGCAAAGAGGCGACCTGTAAACTTGACCTACGCCTTGGCTAAACCAAGTTTGTTCACCCTGGCAACTTGTGTACCTATAGCTTTTAGCAGATTTAGCTTCTAGTGACTCAAGCTCCAGCGACAACGCAACGTTGCCTCCTTGCCCGACGCGCTATATACACACTAACACACGCTATGCACAGAACTGGCGGATCCGAAAAATAATCCTTCTCTCTCTCCGGCCATTTGAGTGCATGGGTTTAAGGATAGAGGAGCAGTGGAAATCAAGTGATTTTCCCTCATCTATCCTTTTCTACACGGAAAAAAAAAGACTGGTAGAATTGACCATCTGCATAGCTGATTTTGGAGTCTGCTGTCAATGGTAAATTTTACCATCATACGGTAAATGCAACGTACCTTGTGGTGAATCTTATCTTATGGGTATCTTAATTTACCCGAAGTTACGTTGCATTTACCATATGATGGTAAAATTTACTATACTTGATAGAAGACTCCAAAATCAGATATGCAGATGGTAAATTCTACCTGTCTTTTTTTTCCGTGTAACACACGCGTTCTTATGGTGGAGGAGGGAGAAGCACAAATTGTCCTGGATCCGTCAATGTGCAGAGTGTTTACTATCAGTCGAAAAAGTCATTCTACTTATATATATAGCGTCCCTATGGACGGTTTTAGTGATGACGTCACCCGGCGTTGAGCGTTCCAAACAAAGACGAACTGTCTCTCTTGCTCTCACGTAACCCCTATGTACTGCTATCTCACTCTAACTTCAAAAACCGTAAACCATGGGGTCTAGACCCCCCCCCCCCAAGACACCAAAATTTGTCCTAAAAAAAGGTCATTTTTTGCGTTTTCAGACAAATTTTACCAAATTAGTATCTTTAGACCCCCCCATGACAATTTTCGGACCTCGGACCCCCCCCCCCCTAGAAGAATTCCTGGCTACGCCACTGACCAGAGTCCCTGTATGCAGAGAGTTAAGGCAAGTTAAATCATGGGCGAGCATTGCATGCTTCTTTGCCAACGAGCCATATGCAAATTGAGAGGATTTGTGGGACGTGCTTTTGACGCAGCAGGGAGGCAGCCAAGCTGGACATCTCTTAGGGACATTTTTCAAGCTAGCTTTGTTTACTTCATACTTAAAACTCAAAAAACTGAGACGAATCCATTCGAAATTGGTTATAAACGAAAGTGCAAGTGTTTTAGAGTGGTTGTTTCGACACAGACATTGATTTAACTGTTTCTTTTGGAAGAATTGGCAGGATAAAGCAAGGGACACACTACAGAAACCAGCAACATTTTCTCACCTTAATAGTTGCATCAGAATTCTGTGTCCATCTGATGGTTACTCTAGTTTAAAATACTTGCTCTTTCTTTTAAACCCGATTTCCCTTGGATTAATTGCATTTGTTTTATTTATTTAAGTTAAACAATATGAGGCAAACAAACTAGAATCAGATCGTATTTATGCTGTCTCTTTTTGGTGTAGGACTTATGGCATGTATCAGCCACTGGCGTAGCGCGAATTTTGGCAACGTTACAGTTTGTCCATTTAAACCCATGTAAAAGGTCGAATATGAAGGTGTTCACCCAACATCCAATTGTTCGATCTTTTCAATGGGTTTAAATGGACAAATTGCAACGATGCCAAATCGCACGCTACACCACTGATATCAGCCTCTCTATTTTTATACCTCATACAGGTTTTTGCACATTTGTTTACAGTCTAAGAGCCGCTGCGTTGTGTTTTTGTCCAATGCAAAGATTCCAAAACCGTCGAGTTTCTACCACGGAGTGATATTTCACTGCCTTTGCTGATTGACATCTATTTTCGTTTTTAAAGATTCTTTTAGGCATTATAGGCATTCTTGAGGTGCATTGTGGTTAAAATGAACTGGTGCATCGACATTCAACTATTTCATCCGTAAAGCACGCGTGAATCTCTTTGTTTTTAAATGATTGTATGTGTGTGAAGAAATGTGCAAAAACACTTCAAATGGCGGCACCCGAATGTAGGAAAATAATGAAAAAAGGCCAAAAAAAAACGGCCGCTCAACCAAACATTTATGCTATGGATACTCTACGATCAATCAAGCCGCTCTGAGCAATTTACACTCACTAGACACCTCAATGGACACACCCATTTCACCCACAATTGCCTCATCAAACAACGAAAACCGGCTCATCTGTAACATTTGTCGAATCCCAACATATCAGCCTCTCATACACTACATGCTCAAGCAACCAGTAAGCTTGGACTCTAATATACGGTGACAACCTACCTGAAAACTTGGCAACAGCGCTTACCGATGACATCGCCTTCAAAAAAATCCTTAAATTAATCAAAACTAGTAAAATTAAAATCTGAAAGTAGCCTTTCAATCAACAATAATGTGAATTACGAACCTTTGTAAGTACTTTAAAGTATCTTGTAAAACCACTTATATGTAGAGCTATGTGAATAAACTATAGTCTAAAGGCACTCTCTTCATAAAAAAATTTATAACGACAACATACAAACACATGCATTTATAAACACCATAATACATTCACATCATCTTCATATACATTTACACTGGTATGAGTCTGCGTCGAAAAAACCAGCTTGTCACGAGAAAAAATGAAATTACCTACTAAAAAAGCAAATAAGTTATAAAAAATCAGTAAAATGAAGCAATTTTACAAATTAAAGTTGGTAAAACCTAATAAACATATTGCTACTTTTACGATTTGAATAGCAACTTTTGCTTAAGTTTTAATAATTTTACGATTTGAATTTTAACATTATGAATTTTGCAATTTACATGGCTGATGTCATGGCGTGCCAGCTATAATAATTGCAAGAGATAATGTTTTGTATTGTAAAATTGAAGAACCACTTGGAAAAATTAATATTACTTACACAAAATTTACAATCAAAAACGTAAAGTTAGTTATATGTATACAGCAAATTTTACCACAAATGATTCGTAAAATTAGAATTTGCTTCATTTTACCGATTCGGCAAATTTATTTTATCTCTGTGATGACACAGAACCCTCGCCGCCGCGCCACCAATGATCGATAAAAAACCGATTGTTACATTGACAAAATGACACCAAAAAGATTCTGCTGTGCCAAATAAATGAGTCATTCTCATGAAAAGGGGGGGGGGGGGCTCGAATTAACTGATCCCCAACAATGAACGGATTTAAATCGCACTGTCATGCTGATACTTCCAAAAATTGAAACAAAAAAACGAAGGGCACTTGATGTATTTGAATTCAAAGATCTCAGCGCTTCAGGTTGTGATACCTCAGATACACCTGCCTTGGTATACTTCAGGCACGAGATCAGAAAGGATGGGGGGGGGGGGGGCGAACGGGGGATTAGTTGGGAGGGGGGAGTGACCACTGGCACGTGATACCTACGATGATCGGAGCACTATGGTCTGAGATCGAAAAAAAAGTGGCCAAAAAAATGTGATGAAATCAAAAATCAAAAATCATCGTTTTTCGACCTCTCAAAAGCAATCTAAAACTTTCCAGAAACATTTATAGGTTATGATGACTTGTTCAAAGTGTTCTCTGTGATTAAAATTGGTCTTGAAAGCTTAAAAATGATAACTTTATGAAAAATTGTGTCTCTTATTTTTGGCCACTTTTTGAGGATCTCTGATCATAGGTGCGGTGGGAGTGAGCGGGAGCGGGAACGCGCGACACGGGGAATAAGCATTAAGCATACTCTTTTTCGATTATTATTTCATCTGAGAGATTGTGCCGCATAGGTAATGAGCTTCCGTTGCGGAAACACAACTTTTCTTCTTTTGATTCATCTTAATTTGTATCATTCGCAGACCGATTACGTTGTCATTATTTGTCCTGCGGCGCGCGCACAGTGAAGCGAAACGTGATATTTCCGGGACATAATTTTTATCAACGAGCTATATAAATTTATCTAAAGTGGCAGTCTATTGGGTAAACCTGCGTAACCACCATGGAAGATTTTTAGGTTCGGTTTAAGGTGTAATTTTGCCCATTAATTTCCATGTATTTTGGTGCGACGCACAGTGCATCAAACCATTTGCTGATTCACTGCGCACCGCATCAAAATACATGGAAATGAATAGAGAAAATTACACCTTAAACTTAACCTAAAAATCCACCATGGTGCGCAGGTTACCCATTAGACTGCCACTCTAGATAAATGTATGGATCTTTGTACTTTTATAAGTAAAAAACAACAATTTGAACAGTAAACGGCAAAATAACTTAGAAAGGTGTAAAATAATTCATTTTAGAGCTTAAAATGAGTAAATTAGTAAGGTTTTAGGCAGGAAAATATAATCTCTAAAACGCGTTTTTACATTAACGATACACGAACTATTTAAAAATGGCAGGTACTTAAAATAAGCATCAAACGGCCACTCCCAAACTTGAAAAAGCAAAGTTTCGATGAGTCTCTGATGTGCTTTTTATTTTCGGTTTCATTCCATAAATAAGTATAAAATTATTTCATTTTTTTGTGACGAACATTTCTACTATCTTTCTCTCTCTCTTTCCCCCCTCTCTCCCCCCTCTCACTCTCTCTCTTCCTCTCTCTCATAGCTTTCGCTGACAATAGCTACTAAAATTACTTGAAAGAGACGCTTCAAACCTGAAAATTCTTTGGAGCTGAATACATGTATGTTAAACTTTTTGAAGTCCGGAAAAATGTAGGTAGGCTTTCAGCTCATTGCATGGCGGCCGCGGCGCGGCGCGCGGAGTTGCAGGGTTGCAGGCTCTGGAGAGCTTGATAACAATGCTGCCAGCGCGCAACTTTGATGGAACTACTTTTTGTGAAGTTACCATTTTGATGTCATGTTTGATTGGTGTTTGGTTCGAGGGCCAAAATCTGGCAACACAAGAGCCTGAGACTCCTGGGGGGTGATCACGGAGGATCGTTTCGTTTTGGTATCGTTATCGTTATCGTTTGCATTAAATCAAATGGGCTTGCTTCTGCGCAACTCGATCGCGCAGGTGATCCCCTCCTCACCTCTTCCTACTTCAAACGATCGAGATTACGACAGCCTGCGACTCATCGCTTCCTATCGTCCTTTTCAATCGTTACGAGGAGCTCAAAACGATTCGATCAGTTGAGCCACCCATAAGGTTATATGTAAACGATAACGATAACGATACCAAAACGAAACGATCCTCCGTGATCACCCCCTGATCGGTGATCAAACTAAAGATGATTCCAGGGTCGCATAGTTCGAACAGTGGACGCCACATCGCGCTGATGCTACAGAAACGAACAGTTTTTGACAGAAATTGATGAATTCTTGCTAAAAGCACACATTTGAGGTTAGCACCTGTGAACAATGAACATACTTGAGGAAGATTCCCTGTGAATTTCGGCAAGGTGAAGCTTCCAAAAATAGAGCCGGAAAATGATGAATTAGGAAAATTCTCATAAGCCTCAATAAGTGGGAGTGAGGCAGATAGACACAAGACACAAGACACAGTATCACTCGCACATACCTACTCTCACTCACTAAGCTTATGACGCAATAAATGTCGCAGTTTACGACTTGAATTCTCAACCAATTTTGCACGTTTTGGAATCACTCGTAAAAAATCCAAGAAAAATTACGCGGGTGCTCATGTTCTTGGATTTTGCGTTTTTTCTTTGTTTTCAGTTTAAAATGCCAAAACCAGGACTTTTGCAAGAAACAACGAGTGACGCTATCCATCGGATTGAAATCCTCAAAGGTTTCGCCAGGAATCACTTTAAGCCCTCAAGAAAACAAACGAGAAAGGAACATGGAGGAAGCTCCAAGTTCAAGCTATGATTCCTGAACCAATTACGCTCCAATTAAAAAATATCTCATCTTTCATTTTGAGAGTGCGCAGATAATATTAAGCATATTTGCGGGGTATTTGATTCAATTATTTTGCATTTATTTATTTTTGGCTTTATGGCTTAAAATTTGATCGCTTTGTTTATTTATTCAAATGTTTCTTGATTTATTTATACATGCAATTTCATTTATTTCTGAGACCTGCATTGTGCATACAGGTCGAATTCTCGGTAAGATTAATTTTATTCTATCCATTTACCATTGATTTTTAACTATTTATTTTTAATTTATATTTGCTTTAGGCTTTTTTCTATCCATCTATCTATCTGTCCATCTCTTTAGTGTGTCTATCTATCTATACATCCATTTATTTATCTGTCTATTTTTCTATATAAACATCAATCTATTCACTCATTTATTCATTCATTTGCACATCCATATATTTAATTATTTGCTTATTTTTCCATCTGTTCGTTCGTTTGTTCGTTCGCTTGTGTTTGTTTGTTTATTTGTTTGTTTGTTTGTTTGTTTGTTTGTTTGTTTGTTTTCTTATTTATTCGTTTGCTAGTTTGTTTTATCGTTTTGCCATTAGCTTGTTTGCTTGTTTGACCGTCCGTCTTGCCGGCAGGCTGATTATGAACGATCGTATCGTAACGCTATCGATCCGATGATCGAGGACGTGTTATTCTTATGATTGATGCCATTCCGAAAGGTTTCATTCCGATAGAAACCGTCCCATCCCTGCGAAAGTTCTCCGATCGCTCAGGAGTCATTGGCAAACTTCCGTAGATATGAGAGGGTTTCTGTCGCGGAATGAAACCTATCTTAATGAAACCACCCATAAGAATAACACGTACTCGACCATCGACTCGATAACATTACGATATGATTGTTCATAATCAGCCTGCAGGGGGGTGAGTAAAGACGATCGTAATCGTAATGGAATGGGTGTTGTTTTGTTATTAATATATGAGTAATGTTTATCTTTCGAGTAGGCATTCCGATAGAAACCCTTTCATCTATACGAAAAATCGCCGATGAATAATGATGGTATTGTATTGAGCGTACATCGTAGAGATTAAAGAGTATTCTATCGAAATGCCTTGTTGAAATATAGACACCACCCATAAGCATATACAGGGTGTTAAGAAAAAAAGTTTCCACTGCGGTTTTTTTTTTTTTTTTTTTTCAAAACGGCTGCGAATTTCGAAAAACGGCCAAACATGTGTCCAATAATATCGAGGGTGGCCCATTTGGGGGGGAGGGTTATTTTTTTCGGCGCCCCCCTGGGAGGGGCGGGGTTGATCCATCGAGTGATACATCGATCAAAAGGGCATACCAAAGTGAGCATTTTGGCGCAAACCGGAGGTCGATCTCCTTTTCCACATTCGAGATATCGAATGTCAAAGTTAGATTTACAAAATGCGAAATCTCGAATGTGGAAAACGATATCGACCTCCGGTTTGCGTCAGAATGCTCAGTTTGGTATGCCCGTTTGATCGATGTATCACTCGATAGGGGTAGTCTCAAGGAATTTGTCTGATGGGCCCCCCTGGGATGCAAAAACGTTAACAATTTTCGGAGGCGCTAAATCCTGTTTTCGGCTAAATTTGTGTCAAATTTGTATTTTTTTCTGAAAAGGGCTTGCTTTTTGGAGTATTTTAAACCCCTAGTTTTTTAAATTCCGGTATCTCAAAGTGGAGTAATGATTTTTTTAAAATAGGCCCATGTCGAACTTTGACCCTAAATTTATCGAAAACGAAAAACGATACCGACCTGCGGTTTGCATCAAAAAGTTTTTTTTATGCTCTTTTAGATACTGAAATAAAAAAATAGAGTTCCCATAAGAAAAGAGGGGGTGAGTCCCTCCCCCGCCCCTCCCAGGGGGGCGCCGAAAAAATAACCCCCCTAAAATGGGTCCCCTTCGATATTATTGGACACGTGTTTGGCCGTTTTTCGAAATTCGCAGCCGTTTTCGAAAAAACCGCGGTGGAAACTTTTTTTCTTAACACCCTGTATAACGTGCTCGATCATTGACTCGATAAGATTGCGTTCAACAATAAAATCATCTAATCTGTAATCACCCTCCAGTCTGTCTGCCTGCCTGTCTCTATCCCCGCCCGTTGTGTAATAACAGACAGGCGCCGCACCGCGCCGGGTAAAAAAAATAACGGGATGATATTGCAGGATTGAAGATACTTTCACAGACAGTTGAAAAAAACCAAAAAAATTGAAAAACCTAAGCATACGCAAGATATTATGTTGAACAAAGAACGGGTGCAACAAAATTGTCAGGAAATAAAGCACAATGTTGATTGTAGGTACTCAATTTAAACAACGTCATTAAACTTGGGAATTTCCCTCAAGTTGCATAAATAATTTAAAAAATTTTGAACTGGTCAGAAGCGGAGAGCCCTCTCTCCTAATTCAACAATGAATGAAAACCGACCTACTCCTTTGAATTAATTATTTTATTTTACGATGCAAAAATGTGATCGCGTGCTTTGCGAAAAATGGAAAAAAAATATATACGTACCTATATATGAAGGATAGAATAATTCATTCTGCGCATGTCATATTATCGAATCCTGAACAATCATACACATTGGACGAACCGGTATTGTAGCGCAAAGCTACTTGTATAGAAATACCTACCTCGAAAATTAATTATTCATAATTTTAATAAGCCATGGAATTTTGTAAAATTCATATCACGGAGGGGGAAAAAGTGGAGTATATGATGGGTGACTTTAGACTTAACTTGTTTTTTCATCTTCTTCTTAATCTTTCTCTCCTTTTATTACTGCTCGGTCTTCCTAGTAAGCTCTCAAATATTCGAAATTTTAATGTACCTATAGCTGGCAAAATATGTTCATACAAAATGTATAGTCGTGCGTTATGAATTCATACTATTATTGTGATTTCGTTTCTTTCTTCCTCCTTTTAACGATACAATATACGCACGCCTTTTGGCCCACTCAAACCGGCTATAACGTTCCATAAGGAATGGTAGGAGATGTTAAGAACGACTCACAAATTGAATTATTATGAATTTAATTTTTTTTCCTCACTATAGTACACGGAAAAAAATAACTGGTAGAATTTACCATCTGCATAGCTGATTTTGGAGTCAGCTATCAAGTAAGGGTAAGTTTCACTAAAAGATGGTACAATGTACCAACAAGTTAACTTAATTTACCATAATGTACGTTGCATTTACCATCTACTTAATAGCTGACTCTAAAATCAGCGCAAATGGTAGATTCTACCAGTCTATTTTGTCCGTGTATATAAGGGCCGAGTTCTAACACGTTCCTCGACCTAACCTCGAAAGTTAAAAAGTGCCTTCCGAAATACGTGGAAAGTGGCGTAGCGTGCAATTTGGCAACGTTGTACTGTGCCCATTTGAACCAATGTAAACGGTCAAATGCGAAGGTGTTCAGCGAACACCCACTAGTTCGATCTTTTTCATGGGTTTAAATGGACTAACCCCAACGTTGCCAAATTGCACGCTACGCCACTTGTGATGTAAGACTGGGAAGAATGAGGTAAATAGGAATTAGGTGATTAAGGGTCTGAAATGTTGTGTTTTTTTATAAAGAAAATGAAAGTACTTGGTGAGCTGTCGAGAACAACGGTGCCTTTGGGTTTTTCATGAGTGTCCCGGTTTTGGAGATACACAAGTGTAAAGTTGTAAAAAGTCGTGTGCGTAGTGACGTCACCACGCGGAATTTCCATTTAAAACAATGTTTTTTGGGCCAAAATTTGATCTTCGGAACAATGGAACTTAGTTAAAAACCAAAGGTATCTTTGTTCTCAGCTCATTAAATACTTTTATTTTCTTTATAAAAAAACACAGCATTTCAGCAACTGCCCCATTGTGAAAGATATGGATATTAAAACTGATGTAATGTAATATGTTTAGAAAATGTTAAATGGGTCTGTTGCAAACTTTTGCCACAGCGCTACAGAGTGAGCAATCTCACGTAAAATCGCGTGAAAAGTCCATTGGTGGCAGCAGAAAGTCATAAAATGCAATAACAAACTCACAAGAGGTATTTAGCTGGAATTCAAGATGGCGGTAAAATATCGAGCAGCCTGTATGCAAGCACCATGAACATCCAAGATGGCCAACCTCACAACATCGATGACGACCAATCACAACGCAAACAAACTCATAACCTCCGATGCTGCACATCAACGTTGGCCATCATGGATGTTCACGGTGCGCGCACACAGGTTGCTCGATATTTTACCGCCATCTTGAATTCCAGTTAAATGCCTCTTGTGAGTTTGTTATTGCATTTTATGACTTTCTGATACCACCAATGGACTTTTCACGTGATTTTACTTAAGATTTTACACCCTGTATCGCTGTAGCAAAAGTTTTCAACAGACCCATTTATATAGAGATGGAATGAATATTTATTGAGGAAATCAAAAATTGAGGATGGAATCGGTCAGTGGCAGATCTCGGAATCTTTAAAGGGGGAACTAAGGTCCCAATGAGGGTTAGGGGAGGGGGCTAAAACCTACTATTTCAACGAAAATTTCCTAGAAAATTATCCCCTCGTAGACAGTGAAAAATGTTGGCTCAAGGGGGGGGGGGAGCTCCAGTTTCCTCAGCCCTTCCTTGGATCCGCCACTGGAACCGTTGCAAACGCATACTATAGCCATAAACTATTGGTAAAACGTGAAAAAATAAGTATATCTTTTCTTTCTGAGTCAAAAAAAAACCGGACTAGGTTTTCAATAGAGAAAAGACAATGTGAAGTCGAAACACGAAACCATCAGGCTGTCTTTTGTGGAAGGCTGTCTTTTGTGGAAGCGTGTTCTGTTAATATTTAAGAATGGCTGAAAATTAAATTCCAAATTCCAAATCAATCAATTTGCAGGAGGGATAAAAACAGTCCAACAACGCTCAGAGCTGGGGGATAGAAACAATAAATGATTGTTCTCGAGCCCCTCCTGATTTGTTATGTTACCAAGTGATATTAACACTCCAAAACTTGGCACGTGTCTTTTATATAAAGTCAGCGTTAGAAAACCTAAATTAGATTTATACATATACGCAGTACATACTAATCATGTGTATTTAGCAATACGATAACAAGGTACAACTAAATATGTTTGTTTGTTTACCTCGCAATCGGACTTCAAATATGTATACAAAAAAAAAATAAAACGGTTTTGGAGAATGGTAGATCCACGTATATGACCATAGCTGCCAAACTGTGCAAAAAATCATCAGATTATCCATTCACCTCAACATTCTCTAGCTATCGGCGACTAAAGGAGACTTCCTAAGAATCATTACAGATTCAGATACGTGGAATTACACTGCAAGCAGACGGGAGTAAAAGAGAGAAAGGGAGAGAGAGAGAGAGAGAGAGAGAGAGAGAGAGAGAGAGAGAGAGAGAGAGAGAGAGAGAGAGAGAGAGAGAGAGAGAGAGAACGACGATGTAATTGAGGTAGATGCGTGCAAAAACAGCACTTCTCTGATGCATTTGAAACGGAGGAGGTGTTATTGTTGAAACCATCGCTGGAATTCTGCAAAGTTGGCAAAGTTGAAAGGCCAACGATTCGAATGACCTGGACCAAAACTGATAATTCCACCTTTGGAGCGTGTTTTATTGTTTATTTCCTCGACTTGAACCGCTCGCGAAATAATGCTCGGAGTGCGGCAACAATATGAAGGCAATTTAACACTGTAAGGACTCATGATTATCAAGTGTCTGGCATTCAACAAACAATAAAATACTTGATATATATATCCAACGAGACACTTTTTAACACTCGCAAAATACACGCACCCAATATGGAACAATTACGTAAACATTTACTGGAGCAGTTTTCAACATTAATTCATCCCTATTAGAAAAATGATGCAACATAATATTAGGGTCATTCCATATCAAATCAACCAGAGCCTGTGCTGCCTAGTCATGGACTTTGGAAATACTTTGTGTGGTGATTGTAACTACTTTTAGTAGCTCAAAACGTATTTTTTCATATTTTTTTAACTTACAGCCCCTGAGATATAGGCAACCGGAAATTCAAAAATTGCAATTTTAGGCTCATCTTTGGATGCGTGCCACAACCTTAATTTTCAACGGAAAGATACGGTTGAGGTCTCATTTTGATGCATTCTGCGTCCTCTTTTCGGTGCTTTTTTTAATAATTAAAGGTTTAGCGGGTTGCATACCTATTTGAACTTTGGTGACCCTATTGCAATTTTTTCGATTTTTGATAATTTTTTTAAATAGGATAGCGTTTGTAGAAAAAATTCATACTTTCCAAGCTGTTGTGATTGAGCGGAGAATATATATCTTTACAAATGAAGACTCGAACACCTAACGAGGAATAATATAAAACTTTATTAAAACTATGAATGGCTAAACACTCCGACACCGGGTCGCGAGTCCGGTTCGGTTCTCTTTTTGGATATATGCGGTTCACCTTTGTGCCGCTGGAGTGCGCCACACAACACAAGCTTTAAGTACACTACTAAGAGTACCTGCTCAAAAAAAATTGGATCTCCCGAGCTATTTTTTCTAGTTGAAAAAATAGCTTAAAGTCGGCCGAAATTAAGGAAGACCCAACTTCGAGGTTAAAAAAGTCGATGTGAGGATTCACGAAAAAATCTGGAAAAATTGCTAAAATCACCGCTTTTAAGTCTACTTTTAATATCTGAAATCAAATGTTTGTGTATTTGACCACTACAGTCGAAAAAAAAAAAAAATCAAAATTGGTAAAAACACAATTTGCTCGAACACACGCGATCGAAGCGAATAGAAGAGCCAACTCTTTGAGGTTAAAAAATCTCGCAAAACCTCTAAAATGATCGCTTTTAAGTCCTTTTTCAATACCTGAAGTCGAACATTTGATTATTGAAGCGATTCAGTAGAAATACAAGCTTGCAAAATTGGTAAAAACACCATTAGCGCGGCCACAATCTGAGCTCAGTTCAGGACTTAGGGGCGTCGCGTAAAATTTTACCAATTTTGCAAGCTTGTATTTCTACTGAATAGCTTCAATAATCAAATGTTCGACTTCAGGTATTGAAAAAGGACTTAAAAGCGATCATTTTAGAGGTTTTGCGAGATTTTTTAACCTCAAAGAGTTGGCTCTTCTATTCGCTTCGATCGCGTGTGTTCGAGCAAATTGTGTTTTTACCAATTTTGATTTTTTTCGACTGTAGTGGTCAAATACACAAACATTTGATTTCAGATATTAAACGTAGACTTAAAAGCGGTGATTTTAGCAATTTTTCCAGATTTTTTCGTGAATCCTCACATCGACTTTTTTAACCTCGAAGTTGGGTCTTCCTTAATTTCGGCCGACTTTAAGCTATTTTTTCAATTAGAAAAAATTGCTCGGGAGATCCAATTTTTTTTGAGCAGGTACTCTTAGTAGTGTACTTAAAGCTTGGAAAGTATGAATTTTTTCTACAGACGCTATCCTATTTAAAAAAAATTATCAAAAATCGAAAAAATTGCAATAGAGTCACCAAAGTTCAAATAGGTATACAACCCGCTAAACCTTTAATTATTGAAAAACGAGCTAAAACACTAAAAAGAGGACGTAAAATCCATCAAAATGAGACCTCAACCGTATCTTTCCGTTGAAAATTAAAGTTGTGGCACGCACCCAAAGATGAGCCTAAAATCGCAATTTTTGAATTTCCGGTTGCCTATATCTCAGGGGCCGTAAGTTAAAAAAATATGAAAAAATACGTTTTGAGCTACTAAAAGTAGTTACTACAATCACCACACAAAATATTTCCAAAATCCATGACTAGGCAGCAACATTTTTAATTAATTTTGGTTGATGTGATATGGAATGACCCATTAAAAGATACTCAGAATTGCCAAATATTTCGACAGCCCTTAAGCTGACCAAAATGAGCCTTGAGAAAGCCTTCTGGAACACGGAAAAAAGTGGGATAAAGTCTTGAGAAGAGAGTTTTAATCATTGTCAACGGTTAATCAACAATGCACTCATGAGTCATCAGTCGGAATCAGGTGTGACAAAACTCGCGTACCGTCCCAACTCCCAAATTGAGGCAGTCTACGGAAGAACGGCTCATAAAACCATAAAACCATAAAACCTATGCGTAGCGTGTATTTGGGCAACGTCACGCTCTGTCCACTTAAACCCACAAAAAACGTCAAACTAGTGGTCGTTCGGTGAACAACTTCACAATCGACCTTTTACACGGGTTTAAATGGAAACAATGCAACGTTGCCAAATTCAATGATTTTTAATCAATTTTGAGCAGACACAGCTTCCTTTTTTTGTTTTTCTTACTTTTATCATGGAAATATTTTTGAATTGAGCCGCTCCGAACTGGTTCAGAAGCTAGTAAACAGGTTCGGCGCAATTCTGAGGGTCGTTTGAACCCGAACCAAACCACAAACTTACTTTCTTCAAAAATTGTGAACCAACCGTAAACCGAACCCGAACCGATTTTTGCAACGGTGCGATACCCTGGTTAAGACAAGCTATGTCTTTCCGCGACATTCCCATTACCTCCCATTCTGTTTTAAATCATTTCCTAGCCTACAGTCTCAGAGATGCAAAAAGTTATAATTCCTCCGGAAGAAACAAAAGCAAAAACAATCGAGACCGTCAATGTGACCTTGACAATGTGAAAGGAGAGTTCCGATTCCAAACTTCAAGTTCTTTATCACATTAAATGTGTCTCTCGCTCCTCGATCGCGAGACGCGACTTACGGTCTCGAGTTTCGGTCGCTTTTAGGCACAGCTGCCGTTTAGCGTAGGTTTAAAGGCATTTTTTTTTTTTTTTTTTTTTTTTTTTTTTCAATCATTGATGATTTCACCGGTTGAGAAAAGATTACCTACTCAGTTCAGTTCAGAGCAATTCTGTAATGCACGAAAATATTTGCATCAGTAATCTTTCCTCAATCGGTGGAGTCGTCGATGACTTTAAAAAACTTGCAGATATTTTAATAATTCAACACATTTCCACCGGTTGAGAGAATAATACAGACCAGCGAGTATTTTCGTGCAGTACAGACAATACACTGAACTGAACTGCGTAATATTTTTTCAACCGGTGGAATCATCGGTGAATTGAAAAATGTCATTTAATTATAAGCAAAACGGCAGTTCTGTTTTTAGGATGATTTTGTCACACTCATTTCTTTGCAGTATAGACAAGTATAAAATCGTCATGAGCTTATCAGTCAGACTTCCGCATAGCATGCCAATACTTTTTCTGAACTTTTTGAATACCTAATACTTTTAACCTTTTAATAAGCTTAGCCCTTAACTGCATGAGGCCACCATCCTGGCACAAAGTATTTCCCCACCCCCCCCCGTATTTTGTATGTGAACACATGCATGAAAGGTAAAAAAAATATTATTTCCGAATCAAGTCCCTCAATCACGTGTAGACGGCGTTGCCATTTTTCAGAAACTTTGTTCTCTGGCATCAAAACAATCATCATATTTATATAAATGTACGTAAACTCAGTGGCGGATCCACCGGGGGGGGGGGGCACGGGGGCACGTGCCCCCCAGAAGCCTCAAATTATGCCTTTTTTCAGTAGAAAATAGCCCAAAATTGCTTCCACCGACGCTTCAAATTTCAAAATTTCGCAGGCGTGCCCCCCTCCCAGAAAAAGTTTCTGGATCCGCCACTGCGTACCTAAACTATAAAATTTCCGGAGGTTATAAATCAAAGCTACTTTTGCTTCTCATGGAAAGGATCGCCGAAGAGCCCGACGTACCTAGATACTCAGCAGTGCATATCAACAATCTAAAAGCAAAATTTAGCGATCGAATATCATTCACTTCAAGAATTTATGATTGCTAACTGATGCCGCTGATCGGTGAAAAATCTAACCAATGATAGTTGAGAATGAACTTCTGAATGATGATCTCGTGAAAATGAAAAATGCGATAGTTATATTCCATAACATAACCTCTAAATCAGCTCTGAATGACATGACCATTTTTAACAATAAAACTAGCATTTACTTAGCTAAAATTATGTTTATCTCATAGGAAAATGACTTCTACGCATGGTCTGTCCAATAAACGTTATTCGGAAAGTTCGTCATTTCCGAAATTATCGTGGCGAAAGGAGTCAAAAAAGATAGAAGATGAGATTTCTGACACTGGTTGCAACAATACGAAATCGAATCTACCTCCGGAGGTGAATTCGAAATTTCCAATTGTTAGAATTCAACGGTCTCCGATGAGACCAACGAAACAATCGAATATCATCAAAATAAAATGGAAATCCATCGAATATCATACGACGGTGAATGATATTCGATCGCTAAAATTTGCTTTAAAAAGCTATTCACGGTTTTTGTCGATCAACTGTAAGCGCATCCAAACCATACATAACAACCAGAGCAATGACCTAACACGCATATTTGTATATATGTAGAGTCCCAACTAGTATAGAGAGTTGACCCGAGGTTTGATCAAAATAGCGACACTCTTCCGTTAAAATAGGGACACTGTTAAAAATAATTCACTCCAAGAAGGACTTAATACGGGAACTAGGCCAAATTTAACACCAACGTTAGAGTGAACTCAAATATGAACTCGATTTGACGAGTCATGCAACACATGTTAGATTAGTTTCACTCTAATTGACATAAGTTTGGATTGATTAATAGAAGAAACGTTGGAATCATTTTATGCGAAAATGGGTAATTTGACGCTAGCTAAGAGTTAAAATGATCCATATTCTCGAGTGATTTATTCCAAATTGGACTATCCATAAACCGGGGGTGGTGAGGGGAGGGGGCGGGAGCGGGGGGGGAGGTGAGAGGAGGCGGGGTAGGGAGCGGAGAATGGGAGGGGGCGAGGGAGGGAGGGGAGGGAGGGCGTGGGGTAGGGGGTTAGGGAGGGCATGGGGGGCTGTTGGGGTGGTGAGCGATGGGGAGGGAGGGGTGTGAGGAGGGGCTGGGGAGGGTAATGGATGGTGGGTGCTGCGGGGAGAGAAGAGCGGAAGTGGTTGTGTGAAGAGGGGTGAAAACGGGAGGGGAGGGGAGAGGAACAATATTAGGGATTGATAAAGCCAACAAAAATATTGATTTTGATTACCGGGGTCTTTTGACCAGTTGTCCGGCCTACGCCTATATTATAAATCTTTACTGCCACCGCCGGGATTCGAACGCGCAACCTACCTATTCCTAGCCTAACACCCTATCCGATACACTAACCTAACAGTTGACAGAAAGCGACGAAATTACGGTATTTAAGTTTGTAGACGGTATAGAAACGAACTCCAAGAACTTTAAAATGACTCTGTGACAAGAGTTCATTCACTCGAGCATCAGATTTAACTGAATCTAAGTCTTTTGCTGATTTCACTCTAAGTTCAGTTCCTTAAACTTCTTTTTCAAGTGAAGTAATTCTTGTGAGTGTGTTTTGACTCCGTTTCTGTGTGATATAAAAATTAACCTGACGTGAGTTCATTTACTAGAGCGCAAGATTCAATTGAATCAAAGCTTCGCTGATTTAACGACAAGTTTAGCTCTTTTCAGTCTCTTTTGTGAATGGATTGACTCTTCATGTGTAGTCATTTTGGAGTGGAAAAAAAACAAACTATTCTAAGTTTTTAGTCCTTTCACTAAGCATGGAGTCAATTCACTTCTCAGACATTATTTAACTCGATAAAGATCAATATGTCTAATGTTTGGGTAAATGCAACTGTCGATAATGTGAATTTTTAATCCATTTTAACTAAAATGAATCATAATTCCTCGAATGATTCCAAAAAGGAGTTACCGACTCCAATTTAGGGTGCATTTGGATCCGAAAAAAATGACTCCAAGTCACAAAAAGTCACTCCAGTGTTACTTTTTTTTTACAGTGGAGGGTAGTTAACTGTTCGTACTCAGGGAAATGGAATTGCCTATACGATGAATTGAAGGCACCCGAACGAAACCCTATCTTGTAAGCGTCTACATCCAGAATCGCGTTTATTCTGAATCATGATATTGGAGTAATGTGAAATAGACTAGAGGAGAAAAACGAGTACTCGGGCTTGGTACATAAAGGGTTAAGATGATAATTATGGGCACCGCCCGCGCCCGCGCCATCAGTAGTGAGGCGTGAAATTTGACAGCGATGTACTTTCTCCATTTAAACTCACTGAAAGAATCGAATGCTTCGGTCATCGGCGATGACCAGATGTTTCGACCTTTCTAATGTGTTTAAAGGGAAAAAAAGAAACGTTGCCAAATTGCAAGCCTCGCCACTGACCACCATGCCATTGGATGCATTTTTTTTTTTTTTTATTATTATTTGTTTTTATTTTTTTATCACATTCTGAGGATAGTATTTGTGTTTTGGTCCAATGCAAAGATTTACAGTGCCATAAAGTTTCGAACCCGCGCTAACGGAGTAATATTTCACTGCCTTTGCTGATCGACATCTATACATATATATTTACGCTTTAAATTTAATTTTGGGCATCATATGCAGACATCCTTAACCTTAAATCTAGCCTAAAAATCCTACATGGTGGTTACTCAGATTAGACTAGATAAATGTCAAGCTCGTTGGTGCAGACCGGGAACATCCAGTCAGCGTTGCCAGATTGGGGTGAAAAAGCCGTACGTTTTACATTGATTTAAATGGGGACGATACACGGCTTTTTACCTTCGATCTGGCAACACTGCATCCCGTCGCACACTGGATTGAAATAGACATTTTTCCGAACATACACATTTTTTTGTTTTCGTGCTTCAAAATAATTTTCGAGTTGATATTATCTTGCCGAAAACATGATATTATACTCATTTTAAGCTCTTAAATCAATGATTTAATAAGGTTTTTTTTTTTCAATTTTTGTTTTTTTTTTTTGTTGTTGTTTTTTTTTTTTTAAATCGTGAAAGTATGTCCCAGAAATCATATGCGTTGATTTACTGTGCGTCGCTTCATAGTGCCGCAGTAAAAACGGAAAGAAAAGAGGTTGACTGTTGAGTAGAAGATAAAGAAAGGATGATGCTCTGAGAAACAGGTGCTAACAATAATGAAATGACAGCCCCATAAAAGTGACTGTGAATTAAATGATGAAGTGAAGTTTGACGCTAAGATGCCAAATTTTACTTTCTTCTTCATCAATTACCTCAGTTCTTATGTAACAAGATTGACCGTGGTTAGCCGATCGCTATCGCAGCCCGATCATGCAATGGGGCTGTAGCACACGTTTGCTATAAGCGCTATAACAGTCAACTATGGTGTAAAAACCTCCATAAAAACTTCCGAAATCCACTCCTCAACTCTATAAATTTTATCATTTGAACGAGCGTAATGGTGGCGTAGGGCAGTAATAATAGAACATTTCTATCTTAATTTCATCACTCTCTCTGTACTGACAAGGCTAAGATTCACAGAATAATTATTAGACACCAGAGTTGTGATCCACATCCGATTAATGGCACCGTGACACCTGGTGACACCGGTGTCAAAAGAAAGTCGTCTCGGTCTCCTATTGGTCACTTCTTCGTTACTTTTGGAGGTTTTTACATGTGAATAAACCCTTAAACTGTCTATAACGTGTGCAACAAACCCATTATTTTTAACCTTATATTAAAATACCTAGCTGTGATGAATCTATTTGATATTGGTTTAAAATGAAGGTAAAAGAGTTTTAGAGAGGCTATTCAGACACAGAAATCGATGTACCGAACTGTTTCTTTGTTCACAAAGAATAAAACTGCAAAGAAATACGCATTTTTTACTACTCAGTACTCCTCACAGAAAAAAGTGCTAACTTTAACTATTGTATAGTTAAAAACATGGACTCCGCTTAAAACTTGTTGGTTTGACGATTTAAAATAGTTAAATTACCTCCGCGCATGCCGTGTTAATTAAACTATATTGTTTATTTATTTTAAATGGTCGAGCTAACAGTTTAAGTGATGTCCATACTTTTAACAATAGAATAAGTATAGTTAAATTCAGCGCTTTTTTTCAGTGCTAGTCGACCAAGTTCCCTTTGGCTGAAATGGCTCATAAATATTAAAACTTAAATGTTAGGTTTCCTAAAATTCGGGTTTTTTTTCTCGTTTTAATTCTTCCATTTGAAAGTTTCATAGAGGGGGAAAATAACACATCAGGTGTGATAAAAATCTGACCATGTTTTCATTGTGCTCGTGAGAAACCTGGAAACACGTTTAATGACGTGTCTTATATGATTATTATTAATATTTTTTTCAAGAACCTCTTAATTAATGAAAGAATGCTGGGCTGAATTGAAACCACCTTGCGTGATTTTTTTAATACATTGCGCATGCTTTAGTGGTTACTATTTGTGTGTCTCGCCGTGACCCTCAAAAGAGCTGTTGACTATTTTCCGTGTATGGTGCCGGTTAGAAATGAAGACAACTATAGTGGATATTTTTTACTAAATGAGTTTTGGATTGCTCCAAGTTCTGTAGATTTGTTCAAACATTTCGAGTCGTTCACTCTTGATTTATCATTAGACTCCTCCCCCACTCTTCGCCTTGCCTTACCAACAAATCGGTGGCGCAGTGTGCAATTTGGCAACTTTAATGTTCGTCCATCTGAATCAAAAAGATCCAACTATCGGTGTTGAGTGCACCCCTTGGAAGTCGACCTTTTATTTAGGTTTACATTGTTGCCAAATTTCACGCCACGCCGCGCCACTGCGAGAATTGACCCTCCGACTTTCGATCGATGCAATGCGTGATTTTCAAGGAATTTTACAAAGGAATTGCTATGATCCTCTATAACGCCGCGCCGCACACTGGACGAAAATGCCCTTATGCTCGGACATGGGGGGTCAAGTCAATCTGCAGAAAACCTCAACTTTTTGACAAAAAGTAGTATTTTAGAACCCAAATGTAACTTTTCTGACATTGTTTTTTCCCCCTCAAGCCAGCACTATACCTCACCATTGTCGAATAACGGGTTCTTGGTGCGGTTTGAAATTTTGACGCTAAAATTTCGTGTTTTATTTTGCCTTAAAAAGATGTGTTAATCTTTTTATCAACAAACGCCGATACAATAGTCATTTTCACCATTGCATGGAGATAATTTTCGACCTATAGTTTTTTAAAATCATGCAAATATAGATGTATGTAGTAATGGTTTTTGTTCAAATTTAACATTTGAAGGTTCACAAAAATTAAAATACAGTTTCAACAGGCTATTTAATCGTATTTAATGTGAACTTTGAGCTAGTAGTGTTTATTACAACTTGGAAAAACCACCTCAATGATTTTTAGCTGCGGGAAACTGCGGATACGAGAAATAATCGTGTAATAGCACGACGCGGCGCACATTGGAGCGAGTCAATGGGTGAGGGTCGGACACGAAATACATTACTGAAAATAAAAATGCGATTGTTTCTACAGTCGAAAAACACATTATATAGGGTGATTCTTGTGGGAAACACACAAAAAAAATTGAAAAAAAAATAAAAAAATAAAAAAAATTAAAAAAAAATTTAAAAAAAAATTTAAAAAAAAAATTAAAAAAAAAAAATGAAAAATAAAAAATGAAAATAATTTAAAAGGATGTCGGTTTTAAAGAAAAATATCCAAAATAACTCGAAAAAACAAAGATAGGAGCGCGAAACCAGCCATGTCCGGGCACAAGGACGTTTTCGTCCAGTGTGCGCCGTTGCAATGCAATAGTTTGTAACAGACCAGTGCCACCAGTGGCGGCTCGCCGGGTGAGGCAAGCTAGGCACTGCCTCACAGTTTTCGGTGTATGCAATGGAAAAGTTGAATCTTCACCCATTGTCAAATTTCGACCGTCAAAGAAAAAGGCAAGTTTGTGGTGGCACGTGCAATTTGACAGCGTCGAATTTCGTTGGTGGGTTTCTAAACCCTTGTTAAATATCAATTGGAGGGAGTGCATCACTGTGCACCTTCAATATTTCAACCTATTTAATGCCTTTTACGGGACCGAAGCAACGTTTTCACACTTTCAATAAAATGATGGAGGACGATCGGGAATTATTACCATCAGTCTATACGTCCGGGTTCTCGAAATCTCCGTTTAGAGGCGATTTCTTTTGAAAATTGCCATCAATTTTTAAATTCAAAGCTCTGAATAATGATAATGAACCAATGAATTATTAATAGAATATTACAGCATTAGCTTCGCCTACATTATATGCTAACGTTTGCCATATCAGATAACAGCACAAGGTGATTAAAATCATAAGCGCATCTGTAAGTCCGAAGTCGTATGAGGAATACATCGGATATAATATATCAGCGATACATTTGCAAAGCAAGAGTTCAACAATCAACATGATCCATCATTCATGTCGTCGTTCATGAAAATATCACATCATGGAATAGGTAATTATTTTTAAAACACAAAGTGCCTTAAAAACCTTTGATTCAAACAACTTTGAGAGCCAATTTTCAGTGATAAAACAGAGCGCGTAAACTTTGAAGGTAACCATTAACTAAGAGCAATTAAGAATGGTATAACATTTTATGTCTCTGTAAGTTTAATTTTCCTTACTCAAACATCCAGAGAGTAAAAAAGAACTAACGAAGGCTTTGGGTGGCCTCGAAAACGGTTTACACAACGAGTTATAGCGATAGAGAGGATTTGTGGGATGTGATATCAAAACTTCAAGGAGGTATATAACCATGATGAAAATCTCCTATGGACATTTTCACACAGGCTCGGTTTCTTTGCCTCACTTTTTCTAACCTTAAAAAAAAAAAAAAAAAAAAAAAAAAAAAAAAAAGTGACAAACACATTTGAAATTGGTTATAAACAAAAAGGATACACAGAAATCGATATGATTGTTTCTTCTAGAAAAATTTGCACGATAAAAAAACTGACTTATGCGGTAGAAAAAAGCAAAAAGTTTTTCATCTGGATAACTTTGTAATAGAATTCTGTGTCCAGATAGCCACTCTAAAACCCTTGCACTTGCTCTTTTGTTTAAAACTAATTTCCACTAGATAAATTACAATTTTTGATTTGAGGTTAAAAAAAAGTGAGGCAAACAAAGCAGCTTGAGATAGCCCATGCTGTCACACTTTAAAATCCATTTGATGAAAATCTGGAAAATTGTTGACTGGAATCGCACCTTAAGTGAGAATAGGGCTTATAACATCGTACGTCCCCTCTATTGCTTATTACCATGGGTCCTTGTAATTTGTCAGTCTCTCCTCTCGTTTGAACGCGTGCGTTAGAAAGAGGCAGAGGCGGAGAGGCTATAGTCACGTGAAGGACCTTTGCTATCCTTATCTAACTCACGTGTTCAAATGGTAGGAGAGAGAGAAAGAAAAATTCCTGTATCCATCCATGTATTATCGATATATTCCACACTAAGCTTCCGATGATTAAGTTTGAATGAAAACGTATCTATCTTGAGCATTCGGGAGGAATGTCTAAAAAAAACTCCGAGTCTATGATAGACTCGGAGTTTTTTTCGTGGGTCTTTTTTTTTTTTTTTTTTTTTTTTTTTTTTTTTTTCATAGGCGGACCGTATCAGGGGCTAGGTAGTAGGGAGGGCTATAGCCCCCCACTTTTATTGGGCGGAGGGGCTAAAAATCGGGAAAAAGCCATCACTTTGCGACTTGAGAAGCAAAAAAAAAAAAAAAAAAATTAGCCCCCCAACTTTTCTTGGTCACGGTCCGCCTTTGAGTCTATCTTAAGTATGTTTTCTCAGATTTTGCGGAGGGTCATTCAACGAAAATTAAGTTCCTTTTGCTTTAAGCTCGGTTCTACATGACGAAATCTCGGAAAAATTACTTCAAGCTGGAATACTCTGAAAAACTTGACTGATTCTAAACGTTTCTTTTTTTGGAATTATGATCAGATCAATGGTTTCCCAAAACTGGCAAGGTTCTGAGAACTCATCTTTGGTCCGTTCTTTTCGCTTTGATGCACGCAAGTATTGAGCGTGCTTGGCAGGTTACGTTTGAAACCGTTACAATCGAAAACAGAAATAAATCTGACAAGGACTGTCTGAAAAATTATATATAAATATATATTTTTTTTCCTACCTTTTAGATTTTCTCCGTGTAGTCATAATGTGAGCCTTCATACATTTTCACAGCCCGGGCAACTCCCCAAATCACCTCTCGGATTTTAAGTTAAAGCACACGTTTCAAAACTTTTAATCGCAGCTGCAGTTATATCGTAAATCGAGTGCAACCTGCTTCGCACATGTCTTTTATATTTCTGTCATATGTTCACAGAGTTTGGACTGATACAGAATCTTAAAGAAAGCAGTCATTCGAGAAAGGCTTTTAATTTCTAAATCACAGAAAACTTCATAGCAAGCAATGGGCCTTGTTGATAATACAGTGATAATTTCTCCACTCTAAAGTTGGACGGCAATTTTTAAACGCCGTGAGATAAACAAAAAATTAAAAACAAAAAACTTCAATTTTTAGGTAACCACTTGTCCGATTTTAATTCCAAACAACGAAATAATTTTCCGGAGTATATGTATAACAGTTCGAAACTTTTTACCGGATTCTTTTCTGCCTTTATCGGCAGCAGAGCAGTGAAATTGAGAAACTTACTTTCCGAATGACCCTCGTGCATTTTTATCTAAAAAAAAAAAGAAAAAAAAAAGAAAAAAAAAAAAAAAAAAAAGGGGGCTTCGAAAGAAATCGCACAAAAACAAAATGTATTGAAAATTATAGACACGTGGTATCGCGGTTTGCAGGACTTTTCAAAATTCAGAGACACATTTGATCGAAGTTACCGATACTTTCAATTATTCACGATCGGCAATTTATTTTGAAAATGTAAATGATGTTGACCGCCCACCAGCATGAAAACATTACTGAGAAACGGAATCCGTGAATTCGGTCGAAAATCTGCTGAATCGAATTGTTCAGATTGACTGCGGATTCTATCAAAGGACAATCACAGAGACACTGCACTGCTCTGCTTACATACATATATTTTTGCTACGCAAGCAAACGTCACATGTGCGACATCCGCAGTGACGGGCAAATCGACAATTTTACGGTCAGATGACACGCACAAACTGAACTATCGCTCTATTAAAACAGACTATAGGTATTTGGTAGGTCTTATAGAGAGCTGAGTTGCACTAATTAAAGATGGCGTGAAATAAGCCGCCTGATCATTTGACTTTTAACCCAATTTTAGCGTGCGGAGACTTAAACATTATGTATCCTTTCAAAACGTTGATGGCTGTTCGAAACATATTCCTCACCAATTTTCAGTTGTTTCCTCCAGTTCTTAGGTCTCTGTTTTCCCATGGATTATCAAAGTCCTGGAATCAAACATTCAAGAGATTGATGCTGAAACTTTTTTCAAGCCTGATAGAAAACAAATGCAAAGTTTTTAAGCACATCCCGCGCAAGCAGACGGATACTCTGAAAAACAAAACCAAAAAACTTTGAGAATTTTTTTTTTTTTTGCCGGATTTGGAAGTTGGAAAAAAAATTGCAATTTATTTTAGGTGGCACGTGAAAGGACCGCAGATTTACGCTCTCTGGTGTCAACGCATGTCGCATATACCTTTTAAAACAAAACGTGAGAGTATAGATCTATGGTCTGTACAGTGTACAGCTGTGCACCAAAGGTATAAGATTATCTGAATGTGAAAATATACTTAAAGGAGCACAAATCACAATATTTTTCCTTCATTTTATTCTATAGACAACAATCGATTCAATACTGAAGCAGTTCTTCACCTGCATTCCATTTTTTTACATCGAGTCAAATGGAGAAAAATATTGTTGCCAATGGGTCTGTTGTACACTTCGGCTAGAGCGTTTTAAAGTATCAATTCTTATGTAAAAAGCTGTAAAAATAACAATGGCAGCATCTGAAAACACCAAAATTCATTAATAAACTCACAAATTGCATAAAACACTAGACACTATTCACCCCTGTATCTTTCCACCACGTGCACGATATTTCGCGAAATTAGCGCGGCACATTCAAATAAACACGGCCGACTTTCATCACAGCTGACTTCATAAACAAATAAACAGTAAACACGGACGGCGTCTGTTTGAATTCTTACGTCTCAATATCCTCAAATCCTCACGAAAGATCAAGAAAGGTACGGAAACCGACATTTGTGTCGAAAACTTGTCAAAATGAAACAATATCACACAGGAGTTCCACAGGTGATGATTGAAGTGGAATCATACTTGGAACTCCATGTGTGTTATTGTTTCATTTTGATAAGTTTTCGACACAAATGTCGGTCTCCGTACCTTTCTTGATCTTTCGTGAGGATTTGAGGATATTGAGACGTAAGAATTCAAACAGACGCCGTCCGTGTTTACTGTTTATTTGTTTATGAAGTCAGCTGTGATGACAGTTGGCCGTGTTTATTTGAATGTGCCGCGCTAATTTCGCGAAATATAATGCACGTGGTGGAAAGATACAGGGATGGATAGTGTCTAGTGTTTTATGCAATTTGTGAGTTTATTAACCCTTCACTGCATGAAGTTCCACCGGTGGAACAAATTCTTCAAACGCTCATATAAAATACAGGTTTTGAGATATGCCTGCCTTTGGCGCATGGTGGGTCAACGCGGGAGAAGGTATGTTTTGAGCTCACAAAACAAAAACAAAAAATTGGCTGAAAGAAAACATCATGCAGTGAAGGGTTCGTGATCGAAATCATGTCAGGGGGGAAATTTGCCCCCGTATCCAAACTGACCACATTTTGATTATTTTTATAAAGTTTCCGGCATTGGCTTTTTGAAAAATCCAATTAAAGTAAAAAAAAAAAAAAAAAAAAATTTAAAATTTAAAAAAAAAAAAAAAACAAGCAGGGAAAATTCCAACACGCAGGTGTTGGAAAAACGTGCCACTAAAGTCTGAACAGCTTTAATGCTTTTGCTAGCAATGATAATAATTAGACAGCATTCAACATGGAGCTGATCTCGAGAAAATTGAGTCCAAAGTTGAAGAGCTAGCATTTAAACAAAAAACTTGGAATTACTTACGTTTTGATTTCATTCAACTACCGTGTTGTGTTTTTGCATTTCAACACCGGAAAAGTGGAATTTACTATGTAGGAAAGGTACTTAATTTTTAGCGTTTAAAGTGACTTGGTTCCTTTCTTCTTTTTTTTTGGCATAATCACGAAAAACGAAACTCTAAGAGAAACCAAACGGCAGAGTTGGTTTACACTGTTGATTATTTTAAAATCCGTTAATCCGGACTTAAGTCCGTTCCCAATTCTATAAAAGGAACCAGTGGCGGCTCGTGCAATGTGGCAACAGTGGAATCCCTCCATTTAAACCTATGTAAAACAATCGATCTTCAGGAGGTGCAATGCACCCCCAAGATATCGATACTTTTGCATAGGTTTAAATGGTAAAAAAGCATGGTTGCCAAATCGCACGAGCCGCCACTGAAAGGAACCAAGTCGGAGTTGGTTCCTTACGTGACTCGGATTAAGGTTTAACCTAATCAGCCAAAGGAACCAAGTTCTCATTTTATTTCATCATATGGACAATGACATCAATGAGGCTCACCAGCTCACTTTTACCTGGAATTTTGACGGGAAATAGTTGTTACAGAAGAAGCACTTGTTGCTTCGAGATTCAGTATTGCTAGCTCTATCAATCAATAACTCAATTTTATCAAAAATGTCACTCGGTTCTTTTGTGACAAGTGCTGTCCAATTGAGCTTGTTTGGTGAGAAATTATGAAAAAATAAATTTAGATCAGATGTTTCTATAAGGAGATGAGTCAAAGGCGTTGTTTTTTTGTGTTTGTTTTTTGTTTTTTGTTTTCAAAACTTTGGAGGGCTCTAGCTCAGAAGAGAAACAATTGCAACACATACTCATGTAGGAAAATAAAGTCTTATATATATGTATGTTGACCCCAAAAATACACTCCATAAGTTTGGCACTCAAGTTTTGAAACACCCTGTTCTTGATATTTTGCTCCCCCCCCGCCCCCTTCACAAAAGAAAAATCTTGACCATGCACATTTTTAAAATCACAGTTTGACTGTAGAGATATTTTCTCCCCCCCCCCTTTAAAGAAAAAGGGGAGAATGGGTCACCTATCTCTGATGTTCGTCGTGCGCGTGCACAGATTGTTCGGCTTTACGACTGCAATTTTGGCTTTCTTTATAATGCGTTTTTTTGGGGTTTTTTAGTGGATTTTTTGACTATTTGATGCCGCCAATCTAATTTTCAGACAATTTTACATCAGAATCAAAACTCTATAGCACTGTAGCAAAAGTTTGCAACAAACCCCTTGAAAGCTGAAAAGAGAAAATTATTTGATAAGGCTCGATCTTTTTTACCCACATAAACTATAGACAATAGATATTTCTAAATCCCTCCACCTTTTAAACGGCTTGTTCAGGGGTCAAAAATGAGGTTGCGTTCTCTTGAAGTCAAAAAGTGTCATATTCGGAAAAGCCGTGATTCTAAATAATAAACAGTTTTTTTATTTTTTTTCCGTTTTAGGTGCTGTCAGCACTTGTTGCGATTGTCACGATGTAGATACGTAATATGCATAAATGGAACACTTGCGAATTTATGAAACAATAATCCTTTTAAAATACAGAACTAACCATTTCAAGTGCCCTTTACACATCAAGCATTCTAGGGGTATAGATTAGTAGGTGTGGAGGTTTAAGAGGTTTGTGGATTTTAATTCCCCCTCTCCCCATTTATTTTCTTGAAAAGTATCGAAAGTTTACAGTTAAAACTATGCCATTATTCACTATAACGCATTGTCATATTATTTCTTTTTTTTTGTTGCCGTCGGTCGATATCATTTTTCGTGTTGGAAAAGCAAAGTTCCATATGGACCTATAGTTTCCAAAATTTGAAGAAGCTTCCAGTGAAAAATTTTGTACACGCAACGAACTTTTTTGGATAGGTAAATAAGTTATTCCAGAGTCAATTCCATAGCCGCAGCGAGGAAGCTGTCCAGGGGTGGAAGACACGTGACAGCCCCTCTCACTTTTTAGAGCAATTAATGCGAATTTTACCCCTCTGGCTCCCTGTGTTCTGGATTTTAAACACCCATTTTTCAACAAAACGCCAAAAATGTCCTCAAAAATCCCTTGATTCCATCGACGCTCATTGAGGGGCTTTCAATTTGCCGATCCCCCAGAATTTCAAATGTTTCCGATGCAAAGACCTGTTTAGTGTGACGTCATGAAAAAAATTGGTTCCAAACAAAGGCTCCGTCTCACTCGCTCTCGTGGGTTTTCCCATACGAAACACAGTCCAAATTTTCAAATACAAGTGCTAGTAAACAACACGTTCTTTACACGTTGTGTTTATCACACCATTGGGTTCCACGTCCCTTATAAAAATTTCCGATTGTTTCAAAAAATTTTCCGATTGGATATATATTCCCGCGCTTTATTTCCCATAGAAATAATCGAAATTCCATAGAGACAATCAGAATTCGTGTAGATTCAAGCGCGCTGACTACAGCAACGATAGGTCTCATGATTGAAATAAGGCGAAATCATCTATGGTTCTATTCTTACAGTTTTAACAGCCACTTTTTTCTCAGTGATAAAATATGAGCCCGCTATCACAAACTTTTTGAAACATCGCGCATCGATGCACAATCACAGTTATCAGTTTCTTAAGAGCACAAAATTCTAGGATATAGGCTCATCAGCACCATCACGGCATGTGTTGTACCTCGAACAATAGCTTCGATACGGAGAGAAGTTAGAATGATTGAGTGTCATGCCGGTGATACTACCATAAGAGACCGTGAGTAAGACAAGGACAAAACGTAGAACGTCTTTCGGTATAACTGTGATTGTAAATTCGCTTGTGATCTTTTAGGAATTATGTTACAGTGAAAAGATACTTTAAGGCAAGTGGAATCTAATGGTGCAATAAAATTTGAGAAAACTGTTGGTTAACTAGCATGAATTTGCGTTCGAAAATTTGGATCTGGTAAATCCACGAGAGTGAGCGAGATAGAGCATTTGTTTGGAACTAATTCTGATCGTGACGTCATCACTAACAGGTCTACATAGGTAGCGTTCTAGAATTCAACCATTTACTGCATCCGTGCAAAAAAGATTACATTACCCTGTGATAATGTATATCTATGTACATTGGAAAGTGCTGCTATTCATAATCTTTTCTGCATCGAGACAATAAAGGGATGAATTCTAGAACGGTACCTTAAGGATATGAATGAGCCTCTCTCTTTTCTATACCCCTCCCGCTCTTCATCAATACCTCGTCGCTTCTTATCGATGTACCCTCGTCAAACAGATGTTGACACATTTACGACCGCTTAATGCACCGTGAAGAAATCTTGTGACCGGTGGAGCCCAAAGGCGAGGGGCAAAGAGGGTTCCTGCGGGAGATGTTTCCACCCCCCTCCTGCCTTTGAATTTTGACTCATAGGTTGGCACAAATGACTTAGGTTGCTGGACCTGTATGGAATTCTCGTTTGAAGGAATTCGACTTTGACGCTTAATAACTTATTGAAATTAACAGGAATACCAAAACTTTTACAATTTTAAGAAAATAGACGCCGAGACCTCCTGGATTGCAGCAATAAATTAACGATTAATGAAACCAGTTTTAAGAAAACACGTTTTTAATTTTTCAAACCTTTCCCGCCAAGGTTTTGCCATAAGCAAGGCATTGGACTTATATATTAGATATGAAAATGAAAACAAGAAGCGCACCGTATATATACGGCACGCTTAAAATTCCCGCCATTTCTTATGGTGTTATATCACTTGTAAAAAACGAGTAAAAAATAGAAAAAAGAGAATTTTAACCGAAAAACCGTCAAATTATTTTTTTCACTATTTTTCCCGTGTATTTGACCACCTAATACATTGAAAAATCCACATTTGCTTGAAAAAAAAAAAATCATGCAGTGAAGGGTTAATGAATTTTGGTGTTTTCTGATGCTGCCGTTGTTATTTTTACAGCTTTTATCATAAGAATTGATACTTTAAAACGCTCTAGCCGAAGTGTGCAACAGACCCATTTCCAAATTGCACGAGCCGACACTGGCGTGGATCTGATGCGAGCTGTAGGTAAGGATTTTTCAAGATAGTAGATCTATGATCCTGATATGCTGTTTTTCGTATATATTATATAATTAATGGCATTTTTCAATTCATCGATGATTCCACCGGTTGAGAAAAGATTACACAGTTTCAGTTCAGTGTGTGACTGATGTATTGCATTAAAATACTCGCATCTGTGATCTTTTCTCAATCGGTGGAGACGCCGTTAATTTACTAAAATATCCACAAGTTGTTTTTAAAGTCATCGACTACTCCACCAGTTGAGAAAATATTACAGATGAGAGTATTTCCGTGCGTTAGAGGTGGTTTCAGAAGTGTAGGCGCACCCAGACCGACGATCTTTGGAATTTGTCAACATTGATTCTCTTGCTTCAAAATGAAAATGTATGAAAATGAATTTGAGCGTTGGCTTTTCATTGAGGAACACTTTAAAATTGAAAGTTCAAAGTCGGAGACAAGTTTTGTTTAGTTTTGAAGAAATGAAAATTGAAAAGTCGCCAAAGAGTATGGTCTACGTGCGCCTACACTTCTGAAACGAGCTCTACAGTCATCACACACTAAAGTGTGTAATTTTTTCTAAACCGGTGGAAACATCAGTTAGTTGAAAAATGTCATTAATTATGCGCAAAACGGCAGCTCTGCCATGATCAGTAGACCATGCAACGCAATAGGCTGACCGGGTCCTGCCCTTGCGCAAACTTTCTTTGGTCATTAAAATACACAAATTGACAACACATGGATGGATGTTACGTCGGGTTCAATCTTGAGAGCGTGTCCGACCATAAATTCGGCAGTGCTAGTTGTAAAAGTTGTTGAATTGTTTTCTTCTGAGGGTGGATTTTTGCGGAAGATCAGGTTAATGTATAACTAACTCTAAGATAATTGAGGCTGTCTTCAAGAGAAAGTACAGTAATACATCAAGTGTGCTCTTCCGAGGATGCCATGATTGAACCTGAGTGCTTTTTTCCAGTTATGAGCACACCTCATATTCTTACGATCTTTTTTTTTTTTTGGAGACCGCTTGCCTCAAATCACGCGTCTCACGTCTCGCCATCCAGCACTTCCTGCGCAAGCATGATAGGACTAGCCCTATACAGATGAGATGGCTAATGACGATCGTGACTTCTTTCTCGATCCGGTCTCGGAGGACCAGCAAAATGAGTCAATGAACGTGCGAGGTTGCCGCTCCGCACGTCGCACGGTGGATCGGAACATAGAATTTTCCCGGACGTAATTTTACGAATTTAAAAATCAAGATTGTATTGTCCTCATAAACAATATCAGGGTCATTCTACAGTAAAGTGGACATGATATGCAAAAATTGAAATTTAAAAATTAGTGCCTAGTAGTCTTGTTTTGCATTAAAATGCATCCAGAGACGAAAATATTATCTAAATTTAATAAGGTCAAACGTGTTGATGTTACAGCAGGTTTGTTGTGTATTTTCAATGACGAAATCACACGCGTTCCACCCGTTACGATACTTTTTAATTTTTTTAGAGAAAAATAATTTAGTAAATGAAAAGAAACATTATGTAGGATCAAAGCTTATACCCTCACCTTCAACAAATCAACATATATTTTTCCAAATTTTTATCTCTTCAAAACTCACGGAGATTCAACTTTTTCTGAAGTGATTCAAAAACCTTGTCCTGCTTTGGATAGAATTTTTTTAAAATTTGAATTTCCTATCACTATCTAGAAGTTAAGACCTTTCTGTTGGTGGGATAGTTTTTTTTATTTAAATGATTAAAAAGTTGAAAAAAATTACTTCAAAGTCCTCTGACTGTCCCACTCGTTACAAAATAATGAGCCAACAGCAAAAGAGGCGGTTCTTGGGTTCTAAAGTTGGGGCGGGAGAGATAGGCGTTGCCAGATTGCTATCTCCTTGGTTTCGAAAGAATAGAAAACCGTTAGGAAATAGGAATTAAAATTGGAATCCATAATATAGGATCCACGTCACAAACAAGCTTGAAAGTGTGAAGGTTTAGAGGCAGAGGTAGAGCTCGTTTCAGAAGTGTGCATGGGCGTACCTAGACCGTAATCTTTGGCGAATTTTCAATTTTGAATGCTAAATCAAAGCAGAAACTTGCCCTCAACTTCAATTTTTTTGATTTTAAAGCGTTCAAAAATAAAAAGCCAATTCTCAAACTCATTTTCATTCATTTTTATTTTGTAAAATGAGAAATAATGTTGGAAGATTTCAAAGATTATCGGTTTAGGTGCGCCTACACTTCTGAATTGACCTCTATAAAGCTATATTAGGATTTCACTATCGTGAGATCAAGAGCATATTAATTCCAAGTATATCCAATATCCATACTTAACCTTGCCAATATCTGTACATGTATACCTAATACATTTTACACCCTCTCTGTGCTTACTTTTGTCAAAATTGCGCAAGAATGGCGCGGATTAGCTAAATTAGCTTATAGTGAAAACCAGCAATTGTTGGGATGCTGTAAGTACCTACCTGGCTGCTGATTTATTGCCCGTAGACTATATGTATAGTTCAAGAGCCAATAATTTCCATCGCGGAACATTGATTATTCAGAGCGATGAAAATACGAAAACATTTTTGACCGTCCACGGGCGACGCGAATATTTTAAATGTTGACTCTTCTTTGGTCCTGCTGACGTAATTTAAGATACGCAGCAGGCGGCTGCCCCGTAGACAGCCTGGCAAAAATTGAAATCAATGAAGGATGCATCCTTGAGATTTGACAGATCAGTGGTTATATTCATGAATTGAAACTCATTTTTATCCCCGGTGGAATTAGACAGCGCGGTTCTGAAAGAATTACACGATTCGCACATCGAGCATGGTACCATTCTGTGTTTTTTCTGCTGACATTATCTATGCACCTAAAAACTCATTGTAATGCGGTTTATGTATTGCGTGATAAATTACGTTACTGTCGTCACTGTAATGCGTAATAATGTGAATTAAACATTAACTTGATAGTTTTGTTAAGTGACCTATAGATTGCGACTTTGGCTCGGCAAACCCACTTTTAGGCTTGAAATATTTAAACAATTTTATTCAAACGTTTTCTGCCGGTCGAAAAATGTTTATTGAGATAATTTTATAATAATCTAATGAAAATGGAATACAGAATACAGGTATTCTTGCATGGTCAGAAATGGATTACAAAGATTACAGTTTGAAATATTACAGTGGGAGCTCATTAAAGGAGCTATAATTTACTGCTTCGCGTTCGATTGTAATAATTCTAACTGTAATCTTTGACATTAATGTTGAACTATATGAGGGAGCATCTGAAAAAATCAGTTTTTGAATGATGCCTTATTGGTCTTACAGAAATTTTCAAGTTTTCTGATACGAGAGGAGCAGATGTCGATCCCAGCCTTGGTCCGGCTAAGAGCCCCTGCTGCCTACACGTGAGCAGCCAATAGGGTACATACGCCAATTTCACAACAACAACAATAAAATCTGGGTGATTCAAACCTCCAAATGCATCGTAACCTAATCTGTAATATCTTGTTGATTTCGGCAGTTTTAGTCGTGGAACTAGAACTAGGTAGGTATAAGTAAGCATTTTCGAGGACGCAGAATTCATAATCGCGAAAAGGTCGCATTAATTGTTTGATTTAACAGCCTAAATTTCCGTTCAAAAATGCCCTTAAGGAAAAAATGCATTAAATCAGAGTTTGTTTAGATCTAGAGGTCCTCGGACAGCAATCGATACGATATTTCGATCTACTAAAACAGTCTATTACATCTATATTCGATTCTGCCGCGCTCCCCCCCCCCATATAATTGAATACCGTGAGTTAAGTCCATGCAGGCTTTCTAGATGCTATTCAGATAGTTTTATATCAGGGGCGTCATTTCGGGTTCGGCTTGGGGGAGCAAAAAAAGTGGTGACTTTTTTTTTTCCTTGCTTATCAATATTATTTTCGACACTCTCCAGCCCTGCATATCCTATGTTTAGGCCCTAAATTCCAACGAAACTCGTTAATGACCACCAAATTTTAGTTCGAAACTTTTTCCTTCTCAAAAAAAAAAAAAAAAAAAAAAAAAAAAAGTCATCACTTTTTCACTTTTGGCCAACCCTTGGAGGGGGCAGTTGCCCCCCCTGCCTCCCCCGCAAATGACGCCACTGCTTTACATACTCTAACAACTGTGTCGAAAAATAGAACACTTGACCCCAAACAGGAAATCAAGAGGGGGTGGAGTGAGGGCGGCCAAGGGAAGAATCGGTCAATCCTCGGCATCAAAAAGGTCGTCGCGGAACAAGTGATAGCTTCCTGTATCTAGAAAATCGTATATGTTTCATTCTTCTGTGGGAAAATAGGAAATTGCCGCACATTCCGTAATTCCGAATGCGATTCCGACATCTAGAATTCATGGGAGAGGAATGGGAATAGGGTCAGCTGCGGGGGCGTTAATGGCCTTGACAATAAAGATACTTTGGATTACTCTTTGCCCTCCGCCCGCCCCCCCAACCACCCCCACTGCACCCTCCTCTGCACACAGCAACGCCGTATATAAAATGGGAGGAGAGGAGAGGTAGCACTCAGAGTCTTAAAATCCGGAGTTATCGCGGGTAGCGTTTACCAGTTCACTAGAGCAAGCAAGCAACACGTGCGCGTATTATTCAGAGGCGTCGCGCGCGCGTCCTGACGCTTCGCCACCGATGGAAAGAAATTTGAGGGTGGTGAACGAGCGGAGGGGGGAGGGGGGAGGGGGGGTTACTCATGCTCATGGGAATAATGACTATGAGCTGACATAACGCCACCACAATACAAGGTGATAGCGTGGGACGGGTTACGGAGCTGAGAGAGAGAAAAGTTGATTCATTTTCAGGGAATTCAACCTGCGATATACAATCAAAAGGTTTTCGAGGATTTTTCAAGGTTGACTGAGCATGCAGGGGCCCAAACACCTGTACCTACATAAGTCCCAGGGTCGGACTAGCTCTCTAAATGTCAGGCCGGTGGGTCAATTTAAGGACCCCTCCCTACATTCTGGGGCCCCCCTCGGGACGTTTTTTTTTTTTTAAATTCACTTAAAACAAGGCAGTTTTTTACGCAATTTTCAACTGATGAGTTCTCTGTTTTTTATTTTCTTTTATTTTTTGGTTATTGTTTTATTAATGGCTCTAGATCATAGATTTAGTGGTTTTTACCTGGTCCTTTTTAAACCCCCGCAAATACTAGTAAGATGATATGCTCGGCTGCGGCCTCTTTAGTCCAGGATAGATTAACTTATTATCTTCGGTGGTGCAGTCAGATATTAATTATGGGAGAAAGGGGGGCGTAAGTGACACCCACCTTTTCCACGTGCCTCACTCTCTGGGGGGTACGGAATACCCCTCAGGTTGACGGGGTCCGGGGCTCCTCCCCCAGAAAATTTTGAAAATTTTACACCTTGAAAACCCAATTTTAATGGGTTTTTTGGGTTTCATTTATGAGAGAACTGAGAAATTAATTATGGGATTGAGATAACATTTTAGCAGGTTTTGACTTTGAAAAGAAGAAACTAAGTAAGTAGTTTTTAAAAAAATGTAAAACCTAATGGTAGACTCCTATGACTCGCCTCTTGCTTGTAATCAAACGGATTGTCATATTTTTGTTTTCCTTGCCAGTATTTATTACTTTCTTCTCAGTTTATCTTTAAATATTTTTTGGAGAACCTGGGGGCCCAGTTTTGACCGTTCGAGGGTTCTGTTTTTAACTCGTTTAGGGGCCCCGTTTTGATGCATTCGGAGACATCCTCTTAATCCGTTCGGGGGTCCCATTTTCGATCTGTTGTTGACCAATCGGAGGGCCCCGTTTGGCTCGCGTCGGGGGGCCCAGATTTGCCAAATTTCGGTCCACATCGTGGTCTAGAGCGGCCTTGGCCAGTCTCGATGCATTTTCGATCCTTATACTAAGCTATTTTTAATATCTTAAGATGATTTTCCGTTAGTGTAATCTATTTAATGTCTTTTTTGATACATTATTCATTTTTTCATTCTTAAATTTTTCCATTTTCTCCACTTGGAGGCCCCTTTGAAGGCTCCTACGGAGCCCCCTCGGGCCTAAAAAAGTGAAACTTTAGACCGCGATAGCGGCCTAGCGGCCCTGGCCAGTCCGACCCTGCAAGTCCGCGTTAGACGGCGTAAAAGGTGAGGTGGTGAGCGCTTCACAAAATCAAAAAGTCTGCACAGATCGCGATTGAAAGTATAAGAAAGTGAGAAGATTAAATGGCCGTATGCCTAATAATTGCCCCCTCCACAAAATGCACAGAAAAAACAAGACTGGTAGAATTTACCATCAGCATAGCTGATTTTGAAGTCTGCTATCAAGTATGGTCAATTTTACTAGTCCTTTTTTCCGTGTGGATCCAGTGGCGAACCGTGTTGTTTGACAACGTTATTGCTCTTTGTTTCGTTTTAAACCTAAGAAAATATCGAACTATTAAGGGATTAAGGGATCGGGTGTGACCATCGAATTCAACTTTTTGTAAGGGTTCAAATGGGAAAAATGCAACGTTGCCAAGTAGCACGCTTTGCCGCTGACTGGATCAAAACCTTGACTTAAAAAAAAAATTATTTTCAACGAATTTGTTTTCAATATACTCTAATAAATGTACCTATTCAGCAAAGGTCTCATCATGACTTTGTAAATAAAATTTTAAAGTATATCAGTGAAAAAAAAAAAAAAAAAGAATGTGCTAAATTAACTTGTTTGTTGGAAAAATGTGCGCAAAAATATGGTAAATTTACATCCTAGAACGTGGAAGTAACCGTTTGAACTGTTATTTCTACGTTCTAGGATATAAAATTAGCATATTTTTTGCTGTCACACATTTTTCAAACAAACAGCATGTTAATTTAACAATTTTTTTTTTTTTTTTTTTTTTTTTTTTTTTTTTTTTTTTTTTTTTTTTTTTTTCATTATAAACTTAATCGACTTTCACAGGGAAACAATCAATTTTTGAAAAAAATAGAAAATTAATGCCAAAACCGAAGCACTCCCCTGGGTGCTTTCAAGGTGCGAAATGTACAAGTTGGTGTAACAAGGGTTAAATCTGAAAAAGCTGCGTATTCGCGAGTCATTGATCGTCATCTCATATATAGCATCAGACAACGCAAAGGATTCCGCGGAGTTATATTTCATATTCAATAATTGATTCTCTACGGGGGAGACGCATTACTTAAAATAAAAACGAGCTCATAAAATATGAGATGTGCTCGTCTTTAGGAATTAACATTACAATGAAATCGAGACGTGTGAGAAAGGGCGCACCTCAAGTTTCATGTGCCATTCTTCTTGTATTGTCGTCAATTTAAATTATGCTGCCCTTTCGAAGGAGTATATACGTATTTACTGTGAAGGATACCTCAGCTCAACAAATATATAGGAAGGGATGTCGCGCCGGTGTAAATGAATTGTTATGCGACATTAATTAACTTAATTTGGCTTCCAAGATGCAAGCTTTACTTCAAAGACAGCGTTTCAGGAATTAAAGGCTTGAATAATGAAGACGCAAATTTTATAGACAAGAGTTTTCCACGGGATATTTTTATGTGTCGACAATGGAGCCGTTGCAAACTTTTGAGCTTATTAATAGTCGATTTAGATGTAAAACCCTGCATAAATGACGATAATAAGCTCATTTAAATATTACAAAATCCACTCCCAAGCTCATAAAATGCTTTCAAACGCGAGATCGTAATGGCGGTGATAGCCGACTGAATCTTATGGCAATTTTATGCTTCTTCTTCTTGTGGGGTGTCGCAAAAACACCTCGTGAGGATGCAGCTTAATGATGTAGGGAAACCCAATGTAAAAGGCGGCTATCATCACCATTAAGCTGTCTCGCGTTCGAAAGCATTTGATGAAATTGGGAGTGGATTTCGTGATTCTTTAGTGCACCTATCGTAAATTTTGCATGGGTTTACGTACGAATTAACTATTGATAAGCACGTGGCAAAAGTTTTGCAGCCACTCTATTATGGTGGCGGCGGCGCGTGTAATTTTGAAACGTTGCATTTAGTCCATTGAAAGTCATAAAAAATATCGAAACATTAGGGGCTCACACTCACAGTGTACTCCCTGGAAACGATATTTTATATGAGTTTAAATAGACAAAATGCAACGTTGCCAAATTGCATGCGCCTTCATTGGTCGACAATTTGCATCAAAAACGCTGTGTACACGATCAAGTTCAGAAGAAAGTGGAATTTATCGATGACTCATCAAAAAGTAAACGTTTGCTCTTGATGAGTAATCGACAAATCGCTGTACCAAGAGCAGTGCAAACCACTCATCGGTAATAATGCAATAAGAAAACTTGGGGGGGGGGGCTCCCCGAATTTTTTCCTAACTCAACTGCGCTGAGAATGGAAAAATTGCAAGACACGGACCATTTTTAGAAACAATTTGAGAGTCGATCATCGTGAGGGTGCACTTTGGTATCTACCCCTGGTAAAAAAGTTCCATGACCAATTTTACATGGAAATCGATTTCCATGTAAAATTGGTCATGGAACTTTTTTACCAGGGGCGAGATCCTCAAAAGTGGTCAACAATCGGAACGCTCATCAATTTTGTCATTCATATACTTTTAATACCAATTTTAATCACCGAAATCACTTTTAACAAGTAATTCAAACCTAGGTATAGAAACGTCACTGGCCATTTTTAAATTGAGCTTAAAAATTCGAAAACAGTGATATTTGTATGACTTTTCTTCACTCATTTTTGACCAACTTTTTTCGATTTTACACCATAGTGGGGTGGTGGGGGTTATCAATCCCCCCTCCTGCTTCCTATTCAACGAGAATACATTAATTATTGAATAACTATTATTCATTAAAATTTTTACTAAGATCAGACTACGACCGAAATATATACCTAATAATTTATTTCATGAATACGTAAGTTAATGAGAAAAAAAAATGGGCGGGAAAAAATCATCAAAATTTTATCTTCATTTTTTCCAGGAAAAAAAATATAAATGGGCACGTCAAAAAGGTACGTATTATACATGTGCATGTAATTAACGAACAAAAATAATAGATATATGCAATAAACCGGCTGATGCCCTTCAAACCAGACCGGCGTCAAAGTGAATTGGCTGATATTGAAAACGGACTCGCCGATTAGTATATGGACGGTTAAATATGCTGTTTGGTCCGTAGTGTTGACTTCAAAAATTGATCTGGCCACAATTATTCAATTATTATGAGTTTGAATTCCATTTACGGTCGTATGGTGATGTCACACGTCAGTGGACTAAAATATTCAATGGGGATGAGTACAATAATCCGATGCGCATGCGCCTGATCCAAAGAGTAGTCCAGTAGTCCTTCGCTGTCTTTTCCCATTAGAACGTATGTGTTAGAAAAGATAGAATGCTGGGGCGAAAATCACGTGACTGCCTCTGATCTGTCCTTGTCCAACACACGCTTTCTAGTGGGAAAAGAGAGAGGAGGAATGGGAACCGAACCAGTGTTGCCAGATTGGGCTGAAAAAGCCGTACGTTTTACATTGATTTAAATGGGGACAATATACGGCTTTTTACCCTCGATCTGGCAACATTGAACCGAACCATCCCTGAAATCACATCAAAAGCTCTCTAGAATGGGGCTGTTGCGTGATGTTGCTACAGGCCAATTATGAGTCGATTCAGAGGTAAAAATAACGACGGAGACAAGTATGAAACTTACGAAAATCACTCCGAAACGCATGAAATGTTTTTAACCCTTTTACACTGAGAGAATTCTTTTTTTAATCCAAGGTGTATTTCGTTTGTGTTAAAGAAACTGCACAGTGAAATATTGACTAAGGGGGGATTCCTTTAACCCAAGGAAAATGCCTGCTGCTACAAGTAAAAGATTCCTTATTGTTGTGTCAGTGCCTTCATGCAATCAGAACTTACTTCGAGCCAGGATAACTGTCTCAAGTAAACGTGTGTTTCCTTGTTTTCAAAGAAAGTGATTTCTCTCAGTGTAAAAAAATCAGGTTGAGGTTAATATTACATGACTGAAGGGAAGCTATAACTCGTTCTTAAGTAAGTACAGTGGCGAGGCCTGCAATTTGGCAACGTTTCTTTTTTCCCCCTTTAACTACGTTAGAAAGGTCGAAACATCTGGTCATCGCCGATGACCGAAGCATTCGATTCTTTCAGTGAGTTTAAATGGAGAAAGTACATCGTTGTCAAATTTCACGCCTCGCTACTGAGTAAGTAGTTAAATATTCGTACTCCACTGTGTTCATTTTGCCTATCTCGGTAATTGAAGGCATTAGTTAAGACATTAATTTACAAATGTTAGAAGTTTGGGGTAGCTTTTACTGTCAATGAGAGATTGCGTTGCAGAAACGAATAACTCAGGGTGGTATTGAAAGGCAATCCCCGCATCTTAATTTCGTCACACTTCGTAGCGTGGAAGCAGAGGCGTCCGCGTTCTATCTGGCAACAATAGGACTTCTCCATTTTAACTCATTAAATAAATCGAAGTTACCTTGTGCACTTTGTACCCCCCTGAGTTCGACCTTTTATATGAGTTCAGATGGGTGGAATGCATTTATTCCCAAATTGACGCCATGCTACTTTGTGGAAGGAATTCCTTGCAGAACGCGCTGAGTACGACCAAAGATTTATCCATGCGCAATGCGCATACTAGGACGACTCTAAACGGAAAAGGTTCTATTTGAGAAATTCTGAATTTTCTCCGTGAATAATGTGCAGAGAGTAAAAGCATCGAGCCTATCAAGGGGAAAAACCGGTTTCTGTCAAAGCCAATGATTAAACGACGGGGGGGGAGGGTCGGAGGAGGTCTGAAAAATTCACTCTCAGGTGGAGGGTTGTGGGCCCTCCTTCGGACAAAATTTAAAATTTAAACGCACTTACAACAGATTTTACCGTGAAGGTTCCTCCACCATTTACCGGATTTACCAACGAAAGTCAAGGGTTTGATGTAAATTTGCATCTAAAATAGAGCATTTTTCTTTTGTCATTGCATGGTTCCATCAAATTTCATTGCCGGCTTGTGCGATTTGGCAACCGTGAAGTTTTTCTATTTAAACTCGATTGTTCTGTATTCGCTTAAATGGGGGGGGGGGGGGGGGGGTTACGTTGCCAGGCACGAGCCATCTCTTCCGAATTTAAATTACTAGGTTTCCAGTAGAACCAAACAGGTAGCAAGAGAGAGGCTGATATACAGGGTGTACCAGACCACCCGGATAGGTACTTTTTCTCGAAAACGGCTGGGCGTAGAGAGCTGAAACAAAAAAGTCAAATAGGGAATTGACCCCAAAGAATTCAATGAAAATATTTTCAAAGCCCCCCGAGGCCCCCCTGGGGGGTTTTGGGGGGGTTCAAAACACCTTTGTCCATTTTTGGCGGGAAAAAGCCTATGAAAGGTACCAAAATAAGTTCAGATCCTGAAAGAACAACTCATTGCCGACATTTTTGTTCCTGTAAATTTTTCCATAAAACCCCAATTTTTGGGGTTATGGGCCCTTTTAGGGGGAAATTTTCATTCGGCCACTGTGACCACACTATTCAATATTTTCACAAAAACTAAAAACCATCTGAAAGAAGAGATCAAGACCTTTCGATTGATGTGCCACATAATACCTAAAAATGAAAAATTCAGGCCCCCACTTAGATTCCAAAATTTGGGGGTCTTTGGGCCCCCCCACGTAAAAAAAAGTCAAATAGCAAGGTATGGCTTGTGATACATCGATCAAAAGCCCTTAATGAGTAGAATAAGATGGCGCAATCCAAAATCCTCTACAATCATTACTTTCAAAATGGCGGCCATTCGAAAATTATGGGTGTTCAAAGGTAAGTCCGGGGAAAAGAGTCCAAGGTTGAACGAAACATGGCTTGAAAGGCCTTAAAAAACGCAAACGAATGGCGCAAACCGCAAATCAATCCGCCTCTTCAATCAAAAGTTATGGCCGATTGAAACTTAAAGGGCTCAATAAGGCCTATTTAAGGCTGCTTAAATTTCAATCGGCCATAACTTTTGATTGAAGAGGCGGATTGATTTGCGGTTTGCGCCATTCGTTTGCGTTTTTTAAGGCCTTTCAAGCCATGTATCGTTCAACCTTGGACTCTTTTCCCAGGACTTACCTTTGAACACCCATAATTTTCGAATGGCCGCCATTTTGAAAGTAATGATTGTAGAGGATTTTGGATTGCGCCATCTTATTCTACTCATTAAGGGCTTTTGATCGATGTATCACAAGCCATACCTTGCTATTTGACTTTTTTTACGTGGGGGGGCCCAAAGACCCCCAAATTTTGGAATCTAAGTGGGGGCCTGAATTTTTCATTTTTAGGTATTATGTGGCACATCAATCGAAAGGTCTTGATCTCTTCTTTCAGATGGTTTTTAGTTTTTGTGAAAATATTGAATAGTGTGGTCACAGTGGCCGAATGAAAATTTCCCCCTAAAAGGGCCCATAACCCCAAAAATTGGGGTTTTATGGAAAAATTTACAGGAACAAAAATGTCGGCAATGAGTTGTTCTTTCAGGATCTGAACTTATTTTGGTACCTTTCATAGGCTTTTTCCCGCCAAAAATGGACAAAGGTGTTTTGAACCCCCCCAAAACCCCCCAGGGGGGCCTCGGGGGGCTTTGAAAATATTTTCATTGAATTCTTTGGGGTCAATTCCCTATTTGACTTTTTTGTTTCAGCTCTCTACGCCCAGCCGTTTTCGAGAAAAAGTACCTATCCGGGTGGTCTGGTACACCCTGTATATGTTACAAGTCCTATCCTATCCCAAAGCGAGGCAGCACGGGCGATCTGATTCTGGTTTGTTTACCTCATATTTTTTTTTTTTTTTACTTTAAATCAAAAATCGTGATCAATTGAGTGGAAATTGATTTTGAATAAAAGTGCAAGTGTGTTAGAGGGCTATCTAGACAAAAACTTGTAATGCAACTATGCACGTGAGAAAATGTTGCTTGTTTCTGTGAAATGTCACTTGTCAACCTATTTACTCCAATGAGCTATAACTTTAGAGTGGCACATCAAGGAACGTTCCGTTGGTTCATTGTTGTCACCTAGGGCGCCGCCATCTTGCCGTAAAAATCGATTTTGAGGTTAAGTTTTGTAGGTTGTTTCCGGTCGTTTCGTAAACAAACTCGGGCATCGCCGGAAACGGCCTTCAAAATTTAACCTCAAACCTTGGAATCTGCCGTCCAAATTCCCGCCAAATTCCGAACGACCTACAGAATTTAACCTCAAACCTTGGAATCTGCCGCGTCCCATCTCCGCTTTTTCCCGGGATTCCTTCTACCCTGTGTGGCACAAGGTGGACCAGCCCGCTGCCACTCTAAAGTTATGGCTCATTGATTTACCCTGCAAATCCTTCCAAATGAAACAGTTACATGGATTTATGTTTAAATAGGCAAAATGCAACGCTGCCAAGGTATAGCCGCTCTAAAACACTTGCACTTTCGTTTAAAACCAATTTCAAATGGATTTGTCTCAATTTTTTTCTTTCTTAAATTTAAAGGTTAGAAAAAATGTGAGGCAAAGAAAGCCGAGTCCGAGCCTATGCGGAAAATGCCCATACGAGATTTCCATCATGGCTGCCTTCGTATAGTTCGTACAGCCAGAGCCAGACTGCCTTGAAAGCATCGTGCCAGAAATCCTCTCTATTCGTATAACTCCTTGCCAGTAGAACTCACATTTAAACGTAAATTGGTAAATTAGAGCTATGTATTTTATGCCCGCTTTTCCCGCTTTTCCCGCTTTTACCCTCGTCCCTTGTATTTTTTTTAATCCAATTATTTAGGAAAAAGGGGCCTTAGTTTTTCCCTCATCCCCTTAATTTTCGGAGGAGAGAAGAGTACCCACCCTCAACCCCCCCCCCTGCTCATGCCGCACTGCTCCAATAATCGTTACACTTTTGCTGAAGGCTTAAATATAGTGAGGTAATTAATTGCCGCTCCAAAGACTTTCCTTTCCAGAGGAACGCCTTTTCATAACGAGGGCATCCGACACAGATGATTCTAATGATTCTCACCTAGGTACTGATGCTCAATGAGACTGTAACTCTGGCAAAGTGGCGCCAAGTGGGTAGAATTTTGACATTTTTCAGTTTATACAATCCAAATGGGGCTCTTGCAAACTTTTGCTGCACGGGATTGAAGAGTTGATTCTTGCATAAAAACCTGTAAAAATGACGATGAGTACACAAAAAACCACGAAATTCACTCTCAGAATCGAGCTTAATGGCGGTTCAACGCGGGTATCATGGGAGATTCCTGTCTAAATTGAGACATAGCTCTGTGTTTCCGTAGAGAAAGTGACATAATAGTCAGGAATCTCCCATGATACCTGCGTCGAACCGCCATTACGATCTTGCCATTGAAGTAGTTATGTAGGTTTATTATTGAATTCTAGAATTTCTCAGTGTGCAGATTTTCGTAATTCTCGCTGGTTTTTACATCAGAATGGACTATTCATTTGCTCACACTCAGCAGGGGCGTGCCGTGGTTTCCAGAGAGGGGGGCAAGAATGCAATCTTGCCGCCCTTCGCGAACAAAATTATAAATTTGATGACCTTTTTTTTTTTTTTTTTGGGCTTGTTACGCACTGATTTTGCCGCCCTCTGACATTCATTTTGAAATTTGATAACCTTTTTTTTGGGTTTTTCACCCTGATTTTGCCGCCCCCCCGAGAGTGCCGCCCGGGGCAAGGGTACCCACATGCTCCCCCCACGGCACGCCCCACAGTATTTCCTCGGCGGAAAAAACCCCTTTTTAACGACCTCTTCAAAACTACCCAAAACTTCACAAAATCCATTCCTGAGGGTCCAAACTAATAGACTTGCACGATTTTTTGACAATTTTTGCATTTCTTTTGGTAGAAAAGCTAGGTTGTTTTGGCGGAAGTCAGAATTTCTGTTTTTTCGCTAAAAACTGGAGTAATATCGAAACCTCTGTAAAGAAGCTCTTTTAGGCTTTTTCATTGAAAATTTTCGCTCAATGGGTGCGTTATAGTCTACAATTTGACATTCTACCCTTGGTATGGGCTAAATTTTGTTTTTTCATATCCAAAGAAATGAATTTAAATAGAATAAGCTTAAAAAATGACGTTTTCACCCGAATATGGACCTACAACTGAAGCGTCAACGAGCGTCACGGGTCTGTTGACATTTTTCGCAAGCTGAATATATGTACTAACAACCCTGAAAATTTGGTAACCCAAGATTACCCAAGGCGGAAGTTACAGCGAGTTGAATATTATGAAAATAGAATGTTGCGCGGTAGGTAATGCACTGCCCCGTAAAAAAATCGGCGCACCAGGCGCGCTGGATCATTCCGCTCGAAAATGCGAAAAAATTACAAAATTTAAAATCGTCATAACTTTTGAACTAAAAGAGCTAAAAATATTTCAAGGCCAGGTTCGGATTTCTCATACTCTCTAATGTGTTATACATAAGCTCAAATTTTCTTTTGGTCAAATCCCCACCCGTATGAAGAGTTTTTCCAAACCCTCGCGAAAACTGTTTTTTTGGAGCACATCTCTAAAAAGCTACTCAAACTTCTCACATCTCTTTGGGCAAAAGTAGCATAGATAGACAAAATCTGAGACATGCATCAGATTCCTCAGAGTCACGGCTATCGACCTGGTTACCTCAATTTTGTCTACAAAATTTTTTTACTGTCGGAAAATGCACTTTTCCGAGACCATGTAAAGACCGCTTCTGAATACGCAGTTTACACATCCGCTCAAACATGCGAAAAGATGATAAAAGTTTAAATCGTCATAACTTTTGAACCAAAAGAGTAAAAAATATTTCAAAGCCAGGGTCGGATTCCTCGTACGCTCTAGTTTTTATGCATAAGCCCACATTTTTTTCGGTAATTTTTCTGCCCGTATGAAGAGTTTTTCCAAACCCTCGCGAAAACTGTTTTTTTTTTTTGTTTTTTTTTTTGGAGCACATCTCTAAAAAGTTACTTAAACTTCTCACATCTCTTTGGGCAAGATAGACAAAATCTAAAACCTGCATTAGATTCCTTGGAGTCAAGGCTATCGACTTAGTTACCTCAATTTTTTCTAAAAAAATTGTTCAAGGTCAGAAAATGCACTTTTCCGAGACCGTGTAAAGACCGCTTCTGAACATTATTAGAAATATGCTGCAAAAAAACAGTTTTCGCGAGCGTTTAGAAAAACTCTTCATACGGGCAGAAAAATTACCAAAAAAAAAATGTGGGCTTATGCATAAAAAACTAGAGAGTACGAGGAATCCGACCCTGGCTTTGAAATATTTTTTACTCTTTTAGTTCAAAAGTTATGACGATTTTAAATTTTGTAATTTTTTCGCATTTTCGAGCGGAATGATCCAGCGCGCCAGGTGCGCCGGTTTTTTTTGCGGGGCCTGGTGGGGGGGGGGGGGGGGGCTGACATTCCAAAGGGTTGGTGACAGGTATACCAGGTAATTTTATGGTAATAGTAAGACCTTTCGTTCACGTTTTCAAGCAGTTTTATTCAAATCGAAAGCAAAATCTAGGTCCGATGAGGTTTTTTCCCATTCTCCATAAGAGGGGAAACACTGTGGCGCCCCTGGCTCACAGCAAAAGTTTGCAAGAGCCCCATTGCTACTCAATATAAGAAAAATGTAATAAAAGGAAGGGTAAAATATACACTTGCACTTTTTTCAGTTTAGGAGGTTAAGGGTAAATTTTCTGCTTTTTTATAACGAAAGCGGTTATTTTTGCTCACTGTGAGTAGTACAGATGACGCAGTGGAAATTGATTTTGAATAAAAGTGCAAGTGTGTTAGAGGGCTATCTAGACAAAAACTTGTAATGCAACTATGCACGTGAGAAAATGTTGCTTGTTTCTGTGAAATGTCACTTGTCAACCTATTTACCCCAATGAGCTATAACTTTAGAGTGGCACATCAAGGAACGTTCCGTTGGTTCATTGTTGTCACCTAGGGCGCCGCCATCTTGCCGTAAAAATCGATTTTGAGGTTAAGTTTTGTAGGTTGTTTCCGGTCGTTTCGTAAACAAACTCGGGCATCGCCGGAAACGGCCTTCAAAATTTAACCTCAAACCTTGGAATCTGCCGTCCAAATACAGATGACGCTAACAAAATTAACGAGCGAGCGGAAGAAAGAACTCGGATAGAAAATTACACAATTTCTGCATTATCAGCTCACATCAAACAATTAGAGGGTTTATAAAATTTAATTCGATTGGTGGAAAAAATATTTGGGGAGATTTGGCCAATTTATAAGCGACTTAAGTGCGGGTGGATCTTGAACGATCTACCGTTTTAGTCCCATGGTTTGAATTTTTGAACCCACGCAAAAAGTGTTTGTTATTTGGAGGTTCTACTTTGACCTCCACACAACGGCGCGCGGCGTCGTCCAATCTAGCAACGTTGTATTTAGACCATTAAAACCTATGAAAAGAGTCGAGACGTTGGGGTCACACAGCGCACTCCCTTGAATCGATGTTTTACATGGGATCAAATGGACGAAAGCTTTTGAATTCACTAAAAAATCACAAAATTCACTTTCAGAATCGGGCGCATAGTAGCGGAGCGACGCGACGCAGGTATCATGGAAGAATGCGAACAAAATGTTTTTTTTTTTTTTTTTTTTTTTTTTTTTTTTTTTTTTTTTTTTTTTTTTTTATCCAAAATTTTCCTTACTTGTACGTGAAAAAGGATATTAGTGTCACCAAGGACCCGATGGTCAGAATTTGCTGGGGTCAAACGCGTGAGAAACGAAAGAGAGGGAAAATTAAAAAAAAAAAAAAAAAAAAAAAAACCTTTTTTTGCCCCCTCCCTGGAAAAATTTTAAATAACGCCCCTTTTACCGCAGCCTAGTATGCCCAAATCTAAAGGGTTTGTTTTACCCTTATGGTGAATTAATCTTCTGTAGGTACCTAAGCTATCATTTTACGATCGCGGGATTAAAATAAGACTGCGAGAAGTCGAAACTATAGAAATCTTTTATAAGACTTACAGTGAAAATAAGATTGAAATAGGTATAAGTAATGAAGAAAATGAAAAACAATAAAAAATGGAACAATATAGAGGAAAAATGACGCGGAACCAGAGGAATAGATACCTCCAAAGTCAAATAAATCTGGTATAAAGCCCATTCAGGGGGAGGGGGCAGGGAGTTATGCTTCTCCCCACAGTACCTGAATAATGCAAAAATAACACGGGGCAAAAACGAAAGTTGTCTGAAAGTGTCCACAAAGGGGCACAAATTAAACTTCCGCCTATTCTGGACGATTTCATCCCCCTCCCCCTGAGATTTGCTCTGCGTACGCCCTTGATCAATAAGGAGACTATTTTTTTATCATTATTATTACCTATTTATAAACAAAAATAAAATAAAAAAATACAAACAAAAATAAGCAAAAAAAATTAATAATAAAATAAATAGTAATACTGAATGGAACAAGAACTTAAACAAAATCGTTGTTTACCTGAGAAAAATTGAGTCCAGAAATTAATCCTTTATGACGAGCGAAACTTGAAAAATGTGCAGGTGCAGGGATACTCAAAAACACTTACAGAAATAATTAAACTAATGAAACAAAAAACACCGAAAGTACCTAATTTTTTTTTTTCTGTAGTAACGAGTTAGGTTTTCAACAATTCCTCGACTTAATAATTTTGATCCCTTCAGAAAAACGAAACAAAAATATATAGGTACGGTCTGATTAACTTTAAATCACAAAAACCAAAAGGAAAATAAATGGAACGCGATCACAGAAACGAGTGCGAAGACGCGTACGCGAAAAAGAGCGGAGCGTTAATAGTAAATATATATTCGGAAATATATATACGAATAAATATATTCGGAAAGAGAAGTAGCGAACGGTGCGAATGACGAATAACGACAACGGTCGAATTACGGATTGAACTATCGACCAAGAGACTCGATGACACTGAATGTCAACAAGTACCAAGTAAACAACCAACTCCTCAAGACAAGACAAGACCAGAAGTCTGCGAGCGAGGAAGGAAGGGAAGGAACAGGCGAAACAAGACAAGATTTTTAGCGAAAGAATCGCGAGAGCGAGAAGTGATTCGAGGCAGGATCTGCGATCAGCAGCAATCAGCAATTCGCCGTGACGCGACGGTGGTGGATCAGCAAGAGTTCCAGCTAGACCGTGAAGAGACTTTGGGGGTCCGTGGCTCGCTGGAGCTGCGGAGGTTGGAGAGGACCAGCAGAGAGTCAGAGTCAGTCAGAGTCAGAGTTCAGTTGTCAGTTGACCGTATCCGCAAGTTCATGTTCGCACCTAAGAGCTTTATACCAATAGAGAGGATTTACAGAGCTCGTTTCAGGAGTGTCAGCGCACCACAACAATTATAATCTTTGGCGAATTTTCAACTTTTATTCGTTTAAATCAAAACAAAACAAGCCCACGACTTATTTATTTATTTTGCTTTTAAAGTGTTCCTTATTGAAAAGTGGACACTCGAACTCATTTTCTTTCATTTTCATCGTGTAATATCGTGAATAATGTTGACAAGTTCCAAAGATTATCGGTCTAGGTGCGCCTACACTTCTGAAACTACCTCTAGGACGTGATTTTTGAAACACCAAGGAGGCAGCCAGTAGCGCAACGAGAGTTTCTTCATCTCTCTCTTTTCTCAATTAAGAAATGTATGTTAGACAAGGATGGACAAGGGGGTAACCCCCCCCTTTTGTCCTTTTCCTACTAGTACATTCAAATGGGAAATGAGAGAGATGGAAGAGAGCCTGGTTGCGCCAGTGCACCCGAGTATACTCGTTTCTATGACTTGATCCTTCTCACACGATTTCAGTTCGTATTCATGTCAGGTGCGGATTTACCATTACGCAAAATACGCAACTGCGTAGGATCTCAGACCTAAAGGGTCCCTCATTTCTCGAAGGGAAGAAAAGGGGAAAAAAGAAAAAGAAGGAAAGGAAGGAAAGGAAGGAAAGTGAGAAAAGGAAGAAGAGAAAAGAAAGGGACGGCAAAGGGAAGGGGGGAAATGACGGAAATAAAATGATTCAATTTTAGATTTTTTGCAGAGGCCCCCCTCTCCAAACCCGCAATGACGATGCCCAGGCCCCTGAATATCTACCGTCGCGGAGAGGCCTCCATAGTTTGACGAGTTAAATAAAATATCGCAAAAAGAGAAGCCGGTCGTTGTGTGAAAACCTACCCCGTTTTATTCAATATCTTGGGTTCTTTTGATAGTCCGAGGTGTCTTTCTCGATAGGTAAGTATCGTAAACGTGCAGGGTCAATATGCACAGGTTTTGAGAAAAAAGAGGCAAAAGTTCCATTGATTTTCAAAAATTGAAGGTAGTTTGCGTTTGTGCCGCAATAGGGTGGGAATGACCCACTTTCTCGATGCAGACGTATTGAGAAGGACGTATCAGGCTTGCTTTCAAAAGAACCGAAGATATTGAAGAAAAAGTGATAGGCTTTCCATCAACAACAATGACGCGCGAAAGGCATAGCGGCTCTTGTTGCGATGTTTGAAAAATGAAATTTATTAAAATATCAGCTGAGAGAATCTGACTTTTCAAAATTTCCGGGGGAAGGCCCCCAGACTCCTTTTTACTAGGAACTGACCCGTAGATCCCGCATAGTATAGGTATACACTACATTTATCTAGAGGCTGTTTTGCCTCTTCCCTCCCCCTGAGAGAGAATTTCAAGTTTACGCCATGGAGCAGTGGAGCGGAATACTTATTACATTGACTTCAGAAAGAAGTTGTTCTCCTTTTACATTTCCAAGTAACTTTCAAATGTGAGGGACAGTTTACCTAAACCTAATCAACCTTTAAGATGCAAAAAAATATCAGCTTTCTCTCGTTGAAAGTAAAAAAATTACTTCATTTCTGAGAAAATGAGAAAATATTCGTAAAATCCAATATTTATTTCTGTATGTTCGGTGCAAGTGTTAAAAATAGAATTTGCTTAAGATATACCGTCTAAGAGAACGTGAATTTCCCAATTATTTCCGAGGAACGATCCCCAAACTTCCAGTAGAGCGTCTGCAAAGAGGTGAAAAGCTACTAAAAATCTCAAGTTTACGCCAATAATGGATTCGAGTGATAGTATTAGTGATAATGCACGATAGACACGTACCGCTTTGGCTGTATTAACGGTTGAAAATAAAGTCTTCGATATTTTTGAAATTTTCGGGAGAGATTAACCTCCCCCTGTTCACCCCTCTTTCTGGGGAAAAAATCTCCCAGACACCCCATCCTGCCTCTATTATGGGCCTCACATTTAGGGTTAAATCGGGTTTCAAGAGATGTAAATCCACCCCTGAGCACCACCTAAAATATTTTAAATGGAAAACAGCCTTACGAGAATACCTGTCTTTTTGGTGGGCCTTTAATCGCTGACACCGCTCAGGGCTCTCAAAACGTCCCCTCTGCTCTTCCGGGGTACCTACCTCCAATATATTTTAAATGGAAAAACAGACTTACGAGCAAAACTGTCCTTTTGGTGAGCTTTTAATCACTGACAAGGTGCAGGGCTCTCAAAACGCCCCCTCTGCTCTTCCGGGGCACCGCCAATGCAATTTTAAATGGGAACACAGACTTACGAGCAGACCTGTCATTTTGGTGGACACTTAATCGCTGACAAGGCGCAGGGCTCTCAAAACGTCCCCTCTGCGCTCTTCAGGGGCACCGCCAACGTAATTTGAAATGGAAAAACAGACTCACGAGCACACCTGTCATTTTGGTGGGCTTTTATTCGCTGACGAGGCACATAGCTCTCAGAACGTCCCCTCTGCTCTTCCGGGGCACCGCCTGTGTAATTTTAAATGGGAAAACAGACTTACGAGCAGACCTGTCATTTTGGTAGGCTTTTGATCGCTGACAAGGCGCAGGGCACTTAAAAGGTCCCCTCTGCTCTGCTCTGCTCCAATGTACATAGGCTGTTCAAAAAATAATGCACATTCGGGTTCTTTGGGAGAACGAAAGCAGCTATCAAAAAGCGGTTTGTGCGAGCTTAAAGTCCTTGTGATTTCCAATAAAACAAGACCAAGTAGAGCTCTGTAGCTTAAGAATTGACTGATATACAGGATCTTGAAAATGGCATGTTGAAACTACCCCTCCAGGATTTTCAGCTATTTTTTCCAAGAAAAAACAAAAAACAAAACAAAATTAAAATTGAAAAAATTGATGTTTTTCTTGACAAAAATTACAAGATCTTGCTGATTGTGTGGCCGGTCACCAGGCACAGCTTCTAGGATGAATGCACAGTACTCAGTACTTGCGACTTTTCTGTTTGACTTTTTTCTGTTCTGTTTGACGCGTGTGCGCAGAGCGAACTTCAAAATTTTTTTCGCGACGAATGCCGAGGAAAAAGAAGAGCAACGGCACGTTATTCAGCATTGTTTTTTGCGTAGTTTATCGGTGAGAGACGCTTTTAAAGAAAAGAAAGAAGTGTATATAGACAACTGTTTAGATCGATACTAAGACAACGACCATAAGTTGTTCGTTTAAATCCTTTTCTGAGGGTCAGGAATCAGTGAAACTTCTTCAGAAATCCGGTTTGAAGAAACGATTCTTCAGAAGTGGACAGAAAGGCTGAGGCTTTGCGTGAAACATGATGGACAGTACTTCGAAAAAATTAAGAAAGAGGCGAGTCATCCGATGAAGACAACTAACTTCAGTCAATTTTTAGTAAGATCTTGTAATTTTTGTCAAGAAAAACATCAATTTTTTCAATTTTAATTTTGTTTTGTTTTTTGTTTTTTCTTGGAAAAAATAGCTGAAAATCCTGGAGGGGTAGTTTCAACATGCCATTTTCAAGATCCTGTATATCAGTCAATTCTTAAGCTACAGAGCTCTACTTGGTCTTGTTTTATTGGAAATCACAAGGACTTTAAGCTCGCACAAACCGCTTTTTGATAGCTGCTTTCGTTCTCCCGAAGAACCCGAATGTGCATTATTTTTTGAACAGCCTATGTAAGTTTAATTTGGAAAACAGACTAACGAGCAGACCTGTCATTATGGTGTGGTGGTGCTTTTCAATCGCTGTCAAGGTGGAGGCCTCCTATTCCCCCTCTTTCTTGGGGAAAAATCTTTCACGCACCTCATACTGCTGCTAGGGGGCTTCAAATTCAAGGTTGCGTAGGGCTTCAAGAGATTTAAATCCGCCCCAAGGTATATGGAAGAACAGGTATGGACAGGAGGCGGAGCCTATATCAGTAGGTGACGGCTACGTCACAGATGTTCTAGACGGTCGCGATAAAATTCGCCTACCCCCATCTCTTGCTACACTGCAGTAGGTGACGGCTACGTCATCGCTAAAGCAAGTGTGTCGTCATCATTTGGCGGGAATACTCGAAAGCCCCTTAAACCCCGCCTCCTGTCCATACCTGTTCTTCCATATACCTTGAATCCGCCCCTGATTCAGGTTCGCATTCACAATGATTGCGGCTCCAAATTAATCATATTTAAAAAATAGTGTTTTCTCGGGTGCCTTGAATAATTTGCGTATGCAAAATCAGCACCAACGCGTAGGAATATTTACCTACACACGTAATTCAAGCGATCGAATATTGATTTGTCTTCCCAACCTGGTAGTAAAAGGGTTAAGTATTATTATTTGACATATAATATTTCCTGGGGCGCCTGCAATTAATTGTGTATGCAAAATCAGCACCACCATGTAGGAATATTTAAGTACACACGTTATTTAAGCAATCGAAAGTGAATTTTTCTTATTAACCTGGAGGTAAAAGGGTTAAATACTATAACAAAGGCATTATGGATCACTACGTTAGAAATTCTGCAGCACTGTAATCTTTGCATTGGACCAATACATAACGATGGCCCTCAGAATGTAAACAAATGTGCAAAAACGCATCCAATGGAGGGGTCCATCATGGGTTCACCTGGCTTAGAGGTAGTTTCAGAAGTGTAGGCGGACCAAAACCATAATCTTTGGCGAATTTTCAACTTTTATTCCTTCAAATCAATACTGAATTTGCCCCTGACTTTATTCTTTTGTGTTTAAAGTTTTCCTCATTGAAAAGTGAACACTCAATTTCATTTTTATTCATTTTCATCGAGTAATATCAGAAATAATGTTGACAAATTCCAAAGATTATCGGTCTAGGTCCGCCTCCACTTCTGAAACTACCTCTAACTCTCTACATGCAGGGACTATAGGACAGGTGGGTCATTCCATGACAAAGGGAGCCTGAGGGCTAAAACTTAAAACCACTCAAAAAAAAAGTTTTGTGGGTGAACATACCCTCAATTAGGTCTCAATTTACTTTGAATATACTGGTTTCCACAATTTAGAGTCATTTTTCTATTTTTTGGCTGATATATAGAGGAAGGGAACCAAAACCGGACCGCTGTTTTGTTTTTGGGCTGTAACTCAGCAAAAAATTGATCAAATGTAAAACACTTTATAACAACATGTACATAAAACCATTACTTTTAGGAAAATTGCCTTAGTTTAAAATTTGAGCCATTAAATTGTTTGTGAGAAAGAAAATTGCGAAAGAAGTCAAAAATACCGTCTGAGAAAAGGGGCTCCAAAACCGGACCGCCTGGTAAATTTCACTCATAATCACTGATTTGTTGCTCTAAATGCATATTTTTTACCATTGCAACCATGGCTAAGGCACGCCATGAGAGGAAATGGAACAAGCCAGCATTTGTACCTTGGAAAATCCAAAAATGAAATTTAACGTAAAAATGTTGATGCGAGAAATTGTGATAAAAATGGAAAAAATAGCAAAAATTGAAAAGCAATTGAAATAAAGATTGAAAACATCCGCAAACTACCAATATAACTGCTAGGTAAGCCCACAATACTCAGAATGTCATCTAAGTTTCCTAAACTAGGCCAAAAATCTGGGCGGTCCGGTTTAGGGGATTTCAGTGCTAGAACTTCTTAACCTCACTACGGTAAAAGAAAAGGGATTGAAGTAAAAACTTAGACAGATTTACAAACCTTAGGTGACACCAAATAACACCAAATCACAAAAAATCACTAACCTTCATCTTAAGTATAAATTTTAGGCCCCAACAATAACCAACTTGGAAACTTTGACATTCACGAATCGCCGAATTTTAGTTTTTATGCGTTTTACGACAAAAACTATGAATGAACCTGAGGTTTCGATACATGAGCGACACGTACGGGTAAAAGAGAGTAACTTCACGCCATTGTCGCTACAGCACAGCACCATTATGACGGAGAAATGCGAGGCGGTCCGGTTTTGGGGTACCGGTCCAGTATTGGCGACCCTCCTCTAATTTTTCTCAATTTTTGGTAATTTTTGGTAATTCTTGGTAAGTTTACTACCTCTATATCTCTGTTTCCCGATAATTTCAAAATTTGAAATTATACTATAAACAATTAGAACACACGTATAATATCTGGCTAATAATGCGAAAAAAATAAATGCAATGACCCATAATATCAGTCAAATTTAAGTTAAAATAATTTTGAAGGCTGATTTTGAGTGATTAAAAATGTCTTGAGTGGACGAGTAGAGTAGAACCCGTTACAAATAGGTGTAACAACGCACAGAAACCCTTTGTTCTGGGAGTATTATGAAGATTTCAGAAATCTGACTGTAGGATATTGAAGCTCAATCAATTTGCTCTCACTCATATTTTTTGCATAATTTTACCTGTTCAGAATTCACAGAGTTTGGCATTGATTCTGCTCTGAAAAAAAAACCCTTGCATGTCCAAATCGTGTAACACCCGTTACACACTTTGATCATTTTTTTCTCAATGTCAAATTGAAATAATTAAGAAATCGAAAAAAGTACAGTATTCTATTCCCCAAACTGCTTATTTTCGTGGTGTTATTTTTTTTTTATTTTTATTTTTTTAATAAAGCAAATAAGGCGAAAGTAAAAAATTGATTTAAAGGTGTCCGAGTGTAACACCCGTTACAATGGAATGACCCAGGTAGCAGTGGCGTAGCTTGCAATTCGCAGTTCATCCATTTAAACCCATAACAATGATCGAACTCCAGGTTGTTCGGTAAACACCTTCGCATTCGACCTATTACATGTGTTTAAATGGAAAAAATACCAAGTTGCCAAATTGCGGATAAAAAATGAAAAAAAAAAAAAAAAATAAGTTCTGGACACTAACTCTTTAGTTAGGCCTCAGAGTCAACAGACAGCTGCGTCCGAACGAAGGCGTCTCCTCGTGGGATCGCCTGGATGCAGTGTTGCCAGATTGGGGTGAAATAGCCGTACGTTTTACATTGATTTAAATGGGGACGATACGGCTTTTTACCCTCAATTTGGCAACACTGCCTTCAATGTGAGCACTAAGCAATGACCCTCCTCCACCGCCCCCCCCCCCGGGAAAGGGGGCTCATCATTACCATGCCATACTGATGAGGCGCTCCTACACACCGGGAGGCAAGAAAAGTTGTTTCACCGAGACGCAATCGCAGACTGTAACCTGATTCCCCGCTGCTCCTGCCATTCCTGGGTCCTGGAGTACTTATTTACGCCTCACTTTCAATAGGCATGAATTCCTTCGCAAGCGCTCAATTTTCCTCGGAGAAAAAAAAAATGCTCATGTCTAAGAGTTTGTTTCAAGCAGGGATTGGGAGCCGGAGCCGTGGTCAGATCTAAATTTCATGTTCTCCTCGGCAGAAAACTGTGGGAATAGTAAAATGAGTTACAATTTATCATTCTACTGAATCCAAAGGCTTTTTCACCAACAGCAGCAGAACTTGATTTCAAAGATTCGATTTCAAGTTATTGCATTGGGAGCTCTTTAGGAAGCACTTTTTGGGGGCCGTACTCCCAAAGAGCTCCTAACGCAATAACTTGAAACCGAATCTTTGAAATCAAGTTCTGTCGGTGCAAGAGCTTTCGGATTCGAATGATATAATGTAACTCACTTTACTTAGTATTCCCACAGTTTTCTGTCGAGGAGAACATAAAATTCAGATCTGACCACGGCTCCGGCTCCCAATCTCTGGTTTCAAGAGCGTAGCTGCGCAGCTCACCGATAATTTTTGGCAGATAGGTATTTACAATGAGGCTGTTGCTGTTGCTGTTGCACACTTTTGCTTTAAGTGCTTTAATAGTCGATTCTGGTCAAAAACCTTGGAAAAAACCATGGCAGCACTAAAAACTTCAGAAATCCACTCCTAAACTCAATAAACGTTTTTAGTTGCGCGAGCGTCGTGGTGGCGTCTAGGGCAGTAATAATAGGAGATTCCTATCTTAATTCCATCACTCTCTCTACACTGACAAGGAATATTCACATAATATACCTACTTTATTGGACATCAGAGTTGTGATCCACATCCGAATAATGATACCGTGACACTTGGTGACACCGGCAGTGGCGTAGACAAGAATTCCGGGGCCCTCCCGCCAATTATTTTTAGGGGCCCCTCTACTGTCACTCCAAGATAGGGGGTTCACCACCCCCCCCCCGCATAGGACCTGAGATCTGGGGTGTTTCCCCGACAAATTTTGGAGATTAGATTTTCTCAAACGTAACTTCAGGCAATATTCATCTAAGAATGCTCACACAATTCATGCTTATAGTTATCGGTTTTATTTCCTTCCTTCTTCTTGTTTTCGTATCGAAGAACTTAAAACTCGCGACTTTTTCTCTGGAAAAGTATTTCCGTAATAAAACGCTTAAACAGTGTTGGAAGACGGAAGATACTTACAAATAAAAAAAGAAGGAGGAATGCTATTTAAATAATGAAAAAACTTTCCTTTCTTTACTTTGACAAGTTTTTCCTTTCATCAAGCCCGGGGCCCCAACATCGTCGGTCTTCAGGGGCCCTCACAGCCTGGGGGCCCACCCGCCTGGCGGGGTCCGCGGGGGCCTTATCTACGCCACTGGACACCGGTGTCAAAGGAAAGCCGTCTCTTATTGGTCACTTTTTGATGGAGTCATTAATTATTAGATGGGAATCTCCCATTTTTATTGCACTACGCAACATGGGCGGCGCGTGGGGACAAAAAGTGGGGGGGGGGGGCTAAAAATCAACAGCTTTTTTTTTTCTTCTTCTTTTTCTTTTTCTTTCTTCACCTTTTTCACAATAACGTTTGACGCAGGCGGGGGGGGGGATAAATAACCTTTTTTCTTCTTTTTCTCTTTTTCTTTCTTTTTCCTTTTTCCCTTTTCTCGTTTTTTTATAACATATTTTTTATGAATTGTGTTAGCCCCTCGTTCCGAAAAAAGTAGGGGGGCTATAGCCCCAATAGCCCCTTATACGCGCCGCCTATGCTACGCAACCATTACGCTCGCGCATAAATAAAAGCGTTTATTGAGTTATAAGGAGTGGATTTCGGAAGTTTTCACAGTGATGCCATCGTTAGGTATTTTTTGAGGTTTTTACACCAGAAGCAATTATTGGATCACTTGTAGCAAAATTGTGCAGCAGCTCCATTTTCATTCCTTCAAACCAGAACTTGCCTTCGATTTAAATTTTTTTGCTGTTAAAGCGTTCCTTCGAGAAAATCCAAAGTTCGAATTCAATTTTATTCATTTCCATCATGTGATATGAGAGATAATTTTGGAAATTCCAAAGATTATCTGTCTAGGTGCGCCTACACTTCTGAAGCAACCTCTAATGTTTAAAAGAAAGGGGGGGGGGGCATAGGAAAAAAGAATTTGCGAAGAAATGAAAATGAAGCCCGTAAAGAGCTGCATAGGTAACTTGATAAGTTTTCAGGCAGAACCGTGTTTTCACAAAAATATGTACTGAGTTGCCAACCAATAAATGCAGCCAGTTTCATTTGAATAAGTTGACATCATTAACCTTCATATTGCTAAAGGGGGAGTCCGCGCGAAACCCAGGCCTGTTTTTGTGCGATAAAATAGTGCACTTCACACTGATGTTCTTATGCTTTCAGATTTGTGTCAATGAGGGTATGTTTTATACAGTCACCGATTTTCACACTTTTTTCAATTCGTTTCGGATTTATAAACCTTTAAAGTCGTGAGGTCCGCCCCCTTACTGCTTAAAAACATCTTAAAAAAAAAAAAAAAAAAAAAAAAAAAAATTAGAAATCTCATTGCTTGTGGTTTTAAGGGATCATTATGAAAAATTAATTGAAAAAGAAAATCAAGCAAAACAACAAAAAAAAAAAAAAAAAAAAAAAAAACTCGTGACTGTGGTCATATGCACTGAAAAAAATGGAATTTGGCTTGTTTCAAAAAAATATTGAAAAAAGAGGGGTAAACAATTTTTTTTTTTTTTTTTTTTTAAGTGACTGGGAGTTCAAGATTCATCTCTAGGTTGTATGAAATAGTTCCATCATGGCAGAGTAAATTTTAGACTGGAGATAACTCAATTTTAAATTGGGGTCCGAGCGCACCCCCCCCCCACCCTAGTAATCTACTTTTATAAAATACTTTGGGAATATGAAGGTTAATGTCGTTTGCACCTGTAACCAGTTTCATTGGAATGCATACATATATCGTCGTTATCATTAATATTATTTGCACCTAAAACGCAGCCAATGTTTCATTGGAATATTGTTTCCATCAATAGCCATTAATGCCAATGGTAAGTAAATACCTGTAAACGCATAAATTTACTAACTGCCTTCCAGCATCCGTTAATTGAAGGCAATCCTCTTAACGATGTTTAACACAGTTACAAAGATAGGTAGGTACTACCCTATCGTCCGTTTGTCATTATTTGATTATATTAAACAAACTTTTATAAAAAACGAAGTCTGCTTAAAAATAAATAGATAAAAAAAAAAAAAAAAGTTTCAACGGGAAAGGAGTTAAAACGAAATGATCAAGTATTTCTTAAGAGTACCTACTTACTTGTGATAGTTAGTGTTTAGTACACTTATTTATTCTATTTAAAACAAAATTGATCAGCCCGGAGGGGTATTCCTCACCCGCCAGAACAGTTGTATCAGTAGTTTTGGGTGGGGTTTCTACACATCATGAGAGTTCTCGTGCCGTGCCACGTGTTTTTCTTTTTCTAAACAGACGGTATGAGGATGGAGAAGTAAAAATTTCTCTTCTCTGAAAACAGTCAGGAGGCAAAGGAGTCATGCATTCCTCAGATTAAACAAACAAAAATACGCGAAGAAAAAAAAAAAAAAAAAAAAAAAAAAACACAAAAACAAAATCAAAAAAACAGAACAAAAATTCCATTTATTGAAAATACATCGAGAAAAAAGTACCTGCCTATAAAGTGCCTCGAGCATATTCATCGTCCTCTCTGAGTCCAATTTAAGCACCTTCAATTTCTCATTGATAGAGAGAGGGACTCAAAATAAAACTGTCGGCATTTGGTCAATGATGCATCGTTAAAAACGCCTTCAATTACTGGTATAGGCAAAATGAAGACAGCCGAGTAGGAGTAATTATCTACCCACTCAATTTAAGCGAGTGTGGTTTGTCCCTGTGATCAGGGCCGCCGATTTCAGCCGTTTGGCGCCCGAGTACGGGGAGTAAGGGTCTGGGCCCTGGGGGACCCCCCCCGTCCCGGCGCACAATGGAGCGAGTCAATGAGAGAGGCGGACATGGCGTGGCAACTTCAAATGTGAGTATCTCTGTTAAAAACATGAAAATTTGAAAGTGGTTTCATTGGTGTTTTGTTGTAAAATTTCCTTGAAAAATCATCTTCCATAGTTCAGTTTTTGACTGTGAAAACATTCAAATTTACATTTTTAGTCATACATTTCATGTCCGCGAGCGACTTTACCCATTGACTCGCTCCCACTGTGCGACGAGAAGGGGGTTCAAGATGTCTCCTCTGGACATTTTTGAACATTTATGTACATTTTGTAGCAATTTGGACAAAAATATCTCCGTTCTAACAAGACAATCCCAAAGTATCGGGCAAGTTTCGTTTTGATTTGGAATGAATGAAAAGTGAAAATTCGCCGAAGATTATGGATTGAGTCCCGCCTCTACTTCTGAAACAACAAAGAAGCTCTGCGTTCGTTCAAAAGCCTTGTTTGAAAACAAGAGAGGGGGGGGGGGGTTGCGTAGGTTGCTAACAATCCTAACCTCACACTCATGATAAAAATGTAACGGTAAATACAGAACGGTGTATATCTGACACTGCAGTTTAGTTAATTTGGCAAAATCGAAAAATAATTGAATTTACTTTCAATGGATATCAGTAAAGTCAACTCCTAATTTTGTCAGCTTAACTGCACTGCTATGTTTTTAGGACAAATAACTGGTAAATCCAACCTCAACTCGAAATAGTAGAATTTACCTACCATTTGTATAACTTCAACTCAAATTGGTTGAATTTACTACTAGGATACGAAGCGCCTTCAAAAGAGCAATATGCAATTCGCGCTACACATTTGACTATTTGATTGTGTTATATTAGGGTTTTGAGAAGGGGAAGAGAGGGCCGGAGCGGAGGCGCGGACGAACGAAAATTATTTTAGAAATGAGAGTTCATCATCGTCAGTTGACGTAAATCCCATTATAATTAATGCACCTCATGTCCTCATCCCCTCACCGCAAGAGTAAACGAGCAAAGTCATTTACTTGATGAGATTTGCATTGCAATGAGATACAGAGTTGAAGCAGTACAATACCTACAACAGACAAACGTGGACAAAGAATCTGAATTCATACAACTTGAGGTATGCTCTTTTCAAGAATTTGACGTGAAAAAAGGGCTGAGCTTTCTAGTTAAGAGCTAACTTCATCACCCAACGTGGATCAGAAAATCGACATTTCCAGAGGAAGCGGCCCACTAAGATACGTGAGTAAAAAAAATGTAAAAAGGTAACTAAAGATGAGCCCTAAAAATGTGGGCCCCTCTCTGACAACTCTAGACGTCGCACCCGACAAAGTATAATGTTCAGTTGAGGACCTTGGAATGACCTTGGAATGACCTTGGAACAAGTAATGCTGTGTTATGGCTTGACGGTCCCGGGTCCCCGAAAGACGGAGGATGGATGATGTTGCGTAGGTACGTAAGTGTGGTTCCGACGATGCGTGTGGTTTTCAGCCCCCGTTAGAGCTCGTCGATCATATGCGTGCGGGACTGTGAGGACGTAACATTATTTGGTCCCTTACTGATGGGGCGTAGAGCAAAATGAATACTTTTGATAAAAACACGTCAGCTCGTCAGCAAGTTTCAAAGTGCGGTAGTTCGATACTTCATTTAGGAAATCGAACATACCAAAGGTTGGCTTTACATCTTTCCTTCTTTAAAAGTATCGAAAAACCACTTTGAAACTTTAAAATGTGTATTCCTAAACAGCATAAATTTTCCTCTACGCCCTTCCTCAAGGTTTTTTTTTTTTTTGCGATTTTCAATTTGAAAAAAAAAAAAAAAAAAATCATTTTGCATTTTTGAACCAGAGAAAACGCAAGCAGGAAAACAAAAACCTACCTAAATTAAAGCTCTTTTAATGTGCTTTTGAATGTTTTAAATTGCACTCAAGGGAGACGCTTTGTTCAAAAGTTATAAAAACCGTGAAAAGACGCAGACGTGATTTATGCGGGCATTAATACGCGGGTCCGAAACACACTCCGATCGCGGGGAGGTATCGCGTCAACGTGACGCGATTACAACTTTTGAACGAAACGTTTCCCCCAAAATGCGGTTTGAGCCATTTTAAAGCACCTTCTAACCCACCCTCCACCCCTCCCCCTTTTCTAGAGTAACTCGGCCTCCTAGCTTGATCGGACCATTATGCAAATGAGAGGTGTCAACAGATGAATCCACTTTGACACCAAACTTGGTCGAATCATTTAAATTTTCTCCCAAAAAAATTAAAATAAATTATCCTGTCAAGAAGTTCAAGGTCGGACTGGATACCGGCTGGATCCACAACGCAGCTCTGAGCAGAGATTAGTTTAAATACCTTTGACTTGAGTCGTAATTCGTATAAGTACCCAAGTGGCAAATGTTTCAATACTTACCTTAGTATACCAAGGATTTGCTAGTCCAACAACTTCTCATAAGTGGTTTAGCAATTTCACAATGTAAAATCAACAACGACATTTGCTATTTCAGCAATTTCTCATGGGAGGTTTTGCAATTTCATAATGTAATTTGGACAAGATGAAATTGTTGATCAAAGCTTTAATGCTGATTTACCATTAACGAATTGGAGATTTAACATTTAATTGGATTGTAGATTCATCATTTACTTTTGTCGCACATCTATTTAACATTATAAAAATGCAAAATTAACTACGTTCGTAGTTGATGTAACAATGTATTTCTTTCAGTGTACAATAACTTGCAAAAGGTCGAAATTCTTATTATTAAATTTTTCCGTTGTTTTACATAGAATTTTCGATAATTTGAAAGAGACATTCTGCCTGGTCCTTCAACACTTGAAAGCCGTAAAATTTATTAAAGAGCCAAGACTCAAAAGAATAAAAATTTCGACTTGGCTTACTTTCTTTTTCTTGTTATAGTACTTTGAGGAATGCGTAGCCGTAGGTAGAGGTATTTTCAGAAGTGTAGGCGGACCAAAACCATAATCTTTGGCGAATTTTCAACTTTCATTCCTTCAAATCAATACCGAATTTGCTCCTGACTTTATTATTCTGTGTTTAAAGTTTTCCTCATTGAAAAGTGAACACTCAATTTCATTTTTATTCATTTTCATCGAGTACCTAATATCAGAAATAATGTTGACAAATTCCAAAGATTATCTGTCTAGGTCCGCCTACACTTCTGAAACTACCTCTACCAAGTTACAATGAAGCTCTTCTCAGGTCTTTCTGCAGGTAAATAGAAAAACAGGCCCAGAGATAGGGGGCCAGGGGGCGTCTCCCCTTCCTGCTTGCTCAAATTTTTCCATCAATGGGGCTCTTGAACTTTTGTTATAAGCGATTGAATAGTTGATTCTTGAATGAAATCCAGCGAAAATTACGATGACCTTGTTAAAATTACGAAATTTGCTCATAGATTTACCATATGAAAGTAAGTTTAAGGCGTAATGGCAGGGCTACACAGGTACCAAAGGAGATTCCTAACTATTTTGGAACTTTCTGCTGTGTGTTTCTATGGAGAGAGACAAATAAGATAGGAATCTCCTATGATACCAACATAGCTTCGCAAAGTTTGCTCTTAAATGGAAAGCAATGCAGAAGTCATGGAAGATTCCTGTCCAATTGTTCACTCTCTCCATAGAAATACACAGAAGAAAGCCTTAAACTAAATAGGAATCTCTCATGGTACCTACGTGTGGCTCTGTCATTACGCCTTAACCTTAAGTCACTTTGTTGGTCGGTGAGTGAATTTCAAAATTTTTTGGCGTGCTCATTGTAATTTTCTCTAGATATTCCTCAAGAATAATCTTTTCAATTGCTTACAGCAAAAGTTGGCTCTTAGAGCTCCATTACTTAGGAAAAGAATTTAACATCACAGTAGAATCAAATCATCTCTTGAAATTTCACATGTTCAATGGGGCTGTTGCAGTTTTTTGGTGCAGGCACTTTAAGATGATTCCAGGGTCGATTAGTTCCAACTTTGGACACCACGTCGCGCTGCTCGAAAAGTCAACAGTTTTTGGCTAAAATTGACGAATTCACGCTAAAAACACGAATTTCAGGAACGTCAGCACCTGCGAGCATACTCCAAGAAGATACCCTGAAAGTTTCAGGCTGAAACACTCAAAAATAAGGCCGAAAATTATGAAAAACGAAACTTCCCGTAAGCCGCAATGAGTGCGAGTGAGGCAGATAGACGTATCATCACTCGCGCTCACTCTCACTCACTAAGCTTATGGTGAAACGATTTTCATAATTTGCGGCTTTAATTTTGAACCAATTTTGCTCATTTTGGGCTCAAAAAATCCATAAAAAAATTGTGCAGGTGCTGACGTTATTGGATTTTGCGTTTTATCGATGGTTTCAGTTTAAAACGCTAAAAACACGACTTTTCCAAAAAGCGACTAGTGGCGCTATCCATCGGATTGAAATCTGGAAAAGTTTCGCCTGGAATCACCTTAAAGGTTGATTCAGATGTAAAATACACCAAAAAGAATAGCTTCATCAACCATGGTTGGTGTTGTGTACAGGGTGTGCCAGACCAACTCGCATGCTTTCATTGCACAGAAATTATGGCAAGTGCGCAAAGTTGTTGAGAGGCATAAAACATACATCAACACCAAAGAATTCGGGTAAAATATTTTTAGCCCCCAAAAACCAACCCTTTGGAGTTACTTAGAGTTAGGCGGTTAGGTGTATTTTCAACAGTAGGGCATAAAATTAAAAAATGTAAACAATCAATAGGTAATTTTGTAGAAACTCTTTTATTGAAACGTTTTTTCACGAGACGTGTAATAGTTTTAGATAAGCACTGGTCAAAAATTAGAACAAAGATTACCAATTCATTACTATTGACATTCATTTGAACTATCAGTCTGTAGAGGAAGGAGGTATTGACCAGATTTGGGAATTAAATTTGAAGACTTTTTGACCCAATCTGGCAATACAGCGGTTGGTTTCCTCAAACATTGTTTCCTCTCTTTTTTTAAAACAATCTTAGAGATATTTGAGCATTATACACTTTCAACAAGACAGTGATTTGTACAGGGTGTTCAAAAAGCATCTTCACTTTGATTTTTTTTTAGAACGGTTGTGAATTTTGATAAAATGGGTCTGTTGTGTACTTTTGCAACAACAATACAGAACCTTGATTCTTAAGAACAATTCGGCAAAAATGACTATGCGCACATTAGAAACGTTCAAAAACCATTCATTAAGTCAGGAAATTACTTCAGTTTCAAACAGCCTGCGAAACACTGCTTCAAACACTGGACTGTATTTGCACCGGCATACAACTACATAGACGGAACCACTGTGTAAATGTGAACAACATCGTAACTACAAAATGATAGAATTTCCTTCAAAATACATGAAATATTGGCTGCATATTTGGCTGTTTCGTCATTCCTGGCTTCTAAAAACTCAAAGATTACAAAATAATACAAGAAATGTATGCATCTAAACGGAAAATTCAAATGTTTGTAAGTTCTGTTGATGTTTACATAAACCCATCTGTGTACTTGTATGTCGGTGATAATGGTGTGGCGCGGGTTGTTTGAAATGGAGGTGACTTCCTGAATTAATGAGCTGATTTTGAAAGTTTTGAATGAGCGCATCGTTATTTTCGCAGAATTTTACATTAGAATCAAAGAGTCATACTGCTGTAGTAAAAGTGCGCAACAGACCCGTTAAAAAAAAATTAAGTCAGAATTAGAAAGGTTCGCTTTTAGAAGATTATGGCTTCTGCTTGCTTTTGAGAAGTGACTAAAGGGCAAGAGGAGAGGTAGACCAAACCGCTTAAAAAGTCATTTTTCTTAACGCACCCTCATTTAAATTCTTTCAGCATTTGAAAGCTTCTAAAATAATACAACCAATGTCCTAACTAGATGTCCATATTTTAATATTCAAGATTTTGAAGATCAAAGTTCAATATTGAATCAACCTCAAAAATTTCTACTTCCCATTTCAAAATGTGTGACTTCAAAGTACTTGATGAACTCTCTACAAAACAAAGTCCTTTGCAGAAAAAATAGACAAAAGAATCGCGAATCAATAAAAAAAATCTTTGGACCCCTGAAACTTTTTTCTAATTTTAGGTTCAGCGATTTCTAAAACCACTCACTTTTTTAAAGCGCAAGATTTTGAACGCAAAGAAAAAAAAAAAATTGAAGCTGCTAAAAGAAAACCTCTCTTGGAGAATTGACAACCCAACCCTGCCCAACCCCCCCCTCCCAGGGAGAAAACAAACCATTCCACTAAACGTGATTTGACATATAATTTGCCATTTTTGAATCACAACTGCTAGAAAAAAAAAGTAGTAGTCACTAGTCAGCAGTGTCTCCTGGAATTCCGCAACCAAGGTTATTACCATTTAAAACAATGCAAAAATATCGATTTCTTGGGGGATTACCGATTAATTAATCTCTAGAAGATTGATTATTGTACAAGCAGAGCCATTAGTCCTGCATCAACGATTTGACGCAACCCGCACTACACATAGACCGAACTTCTCTCGGTCTTGAGTGAACAAAAGAAAAGAAAGATAAGAGAGCGTTTATTTTACGTGTAATGAGGGTTGAATGGAATCGTTGACACAGGACTAATGCCTCTGCATGTACATAAGTTCAGGCCTTTGTACTTACACCCTCAATTGGTTTTGATCAAACTGCAAGATTGCCAACTTGTATGCTTTGTCACCTTTTTTTATGAATAAACTTTCTATTCTATTCTCTACTATCTAGACACTCCCAAATTCCAAATTTCAAACGTAGACTTGACCAAAACACCTCAAAAATGGGTTTTATTGATGTTTCATTGACTGAAATTAGTGAACAGATGACACACCATCCATCGTCAAATAACTCCACCGCTTGACTTGCCGTCAAACAGTTGACAAATATAGCATGCAACGGTTGGAACATGCAACGGTTGGCTCACCTGCCATTTGTGGTGAATTTGGGCTTATCGATTGCTGGTTTGACCAAACTTGTTTGATCGCATACAAAGCGCTTTTAGAAAAAGCATATTCGTTGCTGCCAAATTGCACCAGCCACCACTGGTGGAAATAGTGGTATGTAGTAGTAGTACACTGAAAAAACATTAGAGTCTACATAAGTTTACCGAGGCATTCCCAGTCTTGAAGCCCCCTACTTTCAGTGATGAAGTCCGTAAGTAAATGTTCCACCCCCAAAAATTATGGGCGTCACAACCGCAATGCCTCCGTAAACCTATATAGTCCATAATTTACGGTGTCCAGGACCGTATCATTTTTCCAGTGTAGTCATAAAATAAATCATGGGGAAAACTACTCTCCAACACCCGGTAAATAAGTAATTAGTTTTTGGGAGGAAAGGACCATAAAAGGAAACAAAAGAAACACTTACTTCTAGAAATTGAATTTTTAACAGATTCATAACACACCTATAATATAACTGAATTTTCAAACTTAATTTTTCATGATATAATGATTTGCTTCCATACTAAGGCACTGTTTAATTGTTTCCTGGCATTGACTATATTCCTTCCAAGGACGCTGAATAGATCTTTGCAATAAAGCAAGGTGTTTGTACAGAAAATCCAGGTGTCCACATGTTTCCATTTTTAGCACTTTCTCGAATATTTCTTTAAAAACACTTGATGAGATGGTGACTTTCTTGATAAGCTCAGGGTCCCTGAAAAAAAGAGGAAAAATTAAGGTGATTCCAAGCAAAGCTTTTCCAGATTTCAGGCCAAAAGATAGCACCACGAGTCAAAGTTGTGCTTTTGGCATTTTTAAATGGAAACAAAGAAAAAACACTCCCACTAACTGAGGATTACGGAATTTTTTGTATTCTTAAATCTCAATTTTATTTTTGTGTTTCAGCTTGAAATTTTCAGGATATCTGTCTGAAGTATGCTCGCAGGTACTGACGCTCCTCAAATTTGTACTTTTCGCGTAAATTCATCAATTTTAGTTAAAAACTGTTGACTTTGTGAGCAGCTCGGCAGGGTGTCCACAGTTCGAACTAATCCACCCTGGAATCAAATTAAGTGCCAACATTCCAACTTTGCGGTCCGAAAATGGAAAAATGAACTAACAAGGTACCTTGAGACATAATAATTGAACATTTCCAATTCTTAATCCTAACCAGCTAGAGACAATTTATACTAGAGATCGCCCACTGCCTATCTTGCCTATGTTAAAATTGGGTGGCAACTTTATTTTTTCAGAGTCTCAACACTGAACCGTATGTTAACTGATGAGCAAAGGTGTTGAGGTCAATTGCCTCATGAGAGCCACCGAAGTTTCATCAGTAAACGAATGGTCCAGCTAGGAGCTCCCTTTGCTGTTCTGTTGAGTCCCAAAAAAAAGAAAGTTAGCCACCGCGCAGTCGCCTAGTGCGTGATCTCTAGTGTACATTGTCTCTGCTCCTTACATACTATTATTTAAAACAAAAACTCCTTCAATTTTCAGACATGCTGCAGTCATGGACTTGTAATCCACATGGACACTGCAATTTGCACATTTGAAAATTTGAAGGAATTTCTTTTTCCAGAGGCTCCATCATTCAACAAGAAAAAGGAAGACTGAATGTACCAAAGAAGTTGTAACTCCGCTTACAAAATATGCAGGTAAAAAATAGGGAAAATAGTAATTTTGCCACTTTTCGATTTATAAATTCGTTCAGTAAATGAGCAAAGTAAGGTATAAAACATTTACTTTTATGACAATAAAGATTGAAACCACGATTTCATTTCAATCATTTAAATGCGGTTTTCCGCAAGTCTTCAGAAGAATTACACAGACCACGTTCCGGTAGTTGATGGTCCGTCAATGTAAAACATAAGCAAAAACTAAAAACTGACTAGATCAAAATGTGAAGCTGCGAAATAGGTAACTTAAGCGACTCTAAGCTTGTAGAGGTCCAATTAGGCTCTTGCTAAATTTTGTTACATGCAATTGAATAGCTAATTCTTGTGTAAATATGAGTGAAAATAACGATGAGTACAATGAAAAATTACGAAATTCACTCAGAGACTCACAAAATGACTTGAAAGTTTAAGGCGCAATGGCAAAGCTAAGCAGGTACAATGGGAGATTTCTATCTAATTTGAGGCTTTTTACTTTCTCACTCTAATGAAATTAGAAAAATTGAGAAAGTATTGCGATGGCGCAGAGATTGCTTGTGTGTTTCTACTGAGAAAGTGACAAATTAAATAGGTATCACCTATTTTACCTGCATAGCTCTGCCATCTTTGCTCTTGAATGACGGAGCAACGCAGTTGTCATAGGGATTCCTGTCAAATTTTTCTTTCTCTACATATTTTGAAACACACAGAGAAAAACCTTAATTTAGATAGGAATCTCTCATAAAAGTCATTTTGTGAGTCTGTGAGCAAATTTGGTAATTTTTTATTGTGTTCTTCATTTTTGCTCGTTATTACGCAAGAATCAACAATTCAATTGCATGGAGCAAAAGTTAGTAAGAGCCCCATTAAAAGAGGTTTCAAAAGCTACTTACTTTGAAATAAAAATTGGATCTATTGACGGTAATTCTGAATAGAGCGGCCAATTATCAGCACACGCAACACATTGACAATGAAAATAGTACTGATGATACAAATGTTCTTGTCGCTCGGCGCGAGATTGTAATGCATGATGGTAACCATAATTATCGAACAGCTATGACAAGCAAGAGAGACAAAAATTCTTGATCAACAGCAGAGTGAAACAACCTTAAGCTCCATCATTAAATTATAAGTCACAATATTGATATAATATCGTTCAACGCAACAGTCGACCCATTCCCAAATATAAGTTTTGAGAAGCAGATTCACAAAACAACGCCATGCCACACATCATGCTTTGTGGGGTCTGATCTTTGCAGGAATTAATTTTTGGGTGAGTGAAAAAACGAGATTCGAATCCAAATCTTGTTTTTTCTTCTTTCCAGGCAAATCTAAAAACCTCCTCTATGAGCTCCTATTAGATTGGATTCATTTCTTTGCAGACATATTGGGGGGGGGGGGCGGCAAAGGGGGCAATCGACCCCCCCCCCTGTTCGGCCAAAGAGGGGGGGACATGAGGGAAAGAGAGAGAAAAAAGAATAGGAGGGTCACTCAAGGGGCAAAAATTCCAAGTTTGCCCGGTTGACGAGGGCTGAATCCGCCAATCCTTCGTACAAGGTATCTCATACATACGCAAGAGCAATACCTAACCGTGATACCCTGCCCTCCTACCTATGACCTTTGAAGGAAAACTGATCTGAATTGATTATTACAGATACATTTGAACATTGAAAATTACCGTTTCTCCTTCCTATTTTGTTAATGAAACGATAAGATACCAAACATGCCTCAAGATCTCATTTTTTTACCCTTCTATAAACTTGTATTTAACAAGAGGTAAAAAAAAAAAGTCTATAAAATGGACCAATGTTACTTTTCCTTGTTTTTGCGAGATCAGGCTTATTTTTGAAGAAAGAGTCTCACTCTACAAAAAAGTAGGAGTCAAATATTTTCCAAAAACCATTATATACCGATTAAAATCTTTGCCAGCAATTTTCTGAAAACGGCATTCTGATACATTCATCTCTGTCACAGGCAGGTATTCGATTTTTTCATTCATGATTTTAACAAGCACTTGATATTAGGAGGATAGGCAGTTGAAATAACAAGAGAAAGTCACACGGAGAAAAACTTGGAGTCCAAACCTGCATTTAAAAAATCAAAATACAACAGTAATTAGCAACAGTATTGATTCAAAAATTCCTTTGAACAAGATATTAGAAATTTACCTGATCTCCAGCATTGATGGCTTGAATCGCTCGTAGAACAACAACATCACCGCTGTAACTATGACGAACAACGTTTGGATCACAAGAATGATTGATCAGACTTAAAACAGGGTAAGCGACTGCACCAATTTCCAGACTTTCGTAAGACACTTGATTGTTATCAGTGCGCTGCAAAAATACCATCTCAGAAACTTCATGAGCATTGCAAGGTAAACTTTGTAGGTAGTTCATTAATAAGGCACCAGAAAACAGCTCACTGTCAGACAATTTGAACGGATTGCATTGATCGTTTAAATTTAAACTGTTATTGAATTGCTCTGCGAAATTCTCTTTTTCCGACTCCTTAAAGAAGTTGATTTCCTGAAGAAGATGCACTATAACTGCAGCAACTGCCGTTCTTCGAAAAAGATCAGATAGACTTCTGCTACGCGTATTTGTTTCCAGAAAATGAACCGAGTTGTAATCAGAGGAGATGTACTGTCCATTGGAGTTAAGACCTTTCATCAGAGTCACTTCATCTGCAGAGAATGAATCAACGTACTCGCGCAACTGATTAATTTCAGTGCCTTGTTTTGTTGCTATGATAAGTATTCGCACAGCTAAAAGTTTCATTTTATCAAATTTTAGGGCCAAAAGCGACGGAAGAACGGCACATTCAGATCTATGGCACTTGTCCCAGTTCTGGGAGCGACAATTTTGTGAACAATACATGACCTGAAAAAATTCAGGACACAAATTTTTAAGTTGTGTGATTTAGAGTGAGAAAAAAGGATACCAATTATTTACTAGCATCATTGATCATTTCTTTAAGAGGAGAAAATCTCAAGAGAGCCAAGATCTTTGCGTATAGATGACTGGGAGAGCTCTCTTATAATCAGCACAATATAAGTTGAGCAATAGCAGCCAGTTCAGCCCTGAGCTGGTGATTGATTTATACCTAGAAAATGGAAAGAGGCCATGGTGAACGGTCTGAGTGCCAAGATATTGCTTGCGAATGTCCCTCTTGGTTTTGGTAGTTGTTATAGAACAGAGAACACTGAAGGTCAAGCTGCCGCGTTGCAACATTGCGAAAATCTACCAGGCTCTTAAAGACCCAGCTTATATTGTGCCGACTATGGAGAATAATATGCAGTAATAATAATAGTGTTTTTTTCATTTGTTCAATGTATTCAGCTATAGCAAATACAGTGAAAGTTTGTTGTGTGGAACGCCACGTCTTCTGAGTGAAATATCTCGCCAACTGGAATTTTTTTTCAGCACTGTGAAACCTCCCATACTCTGACCGCAATGTCCCAAGTGGAACTTTCGCTAAGTGGAATTTATTTTAGGGCAGGACTGAGGTTTCACACAAAAAACTTTCACTGTATGCTAATACAACATTAGGAAACAAGAAATTCATGAAAAAAAACATGGAAAACATAAGAAACATAGGATCAGTATTCAGTAATTTGAATTCAATTTAGGTATTCCTCTACATTTATGGGCAGATCTCAGTCAAATATTTTTTCAACTCGTTTTTGTAGCTTTTAATCATTCCTGTTGTGTTCTGTAATACACTGGGTAATTTACTGACTAATTTATAACCATTTTGAATTTCACTCGAACCATGTTTGGTGAAGCAAAATTCCTCACTATTTCTTGTTCTATGGTTGTGAATCTCAGTACATCTTTTTACTTTGGTTCATTTTAAACAAACGTTATTATTTTTTCATAAATTATCCAGGCAGTGACAGTCAAAAGATTGTTTTCCATTAAAACATTTTTGAACAATTCCTCTTTTTTCAATTTAAAAATTATTCAAATTGCTTTCTTTTGCTTGATTAGGCCCCTGGTCAGTCCAGTAGTAAGTAGGCAGGCAAACGCCTTCCATTCCTAGTGTGCCCCCAGTCTGCTAGGCATCACATCACCCCCATTGTGTGCTTCACACGGCAAAAGCAACAGCTGTTATGCGGAATATGACAGTGAAAACACTCGCGTAGCGGGGAGACATTGGCATGGACCACCTAATGGACTGACCCCGTATTAGTAGATCTTGGTTGATATAAAATGAAAGAGAGCGTAGTTGGACTTACTAGGGAACAATGAGTACAAGGGACTAGACCTTCAGTGCGCTTGAAACAGGCGTAACAATGACTTAGATAATGATCAGGTAGCAGAATAGAGGCATACGGCTCCTCTACGACTATAACATCTCCTGCAAATGATGGCATTCAAATAAATAGCAAGGTAAGTTAAAAATGTGTGCAATCGTTCATTTAAGAGCATGAAATGAGTAAAATAAAAACTGTAGAGAATGTCCTACCAACGCTTTCTCACATCAATTGAATCTGGGGGAGACCCCGAGACCCCACTTTAATATTCATAATATTAAAAAAACTTCAAGTTAATATTTTTAGATATCAATTCTTTTGGTTGATTGGACTCACCGTTTCCACAACCATTTCACACCTTTGATCACAAATCTCGATAACGGCTTCCTATTTTTCCGAGCAGGAAGCGACAAATCTCTTAAAACGTAGTTCCCATGGATTACGCTAGAGCTGCCCCTATGACTCAACTGGAGCTGCTTTATCTTCCTTTCTCAATTGATTTCTAACTATATTCATTGATTTTGATTTCGATACATGGAATGGCAAAAATGGAATTCCACATGTTGTAAAATTTCAACGTAAAAATGGAGTCCAAATTGGTAAACCATAAAATAACTATAAAGAAACAAAATACCAGCAGAAAAACAAGTAGGTACTACACCAACCTGGATAGATGTCCTGCATTGCAAATAAACATCGGCCTGCTTCTTTGCTATGCTTTAGTTTTATTGCTTTGGAGGCACAAGGGATCACAGGATTCGGTTCAGTGGGTATCTTCGGAAGATTTGTCTCATTATTATGAGACAAAATTGGATCGGTGGCTTCTTCATTACTTGGCGAAAAAATACTTTTTCCTAAGGATTTGCTGACATTAGTGGTGTCACTGTTCTCTTGACACTTTTTAATATCCGAAAGGTAGCTTTGCTCAAGGCGTTTCCTTGCCTCTTCTTCCATTGAAGATTTTTTCAAAGATTCAATTGCCAGCTGAAACAGGATAGAGGAGTTATTAGACGGAGAATGATACGTACAATAAGATCAAACAGGTAATAATGTACCCAGTCTAACTCTTAAACAGTTGTAGATAAAAAACAAACAAAAAACAAAGTTTGAATGCTATCATGTCTTATTAAAAAAAATTCCCTACCTCCAAGGACCTCTTCACAATATAGAGTATCCAATTGTTTAACAGCCAAACTTCCACGATTAATTTTTTAGAACAAAAAAAAGATTTATCCAACTGTAAATTCCGCCCCAAAAGTGCCCCATATCTCAAACCAGAGCCCCCTAAATAAAATGTTTTGAAAAATTAATGGCTCAAATGTTCGAAACTTTCTAGTCAAGGCTCCACGTAAATGGTTTGGTACATTCAAAGAACTGAAAATAAGCTGCTCTCCAGATCTTCCTCTATTCATTCAGCCATTATTGTTTTGATATTTAAGAGGAATTAAGGGTGAAAGTCTTGATTTTAGGGAAAAGGGTATTTTTTTTATTTTTTTTCTTTGCTAAAATTATTGCTGCATGACCCTCTACAATCATTTGGCCACCCAACACTGTAAACTACTCTCCGGATCTCTTTCCATACGTTCAGCCATTACAAAGATTACTTATACTCCAGATATGGCACTAGCTAAAATCTTGTTGAGCGCCTTCATTGCTAAAACACATACACTGGCCCACAGTTTGTTTACGTTTCAGGGAGTGAGAGACGCGCGGGCGGGGTGGGGCCAGTCGGCTGGCCCACGACCCCCACCCCGCCCTCACGTCTCTCGCTCCCCGAAACGTAAACAAACCGTGGGCCAGTGTATGTGTTTTAGCTCGGTTTTGGGAATGAAGGCGCTCAACAAAATTTAACATTGGCAAGATAGCTAGTGCCATATCTGGAGTATAAGTAAGTAATCTTTGAGCCATTTACATTTCTATATTTTATAAGAATTGAGGGTGAAAATTTTGAGTTCTATGATAGGATTTTTTTTTTTTTTTTTTTTTTTTTTTTTTTTTTTTTTTTAAATCCCCAAAAAGTTGGTGCTGACTGACCCTCTATAGTCATCTGGCCACCCTAAACTGTACTTTAATCTGCTATCTGAATCTCCCTTGATATACTATGCCAGTAATTTTTCAATATTTCAGAGAAGTTAAGGTGAAAATCACGCTTAGTCACGATTTGCCACCCTTCTCCGCACGAGTGGTGAAGCGAGAATGACCGTGAAGAAGAGTGGAGAAGTGTGACTAAGCCCCTGGAACCCTATTCTATACTTCCGGATGTCCCCTCTTCCTCCCTCGGAGCACTCATAGTCATAGGAGGTGCCACTGGAGTGTTCTGCCCCGCGCTCTACTAAGCTGCTCTACTTATTGCATCAGTGATCATGAATCAGATGCAGTGGCGTCGCGTGCCATCTGGCAACAATGCAACTGCTCCATTTAAACTCATTAAATATGTCGAATTTTCCTTGTGCACTGTGAACTCCCTGAATTTGATATTTTACATGGTTTAAATGGATAGAATACATTGTTGCCGAATTGCACGCGACGCCACTGATCAGATGTTTTTTGAGGTCTTTCAGCATGGATTGTTTTGACTGGTTTTTTTCTGTTTCTTTTTTTTTTTCGGTGTCGAATTTGGGCCAGATGCTTTGCACCAAAGAGTAAACAAGAGTCGCAATTGAATGGAAGGCCTGCGTGGTCAACGTAGATAAGGGATCGGAACGCGGGCTGGCCTCTGATTGGCTGCAACGCGTGGAGCAAAAATGTCTTAGAGTATAGGGAAATTAACTCGGGGTTTTCGTTCCGGGACAGACATTTATCTCGAAACCTGTACAAAATCGCATCTAAACAATTTATGCGAGTCGATTCAGCAGAATTTTCCGAACAAATTGATAGGTCATAAGAGCCACTTCATTGCAAATTCGAAAAGACTGTTTCAGTTGAAAAGTACGCACAATAGTGTGTTTACATGCTTGGCGTGTGTTCGAGCAGTGTTTGAGCAACTCACTATTGTGCGTACTTTTCAACTGAAACAGTCTTTTCGACTTTGCAATAAAGTGGCACTTATGACCTATCAATTTGTTTGGAAAATTCTGCTGAATCGTCTCGAATAAATTGTTTAGAGGCGATTTTGCACCGGTTTCGAGATAAACGTCCCGGAACGAAAACCCCGTGTTAATTTCCCTATACCCTAAGACATTTTTGCTCCACGCGTTGCAGCCAATCAGAGGCCAGCCCGCCTTCCGATCCCTTATCTACGTTGACCACGCAGGCCTTCCATTCAATTGCGACTCTTATTTACTCTTTGCTTCGCACCCAAGTCAGTAGAACCTAGTTTCACCAAAAGTGGCAAATGCCAGCTGCTCCCACAATTTACTCCACCGCAGGTGTCTTTACAACTCTGCACATGGAAGTCAGTTAGCAGAAACAAAAACTCAGTAAGCACAGAAAAAAAGCTGAACTGGCATCAGCTATATATCGTGAAAAGAGCTCTACTTACTGCAAAAAAAAAAAAAAAAAAAAAGGTCATGGCCATATACTTAGGTACCTAACCTTTTTTGAAAAATAAATTAGAGAAATATACTCACCCTTAGAACCCTCTGGAAAGATGACAGGCAGTTGTTCCGCAGGAAACATTTTGCTTTCCTTTCATATAGTTTGTACTTTAGGCTGACAGGATAGGGACATGAAATGGCACGGTTAATATCTATCACACATAACTCGTCAGATTTTAAAGAGAAGTGTACAGCTGATCTGTTTGCATAAGCTAATGCAAGTTCAAGACTTCCATTTAGAGCAAATGCAATACTCTTGGTGTAGAGATTTAGAGCTGTCAAGAATTCTTTTCTTTTGAAGGCAGAATTGCCATCGCCTCTTAATCTTGCAGATTCGTCGTTGTTTTTAATCGCTGGCCCAAGAGCTAAAGGGATGACATTTTCATCTAGCAATAGGGCAAACACATTCTGGAGTTTACTTTCACTGGACTCTAGACTGGAAAATGCCTTTGACAGTCCCTCAATTCGATTTTCTTCCAACAGTTCTTGCATGAAAGCCGCAAAAATCGAATCGAAATCGCTCATTCTTATGAGCCACCTAAGGAGCCTCACGATGGCAGTGTGACAAAGTATACACGATAAGGAATCTGATTGTAACTACAGTTAGAAAGATCTACTTCAAGTAAACGGAATTTATCCATAATTTTAAAATCTAATAATAAAATAAGAAGGTGAAAAGCGTACGCAACTAAACTTCACGCATTTTAGGTTGAACATAACCTAACATAACAAACAACAAATCATATCAACAAGGCTGCCGCTTAAGTGAGGGAAAAAAGCCCGCAAGATTTTTCCGAAAATGTTCGCGAATTTGTTAAAACTAATTCGCGAAAAAATCAGAGCATCACTACTACGTAACCAATCGTCCATCGAGGCTGAATCCGGACAATTAAATTCAATTAATAAATGAAAACCTACCTGAGCATCTCTCACAAATAATTCCTCTCTCTTTTTGGTATGAAGTTGGACATCACTGGCGCGGGAAATCTAAAACGACGGTAGACTGTTATTTGAGTCCCCGTATGTATTTGTCACTCTCCCAACAAGGACTCTAGATGACAGGAAGTTTCAGAAACAAATAGGAAGTTCCCGGAGGATTCATAAGGAACGAGAGCATTCGAGATTCCCAGGCACGAGATCACGCGCATGGTCCGAGATGGTCAAAATTTGTCTTCCTCTCTCTTCTCCCATTGGAGAGCCTGTGGTCGAAAAGGATAAGATTAGGGTGAGACCAGTGATTTTCATCCCCTCTTCTGTCCCTTTCTGACACATGCAATCATGCATTGATTCAAATCGCCAGAGAAAGAAGGAAAATTTCTTGGATTCACTATGCCTTCGGCGCATACAGATGTCAATTTAAAAGAGATCGTGAAGAACTAAAGTTACAACGACAGGCCAAAAACAATAAAGCTTAATTTCCTCTTTTAAGACCAAGTCGAAGACGAATGGCGGGAACAATGCAACTCCGATGGCATTGATTATGCTGAGAATATCCTGAGAAAATCTGGCAAGTCTGTGTCATCTCAGCATATTCTGATGAAATTATTTCAAAGGAGAATATTCTGATTCTATTTGGTCAGCAGATATCCTATGAATATTCAAAAGTATTTTGCAGTAGGTATTGATATGCAGCCTCCAAGTATTTTTCAAATTGCATAACTTTAAGATCACAGGGGCATGACACGCGCTTAAGTTATTCTCCCAACTTCCACACCACCCAGTGGCGTCGCGTGCCATCCGGCAACGATGCAACTGATCCATTTGAACTCATTAAAAATATCGAATTTCCCTTGTGCACTGTGCACCCCCTGAATTCGATATTTTACATGAGGTTAAATGGATAGAATACATTGTTGCCAAATTGCACGCGACGCCACTGACACCACCGCTTGATGGTGCTTGCCTCATGCCTCTTCATAGAATAATTTCTTTTTTTCCAATTTTTATAAATCTATTTTCTAATTTTTTCCTCAAACAATTCGTACAACAAGAAACGTGTGTTATATTCCTCTCCTATATTTTCATTAATTGGTTTTGAATCGTCTATTCATTTTGCTTCAAGTAGTGTTTTCTGGTTGAATTTTCAGTTCTCATAAGTAGGTAGATAGACAGATAAAATCCGTCAGTTGCCCAGGCTGCAGTCTTAGCTCTTGTGCAGGTCTTTCACTGACTTTCCCGTGAGGCTCCTTCATACTCGTTCAAACCGTTTGGCCAAGCAAGACTTTAGGTGCACTGATCATGATAGTTATAGTTATAGCATTATCATGATAGTTGATGGGCACTCAACTCCCATGTAGAGACTCACTTAGCAAATTGTTAGTACGGGCCTACGGGGTCAAAGCATTCAACGAGATTGGGGGAAAGACAAGGATTGGAAAGAGCACAGTGGACTCTGCTACATGCAGTAGTTCCTGCGCAGGTAAGGACTTCCTACAACCAACAGGAGGGCATCAGTTGCAGTGTTTGGTCTGAATAAATTTAATTTGATTATACTAACTAATAACTGATAAGCCATCTGGCCCATCTGGTACCTACATGGGTTGACCAACTAAATAAATATATGACATGTAGATTATATCGCATCACTCCCTCACAAACTGCTGTTTCCACCCTGAAAGTTGTTTTAGGGCTGACTAAAGTTCATTTATCTGTAATAACTTTAGAGACACCGAGAAGGCTATGGAAGATTTACCGTACCATAGCTTTCTAGCTGATCATGAAAGCAAATAATAAATTGACCTCAACTATCCTAAATTCCTTACAAATCTCCCAAGAGTATTCCGTGAACATTCTGGATACTTTTGAATCACCTAGGAGTATTCACTGAATGTTCTACGCACTAAAGTATTTGCACGATATTCTCAGAATATTCAATGTTTCTCATCAATATTTTCAAGAAATACTATGAATATTAGTCTACTACCACAGAGACATCAGAGACCACACACTAGCGCACTAGCCGTTCGCAAAGGTGGACGACTTCGTTTTCAGGGACTCAACAAAATAACATGGGGAGTAACATCCTTCCGTTCCTATGTTGATTGTTGACTAAAAACCAAACAAATTATGCTTTGTCCTAACTGGCTGCTCACATCTAAAAGAAATCTAAAAGTCTCCCTCCCCTAATTAAATCAGTCCTTCACCCATTTAATTACCTCAGAATAAGACCATAAACAGAGGCATAAACTTAAAGGGAGGGGGCGAGATCATTTTGCCCCTTGCTGTTGAGCTAACATAATTTTTTTCAATTTTACAAGTAAGACAAGTATTTCCCATTCTTAAACCCCTCCTGCCAATAAAAAACTATGCTGCTGATAAGAAGGGAAAATTCTAATTTAAAAATGCAAAGAAGAGTAACGTTTGACCATTGATTTTCTAATTTCAAATAGGGTCGATAAAACTGAATTTATTTGCTAGTTCGCCAAAGTTTTGTTGGAACTAGTTGCTCTTTTTTCGTCTAGAAGTTTTAAACCTTCACTCAAACTTCAAATTCATTGGAGATATTGTAAAAGTTCAAAGTTAAATACTAAATTAGTTTTACTTAATACTTTTCAGCTGTTTTGATGATAAAAAAAACCAAATATTTTCTCATATGTTCGGCAATTTGAAGCCTTGAACAATTTTTCTTGCCGTTAGACAAACTATTTGTGATTTAACCGACCGAGTGGGAACCCAACGACCAGATATGGTAAAAAAATAACTTAAGGCGGCATAGAGGTTTCGCATTCTCTGCTGGCAATCTGTTAATCATTAGTGAGAATTCTGACCATCAGAGTCTCTGGATACAATTTCAGAGATTTTGGGTAAAATTTAATCTTCCCCCTTCAAATGGGAGTGCCAAAATTCTCAGAAGCAACGGCAAAGTTCTTCAATTCACTGGAGCATCGCACCAATGCCAAAAATATTACAGATATAAAGGTAAGTTCTGAGTTTACAGACATACTCTACGGCAGGGCGTTTCAAGTGGTCTTTAACGGGGCTCTTGCAAACTTTTGCTACAGGTGATTGAAGAGTTGATTCTTGCATAAAAACCTGTAAAATTGACGAAGAATACGCTCACAATATTCACTCTCAGAATCGCTGAAAATTGCAAAAATCACACCCAAAATAGTCTAATATTCCGTAAGAAACTCAGTAAAACAGCTGTAACAGCAAGATTGTCATGGCGCGGAGCTCTGCAGATATCATGGAGGATTCCTATCTAATTCGAGACATATCTCTTGTGTTTCCATAGAGCAAATGAAAAATTAGACAGGAATCTCTCATGATACCTGCGTATAGGGTTGTGCGGTACTGATTTCGTTTCTTTTTCGGTATTTAGCTATATCTCTGACTGCAGCCTCTAAACGAGTGAGACTGATAAAACTGCCGTGGGTGACATAAGTCAGAAGCCAACTAAATACTATGAAACTGTCAAAGTAGCATTTCTGTATCATAATACCTTTGAATTCATTTAAAGTTACGTAAAATACCGAACTGGCTGATTCTTTCGGTATTTTACCTAACTTTTAGGGAATTCGAAGGTACTATGATGCGGGAATGCTATGTATCAATACTTTGACAGTTTTATAGTGTTTAGTTGGCTTCTGGCTTACATCACCCACGGCAGTTTTACCAATCTCACTCATTTAGAGAATGCAGTCAAAGCCAGAGCTAAATAGCGAAAAAATACAGAAATCAGTACCGCACAACCCTACCTGCGTACTGCGTAGCTCCGCCAATACAATCTTCCCAATACAGCTGTTTTCTGAATTTATTACTGAATTTTTGACTTCTTTTGGTGTGATTTTTGTAATTTTCACTGGCTTTCATTTCAGATTTTACTATTCATTTACTTGCAGCTAAAGTTTGCAAGAGCCTCCATTCTTATAGAGATGACTTTTAAATTAATAAACCAATTGAATGATCTAAGTGGAGCGCTTGGTAAAAAATACAATTACAAAATGAAAATGATTTGAGAAAGAGGAGCTAGTAAAAAATGTAATTCATGTTTTGATAGATTATAAATTACACATGTACTAAATGTAAACTGAATTCGGTTTAGAATGCAATCTAAAACTTTTGATAAAGTTAAAATTTTATACATAGGAAAAAAAAAGATGTTAAGATAATAAATAAAAATAGACGTTAAATGTTTATGATACAAAAACTAACAAAATGAAAATAAATGACAACAATTTAAAAAGCAGTAAGAATAATACAGTAAAACTCGCAAGTCTCGCAACTATTTTACCAAGCAAGCGAATCCAACGTCGATTGCTTTCAATTTAATTATTTTTTGTTTTCGCTTCCCAAGTACTCACCTTCCCAGTTAGATTGGAGCAAAGATCTTCAGCTGTGTAGATATTTGTTTAGAGCCAAAAATACTGAGCTACAGCGAGAAAAATTTCTAGATTTCAATGGTAATGTTTCAAATTTGTTCCCCAGAAAAAATTACTTTTTCTCATAAAAATTCAGCATTTCCCCTGAAGTTGCAGAGTGTGATGAAAACTCAAAAAAATTCTGTTTCTCTTCTTATTGGTAACAATTATTTTAAAATCCAAGAAAATTTAAGGCTAAACGGTCAAAGTAAATAACCAATGAAACATCAAAGTTTGTTGTTTCTTTGATTAACGATTCCTGTCCAATGATAAAAAAAGCAGCTGTTCCTATACAACCCTGGAATTGAGAGAGATTCCATAGTCTCAAGACTAGCTTCTAGATCAGGTCAGTATTGAATTTTTATGGAGCGAGATTTCTCAAACTTTAGATTATCTATCTCATAAACCAATATATTGTCTTCAGTCTTCTATTTAGAGAATTCACTTCCCTTCAATTGCATTAGATGAAATTGAAGCAATGATCATTAGTCATTACTCTTCCAATCATAAAAACACTCGTTGCCCCTTTTTTGGTGCCCAACATTAGATTTCAGACAGAATGCAACAAAGAATAGTATATGTAGATAGACAAAAAAATGCAGAGGAAAAAATGCTTTGATGCTTAGTCACAGGTCGGAGAGGAGGAAACAGGTTAGAGGAACAGGGGGAGGAGTTTAGTTCCGAGAATTTTACGTTGACTCCAAAAAAGAGTTTTCAACAAAAAAATTTCCGATCCTACACACTCATCACTCAACAAGACATCACATCTTACAGTGACTGACTTGTGGCTGAACTTTTAACTTTTGACATCTAAGACTTTTCAAACGCAGAATATTCAGTGTGACTAGCAATTAAGAGTGCACAGTCACCCCTTTTTCACAACAGTGCCAAGTGAACAATTTATTGCAAAACAACAAAAAACCATGTGACAAAGAATTGGCGACTCTCCGAAACCAAAAATAAAACGGTTCGAATGGTTAATAAGCCATTGGTTAAAAAGCAATTTCTAACAGTCCTTAGACATGCTACGAGATGAGAGTTTTACTTTCGGTGATAAAAATAATGTTGATGACAATGATGATAATTGATGAATAATGATAATATTAATTATTATAACTACATTCATTGTGAAAAGCTGGTTTTTGGTTTTTTTTCTTCTTATTATTATTATTTTTTACAAATGAGTGGTATTTAAAAAAAAGAGAAAAAAACCTGGATGCATAAATTCTACAAAATTTAATACAATACTATGCTGGTGTAACTCTGTGAATGAATTAAGCATGACTAGTGAGGTTCTTGATCTAATATACGAGGAGTAAATTTTAAAAGAGTGAGCAATTCTTACAATCCAAAATACCAAAATATATTTGTGATGAAGACAGAAACACTCAGGATCCCACCCAGAACCGAGCAAATAAAGAATTGAATAACTGAAAATAGAAGGGCTTAACTCGAAAATGTTCCACTTAAACTTGCAACAAATTTTCAGGAAACAAAACAACAGACCTGTGGGCTGATCATTAAAATCATTATTGGGTAAGGCTGGTGGACTGGATAACTGGAAGGTTGCTATTAGTCCCTCTAAAGTGTTTATCGGAAAGTACAGCTTTGTAACTAAGTATCCCTCTGATACGTTTGATAAGCTAACGGCTGCTTAGAACGTGGGGATGGCTTATCGAAAGTTGCAGATGGATTGGTTACAGAGCTCTACTTTCCAATAAACACTTTAGAGGGACTATTAGCAGTCCTTCAAGTATCTAGTCTACAATCCTTGTCCTATGATTTTAATGATCAGCTGGTAACATATAGTAAATCTTGATGAAAGGATTCACACTAATCAGTGCCGATGGGTTGCAGCAGTTGGCTAGTCTTAAAAAATGAGATTGAAATACAAAGAAATGGTATTGACTAAAAACCCTTCCCCCAAAATCAAAATACTTTCTCTACCCAAATAGAGGCAGGATGGTAACGAGCAAGAGCCCCATTGCGTGCTACAGATGTAACATGAGGACATATCAGAATTACAATTAGGTAGTATAGGTAGTGAAACATTTTCAGACTATGCCCTACTAAAAGAGCTCATATCAGAGGTCATGGCAAAGTTAACTAGTAATCTTTGGCAAGATTCATGAGTTCACTCCTTTGAAACACAATAAATCAGCACAATCATGGCACAAAGGCTTTAAATTTAAAGTTACAAACTTTTCACAATCAACTCGATTACTAAATTATAGTGCAACTTTTTTTGGATTCCAAAGAAAACGAAAGTCTCTAATTTTGCTACAAATTACAGGTCAACTCCACCTTCACATCCAAAATTAAATCTTAGAAAAAGGGAAAAAAACAAGCATATAAACGAGTACAGGTACATACAAAGATGCTATCTTGTATGAATTTGAAAGGAAAAAGATAATCACTTGATGAAGCCTAATTCTAAAATTTACTTGTTAATACCGTCGACGAGTAAAAAACTAGAAACCGAGTTAAAATCTCAGAATGGTCCGTTTTAAAGGACTCTGCAAGGCATCAAAATTATTCGTCATTATGGAGCACCATAAGCCCATCGAAAAATTCACCGATACCCCAATCAGTAGCAGAGGACGCGGTCAAAAAGTAGTTTTCACTATCCTGAGCAGTGGCATGACACGACCGCAAATTTTCTCGACTATCCTGGAGGATAGATAAAATAGTCTTTGCACTTTACCTGGTTATGAAAAGAAGTGCGGCTACAGGAAGAGTGATTTGAGCTACCGATGAATTTTAAGACGACCCCACACGAGCAGATACAAAAATACATGCAAACTGGATCCAAAGTGAAATCCTGATGCTTAAAAAATTCTAACAATTTCAGGTTGTTTCCTAGTAGCAGTAATAGTACAGGTCATTTCAGAAGAGTAGGCGCACCTAGGCTGATAATCTTTGAAATTTTTCGTTGTTTTCATATTACACAAAAAAAATTGATGGAAATCAATTCAAGCATTTGCCTTAAATTGAGAGACTCTTAAAAATTAAAAGATTAAATTTGCACGCAAGTCTCGTTTTGATATGAAGGGATGAAAATTGAAAATTCGCCAAAGATTATCAGTGAGCTACACCTACACTTCTGAAATGAACGCTACGACAGGATGGTGTAAAGAGTTTAAGGGTGGTTGATCGGTAGAGTGGTGGAAGGAATCAAACGCCAATTTTGAAGGGGGAAAAAATTAGATAATTCAGGAGAAGAATGAAATACAGTACCTTCTATCAATGCCTTCAAGTACAGTTGTGCACAAAGAGGATGTCACATAAATTTTTTAATTTTGACTTAGGTTGGCCTCCTGCAATGCTAAAAATTTATTGAGATAAGCATGGGTGCGTTTTTTTATTCTCCGGAATCCGCACTGGTGCAGTAACCCGGAGCTTTTGGAGCTGCACTGAAGCTGTCAAGTGCTGCACCGGAAGCTCCAGCTCCAGTGCATCGGTCTTCAACTCCGATACACTGGAGCTTGCACCGCTAATCAAACAACACTCCGGTGCGATCCAGTGCTGGGGCACTGGAATAAAAAAACATTACATAAACGCATCACATTGCGGGTAGCCTACCTCCAAAGGTTGTCTGAGGTTCTTTTTGTCCCCAACTGTACCTATAAAGAAAATTCCAATAGTACTTGGAGACTTTTTGAAACTGAAAGCAGATTACCAGACTTCAGATTAAAATTAGTGTATTTCGAATTGATTCAAACGGGAGACATGGGCACAGAATACTACAATCAGAATGGAAACTCCCACAAGAGCCAATGGAAACAAGATTTAGAATTTACCAGCACAAACTGGCAACCGTGCCAGAGCAATTCTCAAGATGGCAGACATACTTTTCGAGATTACGTTTACAGTCAGGGCCCAAATTTTGTTTGGTTTCGATGGTACTTGGAGCGTATGTAAAAATGGCAGACCTAACCTCACTTCCTACAAACATAAAGCATTGGACAGCATCAGCTAGAGCCTAGGTTTATGTTACTCAGGGCAGGTCTTGACCTGTCCGAATCCTTACCTTGCTCAAGATGGCAGTCACCTTCTCTTCCCGCCCTCATAAAAAGTAGGTGTGCCAACTGTGTGAATGATTTTCCACATTTATGTAAACACCGGTTGGTGAATGTGGGATGTATCTTTAGGTTGGTCACACTTGACCCAAAATATTCAACCTAATCTCAATTTCATTCCGAAAAAAGGGACCATTTCAAGATGGGCTTTAAAGTCTGTTGTTGACTGGTGATTGATGCGGAGTTAGTGCACGCCACAAGTTACATTAGTCTGAGCACCGTTGGAACCGAACAAAATTTGGGCCCAGGGTTGATGCTCAAACAATCACAACCCAGCGGGTTGCTGAAGATTGCCAAAAGTGCTCACTTTTTAACACAGCGGACTCCAAGATACCTGAAGTAAAAAATGTTTCAAAATGAATTACAGTTCCAGCTGTGATTGTAGAATTTGGATATAAAGGGTACAGGCTGATGCCGTGCATCTGGCAACACTAAACTTGCATTTTATGAAAACGTGCTGCATCAACAGTTCAAAAATCAATTTTCTCAAACTCACAAAATGTGTGTCCAACCCCTTCTTCCACTTGATCTTTGATAAAATTCAAATTGCTCAACAAAACTGAACACAGATTACCGTTTATGCTCAAAAAACAAAAAAAGGAACAAACTGAAATGCAGCTAAACAACTGACTCAAGTTGAGAAAAAAATTCAAAAGCAAATTCGACTCCTCTGACATTTTTGAGGGTCAAATAATATATGTCTTGCAATTTACACAATTTTCTGGCTTAAAAAGAAATAATTTTGCCGCAAAACTAACATTGTTCAAAACAATTTATCCAGATTACTTTTTTTTAAAATCTTACCAACAATAATTTAACAACAGTTCAAACAAGAAATTTTAAATCCATCTCACTATGCAATTTAAAATTAAACAAACTGAAGTTAAAAGTAAATTTTAATGAAAGACTAACGACTCTGTTGAACATTTAAAAAAAAATATACGTCCGAATAATAAAATCTTTTTGCTGAAGAAAGTATGATAGAATAAAGTTTTTTCCAGTCTTAATACCTTCTGAATTAAAATAGATTTTTTTTTTTTTTTTATAGAACAAGGGGAAAATAAGTTGAGCCAGATAAAAGACTTTATCAAATTTGCGGAACACTTTTGGAGTAAATTTCACAAAGAGACTAAACAATTTGAGTCAATGTTGTATGCATACATTTATAGCCTGGCACTGTACATAATAAAAGTGCTGACAATTTGCAGACATGTAGTCAACAAATTGAAAAAAAAAATGAGTAAATGAATAGAAAGGAAAAAAAAAATTTAAATTAGAAACAAATACTTTGGAATATTTTAACAAAAAATAATTCATAAATAAACAAATAAAATTTTAAAAAACTTCACCCCTATGATAATCTTTGAAATTTTCCGTTGTTTTCATATTACACAAAAAAAATTGATGAAAATTAATTCAAGCATTTGCCTTAAATTGAGAGACTCTTAAAAATTAAAAGATTAAATTTGCACGCAAGTCTCGTTTTGATATGAAGGGATGAAAATTGAAAATTCGCCAAAGATTATCAGTGAGCTACACCTACACTTCTGAAATGAACGCTACGACAGGATGGTGTAAAGAGTTTAAGGGTGGTTGATCGGTAGAGTGGTGGAAGGAATCAAACGCCAATTTTGAAGGGGGAAAAAATTAGATAATTCAGGAGAAGAATGAAATACAGTACCTTCTATCAATGCCTTCAAGTACAGTTGTGCACAAAGAGGATGTCACATAAATTTTTTAATTTTGACTTAGGTTGGCCTCCTGCAATGCTAAAAATTTATTGAGATAAGCATGGGTGCGTTTTTTTATTCTCCGGAATCCGCACTGGTGCAGTAACCTGGAGCTTTTGGAGCTGCACTGAAGCTGTCAAGTGCTGCACCGGAAGCTCCAGCTCCAGTGCATCGGTCTTCAACTCCGATACACTGGAGCTTGCACCGCTAATAAAACAACACTCCGGTGCGATCCAGTGCTGGGGCACTGGAATAAAAAAACATTACATAAACGCATCACATTGCGGGTAGCCTACCTCCAAAGGTTGTCTGAGGTTCTTTTTGTCCCCAACTGTACCTATAAAGAAAATTCCAATAGTACTTGGAGACTTTTTGAAACTGAAAGCAGATTACCAGACTTCAGATTAAAATTAGTGTATTTCGAATTGATTCAAACGGGAGACATGGGCACAGAATACTACAATCAGAATGGAAACTCCCACAAGAGCCAATGGAAACAAGATTTAGAATTTACCAGCACAAACTGGCAACCGTGCCAGAGCAATTCTCAAGATGGCAGACATACTTTTCGAGATTACGTTTACAGTCAGGGCCCAAATTTTGTTTGGTTTCGATGGTACTTGGAGCGTATGTAAAAATGGCAGACCTAACCTTACTTCCTACAAACATAAAGCATTGGACAGCATCAGCTAGAGCCTAGGTTTATGTTACTCAGGGCAGGTCTTGACCTGTCCGAATCCTTACCTTGCTCAAGATGGCAGTCACCTTCTCTTCCCGCCCTCATAAAAAGTAGGTGTGCCAACTGTGTGAATGATTTTCCACATTTATGTAAACACCGGTTGGTGAATGTGGGATGTATCTTTAGGCTGGTCACACTTGACCCAAAATATTCAACCTAATCTCAATTTCATTCCGAAAAAAGGGACCATTTCAAGATGGGCTTTAAAGTCTGTTGTTGACTGGTGATTGATGCGGAGTTAGTGCACGCCACAAGTTACATTAGTCTGAGCACCGTTGGAACCGAACAAAATTTGGGCCCAGGGTTGATGCTCAAACAATCACAACCCAGCGGGTTGCTGAAGATTGCCAGAAGTGCTCACTTTTTAACACAGCGGACTCCAAGATACCTGAAGTAAAAAATGTTTCAAAATGAATTACAGTTCCAGCTGTGATTGTAGAATTTGGATATAAAGGGTACAGGCTGATGCCGTGCATCTGGCAACACTAAACTTGCATTTTATGAAAACGTGCTGCATCAACAGTTCAAAAATCAATTTTCTCAAACTCACAAAATGTGTGTCCAACCCCTTCTTCCACTTGATCTTTGATAAAATTCAAATTGCTCAACAAAACTGAACACAGATTACCGTTTATGCTCAAAAACAAAAAAAGGAACAAACTGAAATGCAGCTAAACAACTGACTCAAGTTGAGAAAAAAATTCAAAAGCAAATTCGACTCCTCTGACATTTTTGAGGGTCAAATAATATATGTCTTGCAATTTACACAATTTTCTGGCTTTAAAAAGAAATAATTTTGCCGCAAAACTAACATTGTTCAAAACAATTTATCCAGATTACTTTTTTCAAAATCTTACCAGCAATAATTTAACAACAGTTCAAACAAGAAATTTTAAATCCATCTCACTATGCAATTAAAGTTAAACAAACTGAAGTTAAAAGTAAATTTTAATGAAAGACTAACGACTCTGTTGAACATTTAAAAAAAAGTATACGTCCGAATAATAAAATCTTTTTGCTGAAGAAAGTATGATAGAATAAAGTTTTGTCCAGTCTTAATACCTTCTGAATTAAAATAGATTTTTTTTTTTTTTTTATAGAACAAGGGGAAAATAAGTTGAGCCAGATAAAAGACTTTATCAAATTTGCGGAACACTTTTGGAGTAAATTTCACAAAGAGACTAAACAATTTGAGTCAATGTTGTATGCATACATTTATAGCCTGGCACTGTACATAATAAAAGTGCTGACAATTTGCAGACATGTAGTCAACAAATTGAAAAAAAAGATGAGTAAATGAATAGAAAGGAAAAAAAAATTAACTTAGAAACAAATACTTTGGAATATTTGAACAAAATATAATTCATAAATAAACAAATAAAATTTAACAAACTTCACCCCTATGATAATCTTACGTATGATGAAAGAAATAAGATAAGACATACTGAACAAGTTCATACAATATTATTTCTCTCTTTTTTTTTGACTAGGTAGATTTCTCAAGTTAATGAATTATTACTCCAGTCACGTTGTTAAGATCTATACAAGTGTATAAAGTATCCGAGGGTACGCAAATTTACACAATATTGTTAAAATATTTAAGTTTTAGGTCTTAAGCCTAAAAATTTCTTGAATTAAAAAGCCTATTTTTTTTCATTTCTTTTTTTAAAGTCAGTCATTTTTCTTTTTTATATATGTATTAACAATCCTAATCGTAAAAGTAAATATACAATTGATCTTCCAAGATGATTTCTTAGACTCCTAGAACAAATATTGAAAGACAAACAATTTTTTATTATTAAATTGGTGACGGAACACAAAACAGAAATTCAGCAAGGCCCTAGGTGTAACTATTAGTCGGGTATTGTAAGACTTGGCTGTTGCTATGGAAACCAAACTTAGGAACTTTTTCATTAGCTATAGCTTTATAAAGGCTTCTTCCTCACGGGTAGCTGTTCAAGTCGGGCAGTTTAACTATGATTACCATAGCAACTGTCAAGTCTTACAATTCCAGACCAATACTCAATAGCGTCACTCAAAGACAGTCTTAACTACTGATTTAATGTTGAAGCAAATGATCAGCCCGAAAGAAAGGAAAAAAAAAGAGTTGGTGAATACCTGAAAGATTGCGATGGAACTTGCACCACCATTATTTCCTTCAAAAATCAAGAATCAAAAGTTGAATTTGCAGGCATTAACACTGTCATGGGCAATTTCAATTTATTTTAGTGAGGCTGATAAGACTAACGCAATCTGCATGGCTCATATTGATGGTTAATGAGTCTGTTGCATACTTTTGCTGCAGTGATATGGAGGGTTGATTCTGGTGTAAAATTGCATGACAATCACATTGAGAGTATCAAATAGTCTCAATATTCACTCATTAACTTGCTAAAGGCATTTTAAGGAAAGCCTAAGATAGCAGTTGAACAGGCGAATCAACTCTGCATGCATGCACCACAAGCACCAAAAGATGGCCGAAGACGGCAATTTATAACGTTGGTTAGAATGTAAACCAACGTCTTACTTCCTCATCGTACTTACATTTTGTGTCATTTTGCGTGTTTTTACTTTTTATCCCGTAAATTTTACTCTCTCAATATTGTTTGTGATTACTATGGTGAATATATTATGTTCTGGGTCGATTTGTCAGCACTCTGAAAAGGTTACGCCGGTTGAGTACCTACTTTGTCGCATGCCGTTGTCGGCCATCTTTACTACTCGTAGTGCATGCATGCATTCGCCCTTTTGACCGTCATCTTAGGCTTTCCTTAAAACGCCTATTGTAGTTTTATTAGTGGATTTGGAGACTCTTTGATGCTCTCAATGTGATTCCCCTGCAATTTTACACCAGAATCAACCCTTCATAACGCTACAGCAAAAGTATGCAACAGACCCATTTCTGAAGAGTAAACACAAGTTGCAGTTTTAATAACTCCAACACAGTGTCAGTTGGCTCTGATTATCCTCAGCAGAGCTCCTCCTTTGAGTAAATTTAATGGCATTTTTCAAATCACTGATGATTCCACTGGTTGAGAAAGTATTGCAAAGTTCAGTTCAGCCTATGACTGTAATGCATGAAAATACTCTCATCTGTGATCTTTTCTCAATTGATGGAATCTCTGTTCAACTATTTAAATGATGGCAAGTTTTTTTTTCAGTGATGACTCCACTGGTTGAGAAAAGATTACAGATCAGAGTACCTTTGTGCTTTAAGTCATAAACTGAACTGAACTGAGCAATCTTTTCTCAACCAGCGGAATCATCGGTGAATTGAAAAACGCCATTAAAAATACGCAGAATGACAGCTCTGATCAACTTTCATGATTTGATTTATAATTCATGAAATAGAGCAAACAGAGAAAATGACTAGGAGGCGAAGGAGTGAAACAATATACAAGAAAGAGGAGTGACTTACATGATTAACTACTAAAGGCTTTGTTCCGGGAATGATGTAGAACTATTGCTATGTGCAAGACTTAGCATGCTGCCGCACACACTATCTTCATCTTGATAACTTTCTTTGGAAGCTTCAGCTATTGCTAATGCACTGCTCGAACAAAACAAAAAGACAAAAACGCTTTAATGATTATTGATTGGGAACAAAAAGATAAGAAAGGAGTCAACAAGACTAGAGAAAAATAATCCACAACTACTCCACATTCCTCCGGACTCATCAAACTGGCAAAACTTTCCCAAGTTTTCACTCTGACCTAAAAATTTTAGACGCAAGATAAATGGCTCAACCCTTACCGCTTGAATTGTTTTGCACGCTCAGTTTTCTTCACTCGTATTTATATCAGGGGAAACAGGTTTAAAACCATCGTTGTAGCAAGTATTTTGCGCTCTACCAGCAAAAATGTGAACAAGACATGTACTAGGAGTTCAACATACTGCCACTGTATTGTAAAAGCTGACTTGGTCCGACAAAAGGTTGCAACTTATAACTTGAGTGTCAAGCCACGTCTGACACTCCTGACGAGTGGAAACTCATCTTTACGGTACAATTATTCAGGTTTAAGCCTCTGATGCAAGTAATTACAAATATCATTGAAAACCATTGAAACACTAAAATTGATCACAAGTTGGAAGGGTGGTCAAGTGAATTTTAATCCAAGTGCAAAGGGTTAAGATTCAGATTCAAAATGAAAAAATTGGATTTGCACACTCCTAGGTAGAATACATGGAACTAGTTGATCAAGATTTGGCCAAAAGGTATGACTGAAAAAACTTACCTAAAACCTAAGCGAGCTGACTCCTCATCAAAGTGCTCCAATTCTCTCTCTTGTTTTTCATGCAAGTTCTGGATTCTTTCTGCTCGATCTTGCAGAAACTGCTGCGTTTCCATTTCCATCTGAAATGATATTGAGACAAAAGTATGGGAATGAGCAAGAATTGTTTAAAGACAAATCGAACATAAAATTCAGTGAAAACAGCTTATCTCTTGAATTGTCACAAAAGAGTCAAATTTACAAGAAACCCAAGCGCTTTTACAGGAGAAAGTTTTTAACTTGTACAGCTCCAAATCGCAAGACTTTTGTACGGATTTTTCACTCTCTCAAGTAAAATATCATCATATTTCACAATATTACTTCACTATTTTCATAGAAAAAAACAAAAAAACAAAAAAAACAAACAAGCCAAAAAATAAATGAATAATGAGATACCTTTTGTTCAAGGAGTGCCCTCCTTACTGAAACTCGGTCTTCTAATTCTTTCCTTTCACGATTTCTTTGAGCTTCCGCTTGTATTTTATTCTTGCTTTGATAAGCCATTAATATTTCTAATTCATAGTTGAGCCGCTCTTTCAGATGATGACACTCGACCTCTTGAGACTCATCAAGGCGTATCTGTAGGCAGAAAAAACATAATTTTAAGAAGATAGAATACAAAACAAATCGGTGCACCTGGCACATGGGTGCAGGTTGGGAGTGGAACCCAAGTTTCGTTTCACTTGTCTCAACTCTCTACATACATGGAATCTAGGTTTTCCCTCTTCTGAGACTTGATTCTGCTGTTTTGTCCCCCTTGGACAATTTTCTACCAGGAGGGTGATTATAGAGGCTTGAATGCATTGAATCAAATGGGTTTGCTACTGCGCAGCTCAAACATGCAGGTAACCCCTTCCTCACCTCTATTTACTTCAGTCGACTGAGCTTTTACGACAGCCCCGGACTCATCAACTCCTTTCGTCCGTTTTCATCGGAATGGAGAGCTCAAAAAGATTCCATCAGTGAAGCCACCCATAAAGTTATAATGTTTTCCATCCGATTACAATAACGATGATGAATTGATAATGATAATGAACTGATTACGATAACGATAATGAACTGATTACGATAACGATCCGAATACGATAACAATCCGATCCTCCGTAACCAACTCCCTGTTTCTCTGGTAGGGCTTTGAACTGATGTTAAAGACAGGAGGAAAAACTTGAGGCGTTTTTTGTTTGTTTTCCCTCCTTCCAATATCAAGGGTGCATATTATTTGTGGGTGTGACTTATGGGCAGGGAAATACAGTGAGAAATTTAAGCTACAGATTGATAGTGAATGCAATCAACAAATCTGAAAATGGAATTGGAATAAAAGGAATACTTACAGATTGTTTTTGAAGCATATCTGCAATGCTCTGTTCATACTGATCTCCGAGAAGAGCTAATTTCCTCCTTTGCTCGTCCTTCAATTTCTTAATCACCGCTTTTTGTTCATCTTTGGCTGTTGTAGCGAGGATTTGGGCCTTCAAAGCTTTGTATTGTGAATTTTGAATCTTGCATGTTTCTCTAAACTGCTTTCGTATTTGCATCTCTTTTTGCTAATGTTCCAAAGAAGAAAAACAAACGAATGAGTGGATGGAAAGGATGTTGGTTAGATGGAATTACTTCAATATTACGATTAAGCAAACAAAAGTTAAAACAAGACCAGAAAATATAACTAGGTTAGTTATAAAAAACGACCATGGTACAATCTCCGTCCCAATTGGTCAAGTAATGGCTGGAAAATTGTAATTTGAAAACACAAAAAACTAGCCTATAATCTACTTGCTCCTCACTTCAGAATTAGAGGAATTTTACTGGTTGCAGACATATTTGGTTGCACATTTGAAAAGGTACCTGCTTAAGAGAGTCAGCTAATGACCCTAAAATGTACCAATGGTAAATGCTGTTTTCTAGCAACACCAACTACAGGCAAACCTTGAGCAAATATTTCCCAAAATCAGTTTCTTTGGAAATATCATGACTTTTGTAGGTTCCAGACAATTTCCTACTGTAACGTTGAAATAACCTTCAAAACACCTATCAAAAATTTCAGAATAACAACAAATTCTTGACCCAAAAGAAACTTTGCAGAAATATTTATCTAGTGCGTTTCTATTGAGAGAGAAACACATTAGATAGGAATCTCCTATGATACCTGCATAGCTCCGCCATCTTTGCTCTTAAATGGCAGAGCTCTTAGAAACATGGGGGATTCGTGTCTAACTTGATGACTTTCTGATACCACCAATGGACTTTTCACGTCATTTTACTTATGATTTAACACTCTATATTGCTGTAGCAAAAGTTTGCAACAGACCCATTGCTTTCAGCAAAAATTTCCTACAGCCCATTGGCGGATACAGGGGGGTGGCGAACCCTCCCGTTCAGCCCAAAAAATGGGAAAAGAGGGAGGAGGAAGGGGTAAAGTAAGAACGAAAAAATAAAAAGGGGGTCACTACGGAGCGAAAATCCCAAGTTTGCTCCCCCCCCCCCCATTCACGATGGCTAGATCCGCCAGTGCTAGAGCCTCTTTAGGACCTACTTATAAGCCTTAGTACAGTAGAATTGTAAATATGTAACTACGATTTGGAAATAAATTAAATTGAATTGAAGATATATTGAATTGAAAAACATCACAATATGTATTTACCTTCAAGCTCTTGGGTTGTTGCTTCAATTCGAGAGCGTGTTTCTTTCTCAATTCTCGCTCAGCACGTTGCATGTAGTCTTGTTGATTTAATAGTTCAGTTTGGTGTTGCCGCTGGACTTGTTCTTCGCGTAGAGCATGCACATTTTTCTGCTGCCGATATTCTAATTCCTGCGTTTTCTCATGGTGACGCAATAGCATGGCATGAGCTTGTTCTAATTGCTGTTGTCCTTTGTTCAATTCCTACAGATAAAAATTTCAATCATATAGAATTTAAATTTACAAAGAATAAGCGATCATTAAAAATGAAATGAAAAACTAGGACTTCAGTTTTACAACGCAGACAAGGTTTCAAGGTAAGTTAAAATATTTAAGTCCCTGATACTCCCTGACTTTAATTTTTCAAATTCCCTGACATTCCTTTGATTTTTCCTTACTTTCAAGACAACTAAGAATAATTAACGCAATTTTTCATGTAAAAACCATTTCAAAAATAACAATTTGCATACACACTGGTCTTTAAATCTATGAGATAATAAAATATGCAATTAAGATAGATAGATAGAATCTGTCTGTCGCCCCAGCTGCAGTCTTAGCTCTTGTGCGGGTCTTGCACCGCAAACGACACACTTCTGCGAGGCTCCTTAATACCCGTTCAAACAAGATGGTGGAAAGGTTTGTTTTGATTTGAAGGAATGAAAATTGAAAATTCACGAGAAATTACAATCCAGGTGCGCCTACACTTCTGAAATGAGCTCTAGCTAGAAATGGAAGTTCAGAAAAGCTATTCTCTCTGACATGGGAGAATTAACTCGGTTTGTCCCTGGTAGCTTTTCTATTTCCTACGTTTAAATTCCAATATCATGTACTAACAAACTGATAAAGTGATAACTTACCTCCCTAAGTAGTTCTTGCTCAAGATTGTGGTAACTTAGTAATTTTTTACGACCGAGCTTCCTTAACTCCAATTCAAGGTAATCCTTTTGCCCTCTAATGAGCCTTTGTTCTTCTTGAGCTTCTAACTGTTTTAGACTATCTTTATGACTTCTGCAAAATTAAATTGACACATATTAAAACATTAAACCAATAAAAAATGTGTGTTCAACTACACACAATAATGTTCTCAATTTCTCAGAGAAAGAAACATGTAGACAGGGATGCTGCCAGGCAACATAATACTTACAAAGGGTATATGAGTACAAGATCTAGAAACAGAAAGTTACTTTTCCTGGAGTTCCTTTGACTTGTGACGTAATTTATAGTGCAATTTAGGTACCATACAAAGCACTTTACATTCAAAATTTTGTGAATTTGATGCTCTGAAAGCAGAGAGATTGAAGGATAAAGATAGCCACCTCATGTAAACAATTATTTCCAGCTGATTCTAACGTAACCTCTTATGGGACACTCCCACGCTGCTACGCTTTCAGGTTTAGGGAAACTATATTATGTCTCAAAGCAGTCTTTTCGGCCAGAAAAAGAAGAAAATTCAGACAATCTACAGGGGGTGTCTATCACTAAAGCAAAAAAGTCTGTACTGGTACAAAGCTATTATGGGGTGTCTGTCAATGGAACATTGATTTTTTTTTATTATTTTTTTTCTGAGCTTGTTATATTATGTTGAAAGTATGATGCAATCATTCCAATTAAAGCTTAAGGTCTGATTTTTCATTTAAGCCCAAAACATTTAAAATCAGTTGAATTTATAGAAAGTTATGGATAAAATCCACTGAAAGTTCCCTTGAGGATGTCTGTTACCAGTGCGTTCATCTTACTAGGTTGAAAGAGGTTGATGTGAACAGCAAATAATTGTCACCACTTGCAGAGGATACGCTACAAGAACGGCAAACTCACACGAGTTTGAGGAGAAAAATTATTGATGGTTGACTTAAAAGTATCATTTCTAAATCATTTGAGTTTGATAACTTACTGCAGAGTTGCATCACGTTCACGTTTAGGAGTAGCTTCATCTAGACTTAATTCGCGTTTCCATCTCTCTTTGTTTGCTTTGTATTCTTTCTTCTTCTGAGCATCGAAGGCCTTCCTATCACATTCTTGTCGAGCGGAGATTTCTTTTTGCACCTTCTTTTCAGCTGCAATATTTTGTTTCAACTGAAAAAAGAGAAGAATTCAAGTTTCATTTTCCAAATTCTTTTTGAGAAATAGTGAGCGCTAAAACTCAATCTTTGTAACCCAGACACATAAGCTGTACTTTGCTTTGCCAGTTAGAACAATTTTGATTATTTTTTTACGTAACTTTTTTGCCGCAATTTGATTCTGTTCTCGCTCACTTTGATTCTGTTTTCAGACCATTATGAGTTTTTAAGTCGTTTAAATGGCAATTTCCAAATTTCTTCCAAGGCAGTTTTATTCACTTTTTCTTTTGGCACTTAACAGTCATTGCAGTTGGCAGCTCAGAAGATGGTCAACCACAATGACCATCAAACGCCAAAACTTGCCATCGAAGAAATTGGGTAATTGCCGGTTAAACGACAAAAAAGCTCACAGTGGTTTAAAAACAGGATCAAAGTGAGCACATTTTGAGCGAGCTAAAATAATTAAATTACGACACAACATATTTATGTACAAAAAATTGTGAGGCTTCGGGGGGGGGGGGGGGGGGGGGGGGGGGGGTCTGATGACTTTTTTCTTTCTTTTTTTTTTGGGCTCATCAGTAAAATTTTAGAGCTCTACAGCCCTGCATACCCTATAGTCTGTTTGTTCTAACTTGAGACCTGGAGATTCAGGTAGATTTGCCTTCTGTGGCAACGTGGGAGTGCTAACCCTCGTCAGTCGGCCGATGTGACAGGTCTACTTCCCGACTCTCAGACTACGGCAACCTATTTAAGTGTTGCCATTCTCTATTTTTCGAAATTCATTTATCGCCCGCTCAGGTCTCAAGTTAGAACGAACAGATTATAGATTCCAACGTAATGATCCAGTACATCCATCCATCATAAGATGAATGACTAGTAGTGTTAAAACTTTGATTTGCTGATAGGAATAACATGAAAATAATGCGAATAATTCTGGTTAATAATTCATGATTATTTAAAAATTAATTTTCGACCAATGCCAACAGTTAGGTGGCGAGGACCGTCTGTCCGGAACACTGCTTGGACCCAGAAGCATAATCCTTAACACTTACCCTTCTATCTAGCTCTTGTTGATGTTTAATTTGAAGTTTCTCTAATTCTCTACTAAATTGTTGAAGTAACATTTCGTATTCTTTATCAAGCTGCTGCTTGTGACTTTCCATTTCAACTTTACACCGTTCCTCCAACTGGAAGCAAAAGAAATCAAAATAAGATGAGTTTCAACTTGTAAGAAAAACAGAGCAAAGACTTCAAAATATTCTTGGTATGAGGTCTGAATAGCTTCCACCGCATTGGCTAAGAAGCTAGAGCTTGCACGATTTGAGTACCCAGTTCTGACAAAAGCGAAGCCTGCTTCCATAATGCATCCGAATGCATGGGTCGGTTGGTTGCGACAATTCGAAGCTCTGTACAAAACAACTGCTCACCGCTGCATTTTGATGAATTTCAGAAAAGTAATTCAACTCTTACCTGTTCATTGGTTTTGTTGTTTTTTTTTTTGGGTTTTTTTTTTTTTTGTAAAATATTATGAGTGGCGGTAGTCGCCAGGCCAAGTCCAAAACCATCCAGCGAGAATCATCATATTTCAGGATAATACTCCACTCTGAGACAAGAGTAAAAAAGGATCTCGAATTCCGTATACCAGCGGGCCAATCATTTACTTTATCGTTAAACCTATCGTTAAGACAGTCTATGAGTGCTACTATTGGTCCAAATTAGTAAAACTTGGATGTGGCCATGGTAACCATCGTGAAGTTACTCGCTTTTTAAAGGTCATCCACAAATAACCTTAGAAAAACGAGCTCTTTAATGATGGTCACCATGGCAACATCCAAGTTTTACTATTTTTGACCGTTGGCGTCACTTGTAGACCGTCTTAACGATCAGTTTGACGATGAAGTAAATGATCGGCCCAATAGCATGCAAAGGTGGACAAAAATTTTATTTCTTACGCACTGATTTTTTTTCCACAAAGATTCTTTACTCCTGGTGCCTGTTTTCATCATGAATGAAGCCATAAACAGTGATTCATTTCATTATCCAGAATTAAAATAAAGCCGTTTGAGCTCATAAAAACTATGTACTTTTGTGTCAAACAACTTACTTTAATTAAAGCTGATTGATGTTCTCTTCTCATTCTCTTATACCCCGTCATTTGTTCGTGCATTTCCTCTTGCATGTGCTCTTTTTGTTGTTTCGTAACGATCGATGTCGTTCTGATTGTAGCAAAATTGTTTGGAGCACCATGTTCCAAGATTCCAGACGCATTAGAGGCCTGCGAAACAAAGACACGTTTAGGTTTTTTATAAATAAAAACTGAACAGATATCCAGTCAAAGCTCCACATTTACCCAATGACATGTGAACTTTATTAGCCCGCCGAGCCAAGAAATACCAATTAATTTTAGGGTAAAACGCCCATGCTAAGATTTGATGATATTTTCAGCTCCCCAGCCTGTTGATATTTTTTTTTTTTTTTTTTTTTTTTTTTTTTTTACTTGTGAAGAAGATGTAGTAGTAGTAGCAGTAGTAGTAGTAGTAAAGTCCAGCTGCCCAAACCTTGCGTTCTTTATGCTTGTATTTCAAAGCGAACGACTGGACTGAGAATACAAAAAGGGAATAGGAAGGAAGGGAGATACCTACCAAGGTACCTCACTGTGAGGAAAGAGGACTTAATAATAAATTTTAAGGTAAACACCCTTAATTATACTTGACGTCATTTTCAGTTCCCAACCGTTCCCTAGCCAATTTTTTTCTTCTTATTTTTCTTCAATTTTGTTTTATTTTTTTACTGGAGAAGAAGATTTACAAATAAGATTGGTAACAGAGGCAAGAGCGCTTGTTTTTGTTAATAACACTCTAGCAAATTTTGACGTTAAGTTCTCATAACTAACATCAGTTCTACCAACATTAGAAAAAAGAAAAAACTAAAAAGTTGGCTACTGTGTCTCTGATTACCCCGTGATCAATGCCCGTGGCGCCATCTCTCGGAAAACAGAGAATTGCAACGTCATACAAAGGCTGTACAAAAAGTACTGAACATTTTCGTTTTTTGAACAAACGGAAGCAGCTATCAAATTTCTGCTTATGTGCTCTTAAAGTCCTAGTAATTACCTATAAAATGAGACCTTGTGGAGCTCTTTAAGTTAAAAATTCGCTGATTAACAGAGTTTTGAAAATGACGTGTTGAACGTACCCCTCTCCAGGATTTTCAGTGGTTTTTTTTTTCAAGAAAAAAAAAATAAATAAATAAAAATCAGAGGCCTTACAGAGACTGAATTAAGTTGGCAGTATAGAGCATCAATGCTGGTAGCTAGTAGCTAGTTGCAAGCGTTGCCATGGAAACCGTCGACAAGAAATAACTTGTTCAGTCCTCTGTACGGTGAGTGTTCAAGCGTGAGCTTGTCCGTCTCTGTCACATCTGTTCCGAGTGAATTTCCAAGCTTTTTTTCAAGATGAGCGCTGAATCGAAAAAAGAACAACACCATGTCACAATCGTCTTTATAAACATCTTTCATTTCTAAAAAAGTATCTTTCACTGACAAACCGCGAAGAAAACAATAATGAATGACATGGTGTTGTTCTTTTTTCGATTCCGCGCTCATCGTGAAAAAAAGCGTGGAAATTCACTCGGAACAGATGTGACAGAGACGGACAAGCTCACGCTTGAACACTCACCGTACAGAGGACTGAACGAGTTATTTCTTCAAGACGGTTTCCATGGCAACGCTTGCAACTAGCTACTAGCTACCAGCATTGATGTTCTATACTGCCAACTTAATTCAGTCTCTGTAAGGCTTCTGATTTTTATTTTTTTATTTTTTTTTCTTGAAAAAAAAAACCACTGAAAATCCTGGACGGGTACGTTCAACACGTCATTTTCAAAACTCTGTTAATCAGCGAATTTTTAACTTAAAGAGCTCCACAAGGTCTCATTTTATAGGTAATTACTAGGACTTTAAGAGCACATAAACAGAAATTTGATAGCTGCTTCCGTTCGTTCAAAAAACAAAAATGTGCAGTACTTTATGTACAGCCTTTGTAGATTGCTAAGTAACTGGGCAAGTGAGACTCGTCTACATGCGCATTTGTCCTGGGAAACCAAGAACGAGTCAGACTTGTCTATACATGTCAATGGGTTAAAAACATTATCGACTCGATAAGGACTCCAATCCGATCATTGACTCGAAAGGTATTCTTAATATCAAAGACACGTCGGTGCACTATCTAAAACTTGCTTCTATGTAAGTTGTTTCAAGTAGCAGCATATTACAAAGTTCCACAAGTAACCACTGTACCAGTTCCTAACGCGGTCCTCTCGATCTCTATCGAAGGTCGTGAAGGTCACGTCTCCAATTGGTAACGCTGCGAACAGAGAGGTGGCCATAGAGAAACTGTGCCGAGCCTAATGGCTGATTGTTTGAGCTTCCTTTGCAACCAGCTGATACACAGTGTTGCCAATTCGAGACGCGATCTTCACAACCTCCGGAGGTGATTGAGAGGACCGCGTTAGAAACTGGTACACCACAGTCACTTTTCACAGATCAATCAATCGTCTTGAAAACAGTTTGTACTGGATTCCAATACAACATGATACAGCTGTATGATTCAACTTACCCTATTCCTTAGACGAATGGATAAATCGTGATTGATATTATCTCCTGTGTGATTGGCGTTCACTATTGGAGGCAGACTATTGGTAGAACTACTCTGCGAAGACCCACTCACACCCACTGAATGTATCGAGTGCTCAGACGTGATTGAATTACTTTTACTACTGTCTCCACCTGTTTGCTCATCTGGAGTGTCTGTAACAAAATGAAAAGCAAATATCACAAGACATTAGCCGTATTTGCTTTGTTATCAGCGATGATATTCCTCTGACCAATCACAAAAAAGCGCTTAAATTGAGTAAGTTTACGCTGATGACCGCTTGGCGAGTGACTAACAATCCATCATCGGCAATCGCCAAACGGTTGACGAGCTCGAGAGGTCTTCAACGTTGATGGTCATCGCAAGATGGTACAGCATTGCCTTATTGTATAAATTAAATTAATAATTAAATTAGGCTCCGCCCTTTCCGACGGCCATCAGAAAAGCAAAATACAAGCATCCATTCTCAACATCATAAGAATAACATTTATACGTCCAAGACAAAACTTTGATACATTCCAGATGATTAATACTTATAGTGCAGGCAACAACATATGGCATACATCACATTTTTTTCCCACTGTCTCACGTAAAATATCATCATTCTTCAGGATATTACTCTACTTTCTTTAGTGTTCTTCAGTTCTCTATACATCTGTGTAACTCCACCTTTTCCCCCCCCCCCTTCTCTTTACAACATTCAACCGTGTAACTCATTCCTTAATTCCTCTTCCTTAATGCTCTTTAGATCTGTGTAACTTATCTCTCTCTGGGAAAAAAATTCATCTCATGCATGCTAGGACTACAATGTAATTGATATTTTTTTTTACCGAAAAATTTAATTTAATTTAATTTAATTTACTAGAATTTAAAAGAGGATAAATTACCATCAGTGTCGCCAACATTACTTTCCGTTTCGCACGTATCGACCATCAGAATCTTTTTCATTTTCCTATAATTGAGATTATCTAAATCACGCACTGCTGCTTTGGTACGCTGAATTAAATCAACTAGAGCATGCGGCGATCTTTGCCTAGAGACCAGTTGATGCTGAAAAAAAAAAACAAGAGAAAAGAATAAAACATGAGTCAGGGAACTGTGATTAAAAAATACTTCTAAAGCAAAAATAGAGCATGAAAAGACATGGTCCTGAGCAACATGCCGCTCTTGACCTCGGTTTGTCTTGCATCATTTTATCCTTCCCTCTCAATGTAGCATAGATAAGGGTGCTTCCATGGTAACAGGACTTTTTGAGTTAAACAACGATTTAAAAATTAGTGGGAAAAGTAAACAAAAAAAAAAAAAAAACATCGTTTTCAACCTTTTAAGCTCAACTTAAATCTTTCCGGTAACATTTCTAGGTTAAAATTTCTTTTAAAAGTGATACTTAATGTGATTAAAATTGGTCTTGAAAGTTTATACAGTAAAAGCTCGCTGTGTCGGATGCTCAGTTATTCAGATTTTTTGCTGAGTCGGATTTTTTTCCCAGTCCCTTGAATTGCCCCATAAGACCAATGTAAAAAACGTCGGCATAAGTCGGATTTTTCAGAGTCGGAATTTCGCTTATCTCGGATTTTTTTCCCGTCCCGCGATGACTATTTTTTGTTGAGTCGGACAAAATTGCAGATAAACGAATAAAAGAAAGTCCAAGAACAGATTGCCGAGTTCAAGTTTTTGTGTACATGTTTACGTCATAAATCAAACCAGCCGAACCACCTTTCATCTCTACCACACGCCGACTTCGCGGCGCGGTAGTGAGTGATGCGTCGTGATACCACTGCAAGGACCCCGAGCAAGGTATATGGAAGAACAGGTATGGACAGGAGGCGGGGTTTAAGGGGCTTTCGAGTTTTCTCGCCAAATGATGACGACACGCTTGCTTTGGCGATGACGTAGCCGTCACCTACTGCAGTAGCGAGAGATAGGGATCACGGGAGAGTGAGTGAGATAGATTGGAATGGTAGGCGAATTTTATCGCGACCGTCTAGAACATCTGTGATGTAGCCGTCACCCACTGAGATAGGCTCCACCTCCTGTCCATACCTGTTCTTCCATATACCTTGGACCCCGAGGAGAGTTTCTAATACGATCGGCATTTAACCAAAGACGACTCCATGAGTCCATGCCACAGGGCCAAAAAAATGTTGAGCCCTCGCTAAGTCGCTAAGCAAGAGGTACGTGCTATGTAAAACGCACGGTCGGCAAACGTTCGCTCAACATTGAGGTTGTACTCCTCGTACACCTTTCGCAAGAGCCGGACGTAAAAGACTTCTGATAGGTAGTATAAGAAGTCTTTGGTCCCGGAAAAGACCGACTTTTTTGGGCCCAGTGTTGCCATGGTGGCATCATTGTGCTACATGAAGCCGGAAATGGAAGACGATATACGACAGGGTGACAAGATGAGGAAACTGATCGGGAATAAAGGGAGAATGGCACGCGACACCAAAGTCTTGATGCGACACGGCACACTTGGACACTTAGGAGAAGAAACAGGGGGAGGGGTGAGGAGTCGGTAAAAAGTAAACAAAAACAATGCAGAGTTCAGAAGACATGATTCATCAACGACACGACAAAATCTCTTGCGTCGGTGTGATACCTCCCCCCTCTCCTTCATACTAGATGCTGCTATTGAGACGAGAGTGGTCCGATTAGACCAATTCCTTCAGACAATCAGACACCTCCAGCGCCAGCCAGATTCAGCCGCGAGCCGCTGTCGTGCTCGTGGCGCCGGTTCAGCGGCAGGCGGCAGTCATCAACGAAGAATCTATGTTGCTTCGCGGTAAAATTGATAAAGGAGTTTGTTTAGTTAAGCGGCAAAACCTCTTTTCCCACATCCGAATTGCTGATGCAAGTGGCGAGTACGAAATCGCCAAGAAAATACTGGTTTTATCGGGAAACTTCGCGCTGAGTCGGATTTTTTGGGGAAAATCCGACTCAGACGTAATTTTCACGAGTCAGACTTTCGTTAAGTCGCATAAAAGCCGTGGTCCGAAGACGATCCGACACATCGAGCTTTTACTGTACAAAATAAGTTGTTGAGAAAGGACAAGTCCCATTAAGGGCCATTAGCTGCCCCCTTTCGGTCAAACATTATGAGTCTGACAAAGGAATAAAACTGAGGATTACATGTGCTCGGAGGTCTAATCTAACAGAAAATATAGATGAAAGGGGTATACATTCGATGTTTGCGCGCCTAATTTGTGCATGAATGTGGCTAGTTTTGCAATTTTTCAGAAAAAAACAGCTATTTTTCATTATAAAAGTGCAAATTTAGGTATGAGCACAAGAGAGTGATAGCTTCTGCTTTAGATATATTGTTACCTACATCAACATGATGAGTACCTATTTTAACTCCCAGAGCAGCTGTCACTTGCTTGTGTTCATGCCTAAAACTTGAATTAATAGCCGTAATAACAGCTTGGTTCGATGTTTTTTCTGAAAAATTGCAAAACTAGCCATGTTCATTATAAATCGGAAGTACAAACCAGTTATAATTACCCTATGCAAAAGTAAAATTCCCTCTTTCAACTTGAGTGAAGTGTACTCCTCGTTTGAGTATTATTATTATTTTTTCCGATTGAAAATGGTGCTGTAAGCGCGCCGAAATGTTTAAGAAGTTTCTTTTCGTCTTGTATTGGGTTTTTGGCTGTTTAGTTTAGAATTGTTTCAATATTACCCCTTACATTGATATTTTCTGTTAGATCAGACCTCCAAGCACACAAGATCTGCAGTTTTTTACCTTTTTCAGACTTCTAATTTTTGAACAAGGGGGGGGGGGGCAGAAAATGGCCCTTAATAGGACAGGTCCTTACTGTCAAATTTTTTGCCACTTTTTGACAATCTGAGACTATAGTGCAGTGGGTTAAAGAACAGTTTGGTTGTTTCAGTACAATCTAGTTTAAGAGCTCCCTATGAATAAAACAAAACGCTGTCGGTGCTGTTATGCCAAAATTTCAGGCAGATCTAATGAGAACAGACAAACTATTTCACTAGAAAGGGAATAAAGATAAAAAGAGCCATACCGACAATAACTTTCCAGAGGTAGGACGCTCGAAAGGATCTTTTTGAAGACAAGAATCTACAAAATGTCTGAACGTGTCAGACCATTCAGGTGACTGCAAAACTGGGGTATCGTTTTGAGCTATGTGATACAAAGCGGACATGGCGTTCATATTGAAGTACGGAGGTTTCCTTTCAGCCAGCTCGATACAGGTGATACCTAATGACCATACATCAACTTTGCCATCGTACTGGCCTTCGTCCATGGCTAAAATTACTTCTGGCGCCATCCAATACGGTGTCCCAACAAAACTATTTGCTGGACACTTAATACTGGCTGAGCCAAAGTCAGCTGAAAAAAAAAATAATAATAATTGGATGAGTCATTGCATGCTTACATCAAATAACTTTCATTTTGCTAGGAACCAGGAAGAGACTGCCCAGTAATAATTCTAAAATTTAATTTGAGCGTCTGTAGTCTTCTCTGTAGAGAAATTGCTTATAACAATCCTCAAAGGGACTTTTTTTTGAATATTCGAAATTGTACATTTCCAGCAACTAATGGAGGATAAAAGGTTTCTATTAAAATTAATGGGAAGATGGGTAAACAAAGGAAAAAATCGAAATATTTCAAATAAAGCTCTTTGAATTTTGACTAAAATTTGCAAAAACATTCTGCAAACAGCCTACTGTAACATTGAGGGGGTCCTGGGGGTCTCCCCCAGAATATCGAAGGGGGGTCCGCGGGTTTCCCCAGATTAAATTTGTTGTGAAAAAGTGTTCGTGGGGTATTCCCTATAGTTTATTTGAATGAATACCTAAATGGATTGAGTTCAGCAATATACACTCACCTAATTTGACAGTTCCGTTTTCTGTGAGCAAAATGTTTCCAGCTTTGATATCTCGATGTATCCTCCCCAGAGAATGAAGATAATGTAGACCACGAAGAACGCCTTCGCATATCGCCGAAATTTCTTCCTCTTTCAAGGGTCGCTTGTGCACTTCTATTATGTCACTGGCAGAGCCCAAACAATACTCCATCACCAGCTGAAATCATCACAAGACAATTGTTAATTAGTGAGAGCTTTCTTCACCCCATCAGGACATTTACAACCCATACTTGTTTTCTGATTCTTCAGGGGATCAACTGAATTTTGGGGTGCCAAGCCGCCAAATAGCTAAGGCCAGCCCTGACAGTGCGAATCACTGGAGCTTTGTGCCACGTATTACACTCAATTTATCATAATAAAAAGTGAATCTTTTCTCATTCTTTGATTACGATAATCAACTGAATCTGCTACCCAGCACAAAGTTCTAATGTTTTGAGACATTCCAACCTCAATTATAACTGATTACTTTGACATAATTGGTCCAACATTGCTTCAGCTCATTAATAATTGTTTAGAAGCGGGAGTCTTTCGTCATTAAAATTAGGCAGGGTTACTCCAATCTTTAAAAAAGGTAACAAGTATCTCACCTCCAACTATCGTCCCATAACCATCCTACCAAACCAAGAGTCATGCACAAACAACTGTATGCATATTTTGAAATGAACAAATTGCTAGATGATAGACAATTTGGTTTTCATCATACAAAATCGACTACTCAAGCCATACAAAAGCTCCTTGAGCATGTGTTCAAAGCTTTTGAAAAGGGGTCTCCTGCATTTAGTCTTCACTTTGATCTCATCAAAGCCTTTGACACGGTCAACCACAAGCTTCTCCTGCATAAGCTTGAATGGGTCTGTTGCATACTTTTGCTACAGCAATATAGAACCTTGATTCTTATGTAAAATTCGGCGAAAATAATGATGCGCACATTAAAAACATTCAAAATCCACTCATTAACTCAGGAAATCACTTCAATTTCAAACAGCCCGCGCTACACTAGACACTATTTGCACCGGTATACTGCTGCATAGACGGAACCACCGTGCATAAGTAAACAACATCATTACTACAAAATTATGGAATTCCGTTCTAAATACATGAACTATTGGCTGCATTTGCTGTCTGGTCTTTTTGGTTTATCAAAGATTACAAAATAATAAAAGAAATGTACGCATCTAAACGAAACATTCAAATGTTTGTAAGTTCTGTTTATGTTTACATAAACGAGATGGTTCTATCTATGTAGTTATAAGTCGGTGATATAGTGTCTAGTGTAGCGCAGGGGTGCAAAATGTGCCCGATCTAGCGATCCGCGGATCGCGTGAAAGTGAGGAAATTTCTGGGAAAGTGAGGAAATTTTTCCAATTTTTTTTTTTTTTTTTTTTAATTAATGGCAATAAGGATTTCCCAGGAAAATAGTGTAAAAAATGGGAAAATATCGGTCACTTTACGGACATACAGTGTTGAAATGTTAATATAACCAAAAAAAGACATCACTTTCAAATTTTTGTGAGGAAATTTTTTAAAATCCTGTGAGGAAATAAGTCATGGATCGCGTAAAACTTCCGAAGTTTTGGAACGTTTTGCACCCCTGGTGTAGCGCGGGTTGTTTGAAATGGAAGGTATATTCTGAGTTAATGAGTGGATTTTGAAAGTTTTTAATGTGCGCATCGTTATTTTGCCGAATTTTACTTTAGAAACAATGAGTTATATTGATGTAGCAAAAGTATGCAACAGACCCATTCTATGGTCTTAATGACTCTGCGATTAGACTTCTCAGATCTTATCTAACTAACAGGAGACAAGTGGTCAAAATCGATAAAGAAAGCTCTCCAGTTTTTTCAGATGAAAGGGTGCTAAATGCTGGAATTCCACAAGGGTCCATCCTAGGTCCCCTGTTATTTATTATATTTATAAATGACCTGCCAGGATATTCCGGATGGCCCACTTTTCTCTCCGCAGATGACACCTAAAGGTAATAACTGGTAACGATGCTATCAAAAAATTAAAAACTGTGTACGATAAAATGTCATATTGGTTTAAATGCAATGGACTTTTCCTCAATAACTCCAAGACCCAAGCTCTTTCCTATGTATCCAACAGTAGTAATATTACAAAAAACATTGATGCCTCTCGTTCCCTAACCATAAATCAAGACACTAGCTTATATTTTCTTGAATCAGCTAAAATTCTTGGATTTACCCCTGATGAAAGGCTTCGCTGGAAATTCCATATTGGGCAAGTAGTGAATAAGCTTCAAAGTGAAAAGTGGGCCCTCCGGAAATTGGTTATTGTTGATAATGAAATTGCACACATTTTCTATCATTCTAACATCGTCTCCCACATAAGATACGGTCTAATCCTTTGGGGCGCAAGCCAGCATGCCACTGACGTATTCATTGAACAGAAAAAATCATTACACATTCTCTACAATCTCCCATTCAATCATTCATGCAGGGATGTCTTTAAAAAAAATAAACTGCTCACACTTCATCACTTTATGTCCTAGACCTGTTCAAATACTCGCTGAACAATAAAATTATTTACCCATCAATGATTCAGCCATCTCACTGGCACATTTACATGAAGCCACCCCTTGTTAGACTTAAAATCCTTGAGGCTAACATCAGTATTGCCGTAATAAATATCTTTAATGTTCTCCCTCTTTCCCTCCGAGAACTTTCCCAAAGAAATGAAGCTAATATGTTTCTAAGAGGTCTTCATAACGATTTATTAAATAAAGCAATTTATTCTTCAGCTGAAATAGTATAACTAAGCTAAGCTTAGAAGCAAATCCTCTATATGTGCAAATACCATTGTTGTTTTATCCTTTTTTTGTTGTTATTATTGACTTGTAGTATAGTCCTTAATAGGGACTAATGTACTAGAAATAAATAAGTAGTAGTAGTAAAGTCCAGCCGCCTAAACACGTGGTTTGTTATGCTGATATTTCACAGTGAAACACTGGACTGCATAAAAAAAGAAGGGGTAGGAAAAACAATAAATAAATAAATAAATAATGATTCGTGCAGTAAGCAAGATCTCAGATGCAAAGAGATTTAATGATTCCAACGGTTGAAAAAAGATTACACACTTCAGCTCTACATACAGGGTGTTAAGCAAAAAAGTTTCCACTGCGGTTTTTTCGAAAACGGCTGCGAATTTTGAAAAACGGCCAATCACGCGTCCAATAAAATCGAGGGGGACCCATTTTGGGGGGTTATTTTTTTCGGCGCCCCCCTGGGAGGGACAGGGGAGGGGGTAACCCCCTTTTTTCTTATGGGAGCCCTATTTTTTTATTTCAGTATCTGAAAGAGCATTAAAAAAGAAACTTTTTGGCGCAAACCGAAGGTCGATATCGTTTTTCGTTTTCGATATATCGAAGGTCAAAGTTCGATATGGACCTATTTTCAAAAAATCATTACTCCACTTTGAGATAACGGAATTTAAAAAACTAGGACTCTAAAATAGGTACTCCAAAAAGCAATCCCTTTTTAGAAATAAATACGAATTTGACACAAATTCAGCCAAAAATAGGGTTTAGCGCCCCCGAAAATTGTCAACGTTTTTGACCCCCAGGGGGGCCCATCAGACAAATTCCTTGAGACGACCCCTATCGAGTGATACATCGATCAAAAGGGCTTACCAAACTGATCATTTTGGCGCAAACCGGAGATCGATATCGTTTTTCACATTCGAGATATCGAATTTTGAAAATCTAACTTTGACATTCGATATCTGAATGTGAAAAACGATATCGATCCCGGTTTGCGCCAAAATGCTCAGTTTGGTAAGCCCTTTTGATCGATGTATCACTCGATAGGGGTCGTCTCAAGGAATTTGTCTGATGTGCCCCCCTGGGGGGCAAAAACGTTGACGATTTTCGGGGACGCTAAACCCTATTTTTGATTAAATTTGTGTCAAATTCGTATTTTTTGCTAAAAAGGGCTTGCTTTGTGGAATATTTTAGACCTTAGTTTTTAAATTCCGGTATTTCAAAGTGGAGTAATGATTTTTTGAAAATAGGTCCATATCGAACTTTGACCTTCGATATATCGAAAACGAAAAACGATATCGACCTTCGGTTTGCGCCAAAAAGTTTCTTTTTTAATGCTCTTTCAGATACTGAAATAAAAAAATAGGGCTCCCATAAGAAAAAAGGGGGTTACCCCCTCCCCTGTCCCTCCCAGGGGGGCGCCGAAAAAAATAACCCCCCAAAATGGGTCCCCCTCGATTTTATTGGACGCGTGATTGGCCGTTTTTCAAAATTCGCAGCCGTTTTCGAAAAAACCGCAGTGGAAACTTTTTTTCTTAACACCCTGTATGACTGTAATGCATGAAAATACTTGTATCTGTAATCTTTTCTGAACCAGTGGAGTCGTTTATGACTTTAAAAAATTTAGGATATTTTAATCATTTAACGGTAATTCTAGTGATTGAGAAAAGATTACAAATCAGAGTATTTTTGAGCGTTACAGTCATATACTACACTGAACAGTGTATACTTTTTTCTTAACCGGTGGAATCAACAGAGAATGTAAAATGCCATTATATACAGGGTGTTTCACATAACCTGCTCACTATGGTTTTCTTGAACGGGTGAGGATGAAAAAATCTGGAAAAATCGGTTTTATAATAACTCGGACCTGAAGTTTCATTTAAAAATACTGCCACAGCCCAAAATTTGGTTTTTGGGGGGTTTTCAGGGGAGTATCCCTCTAATCTCGAGATTTTAAAATAGCAGCCCCTATCTTGTGATACCTCATTTGAAAGAGGGTGAAATTCTAAGCATTTTGGCTTAAACAGGAAATCGATAGATCTTTTTTCGTTTTCGAGATATCGAAGTTCGAAGTTCGGTATAGGACTAATTTTTGAAAATTCTTAACTCCTACAAAAATAGTCGTAATACCAAAAACGGCACATGCATAATGCTCTACTTGATGAGTACTTTCAAGAAAAAAATACGAATTTAGAATCAAATAAACCGGAAGTCGACTTTTAGGCACCTTAACATTTTTGGCGGGAAAACCCCCATTTCTCAAAATTTTCAAATGGCAATCCCTATCATTCAATACCTCATTCGAAAAGGCGTAAAAAGTTGTGCATTTTGGCGCAGTCAAAAGTCCGATATCGTTTTTCTAATTCGATGTATCGGAAATCGAAGTTCGATTTCGACCATTTTTCGACTCTGTAAAAAACGGATCCTATCGTGTGATACATCATTCTAAAGCACATAAAAAACCAAGAATTTTAGTGCAAACCTGAAGCCAATACCTTTTTTTGCGGTCGAGATATCGCAAGTCAAAATTTAAGGTAGGCCCTAACCAGAGACTAAACTTTGACTTGCGATATCTCGACCGCAAAAAAAGGTATTGGCTTCAGGTTTGCACTAAAATTCTTGGTTTTTTATGTGCTTTAGAATGATGTATCACACGATAGGATCCGTTTTTTACAGAGTCGAAAAATGGTCGAAATCGAACTTCGATTTCCGATACATCAAATTAGAAAAACGATATCGGACTTTTGATTGCGCCAAAATGCACAACTTTTTACGCCTTTTCGAATGAGGTATTGAATGATAGGGATTGCCATTTGAAAATTTTGAGAAATGGGGGTTTTCCCGCCAAAAATGTTAAGGTGCCTAAAAGTCGACTTCCGGTTTATTTGATTCTAAATTCGTATTTTTTTCTTGAAAGTACTCATCAAGTAGAGCATTATGCATGTGCCGTTTTTGGTATTACGACTATTTTTGTAGGAGTTAAGAATTTTCAAAAATTAGTCCTATATCGAACTTTGACCTTCGATATCTCGAAAACAAAAAAAGATACCGACTTCCGGTTTAAGCCAAAATGCTTCGAATTTTACTCTCTTTTAAATGAGGTACCACAAAATAGGGGCTGCTATTTGATAATCTCAAGATTAGGGGGGTATCCCCCCCTGAAAACCCCCCAAAAACCAAATTTTGGGCTGTGGCAGTATTTTTAAATGAAACTTCAGTTCCGAGTTACTATAAAACCGATTTTTCCAGATTTTTTCATCCTCATCCGTTCAAGAAAACCATAGTGAGCAAGAAAACCATAGTGAGCAGGTTATGTGAAACACCCTGTATATACGCACGGCAGTGCTGCCAGATTTGGCACAGAAGAAATTTTGTTATGAAATTTAATGTAAAGGGCGTAAATTTGTTGCCACGTTTTGTTGTGCTAGAGAGTAAGTAAATGAGAATGGATACAAATAGGAACATTACCCATGCTGTGTGATCTCGGAGAAAGCAGCCTTTATACTCGATGGTGTTTGGATGATTGAGTTGCCTCAAAAATCTGATTTCTTTCAGGATATCTTGCCACTTCTCCAAGCTTTGCTTGCCAAGGTAAGACATCTTCTTGATGGCCACCACCTCTCTTGTGAGGAGACATCGTGCATAATAAACAGCGCCAAAACTTCCATGGCCGATTTCTCTCAGATCCTCAAAGATTTTCTCTGGGTCTTCTTTATCAAACAATTCTGCTATGTCAGGATCCTTCAAACTTCCGGGTCTGGAAATGAGAGAAAAACTTTAAACAATTCGTCAGAGCAGATAAACTAAACACAAGACAGAAAATGGACCAGAGACAACTTAACATAAAAGAGACAGGCCAACGAGCAAATGCTGGAAAACACAGGAACGAATTTGGTGAGGACGTTTCATCTCAAACCCCAGCCATTTTCAACTCGAATATTTAAACGAAAATAAAAAAAATTGTAAAAAATAATTTCAAACAGTGGAGACATCTACTACTCATACACACTGTCTAACTCATGGTTCATGGTAGATTTTTTAAAAAAATCAAGGATTTTCAAGGACTTTTCAAGGACTTCCAACAAGCAGAGACGTAGTCTTTTTCAGAGAAGAACAGTGGTCAACAAAACAAAAGAAAGAAAAAAGCTCCTGCTAACTCCTGCATTATTTCTCACGACTTTATGCAAACAAAATTACACGTAATTTCAAACAAAATTATCAACAAAATGGCAAGCTGACAAGCTGAAGCCAGTCAATCTCAAGGATTTTCAAGTACGTTCGATGAATTCATATGAAAATTAAGGAAAAATAAAATCAAGGATATTCAAGGACTTTTCAAGGCGCCACGAACCATGGAACTTAACTCTCTACTTGACAGTGTGCAGGAGTAATGGATCTCCTCACTGTTTGACATTATTTTTTTTATTTTTTTTCAAATATTTGAGTTGAGATTGGCTGCGATTCCAGCCGAAACGTCCTCAACAAATTTGTGTGCATCTTTTCCTGCATTTGCTCGTTCACATGTATAATTGATGTAATGAATAAATCTCTGCACACCGATTGGGCTTTCGAAAATCACCCTTACAAAATCACTCTGACTGTGTCACTTAATTGGCTCAAAAAAGTTTCCAGTTGCAAGAGACGTTGATTCCAAAACTTAAAAGTATACAAGTCGGAATGTGTCAACTGTCAATAGCACAAAAACATCTTGAACTGTCCGACACTATCCATGACTCCAACCAGGAAGTTATTTGGGGGAAGGGGATGGGATGAGGAGGGGGGGCAGAGTGGGATTAGTTTTTTTTCCGATATCCCATAGTTGCCTTAATTTTTTCAATAGTTTCCTTTCCTTCTTTTCTTTTTCTAACGGGTCTAATCCCTCCCCGCACCCACTGATAAGAATCTTAAAATTTATCTATTGCTAGCACGTGCTTACTGGCTTGACTCATCATCTATAAAAAGGAGGTACTTTCCTTTCATGCAACTTATGGAGCTAGTCAAAATAGATCTTAGAAATTTGCTACTGGAGAGCGTAATATAGAAAACAAAACCAGCCGGCCGATCCTTGAAATTCACAACTTTTGGGTGGACTGGATAAGAATGGAAAACGGTGATTGGTGGAGACAAGTCACTTGGTTGCCAAGTGACTCGTCTCCACCAATCACCGTTTTCCATTCTTATCCAGTCTACCCAAAAGTCGTGAATTTTAAGGATCGGCCCGCTGGACACTTCGGAAAATACTGAGGGCAATTTCATTCTCAGCTCATCAACACCTAATTTCAGATACTCGCAACTGCCCCATTGAAGCCTTCTTTGAAATTATTAAATAATAATAATAAATATAATAATATAAATAATAAATAAGTAATATTACTTTGGTCACCCCACTTGATGCACTGATTTTAAAGCGTCATATTATAGTTAGTGCGTCACGAAAAAGATTGGATCCAAACAACTGTTCCATCTCACATGCTCTCGTGGGTTTTCCCATAAGAAACAGGATCCAAATTTGTATGCAAATTTGTGCTGATAAACGACAAGTTCTCTCAGATTTTATTACACCATCATCGCATTCCACGTATTTTAACGGGTAAAAATGTTTCAACAACATTTTCGAATGAAACATTTTCAAAACAACCTGCATTAATTTACAATCACACGTATATCGAAGAAAGTCTTATGTTTTATCCTTGTCTCATTCACAGTTCCTTATGAGCACAAAATTCTAGGATATAGGCTTATCAACACCATCACACCACGTGTTATACCTCCAGCAAGCTTCAATATGAAGAGAGGTTAGGATGATTAATTGTCAGAGAAAACTGGTTATTTACTAACATGAATTTGCATTCGAAAATTTGTATCTGATTTCTAATGGGTAAATCCGCAAGAGTGATCGAGATAGAGCATTTGTTTGGATCCAATTTTGATTGCGACGTCATCACTAAACAGGCCTGTTTAAGTTTTCGTTTCTTCTTTGAAACCAAGGGAAACACCGCTTTCCTACCTTTCACGGAAGAAACACCAGAGAGGGATACAAAATTTTATTACCTTGGTACTGCCGGCATGTCTTCTCCGAAACTGATATAGAAGTGCTAAAAGAAATCTTCCAGAGAGGGATCATTAAACACTTTCCGAACATCAGCAAAAAGGACTGCTATGACATGCTTCTACCTGATGAAAAAATAAAAAATTATCAAAATAAAAATCAAGTCAAGTTACGAAAGGGTTCAGAAAGGAATCAGTGTTCTCCATTAAAATGATTGGTGGAAGATTAGCAAACCTGCATTGTGCATACCCGAAGAGGTCAACACTGATGAGTTGTCCGTTTGATGTCAAGACAACAGATATATGCAATTATCGGCATGATTTTTACTGATAACAATACTGTGCTGATGATATCAGTAAAAACTGATTACCATAAAGTATGCTAATACATGAGGGATTGATAAGCTGATCTTTCACTAATCATTTTCTCGAGGAATGGTTGTAGACACTCGGAAAAAAAGCTACATTCAGATTTGGAGATCAGATTGACTGATTCTAAAAACGTTGAAAAAAAAAATTCCAAGAACAGCAACACAAACTGGAGCAGATGCACTTTGAGTATTGAGATTTGACAAGTTGCATGAGTTACTGAAAACACAGCAAGACACATCGGTGATTGGTTGGTTTGCAAAGAGTTTAGACTTGTTAACCAATCCTACATTAATGCATTAGTAGACGTACTAGGTTACCGCGACTTGCCAAATCTTGATACTCAAAATGCATCTGCTTTAGTGCAAAACTTCCAATTGCAGGAATACGAATCATTTTGATTTCATCCAGTCTTTTTTCATGCCTGCTCTCAAATGTTAAATTAATGAAAAAAATAATTAACAGAATAATATTAAAAATAATAATTAAAATAACAAAAGATTACACACTGACCAAATCCACATCTAAGCCACACTCTGATCAAAGAATCGGTAAAACTTTAAAAAATTAAGTAAATTTTCCTTTTCCTTAAGCTCATTATCTTCTGATGTCTATGAACTCCTTCAAACTAAGCTCAACACATGTTAAATACCACGAGGAACATCATCAAAAGGTATACTGCTTAATTAGACACCAAACAACATAGCTACACTGAGTATTCAGAATTAGGCTCAAAACAAGTCCAATCCTACTATCAATCCTGAGAAACTTGAAAGTTCTGTGTTTACAATAATTTATGGTAACTTGTTTGCTATGTCTTCACATGCAATAATTTCTCAGATACGCAATGCTATCGCAGATTTGCTGCATGAACTTCATAATGTAAGTATCGGTGGCATTCATACAATCTAATCACTTTACGGTGCCTACTAAAGAGAGGACACTAGAAACGCAGTATTTGGGCTTCTATCCAGACTTGATATAAACTTTAAAATACTTCCATAGAATCACAGCAGAGCAAAATGATAACGCACAAACTATCAAATTAACTATCAGTAGAGCCTACATTTTGTGAGAACTGAACTTTTGATCAGGCAGATATGTAGAAACGACAGTAAAAAATTTTGAAAACTACCCGTCAAACCTTAAAAAGTGATGAGCTCCGCGTCAGAAAAAACCCCTATTGACACAAAAGCATATTCCAAGATATTTCAATGGACTAGAAATCCCACAACCCAAATCGAGCAATCAGATTAACGATAAACTTGAAGAATTTTAAAAAGAAAGATTGCCGGAAGCATAAGATAAGCGACAATAATTAGGATCGAGTAAAGGATGGCATACAGGACAGGTACATTTAGGCTTTCATAGAAACCCTTCTCCGAAAGGACTTACTACAGATAAGAGTATCATAGAATAAAGATACAGCAAAGATGAGGACAAAAAAAATTGACATTTTTCATTTTTTTAATGAAATGAAATGGTTAAAGCAAATACTAGGATCCACCAATTGCTGGTGAAAAGATTTTCCCAACTATTGAGCAAAAACTTAAAATGCAGTCTTCCGTTTAAACATTATAAAATGCAGATGAAGGGAGAAAAAGACACAGATTATTCCGCACACATAGCAAATCTGTCACCAGCATCAAGATAATCCACAAAAGATTGCTCGGTCTATAACTTTGATGTAGCAGCCCTCTTTGATAATGCTCAACATCATCAGAACTGATTTAGTACCTTTACGAAAAAATCTCAAGTTCTGCTTCCAGCAAATAAACATTAAATGGTACTGTTGGCAATCAACACATCTCAGATACATACATACCAAGAGCAATGTTAAACAAGCATCACTTTAATACACAGATGCCTCCAGCAAACAATAGAAGGAAATGATCAAGATTTTAGGTGAAAATATAGGAAATAAAGGACTAGAAGCTGGGGTCCTCTGATAGTGATAATATCCTCAGGGCCATTCGAACCCATCATACAGACAAAACTTGATCGATGCGGTCAAGTTACATCAAAATAAATGGTGAGAGCTCCATCAAAATTATTTCCCAGAACAATAAGACTTGAAAAATAAAGTTACCTGTGAATTTATAATGCCTAGAAATTCACACAATGGTTCATAGAACAAGGAGCTCACACTTTTAACATGAAATTCACACACGTACATTCGGCACAACAGAATGAAAAAAACGTCGGGAAAATGATAAAATGAAAAATGTAAATATCTGTACAATCACAAGCGAACTAGACAATTTATAAAAATATTACAATGGAATGGGCAAATAATTTTCAGATGTCTATCTGTCTAATTTTAATAGTGCAACACTTTACACTCTAGTATTAGAAAGATGGCGGTGCATCGCGCATGCGCAGTAACCTATAAACGCCGGCAACCAATGAATAATGTCACCATGAACTAGAAGAGCAAATTTTTCAAATTTTATTTTCGTTCCTGGCTCTTAAATCGACCATCGCACTATTAAATGCGCTAGCAAATAGTCGAGCTTGATGTTGGGATCCGGTAAAAAATTTTATTTCGTCTTCCGATTGCCAGGCGCACTTCATACAAATTTCGTGCGGCATGTTTTGCGATCCTCCCTCAAAGGATAGGTTGGTACAAGACAATCCTCATTCTCCAAAAGGCACCGACCTTCTTTGAATACATAATTAATTTTTCACTATGATGCGGTCAGAATCAAGTCAGAATGTTCGTAAAAGGTACTCTTAGTGCCTCGTCAGATGTCATAAAATGCTACAAACACCACCGGACGTTGCACAGACGGCTGATTGGCGTAGAACAATGAGTAAACAAGAGGGTCATACCTTACGAAAGGAACACTTTTTAGGAAGACCCCAGACCCTCTTTGAAATTTTGGGCTAACCTAGAGCTTAAGTCCTCTGGAAATTCTGGGGGAAACCCCAAGACCTTCTCCATTGGTGAGGCTTCTTGGTCAACCGGTTATTAACAATTGTCCTCCACAACTTACCTGTAACAGTGTCAAAAGACAAAAAAAAATCCCGCCAGAGGTAATTTAAAAAGCAAAATCTGTGCCCAATCTGATCTGGATTCAAATGGTATGAGCCATCATCATCAGTGGCAGTGGTTTAAAAGTTGCGCCAGGGTACTTACAGACTGGCAGATGCAACTCAGGGCAGACGGATGTCGTAGCATTGGCGGATCCAGCCCTCACGAACGGGTGGGCTTATTCCCCCTCCCTCCCCCCATAGCCGCCGATGTGCCAAACAACTTTAATACCTAGCAACTCTCCTAGTTCCCAACGAGCAAGCAATAACCTGCTCCTTCAACGATAGGTTTCAGAGTTTTCCAAAAAACCACCACACAGTTGGGGTAAACTTTCGGCTCAAGGGGAGGCTGCAGCCCTGCTAGCCACCCCCTTCCTTCTAGGCTCCATCAGTGACCTACTAAATGGATTGAAACATTTCTTGCCCGAAAATGTACCTCTGGTCTTTCGAATCTCCACGAAAATTGAGCACATCTCCCATCCAGCTGGGAAAAATTGTGACCTGCAGGACTTGCTTTGACAAAGACAGGTGGGTCAACAGTGTTTGATACATACTTACTTGAAACTAGGTGGAATAATCATAATAGAAGCCTATTACAACTTTTGTTGAATTGAACGGACAGAATTCCAATTTTCTTTCATTTCAACAGCCTTTCATTCCTTTTTGAAAATCAATTTAAAAAGAAAACAGGCAGTGTGAAGACTATGTAATCCCCCCCGTGTGAAGACTATGTAATCCCCCCCGTGTGAAGTCCATGTAATCCCCCCCCCCCCCCGTGTGAAGACTATGTAATCCCCCCCACATGTTGAATTCCAGGTCCGAAATTATTCAAGGAGCTTGGAGAACTCATACTTGATTCAAACAACAGCTGCTATAATAGTCAGCAGAAAAATGTAGGCTTTTATATTCGGGCCTCATTCCCCCCCACTACCTGGCAAAATATAGCTAGAATCGAAAGTTAAGATGAATTACCCATTTGCTCACCGAATGCAGCTCATCTTGGAAAATGATTAATGAATCTGGGGTAAAACTGAACTAAAGTGCATGAGAGGTAGTACAGTCAGGAACAAAAAGAATGTCTGACAACTCCTAAAGTTAGGCTACCTGCGATACTTATCTCAATGAATGCAAGCATTACATGTGGCCAACCTCAGGCAAACTTTAAGGAGTCATCTTGACATTCTTTTATTCCCTGACAGTGCATACCTTTGAAGCTAGCTTTTTGATCAGCCATCTATCGTAACTTTTCAGACCATAAGTTAATTTCTTTAAGCATGAAAGACAATGTAACACAACGGAATGGGGTTACTCTTGGTTGAATGTGATTTGTCTAGCATTCTGGTGTAAAAAAAACCAGGCTTTATCCAAATTCTTGCATTCCGTCTTATTATTTACCATTTTGAACAGCACACTATTCATGAATTTTCTGTGCCATCTTTAGAGAAGAGGCTTTTTCAATTCGTTTTCCAAAATGAAACTTGTGTCGTAAACAAGTCAAGTCAAAGAACTCAAGATTTGATGGGTTCAAGGTTAAGATAGGTTAGAGGGTTCCATTCAGTTCCGATGGAACAATTGAACCGCGATGGCTAACCGAAGTAAAAAACGTAAATGTTCCATTGGGGTTAGTTGTGTTCCAAATAAAAAAATTAATTTTATTTCTACATAAATGCACACTGGTTACTGACTCAAATAGAGGTAGACAAGCAGCGGAGGGCACCTTCAAATGAAGATCTGCTCGCTTGGTCCCAGTAAAGCCTACTTTAAGATACTCCAAACACGTTTAATCTATATTAAAATATTTTAAACAATCTAGATATCAAGATTTACACCAATTTGGAGTCCCAATGTTCTAAAGGGTTGATCTAATACTATCTTTAAAAGAAACGTGGACCAATTGGGAGCAAATCAGAATTCAAGCAGAATTAAATAATACTGAACAGTTTAAAAAATGAAAAAAATGTTTAATAGAAACAGCAATCAGAAATATTAAAATATTATCCCTTCTGAATTTTGTTTCCTACAAATTTGAAAGATGAATGATATAATTCATAATGAAATCAACATGAATAACACAACTGGTATTAACGGCGGACACAACAATTTATAACAAATTTATCAACTAAGTTGACTTTACAATCATAATCAACAATTTGAAAAGCAAATTGAGAAGAGGATGAGCTACTAATGCATGACGATTCAGGTTGAAAAAGAATTAATTGGTCAATAAATAAACGCAAAATGAACAAAAAATAATAAATAACATGAAAAAAGGCCAGGCTAAGCAAAAGGAAAGAGTCCATCTCAAAGAAGAATTCTCAATTAATTCTAAAAAAAATAAGAACTAACAACAAGTTCCAACAATAATTTAACGTTTTTATCACCGTACAAAAATATTATTTTAACATTTCCTTTTGAATCTACAAGATCAAAATTGTTACTATTATAAAGTATAATAAATTACTGAAAAATATTGCCAATAGAGGATTTGATAAAATATCAATCCTACCTGTATGTGAAAGAATGTATTTTAGAGAATCAGTTTTTAGAGGAACAACTCTTTAGAGCAGAGAGCCCATTTTAAGGAAATAAAAACAAGGATCAAGAGCAGAGTGTGAGATTTAAATAGCAAACATGCTCAATTAAGACATTTGAAGAGAAAAAAAAAATGATCATGTAAATACAAGGTGTTTTTACAGAAACAAGGGGTCATGGCCCGTAGCTGGAACTGTTTTTATCTAGTGCTTTAGACTAAATCAATGAGCCATAGCAATGAGGGGGCCACAATGACTGCGCATTGTACAACAGAGGAAGAACGCCGTAAAAGACAACAATTGTTTATGCTGCTTTTCCAATGAGTATCAGGGTGTACATTCAAATATAGCCACATTGCAAAAACAGCATAAATGATGCTTGTCCTTTGAGGCGTTCTTCTTTAGGGCAGCAGTTTACCTCATTGATGAGGGAAGAAGGTCTCTTCTATTTTACTGCCTCTTTCATTTACATCAGATCATGGATTGCAATAGACCATTTTAGTGAAAATGTCACTGGATCTTTACAAAATACGTCAACTTCTCAAGTTGGAAACTTAGAGAGAGATGGCTCTAAAGAGGGTCAACGTAAGAGAGAGCAACAAGATGGAAATTAGTCCATTAATTTGAAACACTAGTTTCGGAGGTTAAAGAAAAGAGAGGAAAACCAACCATCTCCGAGCGGCCCCATCTTTCAATACGGCTCCTTGGACTAAAAAGCAGAATACAGGGATAGTAAAGAGTAGGGCGAGAGAAGTGAACTAACTGAGGAGTAAATAATTTGTTTATACATTTTGATTTCTTGTCACTGGCTCAGAAAAATTAGGCGGCTTCTCGCAGAAGGATTCATCTGGCCATTGATTCCCTGAGGCAGTTAGTTCCTTTCTGCAATACAGCCGTCCGTCCAATCGTAATACGAATTGCGATCTTTCATCAAGTGGCTCGATTCCACTACATAGATAACATGAATGCAAAATTAACTCTTCAAAGAATACATAAATAGCAAATATGTATTGAGGTAACTGCTAAAAACCTGTATCAAAATTGTTGATGTTCCGTTTCTTTTAAAAATATATTTCACGCATAAATCCAGCTATTTTCCATTCCTTTTGTCAATTACTCTGTTTCTACAGATTTTTCACTATTCCCGTTCACAGCACAAAATCAACGAATGATTATAAAGAAGTAATAAAAATAGATTTGTAAAAAAAAAAAAAAGTTGTGATAAACAATGGGAATTGGGCGGAGGGCTAATCAAAAAAAAAAAAAAAAAAAAGAACAAATGTTCTAGTGGTAGTAAAAAAACAAGAAAAACAAAAAATACAGATGCGGGGGGGGGGATAAAAGATTATGTAAAAAAACCGTAATTGAGGTTGAAAAGAAATTTTACAATCTGATGTTCAGCGGCAAAAGAAGGGCTATTGCTGTTTGCAATTGTCCGGATTTTTGCCTTGGGCGGCTCCGACCTTAGTCTTGACCGCGCTGCTGATTTCTTCATCTTCATCATCTTCGTCATCGTCTTCATCTTCTTCTTCCTCCTCTTCTACCTCTTCTTCTTCAAACTCTTCATCTTCGAGAGCTTCACCTAATTGAAAAACAACAAAATTCACAATGGAGATTTAGTGACTAACTTTAAAATGGTTACGATAATATTTTATAACCATGTTTTCTTATGGGACGGGTGTGTTTTTATTTCAGAAATGGATTGTACACCTAAAAAAAACATTATTGTCACAAGCATTTTTTTCAAAATCTGGCCCTTTCTCAAAGTAGGGGCCATTTTGAATCGTTCGCTGTGACGATAAAAATTGTCGGATTTCAAAAAACTAAAAATATTCTGAATCAGCAGATCAAGGGCTTTCTTTTGATGTATCACAACCTTATTTCCTGCAAAAAGAAATTGGGGGCCCCACCCCCCTATATTTTGGTGCTTTGGGGGCCTCTACGAAAAAATTTTCAAATGGCAATGTATAGGTTGTGATGCATCATTTGAAAGTTCATGAAAAGACGAAGAAAAGAAAAGTCCAAACCAGAAGTGAATCCGATAATTTTAACGAGAGTTACAGCCTGGCCTTTCCCCCTAAATTTTGGGGCTTTGAGGGCGGGGCCCCTTTGAATAAAATTGAAAATGGCAGGGTACAAGTTGTCATAAATCATTCGAAAGCCCTTGAAAAGATTAAGAAAATAGTCCAAACACTGGGTTGAAATCCAAAAATGTCAACAGGAGTTACAGCCATTCAAAGATTTGAAGTATTTTTCTCCTATCCACGGGATTTTGTATGTGGTCTTGATTGTTTTCTATGGCCTCCTAGACATGTCCTCCAATACAAGAAAAATATTTCAAATCTTTGAATGGCTGTAACTCCCGTTGAAATTATCGGATTTAGACCCGGTTTGGACTATTTTCTTTATCTTTTCAAGGGCTTCCGAGTGATTTATAATTTATAACAACTTGTACCCTGCCATTTTCAATTTTACTCAAAGGGGCCCCACCCCAAAATTTAGGGGGAGAGGGCAGGCTGTAACTCTCGTAAAAATGATCGGATTGACTTCCGGTTTGGACTTTTCTTTGTCTTTTCAAGAACTTTCAAATGATGTATCAAAACCTATACCTTGCCATTTGAAAAAAAATTTGTAGAGGCCCCCAAAGCATTAGAATATAGGGGGGGTGGGGGCCCCCAATTTCTTTTTGCAGAAAATAAGGTTGTGGTACATTAAAAAGAAAGCCCTTGATCTGCTGATTCAGAATATTTTTAGTTTTTGGAAATCCGACAATTTTTACGGTCACAGCGAACAATTCAAAATTTCCCCTAACTTGAGAAAGGACCAGTTTTCGAAAACAATGCCCTCAACAAAAAATGCTTTATTTAGGTGTACAACCCATTTCTGAAATAAAAAACACCTGTATCATAAGAAAACATAAAGAAACAGCAAATTCGCCCTTCTCTGGGGTCCAATTAGGCTCTAAGGGGGCGTTTTTCGGGGTCGGCAATATTCACCCTGAGTTCTATGGGGTCAATATACATTGGAAAAGTTTTGTCAGAATTTCATTATCTTGCGCCGTTTTCGCTAAAAGATAGTGAACGGGTGGTCTGAAACACCCTGTATATCCTTTGTCTCATTGTTTCTCTTGAATATCACAGCATTTCTTCTTTCCTTTCCCCATAAAAAATTATGAAAGTGTCCACAGTCTTGGGTTTAACAGTTTTCCTTTGTTTTCAGTATAAATGCTAAGAGCACAAAATTCCGCAAAAAATAATGGTGGCACTATCCATCAGATTGAAATCTGGGAAAGTTTTGCCTGGAATCACCTTAACCCTTTCACGGGAAGTGGTACACATGGGCAGTGGTATACGCAGGGGGGTTAAGGGGGCTAAAGCCTCCCCCAGACCTCTGATTTTTAGGGGTGGAGGGTAAGAGGGTCCGAATAATTTTCAGTAAAACGCTCATGAGTGTAAGCCCCTACCAAAAAAAATCCTGCGTACACTGCGTACCTTAGTAAGTAACACAGGATTCAATGGAATTTAAATACACATTTTGCAAAAAATTGTGTGACCCATCAAAATTCTTAGAAAATTGTCCTCATTTAAACGGTCGAAAAAAATTTCAAAAAAAGTTAAAACCCCAAAATGCGTGCAAGAAAGGGTTATGACAGGTAAAGCTCATGACTTGAGCTCGCTACCAATCACTATGCAATATTCTGGCTGAAAATTCACTAACCGGTATAATAGAGCACAGCTTTTGGTACAATTCGTTCTCTAATATAATAGCCGATTTCATAATCACTTGTGAGTAATGCTTGAGTATCTTCATCAACTGTGTCAGCATCTTCTGGGACTGGAAAAAAGAAACAAAATGCATTAATTTTAGGGAACGTCCTGAAATAATTACGAACACTGAAGAAAGCAGTAGCAAGAAAATCTAGCTGCACAAACCAACAAGTTAGCTGTGCTTGTAATTCAAAAGGAACAACTGTTAGGTCACGTTTCGAATTTCTGATTCAAAACAACAGTGTTATGCAAGTGGATGCATCATACCACCAAAAATGCTTCCAATATGGTAGACACACATCCTTTCTCTGAAACGCCCAAAAATTCCTTAAATAAGTCAGATTTATACTGTGCAACTCAAGAGACTTTACTCCAGATCTAATTAACTTGGTTTAGACTTAAACCGTCCTCCAAGCTTAATTTGCAAATCAGGTACACACCTTGAGCTGAAATCCTTTCAGATTTCTCCAGGGAGTTCCATGGGATTTTCAAGTGAGATTGAGACACGAGTTGGCAATGGAGCTGTTGCAAACTTTTGCTACAGGCTTATAAATGGTTGATGTTGAGGTAAAACCCTGTAAAAATAACAATCAGCGCACTAAAAATCACAAAATCCACTCCTAAACTCATACAATGCTTTCAAACACGAGACCATCTTGGCGGCCGTTGCCACCCAAATCTTATGGCAATTGTATGCTTCTTCTTCTTCTTCTTCTTGTGTGGTGTTGCGAGAACACCTCTTGCAGATGGAGTTGATTGAAGATAGGGAAACCCAATGTAATCCTCGGCAGCGGCCACCATTACAGTCTCGCGTTTGAAAGCATTTGATGAGTTTGGGAGTGGATTTCGTGATTTTTTTGTGCCCTAATCAGTGGCGCACCGAAGGGGGTGGTTTTAGGGTCAAAACCCCCCTTAAGCATCAAGATTTTGCCCTTAAAAAGATCATCTTCGGCCAAAATTCCTTTCAAAACCCCCCCTAAGGCCTCAGAAAATGGAAAATTTGCCGTGAAACCCCCACCAAACTAAAGTTCTCGGTGCGCCACTGGCCCTAATCGTTATTTTTGCAGAGTTTTACCCCAACAAAACCTCTTCCTGGAGGTGGTCCCACTTCCAATCTGGATTTGGTTTCATAAAAAATGGGACGAGATGTCAGTTTTCGATTCAAAACAAAAAAAGAACAATTTGCTCACTAAGTAGTCTCCTGAATACGAGTTTTAGATTCAAAACAAAAAAAGAGCAATTTGCTCACTAAGGCGTCTCCTGAATACGAGTTAATGGTACTCCTAAAAAAAAAGTAGCAGTAGCACAGCTGGACTAAGAAGGAGTAGACCAAACGAGATAGTTTCTCTTGGCACTGCCATGCAAATTTGACATCCCCGCGCACTCTATCGGCAATTACAAAAATTAATAGTTCTCATTTTCACCGACAGATATGGTTGCATATGGTTGACTATGTAGGCTGCTGCTGTATCGGCGCCAGAAGACAACCTAAAGTAACGTCACAAAGCGTAGATGTACGCCTGTAGTCCAAAAGAGCTGTCTGCTGTAGGCGTATATAAACGCTGGAAGGAATGAAAAGGTTAAGAAGTTCACAAGAGCAGGGGTGCAGAAGGTTCACGATCACGCGATCCTAACATCATGTTTAAACTGAGGAGGCTCAGTAAAAATTGTGGAGGCTCCACCAAAATCAAAATAAAAAATTACTATTCTTACCTTTTTCTTTTTCATCTCAAAAAAAAAAAAAAATTATAATAGAAAAAAAACCCAACTTCTTCTGCTCCTTTCTATTTCAGATTGATTGCAGAGGCACTTCAGCATGAAGGTCAACTATTTACAGCGCTTTAGCAGAAAGGTCGTCAATGTACAAAGTAGGGGTTTTGGATTGCGGGAGCAATCTGGTGAGTGTGTAAATTGAGGAGGAGGAGAACATTCTACATCCCTTCACTAGAGTCTGAGGGGAGGGTAAGAGCTGGATAATACAACTGGATACTTACTACGTGGTGGGTTGAAGAAGTTAAAGAAGGAGTCGACTTGCTGGGTTTTCGTTACGGTTCTTACAGCTCCACGGGACTTCTGCTTTTGTTTCTTTTTCACAGTTCGGACAGTGACATTTTTGCCCTTTTTCCAATCAATTACGCAACCCTGAGCGGAGATAACAAAAATATCAGTAATCAGAGCACTTTAAGACAAGGGTCACTCTGATCTCTTTCATTTCCTCTTTGAAAATCCAAGATGGAGACGAGACAAGGAGAGGTTCTTTTCTAGGCCTGTGCGATGTTCGATGCATCAACGCTTGTTCCATGTTCAAGGGACATCGAATGCGGTTCCATGTCTCATGAGATGCATCCAAACATTGCAACTTCCATCCATATCCATCGATAGTGAAGCATCAATCAATATCGACACATCGATCCGAACCGCGATTAATGTACGGTGGGATTATCGAATGAGGTTTCAATTTTCCGATCAAAGGGTCATGTTGGTCACTGTTCGATCAATCTTTAAAATAAAAATCAAGAAATACACCATTAAAAAATCAAATGCTTGACTTTTTTTTTTAATCATGTTGTTGACGTCTTGGTATTTTGATGTAAAGGTATGCTTTCATGCAGATTCAATGTTTCGATGTAAATCAACGATTTGATACCAATCGATGTTGCAATGTTTCGATGTAGATCAATATTTATCAAATTTTTTCAATTTTTCTATGTTTCAATACATTGCTTTGACTTTGGAAATGGACATGGAAGCGACTTGGATGGACCGAACGAGACATTGCAGAGGCCTATTCTTATCCCCCTTTCTAACCTTGCCTTGATTAAAAATATGTTTGAATGGAGAAAAGAACGGATAAGAATGGATAAAGATTAAGAAAGAGCACCGCTGGGGCAACACAAGCACACTGCAGCGGTGAGCAGATCTTTAAGAAGCTGTAATGCCAATTTTTAGGACCAATTAAATAGTCTTTGGCTTTTGGAAACTCGCAAGTTCGTCGTAGATACTCAATTCATTTTTTCCACCATTTCTCTCCGACAGCAAATGTATAGGAAGAGCAAGAAAATTCTATTCGCCTCTTCGACAATAATTGAAAAAATCTTACTGAAAATAAACAGATACTTACATTACATTTATAGATTTCTGGGGCTTCAAAACTGAAAGGTTCATCATCATCAATTGCGCATTTCATGTAATATTCTTTACTCAGAACAGAATTAGAGAAATATTCGTTTGGAGAAAAATGGAATTCTAGGACAAAACCCTGAAAAAACAAATTAGCATTATTATCAAATAAGTAAGCGGTCGAGTTAAAAAAAATGTAAAAAAGGAACTACAGAACAAACAATCAGAGCTACAGAAATTCAAAACTTCACATTGAGTTGAGGAAGCACCCTGAGGAAAGGAAGCATTTCAAGAGCACAGGAGGACTGTTGTGCTCTGCTGAATTATCATTTTTTAAGTAGATTCCAGGAATCTACTTATTGCAGAGGGTGCGATGTTGAATTTTTCGGGAAATTTTATCAAATGAGCACGTTTCATGGTCCCCTGAGTGAGAAAATACCACTCGTTGAAAATTTTATATATATATATATATATATATATATATATATATATATATATATATATATATATATATATATATATATATATATGTTTATATGTATGTTTCAGCCAGTTTTACCGTTTTTATGTCCCACGATCCTGTTCGTAATTTTTGGTTTTTATTTTTGAAATTTGTCTCAACTATTCGTTGGGTTTAATTCTTGGATGAGTTCGAAGATGGTGTGAATCTGACAGTTAGTTTTCGCGTTATGGGCCGTGTTTGAGTCATAAAATGTGTTTTTGAGGTTTATTTTTAGCAGTGTTTGTTTTGAGTATTGTTTTTGGGAAAATTTATGTTAGCCGTTTTGTTACGCAGCTTTTTTACTCGAGTCATTTTTTTGTTTTTTGCGTTGTAAGCGAGTTATAGCGATGTGTTTTTCGGGTTTTTTGGCAGTGTTTTTATATGAAGAAATTGTTTTTTTGTATCGTAAATTTTAGTATATATCGTGGAGGATGTTTATAGTTCATATGCTCTTTTCCTTGAATTTTCCTTGTGTTTTACGTGTTTTACAAGCTATTTAGTTTCTTATGGGATTTTACAAGTGAAAGACAAGGATGGTGTACTGGTATAATTGCTCTTTCTTTGTTTTACACGTACACTGTTGCTTAGGTACGTTATTTATTTATTTTCTTGTTTTATCAGCTGCTCTTATTCAGATTTATTCCTCATTAGCATTACAAAGATTACACATTTTTCTGGTACTATAATCTTTTCCTCATGGGTATTTTTATTTAAATGTTGAACAGCTGATAAAAAAAAAAATGAATAATTCAAAGAAAATCATAACATAACCTGTTTATTGAACTTTGTGAAAAACTTATATAACCTAGCTGTTATTTCTCACTTGCATTGTAAAGATTACACATTTCTCTATTGGTAATATAATCTTTTTCACAAAAATATTTGGATTTTGAGCAGCTGATTAAATAAAAAAGAAAAATTCAGAGAAAAATTCAACAAAAATGATAACCTATATTTAAATTTGTGAAAAAATGATTTAACCAAGCATGGAATCTACTTCGTCTTACCGGCCTGCCGGGAGGCATTTTTTTTTCTTTTGTTGAAAATAAAATGGTTTGCTGGTAAAAGGAGCAGAAAAAACCATAATGACCCTCTGCAATAGAAAAAATCAATGTTGCCAGATTTTCCTATAAATTACAGACTTACATTAAGGCAGTGGGGATAAACAGATATAATTTTCCCAAAAATGGCAACACTGGAGAACAGTGAGTGAAATAGTTCCCTCTTTATATTTTTGATTATCGGTTTTTCCATATTTTGTTGATAATTTGACCTGTACCAACCCTACCTAAGGTTATAAATGAGTAGTAGTAGTAGTAGTAAAGTCCAGTTGCCCAAACCTTGTGTTTGTTATGCTTGTATTTCAAAGCGAATGACTGGTCTGAGAATACAAAAAGGGAATGAACTAAAAAATTAGGTATAAAAAAAGTAGTAGTAGTAGTAGTAGTAAAGTCCAGCCGCCCAAACACGTGGCTCGTTATGCTGATATTTCACAGCGAACGACTGGACTGCATAAAAAAAGAAGGGGTAGGAAAGACAATCAAAGTATTCTCAAAACAAAGGATAGGAAAGAGGAGAGTAACGGCAACCTGCCAGGGACTCTCAAGTGTGGGAAGGAAATACCTAGAGCACTCAAGGAGGTGAAGAGCTTTTTTTTTTTTTTTTTTTTTTTTTTTTTTTTTTTTTTTTTGTAAAAAAAAAAAAAAAAAAAAAAAAAAAAAAAAAAAAAAAAAAAAAAAAAAACTTTCCATTGATTTTTCTTTAGAGAAGAAAAACTTACCATTGGGTCATTTAAAAATATAACTTTGACATCGATCAAATGTTTGAGAATTGGTTCATCAGCTTCTTGGATCATTTCTGATAACATTTGGGTGTTTTTAAAGATTGTTAACCAAAATTCAGGTATACCAGTCACATTTTCCGTGCTTTCATCTCTGCAAAAAGAGTAAGAAAATCAATGATTAACATGGACAACTTACAAAGCAAGATAGAATTTAAACAAAAAACCATTACTGCATCAGTCAACTTATACAGGGCCCCCTGTTCCACCAAAAGTGCAAGTCCGAGTACAAGTAGTAAGTACAAGCGTTTTTTAACGCTAGTAAAGCTTGTAACTACTACTTGTACTTATAGTGGAACAGGGCCAAGGGGTGCAGAATCTTCTTCGCCTCTACAATTTTCACACACGCACAGAGAACAGTGTCCACCATTGGATGACCTTTTTTTCTTATTTTTACAAGCAAAAGAAAATTTTGGCTCAAAACAGAGCTTATTCCAAATTTAGCTTAAAATAACGAAATAACTTGACATTCTGCTTGGTCTAGCATGTAGGACTAACCCGATTAACAAAAATATTTTAAAAAAAAAAACATATGTTCTTCCAGGCAGTGTCCGCAATTTTCACGCGATTGTACAATCTTCTGCACCCCTGCACTTACGTGCATAATTTAATGAGGACATATACTTGCCAGTGGCGTGGCATGCTATTTGCAAGCCTAGCACTTAGTCTCTTCAAAGGGCATAGCAGGATAAGCATAGGATTTTGGGCCCCGGCTCCTTTTTTAACTCCCATCGGTGAATTGAAAAATGCCATTAAACATACACAATACACAGAACGGCAGCACTGCCTTAAAGGGATAGAGGAGAATGTAAAAAAGAGGAAGGGAAGGAAGAAGAAGAAAAAAATATATAATAAGAAACATTTTGCAAAATGTTGGCACAAAAGAGTGCAAAATGACAACCGAGGGAGATCGCAAAAAAGAACGAAAGTCCAGGGATTCGATCCCCCAACCGCATGCAGCACCAGTTTCGTAATGGGCCCTCTTGTCCACTCTGCCACGCCGGCTTGGTGGGCTCGGGGCCGAAATGGAGAGCATGTACGGTCGAGCGCTGAACGTGTGTGTTTTTCATAAGAGCGAGTTGAGTTAAATTCTCTCACTTTTCGGTAAATTGAGATAAAAACACGCGGTTTGCGCTAAGAGAGGCATTTTTTTCACACTTTAGACTGATGTAAATATCTTTGAAGTTCCCTTTCGGAACCATGCAATTTTTGACCCTCGAACCAGTTTTTCGTAGATTTGACTATAACGAACATTTTTGGGAAAAATATATGTTATAGATGCACATTAGACGCGTCTACAGTCCAATTTTGGTTGTTGTATCAGAATCGCAACTTGGTTAAAAAAAAATAAAAACACCTAAAATTGGACATTTGGGCCCCTGAAAATGGCTTTAAAAATAGAATAAATGTTTTCAGATGCATTTTGGTTATTCTCGTAACATCCTAAAATTTGGACTCAATCGGTGCAGCCGTTCTCAAGAAATTAATTTTTTTCAAAATTTTGAAAAAAGCGTCTAGCGCGAGAACCAATCAGGATTAAGGGCTGAAAATTTGCAGAAAGTAGTTTTTCATGTTCCTTAACAAGTCCCCAAAGTTTCGTTAAAAAAGGCGCCGGGGCCTAAAATGCTATATGCTTATCCTGCTATGCCCTTTTCAGTACCAAGTAAATGTTCTGACTCCAGTACCCCCGGGTCAAATTTATTTTTTCACTATTCACAGGAGCAATCACTTTGATTTTTTGGGCACTATGGCCTCAAAAAGGCGCAGCCAAGTGCTGCACAGTGCTGCACAGAGGATTTTTGAGTTAACTTGCAGTTGACAGTTATACACTCACTACACGATATCAACTCTAGAAGTTACTTTGTAGTTGGCACTTAAACAGGATTAACTCACGAAAATGATGGGGCAATTGAATGTTTGGTAAGCAACTTCCAATTCGTAGAAGCAGTGTGGTAAGATTGGGAGATCCTGGAAACTAATTTAAAATTTCCAGGGACTATGATCAAACACTTTTATATTGGCTCAACAAAATCAGAAACATTGAACATCCAATGGTTCCTTTCAGAGTCAGCCAGTCATTCCCTCAGACAAAAAAACTAGAGAAGACTTAGAGAGAAAGATGGATTCTCAATGGCACCTCAACTAAATCAGTCTGCTACTGTGCCCGATATGATTAGCTGGCATATTTATCAAAAGCTATGAGTGAGATTATACTTCAAGACGTCAAAAAAATGTGGTAAGATTGGGAGATCCTAGAAACTACTTTGGCGTGTCTAGGGACTATGGTCTAACACATTTATATTGGCTCAACAAAATCAGAAACATTGAACATCCAACGGTTCCTTTCAGAGTCAGCCGGTCATTCCTCTTTCAGACAAAAACACAAAATACGACTTGGAGACAAAGATGGATTTTCCATGGTACCGCAGCTAAATCAGTCTGCTACTGTGCCTGATATGATTAGCTGGCATATTTATCAAAAGCTACAAGTGAGATTATTCTTCAAAACGTCAAAATAATGTAGTAAGATTGGGAGATCCTAGAAATTACTTTGGCGTGTCTAGGGACTATGGTCTAACACATTTATATTGGCTCAACAAAATCAGAAACATTGAACATCCAACGGTTCCTTTCAGAGTCAGCCGGTCATTCCTCTTTCAGACAAAAACACAAAATACGACTTGGAGACAAAGATGGATTTTCCATGGTACCGCAGCTAAATCAGTCTGCTACTGTGCCTGATATGATTAGCTGGCATATTTATCAAAAGCTATGAGTGAGATTATACTTCAAGACGTCAAAAAAATGTGGTAAGATTGGGAGATCCTAGAAACTACTTTGGCGTGTCTAGGGACTATGGTCTAACACATTTATATTGGCTCAACAAAATCAGAAACATTGAACATCCAACGGTTCCTTTCAGAGTCAGCCGGTCATTCCTCTTTCAGACAAAAACACAAAATACGACTTGGAGACAAAGATGGATTTTCCATGGTACCGCAGCTAAATCAGTCTGCTACTGTGCCTGATATGATTAGCTGGCATATTTATCAAAAGCTATGAGTGAGATTATACTTCAAGACGTCAAAAAAATGTGGTAAGATTGGGAGATCCTAGAAACTACTTTGGCGTGTCTAGGGACTATGGTCTAACACATTTATATTGGCTCAACAAAATCAGAAACATTGAACATCCAACGGTTCCTTTCAGAGTCAGCCGGTCATTCCTCTTTCAGACAAAAACACAAAATACGACTTGGAGACAAAGATGGATTTTCCATGGTACCGCAGCTAAATCAGTCTGCTACTGTGCCTGATATGATTAGCTGGCATATTTATCAAAAGCTATGAGTGAGATTATACTTCAAGACGTCAAAAAAATGTGGTAAGATTGGGAGATCCTAGAAACTACTTTGGCGTGTCTAGGGACTATGGTCTAACACATTTATATTGGCTCAACAAAATCAGAAACATTGAACATCCAACGGTTCCTTTCAGAGTCAGCCGGTCATTCCTCTTTCAGACAAAAACACAAAATACGACTTGGAGACAAAGATGGATTTTCCATGGTACCGCAGCTAAATCAGTCTGCTACTGTGCCTGATATGATTAGCTGGCATATTTATCAAAAGCTATGAGTGAGATTATACTTCAAGACGTCAAAAAAATGTGGTAAGATTGGGAGATCCTAGAAACTACTTTGGCGTGTCTAGGGACTATGGTCTAACACATTTATATTGGCTCAACAAAATCAGAAACATTGAACATCCAACGGTTCCTTTCAGAGTCAGCCGGTCATTCCTCTTTCAGACAAAAACACAAAATACGACTTGGAGACAAAGATGGATTTTCCATGGTACCGCAGCTAAATCAGTCTGCTACTGTGCCTGATATGATTAGCTGGCATATTTATCAAAAGCTACAAGTGAGATTATTCTTCAAAACGTCAAAATAATGTAGTAAGATTGGGAGATCCTAGAAATTACTTTGGCGTGTCTAGGGACTATGGTCTAACACATTTATATTGGCTCAACAAAATCAGAAACATTGAACATCCAAAGGTTCCTTTCAGAGTCAGCCGGTCATTCCTCTTTCAGACAAAAACACAAAATACGACTTGGTGACAAAGATGGATTTTCCATGGTACCGCAGCTAAATCAGTCTGCTACTGTGCCTGATATGATTAGCTGGCATATTTATCAAAAGCTATAAGTGAGATTATTCTTCAAGACGTCAAAATAATGTAGTAAGATTGGGAGATCCTAGAAACTACTTTGGCGTGTCTAGGGACTATGGTCTAACACATTTATATTGGCTCAACAAAATCAGAAACATTGTAAATCCAACTGTTGCTTTCAAAGTCAGCCATTCCCTACTTTGTTGATCAAAAAGATTGGAGAGGAATCCAACAGGAGATAACCTGCGATGCTATATTCAACGGTAAACTAATAAACTGACAAATACTTATGGAACCTGATGTTAGGGTGTCAACTAATGTTACCGGGAAAAAATTACTACTTCCTAAGGACCATTTTCTAATTAGAATTAGAATTAAAATTAAAAATATAATATTTCACTTTGTGATCTTTCATGTTTCTATACATCTTACAATTCATGATTTAAAACAATGGTTGATAGCTGATTTATGAGATTTTCTTCTTCTTTTTTTGTAAGTAGTTCCGAGTTCTGTCTAACAAGGAGAGGATACGAGTTGTGGATCACCGATTTGGTTCAAATTTAACAAACGTATAGTTCAGGGAAAATAAACAGACCCATATTTTGTCGTTTGCGCCAATGAGCAGCCGTTTCGTAAAAAAAAAATTTAAAAATCAAAAAAAATGGGTAGAAAAATCGTGTTTTCGGAAGTGACGCTGATCTGCCTGAATTGCGGCGCCATCTCCCATCTTGGATCAGTTGTCGAGTGGTAACGTTCTCGCTCGCTAGACTCGACGTCCCAGGTTCGAGTCCCGCTGCGGCCCTATACTTTTTGCGCTCTCCATTATTTTTTGGTTCTATTTCAATTGTCTACACATTTGCTCTCAAATATTTAATGCATCTTTTTTTAGCATAGAATTAACGCAATAAGAACGGAAACTTTCATAATGATAGGTAGCAGTTTCTAGCATTCTTTCACGTGTATTTTTTCTCTTCGCCTTGCATAAGGACTTTATCTGACTCTTCTCGAATTGTATAAATACATATGAAGTGCCGGAGAAGCGGACCCCCGGATTTGAAAAAAAAAAAAAGCACTTATAAATTATTAAAGAATAACGCAATCAGGACGAAAACTTTCATTAGAATCAGAACAAAAGTAATTTATGTGCTTTCATTTCATAAAGTTTTAATTGCGTAGCTCTTACGCACGCTAGTCGTGGGGGGGGGGGGTCCGCTTCTCCGGCACTTCATATGTATATAAACAATTCGGAAAGAGTCAGACAAAGTCCTTATGCAAGGCGAAGAGAATAAATACACGTGAAAAAATGCTGGAAACTGCTACCTATCATTATGCAAGTTTCCGTTCTTATTGCGTTAATTCTATGCTAAAAAAAGATGCATTAAATATTCGAGAGCAAATGTGTCGACGATTGAAATAGAACCAAAAAATAATGGAGTGCGCAAAAAGTATAGGGCCGCAGCGGGACTCGAACCTGGGACGTCGTTACCTCTCGGCAACCGATCCGCGATGAAAGAGGGCGCCGCAATTCAGGCAAATCAGCGTTACTTCGGGAAATATGATTTTTCTAACCATTATTTTCTGATTTTCAAATTTTTTTTTTTTTGACAAAACAGCTGCCCATTGGCGCAAACGACAAAATATACGTCCGTTTATTTTCCCTGAACTATACGTATGTTAAATTTGAACCAAATCGGTGATCCACAACTCGTATCCTCTCCTTGTAAGATTGCAATTTCTTTGACGAAAAATTCAAGTTCTCATGGACCTTGAAGGAGCTTCAAAAATTATGCGAGACTTTTTTCATCAAGTTGTTCCCCAAAGTGGAAAACGAACAGGAAATTTTGCTCCTCTGTAAAGATGGTGCTTTAAAGCTGCACACACCCAGAGGAATCAGCTCAAAATCTGACTGATCTTAGCATAAGATTCACTTCTCTTGATCAAGTTTGACTTGAACACAACAGCAACAACTTAAGTTGCTGATTTTAACAAACCAAACAGAAGTTTCAGTTTCATCCAGATTACAGAAAATATTGTGATAAATAAACGACGCAGCTTAGAGGTAACTGAAATATTTAAGGAGGGGAGTATTGTAGAATGATTGGGAGATCCTCAAGACAACTATGATATCTCCAGGGACTATGATCATTCTCGTTTGTTTTGGCTAGATAAACATGAAAATTTAGCAAATTGCTCAATTTTACAAAGTAGTATTATTAGCCTTTCGTAAGTCACTGAAGAAAACTAAAGCTTTTGCTCAAAAAGAGGTATTTTTACCACCTTGGCTGAACCAAAAGTGGGTCATATCACAGAATAATATAAAGGAAAAATAGGAATAAAGGCACTTACTTCTTTTTCTCGTTGTCTATTCCAACTTTGTTTTTGATGTCTTCTGTGATTTCGTTTACTTTCTCCTCATCATCTGACGTCCATTCACATTCTTCATCTTTAGGTTCATACAATCCACAAATAATCTCTCCTCGCTATGGAAAACAAGAATGAAGAAGACGGAGTTAAAAAAAAAATTAATTGTAATTTGACAAAAGGATACTGAAGAAATGAAGTACCAAAACTTGAAAAAAAAAAAAAAAAAAAAAAAAAATTGTCAACAGATTTCCTTAGATACCAGCGTGACATGCCGAGAAAAAGACAAAGGTCACAATAGACCTGTTTAGTGCCACCTCACTAAAAAAATGGGATCCAAAGAAATTCTACATCTCACTCACTCTTATGGGTTTTCCCACAAGAAACAGGATCCAAATTTTCAGATGCAAATTCGTGCTAGTAAACAACAAGTTCTCTCAAATTTTATCACACCATTGGATTCCATGTACCTTAAAATTTAATCACATTAAAACTACATTTTTGAAACATGACGCATTAATTTACAATCACAGTTATATTGACAAAAGTCCTGTGTTTTGTCCTTGTCTCACTCACAGTTTCTAATAGGCACAAAATTCTAGGATGTGGGCTCATCGGCACCATCACACCACGTGTTAAACCTGGAACAAGCTTCGATACAAAGCGAGGTTAGGATGATTGAGTGTCGTGGCGGTGATACGTCCTAACGTCGATAAGAGACCAAGAGCGAGAGGAGGACAAACCATGGGACATCTTTCAATATAATTGTGATTGTAAATTTACTTGCGATCTTTCGTAAATTATGTCGGAGTGAAAAAATACTTTAAGGTACGAGAAATCTAATGGTGCGATACAATTTGAGAAAACTGGTTGTTAACTAGCATGAATTTGCATTCGAAAATTTGGATCTGATTTCTTGTGGGTAAATCCACGAGAATGAACGCAATAGAGCATTTGTTTGGATCCAACTTTGATCGTGACATCATCACTGAGTCTATTTGTAATGTCAATAGGTTCCCAAGACACTAATATAAAATGCTACAAAAAATACAAAGGTCACAATTCCATTGCAATTTTGCAAGCATCAAAAGAGATATAGCAGTTTGAAAAATAAAATTATGGCAGTGATTTGTCAATCGTGGAGCACATGCAATATCTTTGCTCCCTGCACTCAGCGATGCTTCGGGATTTATTGTTTGCCCGTGTAGCGTCACTGAAAGCAATGTGCAAAGATACGGGATACATCTCATAACAAACCTGGGCGCCTGCGAAAAGATACAGGATACATCTCGTGACCTGAGTGCCAGCCCAAAAATCACATCAAAATCTCTCAAAAATCCCACTATTTGAGCCCCAATTTTTCAGAATTTCTCATGGAAGGACTCATAAATGCCCCTCCTTTATTTGAGATATTCCAATCTATCACCACCAATGCCAAAGACTTTGTTTTTATAGCCTCACCAATGCTGGGGTTTACAAGCCACTAATGCATCTAAGAACCATAACACTTCACTAAGTTGAAAACAAGCGATTGGTGATGGTTTTGACATTTTCCCCGGTGATTCAACATAGATTGAAGCTTCAAGTTCCAAAACTCTTGAGATCTATACCAAATGATTCGTTCAAAACCTAAAATTCTTGAAAGTAAGCGCTCTGGAGGGAAATGCTGACCTTGTCATAAAATGGACTGTACAGAGAATGATATTTGCATTCTAACTGGTGAACTTCTTCATAGAACTTAGCTTCAATTTTAGCCGTTTGTAGCTGAAGATTTTTGAGAGCTTTAATTCTCCTTTTCACTGGAGCAGGAAGATTCTGAAAAAAACAAAAAACAAGAGCATTACAAAACAAGAAAGGTGAAATAAAATTGGATTTTAAAAACTTTCAGAAAGTTACAGATATTAAATGATTATTTTTTTTTTTTTTTTTTTTTTTTTTTTTTTTTTTTTTTTTTTAGCTGCACCATGCCCTATGTTTTGTTAATTGAATACATGTGATGAATGGATAAAATAATAACAATTTAAATGGGAAAAATACCGTGTAACAAAATACAATACAAGGAGACTGTTGAAAAAGGTGCCGTTATTTCCCCAAAATATCTCATAGTACTGTATTAAGTTCTGCAGTCTTTTTCCCAACCAAATCTCTAATCATTTTATTCTATGTGAGGGGTTGTTTTGAAATTATTTGATTTAGATGGATAAATCAGAGACAGATTTAACTTTAAAGGGGACGTGCACCCTAAAAATCGTAGATGAGTTAAGCACGGGAATCGATAGAGGAAAGTGAGACACGAACGATGGTGAAATCCGTTTCCAGAAATTCGAATTCGTTGCGAAGATACAGCCGCCGAAAGATCCGGCGCTGACGTCATCTGCTCCAACCGCATGATGCGGTACCATTGCACTTAATGGCAAACACAGCGCACGGTGGGCCAGATGCATTTCGTAGCGTGCCAAAAGTCCGAAAAACGAGGTGCTTTGTTTTGACCGTGATAATTGCCTTAATGTACTCCATGTGACCCATGGGTAAGGTCGTTGTAAGGATTTGTCTCCAAATTAACTGATAACCGAGAAACGGGGGTCGAAAGATGCATCTATCCGCAAGGCTTGCCCGAGTTAAAAAACAGGGGGGTGATCACGGAGGATCGTTTCGTTTCGTTTTCGTTATCGTTATCGTTTACGTGTAACCTTATGGGTGGCTCAACTGATCGAATCGTTTTGAGCCTCTCGTAACGATTGAAACGGTCGAAAGGAAGCGATGAGTTGGAGGCTGTCGTTTACTCGATCGTTTGAAGTAGGAAGAGGTAAGGAGGGGATCACCTGCGCGATCGAGTTGCGCAGAAGCAAGCCCATTTGATTTAATGCAAACGATAACGATAACGATACCGAAACGAAACGATCCTCCGTGATCACCCCCCAGGTTCTCGGTCATGTGCTTCATGTTTGTTTACTTTACGGGTTTCAATGCAAAGCTTCGGCAGATCTGGCTAAGGAAATGACTTCTACAGAACCTGATGAGTATTTTTCACTACTAACTATTGAGTTTTGAGCGATTATTATACATTCTATAGCAAATTTTCATATTGTTGTCAAAAAACCTCGAAAAACGTAAAAAGTGTCAACTTTGTTAGACCCGGAAAAAAAAATGTCAACCAGGTCGCTTCATTTTCCAGTTGTACATAAGCTGAAAAACAAGGGAAAAAATCCCCAATAGGTAATTATAGGTAGAAACCTTTTTTTTTTTTAGTTTTGAGATCACTGTTTATACCGAAATATCTAAACAGGATCATCAAAATGTCAATATTTCGTTAAAAACAGCGATCTTTAAACAAACAAAAAAAGGGGGTTTCTACCTATAATTACCTATTGGGGATTTTTTCCCTCCTTTTTCAGCTTTGTACAACTGGAAAATAAAGAGACCGGGTTGACATTTTTTGACATTTTTTTTCCGCGTCTAACAAAGTTGACACTTTTTACGTTTTTCGAGGTTTTTTGACAACAATATGAAAATTTGCTATAGAATGTAGAAATAATCGCTCAAAACTCAAAAGTTAGTAGTGAAAAATACTCACCAGGTTCTGTAGAAGTCATTTCCTTAGCCAGACCTGCCGTAGCTTTGCATTGAAACCCGTAAAGTAAACAAACATGAAGCACATGACCCGAGAACCTGTTTTTTAACTCGGGCGAGCCTTGCGGATAGATGCATCTTTCGACCCCCGTATCTCGGTTATCAGTTAATTTGGAGACAAATCCGTACAACGACCTTACCCATGGGTCATACGGAGTACATTAAGGCCATTATCGGTCAAAACAAAGCACCTCGTTTTTCGGACTTTTGGCACGCTACGAAATGCAGCTGGCCCACCGTGCAGCGCCCGCACCGTTTCCCTTCAGTTTGTGATGTTATCGGCTCTCCCACGTAAAAATTGCTAAGGACCAAAATTGAAGAACAGAAAACTTCCTTTCCAACTGTGTTTCCATTTTTTCTTCAGGATTTATTTTAACTGAGATATGAACGAAAACGGCAAAACTGCGGACTTATTTCGAGCTTCTGACTTAGCATCTTGAAATTCTCAATTCCCCGAGAATGATCGATTCTCAGCCAGAAAACTCATACTTGAAATTTTTATGCAATGAATCGATAGGAAATTTTGCGTTCTTTAACATTACCTCTTATACTTTTCCACCAAAAATTGACTGGTATCAAGGAAAATGGGAAAAACTACTCAGAAAAGCGTGTTGGAATCCAAAAATTGGCAATTATAATGTTTTCATTCGCATTTTCCGCGATAACGGCTTACCGTTAGCAAAAAACTTAAAGGACTAAATTTGAAGAGCGTAAAATTTTCTGCATGAATGGTCCATCAACAGTTTTCATAGATAAAATTTGATTGGCTAGAAAGACAGTTCTTTGTGAACGCGGAAAGTCAGAAACTCGAATGGAGTCCGCAATTTTTCCGGTTTCGTTCATAACTCAGTTAAAAAAGAATCCTGAAGAAAAAATGGAAACACAGTTGGAAAGGAAATTTTCTGTCCTTCAATTTTGGTCTTAGCAGTTTTTACGTGGGAGAGCCGATAACCTCACAAACTGAGGGGGAACGGTGCGGGCGCTGCGTTTCCCACTAAGCGCAATGGTACCGCATCGCACGGTGGATTGAGTCAATGAGGAGCATCGGACATTTGGATTTGGTTGTGTGACTCTTGAATATCGCGATAACCAGTAAAGGACACATGAAACCTACTCAATTTTTCACGAGAATTTCGATTTTTATACTTTCATGGGCCTAAAATTATTACCGTGCCTATAAATGTATTATTTTCAATCTAAAAAGAGGTTAATAAAAACTACTATTTTCTGCGAATTTTTGCGTGTGAACAAAAGATTAGATACGTTGCAGTTTGAGCATCTGTTGTTGCCTAAGGCTTAGTACTAGTTTATAGACACTTTTCAGATTACATGGGTTCAAATAATTGTGGGGGAGGGGAGACAATCTTAAGATAAATGCAAGTGAAGACAAATATACAACTAATACAAGTTTCTTCCTATATTATCACTGACTTTTTTAGGTAAGACTTTCCTAAGTATGTACTCAACTTTTACACTACTTATATACTTGCAACCTAACCACACCTAACCTAACCTAAAAAAAAAAAAAAATAAACCAAAATTAGCAATATTCGTGCGGGCTTTAAGTGATAGTTTGTGACTGATTATAATCTTCAGAACACGTACAAAAAAATACAAAAACAGCAACAATAACAACAACAGTAATTAAAAAACGAAAAAAATTAGTGTTCCTTATTTCAAGGATGTTTGAAAGGCGAATCATTCAGAAGTGAAAAAAGATTCTGAAAGATGGAATAGATAACAAATTATCGATTACCAACTCTGAATTAAAAAAAAATTCCATCTGGTCCAGCTAAAAAGACAAAAAAGATTATCTATCAGGTATCCAGAATTCTTGGTTTCATTTAAAGGCGTTTCGAGACACAAAAAAAAAGAAAAAATGTTTAACTTCCACTGATTTTTCATCCTATAACTGCAGAAGTTTGGGAACAAATAATCGAAAAGAAATCAAATTTTCAATTGCATGGAATTAACTTAAAATTGAACATCTATATGCGAGGAGAGACAGGGCTACTGGTTCAAGCGAGGCCTTTTTCTTTGAGGCGACTAAAGTTGGTCTTATGTTAGAAATAAGGGGGTCTGATGAAATAAGCATACAATTTAAGATGTCTCTATTTGCTGCGAGTGTATTCACGAAATTGTTTTGTGACATTTCGTGAACTTTTCAATACCGGTCACATGGCAGTCGGGTGTAAAGGTGCATCAACTGCCTCTTAACTTTCCACACGAATTTAAATTGCAATAATTTATTTTCTAACCAACTAAAGTAGTAACAATCATCAAGATATTTCTATTCATTCTTGCGATTTTTTTTTTTTTTTTTTTTTTACATCAATAACATTTACATTATAACGCATTTAGATTAGTCAATATGGCAACACTGCAGTTGTGAGCTACAAATTGTCGTACTGTCATATGCAGAGAAAAATAGCGACTTCAATCAAATTTTTGCCAAAAGAGTAATTTCCATTTTCCATGCGGGTAAATGAATTTATGAAGAGGGCTATAAGACTTGAACACCCCCCCCCACCCAACCACTCATTATTTATGGTTACAACCCCCATTTATTTACTTTAAAGAAAAGCTCTTCCAACCACCATCACCTCTAGAAAGATAACTGATCACCAAAACGCATCTGTCATCAAACCATCACCAGTCTAGGGTGATTAGTATTTTCACGAAAAAGGCCATTCAAAAATTTCCATTTTTAGCCCTCTAACTTCCGGATCCGCAAACTTCCGCAAGATGTTTGACAAGATATGAGTTCCAGGGGGTGTTAGGAGTCAGGAGATATGTCGCTTCATTGCAAGTTCGCGCGAGTTTTATACTAAAACCTCAGTTATTCCTGAAAAAGGGCTTTTTTCAAGGTCCTTCATTAATGCTCTCTACTGAGTCGAAAATTCCAATTAAAAAAAGCATAATAAGCTTTTCTTGAAGCTAAAGTGACCCTCAATCAGCTCCAAGTATGATAATTGCGAACACGAATCAATTATCTATAGTATTTTGCATTTGAAGTCGCGGAAGTAGAGGTCAGATTTTCGTAAAATTGATTCTTCCTCAAAAATACAAACTTTGAAGAACCATCACTGCCAGAAAAAGTGCCTTAAATTAAATTGTGCACACATTTTTGGGACCCTTGAAGGCCCTAGAATAAGATTCTTTTGTCAGAAGTTGAATTTTCAAACCTCCATTTTTGCCCAAATGTCCGGTGCTTAGCATTGACTCGATCCAACGTGCATCGTGCGGTTGGAGCAGATGACGTCAGCGCCGGATCATTCGACGGCTGTATCTCCACAACGAATTCGAGTTTCGAGAAACGGATTTCGCCGTCGTTCATGTCTCACTATCCTCTATCGATTGAGCTAATGTTGTTTTTAGGGTGTACGTCCCTTAAAGACGGAGGAATAAGGCTAAAAAACACGCAAAAACGCAAGATGTTTTTGTGTGTTTTTTAGCCTTGTTTCCCCCATCTTAGAGTTTATCTATTTATTGTATTGGGCTACGCAAATTTCTCATTTATACAGAAAGGTAGATGGATGGATGGATAGATTTATGATAAATTAATTAAAAAACAAGTAAGCTTACAGCCATCATTTCTTGGTTTAGCCTGCCTTGGAGAGCCGCTAAGAGTTCAGGCCGCCGGAGGATTTGAGACGTGATGTTGGAATCTTCTGTTTGGTCCTCGTCCATTCCTTCCGTATCTTCATTACTATCTCCAACCTTTTCTGGATCTGCTGCCATGGTTCTTTAACTGAGTTTATACTGAAGCAAAAGAAATGATAAAGAAATGATCCATCTATCATCAAGCGCAATTTTAGGTACTCAGGTGAATTCTCTGACTTGTTGGAGTGCTATTCAGAAACATTAAAGAACCTCCTTGAGTTAACTGTAACTTAAGAATACTTGGAATGCTGCCATTTAATTTGTGTCTGCGCATTGAGAAGAGTGAGGATGGTTCAGCGAATGACGCATTTGGAAGACACTGACTTAGTCAAATATTCAAGGTAGCTGATGATTCACCTTGAGGATGGTTCAGCAAATGACGCATTTAGAAGGCACTTATTCAAGATAGATGATTCACCTTGAACAGATATCTTCAAATTGCATCATTTGCTGAGCTCTCCTCAATCCCTACACATACTTTAAAAGGCAAGAGTTTTCAAGTCAAGGCCAACTCAAGGAGTAGAGGCTGTAGAGGTGGCTGTTTCTGAAAGTCTTTGAAGTGCACCTTTCGAGGAAAAGATGAAAGTCAACCCGCCAAAGTATGACCATTACCACCATCTACTATAGTCCGTTTCATTTAAATAGACGCTTGAGCACGACTCTTTCCCCTCCGAGTTTTACCCTCTCTCTCGTACCTGCGATGACTCGAGACCTGTCCCATCGGTCGGGGATTCCGTCCATCACAATAGACTGTCCTTTGGATAGCTGACTGCCTATTGTGACGGACGGAATCTCCTACCGATGGGGCAGGTCTCGAGTCATCACAGGTACGAGAGAGAGGGTAAAACTCGGAGGGGCAAGAGTCGAGCTTAAGCTTCTATTTAAATGAAACGGACTATAGTACTGAACAGTCTATTCCTTTCCAGGGGGGTGATCACGGAGGATCGTTTCGTTTCGGTATCGTTATCGTTATCGTTTGCATTAAATCAAATGGGCTTGCTTCTGCGCAACTCGATCGCGCAGGTGATCCCCTCCTCACCTCTTCCTACTTCAAACGATCGAGTAAACGACAGCCTCCAACTCATCGCTTCCTTTCGACCGTTTCAATCGTTACGAGAGGCTCAAAACGATTCGATCAGTTGAGCCACCCATAAGGTTACACGTAAACGATAACGATAACGAAAACGAAACGAAACGATCCTCCGTGATCACCCCCCAGGGAGACAAAACGCTCCAAACAGGATTTTTGAAAAATGTTCTCACACAATTTGGACTTTTTTTTAAGTGGAGGGGGGATGGGGGCTAATATGAACACCATACGTCTTTAAAATAACTCGATATTACTGAGATTTCGGGACCATTTTTCAGGCAAATTTCCTCAAATTCCTAAAAGTTCCTTCACCTTCATGCAATCCGCAGACCAATAGATTGGGCATTTCATGCGCCAGTGTATTGCCTCTTGTTTATTCACCTTACATTAAAATTTGCGACAGTTCAGCGGCCACTCGTGCAATTTTTACACCCAAACTTTACGTAGAACAATAGATTCTTAAGGAGATTGACACTACTAACAGCCTCCTGTAGCATCAATAGTTTTAAATTCGTTTAGATGGGAGAAAAAATACTTTTTGCCAAATGGCACAAGCCGCCCTCTTTGGCAAATCCATTTGAAACTGGTTTGAAATGAAGGTGCAAGTGTTTTGAAGTGGCTATCTGGATACAGAAATTTATATTACTACTTGTTTCCGAAGGATCTGGGACCAAAAAATGTATGGTCCCAGCCCAAGTAAAATTGCTTGCAATCTAAATCAATCAGAGAGCTTATGCACGTCACATGACTGTGCGCTAGTTAGTCTCGGTACAATACATTTTATGATCACAGCACCAAAAAAAACTGAACAGGAACAAACAAAATTTTCTCATCTGGATAGTTGTAATTAAATTCTGTGTCTACACAGCCGCTTTGCAACACTTGCACTTTCATTCAAAACTAGTATCACGTCATCAATTGATTTAAGGCAGCGGTTCCCAACCTTTTTTGGTCGCGGACCACCAATCGGACGATCGGTGGAGGCCGCGGACCACCAACTTGAAACAATGAACAATCGATTACCTTTTTTTTCATTTTTTCTTTGACAATGGAGGGAGGAAATAAAAACTAACCAACACTGCTATTTTAAATACAGCCACCGGTTGGGAACCACTGAGATAATTATTCAACATAAACAATAATTGAAAACTTTCAATTTTGAAATTAATTTTCAATTTAGAGAACCGAAAAACGAAAACCTCGATGGAGGAATTTCTAAACTTAAAAAAATTTAGATTATGACTCGTTCAAATGATAACTTTATTTTTTTTTAGCTACTTACAAAAATATTGGTCACAAATTCAACGTTCCGATTTTGGGCGAAAAAAAAGGGAAAAATTCGGAAAGGTCTTCGCAGACCACCAAAACCTGGTCCACGGACCACCGGTTGGGAACCGCTGATTTAAGGTTAAAGAATAAGAGGCAAACAAACCAACAACTTGCCTCCCATTAGGATGAGACTTACAACAAGGCATTGCCCCTCTGTGGATATAGTTTACATAGTGGCAACTCGGGCAATTTTTTGGCAAGTGTGTTTTTCCCCCTATTTAAAAACACAAAACAATCGATTCTCCAGGAGGCTGTCAGCCTCCTCAAAAATCGATTGTTTGACCTAAGTTTGAATGGAAAAAATACATGGTTGCCAAGTGGCACCTGGCACAAGCTGCCACTAAATTGTTTAATAGAGGAGAAGTAGCAAAAATATGAGGTGTGGATTGAAGATCTGTTATGCATAAATTCTGAGAGATTGATCCCACAACAAGGGCTCTTCAGCTCTAGATATTAAAGAGGGGAGGGGAGAGTAAGATTTGGGGAGAAGAGAGGGGGGGGCAAGACAAGTGTCACAGAATGCAAGATCAACCTAGCATTCCTGAACGAACCAAAAACGAGAGAAAGTTGTCAAGTCATTTTCTGAGACAGTGACATAATATAATGACAGATCAGTCAATAACTATGAGACCAGCGCACACGATCAAGTCGGTTAGATAACATTATCTTATCAAGACTATTCAAAACCTCAAACATCAATAAATAAACGATGGGCGCAAAATACGGGATCATCTAGAGACAAAAAGAAAAAAATTGCAGTGGCTGAGAATGCAAATTTAGCAGAATTGATACAAACTAAAACCAGTGAGAAGGTAATTTACATCCGTAAGATCGTTCATGAATAAATGAAGGGGGGTGCACATATTCGCACGCAAGTACGCCCGGCGCGGCGGAGGTCTCCCCCCCACCCTCTCGAGACTTGAAAACGGGTCGAAATTGATGAGCTCTCCAAAAACTTTAGATGAAAACCTTTTTCGGGGGGAGTTCCCCGTAAGAGTGAGCTGCGGGGGTCGATATTCCCCAAATTTTACACAAAACATTTCACATTAATTATTTTACACCGTACCCACTGTTGCCAGTGGCGCAGCCAAAGGGGGGTCCAGACTCCAGGGGGCCCTTGACACCAATCAAAATTTGACCTAGAAAAGGTAATTTTTTGCGTTTTCAGACTTCGACCAAATTGGTATCTGCACCCCCCCCCCTTAGAAAAATTCCTGGCTACGCCACTGACTGTTGCTACACGTGGGCAGAACTGTCGACGCTCTTAATTATACATTGGAGTCCCTTGATGGCCTTGATTGCTTGGTTAGGGACTTCGGGAGTACCGACAGTCGACACACCGCGACGACGCGACGCGACACTTGAAGGAGTTGCAGAGGAGTCGAAAAATTAACATTGGCAAGATAGCAAATCGAAGTCGCCGCTACATGGCGTCGCGTCGCGGTCGTCGTATGGAGCTGCCCGTGTTAAAACAGCAGCCGATCAGAACTCGTTGAACCCGTGTCGACACCATAGAATAAAGATTACTTCGTAATAGACTGTTTTAGTAGAGCGATATATCGTATCGATTGCCGTCCGAGGGCCTCTGGTTCCAAACAAACTCTGATTCAATGCATTTTCCCCATAAGCGGATTTTTGAACGGAAATTTAGGGTATTAAATCAAACAATTATTGCGACCTATTTGCGATTATGAATTCTACGTCCTCGAAAATGCTTAATTATGCCTGGTTCCATCCGTAAAACTGCCAAAATCAACAAGATATTACAGATTAAACGATGCGTTTGGAGGTTGGAATCACCAAATTGTTATTGTTGTTGTTGTGGAATTGGCGGGATTTCGGGCGATTCTAACCTACAAATGCAACATTTAATCTGTAATATCCAATGAGCTATAACTTTAGAGTGGCAGCGGGCTGGTCCACCTTGTGCCACACAGGGTAGAAGGAATCCCGGGAAAAAGCGGAATTTGGACGGCAGATTCCAAGGTTTGAGGTTAAATTTTGTCGGCCGTTTCCGGCGATGCCCGAGTTTGTTTATGAAATGACCGGAAACAAACTACAAAACTTAACCTCAAAATGGATTTTTACGGCAAGATGGCGGCGCCCTAGGTGACAACAATGAACCAGCGGAACGTTCCTTGATGTGCCACTCTAAAGTTATAGCTCATTGGTAATCCATATATATAAAATCGGTGTGGTAGCGTCCGTACCGACTTTTTTCGACCATATCCAGATGAGCTAGAAACTTAAAATTTGGTGTAGACATTCCTGGCCACCGCCCCTTTATGAGAAAAAATCCAAATTTCGAAAAAATTCACGGGGAGCGCCGCTACAGCCAATTTTGTCGAAATTGCAAGGCAGGAGGGGGGTGGAAGTTCCTCATCAGATACCCTCTTTGCCCCTCGCCTTTGGGCTCCATCGGTCAGGAGATTTCTTCATGGTTCATTAAGCGGTTGAAAGGAGGCTTATTATAGAAATTCCGACAGAGAGATGTTTCAGTGAGTGGGAGAGAGAGGGTGCAAGAGAATTAGAGTGTCACGGAAAGCGAAGGGTCCGAAGACTCATAAAAGTGTCCAAATCCGTTTGACAAGGGTCAAAATCACGAGTCAAGACTGACTTCAAGTATTCCAAGGTAGCGCGGTAACGTTGCCTCAGAGGGGTTGCCTCCGCGCTCCTCTCTTCCTCTCTTCTTCACTCTTTCTTCCACTGCTTTCACTCTCATTGCCTCCGCACTTCTCTCTTCCTCTCTCTTTCTTCCACTACTTTTACTCTCATACCAACAAGCTAAATTTGAATAGAGTATAATTCAAAACTTCGGGTTTGCGCCGCATTTTTAATCCTTGACCACCTGATTTGAGGCTCAAATTTTGAGCACGTACTCAACGTTTTGAATATTGTACTCTCGGAGAACTATTTTGGCCCCTCTTGTTGAATTTATAGTATTATGTTGCCTAGGTTGGTAACACTTATAATGTTGTGAGGTCACTGAAAGTGCTCAGCTGATCAGGTCTGACTGTTATCCGCCATGTAACGTTTTTAATAGAAACTCTCGTTCTTCTTATTTCGTTTTATTTTATTATTTCAAATCATTGCTCTGCACTAATTTTCAACAGGTTATGGGCCCAGGCCCGGCCCCGCGCCCTTGCAATGTCGACAATAATAAGCAAGATTACCGCCGATTACCGTTAATTAAGTAAGTTCGCGAATTCGTAATCGTACAAGTCGTGTGAAACCCACGTGCAGGAGAAATGAGAATTCGTTTCTGTCATGAGTCGACTTTAACTAAGTTTACACTCATCTGATTTTTAGTATCGCGTAAAATGTCGAAAGTCACGCTCACGGTATCGCGCAATTAAGTGTCGTGTCGTATAAGTCGGGTGAAATTCGCAAGTTGTGGAAGCCATAGTTTCTGTCTCAAGTTGGCCAAAATCAAGTACACACTACACTTGATTTTCATCTCTATCAGTTATGGCGTCCTCCACAATGCTTCCCTCATTTCCAAAACTAAACGGGCAAGATAATTACTCGCTGTGGAAGTTTCAAATGAGTAAGCTCCTCGACATCGATGATCTCTGGGATGTCACAGACCCAGCCACCGAGGCTAATGCTGCTGTTTCCGAAGATGCTACCACTAAGCTCAAACAGAGGAAGGCGCTGGCTAAGATATGTCTCATGGTCGAGTCTAGTTGCATAGTACACATCCAGAATGCTGTGACTCCGTACGAAGCATGGAAAAATCTGCAGGCTGCGTTCCAAAGCTCAGGTTTAACTAGAAGATTGAGGTTACTTCGGAACATATTTTCGGTAAGATTAGAAAATTATTCCAGCATTCAATCTTATGTCAATGATATCCTGACTTTAAAGCAGCAGATTGGTGAAATCAGTACTCCTTTAGAAGACGAATTTGTTGGTGTCATAATGCTAAATGGTTTGACTTCTCAATATGATCCAATGGTTTTAGCGCTTGAAAATTCTAACGCAAAGATAACATCTGATCTCATTAAGGGCAAATTGCTTGATCAGGCTGAAAAAGTTTTTGAAGATGATGGTCATCAAGCGTTGTTCAGTTCAAAACAGTTCCGAAGAAACCCTCCTAGATGTTTCGCTTGTAACAAAAACGGACATCTGGCTAGCAACTGTCCTCTGAAACTAAAAGGAACTGCTGGTGGTGAGTCTAGTAACCATTCGTCTAATCACAGATTATAAGTGGCGATAGCCACCCCGGTCAAGTTTAAAACCCCAGAAGCAGTTGGCTAGCGGGACCACTTATATTTTTTACGAACATCGCGAAAAAGGCTCTGAGCAGGATTTCTCGCATGTTCGGTTAAATACCGCTTATACCGTCGCTCAAAACCCCATAACCCCCTATATGGCCAGAACGGGCCCAAAAAGATCTATCAGATGGTATGAATTGATTTTTGATTCATGGTTCAAGCAAAAATAAATCTTTAGAAAACCGTCTTTTTTACGGTTCAATTTTGAATCGACCGCCAAAACCAATTATTCAATAAGTCACTCCACAGAGTAAACGCCTACACAAAACCCTAGATAACCATATATTGATAGATTCAGAATGACTGGGAGATGATACTTCCGAAGAGTTTAACTTATTTCATTCACTTGTAAGGAAATAAACTCGAAAATAAGCATGGGCCAATCAGACCACCCTTCAGTGTTGCCACAGACCGAAACCTGAAACAAGTCCACACCATCACCGCTTGACACCAGGGACAAATCAAATCACAATAATCACATAACAGCAACACTGCATAACATCAACAACGGCTAAGTATCTTTATTCTGACATTTGACCCACGGTTTCCGTTCGAGTTTTAACAATTAATGACTGTCAAATGGGCCAAAGTAACTTAAATGGCTAAAACACTAATAGCGATTTATTCGCAGTATCAATAACCATCCTGTTTATCAACGGATGTGACTGAAAATTTGTGTCCGAGGGTTTTCGCGGTTGAGAAAACCGAATCTGAGGTCCGTTTTTACCCATTTTTAAATCCAAGATGGCGGCCAAATAGCGATTTATTGGCAGTCTCAATAACCGTCCTGTTTATCAACGGAATTAAATGAAATTTTGAGTACGTGGGTTTTCGCGGTCGAGAAAACCGAATCTGAGGTCCGTTTTACCTAATTATCAAATCCAAGATGGCGGCCAAATAGCGATTTATTGGCAGTCTCAATAACCGTCCTGTTTATCAACGGAATTAAATGAAATTTTGAGTACGGGGGTTTTCGCGGTCGAGAAAACCGAATCTGAGGTCCGTTTTAAGGTGATTCTATGGCAAACTCCCGAAAATTTTAATCCGATAGATGGCGTTACTTGTCGCTGGCTCCGAAAATAGCCGTTTTTTGACGGTTTTCGGCTGATTTCTCTGCACAGACGAATGAGAGACGAAAAATCGGAATGTCAGCACCTGCTTAATTTTTTGCTTGATTTTTTGAGCCATAAACGGGCCAAATTGGTTCTAAAATAAAGGCGAAAGTATGCAAAGAAAAAATCACGTGTAATTTGAAGTTGTATCAGTAAAGATTACAGGTTTCTGTTTCACCTGTAATCTTTACTGATACAACTCCAAATTACACAGGCTTTTTTCTTTGCATACTTTCACCTTTATTTTAGAACCAATTTGGCCCATTTATGGCTCAAAAAATCAAGCAAAAAATTAAGCAGGTGCTGACATTCCGATTTTTCGTCTCTTATTCGTGTGTTCAGAGAAAACAGCCGAAAACCGTCAAAAAACGGCTCTTTTCGGAGCCAGCGACAAGTGACGCCATCTATCGGATTAAAATTTTCGGGAGTTTGCCATAGAACCACCTTAAACCATTTTCAAATCCAAGATGGTGGCCAAATAGCAATTTATTGGCAATCTCAATAAGCATCCTGTTTATCAACGGATTTGACTGAAATTTTGGGTCCGGGGATTTTCGCGGTCGAGAAAACCGAATCTGAGAGCTGTTTTAACTCATTTTCAAATCCAAGATGGCGGCAGAATAGTGATTTATTGGCAGTTTCAATAACCATCCTGTTTATCAACGGATTTGTCTGAAATTTTGGGTCCGGGGGTTTTCGCGGTCGAGAAAACCGAATCTGAGGTCCGTTTTACCTAATTATCAAATCCAAGATGGCGGCCAAATAGCAATTTATTGGCAATCTCAATAAGCATCCTGTTTATCAACGGATTTGACTGAAATTTTGGGTCCGGGGATTTTCGCGGTCGAGAAAACCGAATCTGAGAGCTGTTTTAACTCATTTTCAAATCCAAGATGGCGGCAGAATAGTGATTTATTGGCAGTCTCAATAACCATCCTGTTTATCAACGGATTTAAGTGAAAATTAGTTTCCAGGGGTTTTCGCGGTCGAGAAAACCGAATCTGAGGTCCAATTTTAATAATTTTCAAATCCAACATGGCGGCCAAATAGCGATCATCGACAGTCCCAAACTGTGGCCGTTAGAGGTCCCATAGGATCTATTAATCAACTTGGGTGGATCCGTAATTGTTTTAGTAAGTACCAAAAAGCTATAGCTACCGCCTCAAACCGCAGAGCAATCCAGCGATTCTACTTCGAGATATCGATTTTTCAAAGGCGCGCGGTCTTGCCAGATCGAACGTGAATAAGCACTGGTTTCACTGAAATCCGCTAATGTCGACTTCTATGGACTTAGCATGCGCCATGAGAAGTTGGATATGATTTTTTTTTATTTTGATGAAGGTCTTCAAGTGGCCTGAGGAGTCTCGGACCAAAAAGGTCCATCCCAGGGGGGCCTTGGCCCCAAATCGGGGGGGCATCGATGCCAAGTTGCACGCGCCGCCTCTGACTCTGTCGTTGCTCAAAGAATGCCATGAAAAAAAAAACAAAACAAAACAAAACAAAACCTTTGACTACAAAATCAGCTTGATATGTCACAAAAAAATCCAAAACCCTCTGGGTTTAAAAAAAAAAAGCCGGTCTAGTTTAAAAGAGCTTTTTCTTAGGGATTGATACAAAAAAAAAAAAAAAAAAAAAAAAAAAATCTGCTCCTAAATCTGATTTAAAAAAAAAAAAAAAAAAAAAAAATGCTAATGATATATGCTGCGATCAAGTCTCAGGTTCTGTTTCATCTTTCTTCAATATTTCTTGTGACCACAGGTGTCATTTTGGGCTTTACATTGCGTTTTACCGTCCAAACATTGAAGATCGGTCGTGTGTGTGTATGTGGGGGGGGGGGGGGTCTGCCAATATTAATCGCTGAAATACGTTTGATATCCGATGCGATCAAGTCCCAAGTGCACTCTCTTCCTACCACTTTAATCTAAGGTGCCCTTTAATAATGGGGGGAAAAAAACTTGAGCCGGCAATTTTTTTGCTTCCTTCGTCTATCCCGTTTCAATTTCACATCGTATCGTCGACCCGTGATTCATTAAATGAAAAGGTGGACAAAGATTTTACCAGTCTACTCAACAATTTGTAATAACTGTAACATATTATGGCTTTAAAGAAAACGAGTGGAAGATGGCCTACCTATAAGAAACCGTTGATGAACAGAGGATATGCTATCCCCAGTATAATGGTCCATACTGGTCCACAACCAATTCTCCATGTAGTATGGATGTATGGCTATATCGGAGTGACGCTTACTGGAGTATTGGTTATGAACCATTTAAACATCACGGTTATGACTCAAATGGTACAATGAATATCCTTGAGTACCATAAATTCTTGTAATAAACTTAATTAAGAGCACCTTGAACCAAAATAGGCAAAAATGAACATTTTGATACCCTAAATGGTCCTACTTCTCTCGTGAACAGAAAAATGTTATATGGTCAACGATCATACTTAGCATTCACTTGAATCTACTTTTACTTAATTAATTAATTTGCATCGGGAAAACGCAGTTTAACATTCCTCCGTAGATCAGCGCTGGTATCAGCAAAGAAATAGGAGCAAAAAAATTGCCGGCTCAAGTTTTTTTCCCCCCATTATTAAAGGGCACCTTAGATTAAAGTGGTAGGAAGAGAGTGCACTTGGGACTTGATCGCATCGGATATCAAACGTATTTCAGCGATTAATATTGGCAGACCCCCTCCCCCCCCACATACACACACACGACCGATCTTCAATGTTTGGACGGTAAAACGCAATGTAAAGCCCAAAATGACACCTGTGGTCACAAGAAATATTGAAGAAAGATGAAACAGAACCTGAGACTTGATCGCAGCATATATCATTAGCATTTTTTTTTTTTTTTTTTAAATCAGATTTAGGAGCAGATTTTTTTTTTTTTTTTTTTTTTTTTTGTATCAATCCCTAAGAAAAAGTTCTTTTACACTAGACCGGCTTTTTTTTTTTAAATCAAATGTTTCTGATCAGAAGTCAAAATCTTTCAACTTTAACAAAAAGAAAGGTAAACTCAGCTCGTTACTCATGGCCTTAGCTTCAAATAACTTGAGGGTAGATGACTGGTATGTCGATTCTGGTGCCAGCGAAAAACATATGTGTGGTAATAGAAGTCTATTCAAAAATCTTAACTCAAATGTTCCAAGTGAAGATATCATAATTGCTAACAAAGAAATCTTGAAATCCGAAGGCATAGGTACCTGTGAAGTGTTACTGGAAGGTCAATCTGAAACTACCAATATTGACAATGTCTTATATGTCCCTAAACTTCATGTGAACCTTTTATCGGTGAGTCGATTATCATCTAAAGGTCTGATCGTAACCTTCAAGGATGAAGTCTGCAAGATTTGTGATAGTGATGGTGACATTATTGCGACAGCAAGCTGCGTTGACGGGATTTACAAATTAGATCTGAACAGGGCTAACTTAGCTTTCTCTAGTCAGTCAGCCAATATCGCAGGTGATGAAGATCTTCAATTATGGCATAAGAGATTAGGCCATCTGAATATGGAGTCCATGAAACTGTTGAGAAACGGGATGGTTTCAGGGATCCATTTTTCTGGGGAACATTATACTAAGCCATGTGAACCTTGTATATTGAGTAAACAGAGTGTCCGACCATTCCCTAAAACTGGCTCAAGAGCTAAAGAAAAACTTGAAATCGTCCATAGCGATTTGTGCGGCCCGATGCCAAAATCCCACAACGGAGCTACGTATATGGTAACATTTACAGACGATTTCACAAGAAAGACCTTTGTCTATTTTCTCAAAGCCAAAAGCGTAACATTCTCTAAATTTGTTGAGTTCAAGCAGTTTGTTGAAAAACAGACAGGTTTTAGTATCAAGTGTCTGCGATCTGATAATGGTGGCGAATACTCCAGCAAAGAGTTACAGGAATTTCTGAAGAAAGAAGGTATTAGGCATCAAACCTCAACTCCTGATACACCTCAGCAGAACGGAGTAGCCGAGCGGATCAATCGGACGATTCTTGAGAAAGCAAAGTCTATGCTTTTTGATGCGAAACTAAGTCAAGCGTATTGGGCTGAAGCTGTTAACCATGCCGTTTATTTGAAAAATAATGCACCATCAAGAGCTGTTGAAGGCTGTGTTCCAGAAGAGAAATGGAGTGGCAAGCCTGTAAAACTGAGTCATTTAAGAATCTTCGGATGCAAGGCGTATTCGCTGATACAAAAATCAAAGAGGAAGAAATTAGACCCGAAAAGCAAAGCTCTTGTTTTTACTGGTTTCTGTGAAAATTCGAAAGCTTACAGATTGATCGACCCTGCAAACCCCAAAGGATTAATCAAGTCAAGAAACGTAATCTTCGATGAAACTTCTTTCTTTGATCAAACAAAATCTGTATCTGTTACATCATTGTTCAATTTTGAAATTGTTGATACTGCTGCTCCGAAGTTGTCTCCAGGAATCCAGGAAACGAAAAATCAAGAAGTTGTTGAAACTCCTTTCGAAATTCATTTCCACTCTTCCAATGAAAATGAAGAACCGCTTTTAGAGCATCGACAAATTGAAGAAGATGAACCTCCCAACTTTAGTTATGAAAGCGATGGATCACATAATTCAAGCTCGGAAACATCTCAAGAAAATTCGGATCTAGATGTCACAATCATCAAACAAGTGATACCAGAATTATTCGTTGATGACAACCCAAATGAAGAACTACTATCTTCTACTCCCACAACATCAATAACGACTGGAAGGGGCTCTCGTGAAATCAATAAACCAAAGTGGATTGATGATTATCATTTGTACTTTGTTGTAAGTAACCCAATCCCTTTTAACAATGTAACTCCTGTTTCTGTAAGTGAAGCGTTAAATAGTCCTGAGAAAGATCTTTGGAAAGATGCAATGAAGAGGGAACTTGAGTCGTTCAGAGAAAATTGTGTTTGGGAACTTGTTCAAATGCCCAACGATAAGAAACTGATAGAGATGAAATGGGTGTTCAAAGTTAAAACCGATGTAGATAATAATGTTGATTCTTTTAAAGCGAGACTAGTGGCAAAAGGATTTGCGCAAAATATGGTGTAGATTACAAAGAAACTTTCTCTCCGGTAATACGCCATGCCAATATTAGATTGTTTTTTTCCCTTGCAGTTAAATTTGATCTAGAAGTGCATCATTTGGATGCCACAACTGCTTTTCTTAATGGCAAACTAGATGAAGAAATATATGTGAAACCTCCTGAAGGTGTAAAACTTAAAACCAAAGACAAAGATAAATTTTTCCGCCTTAGAAAGGCTGTCTATGGATTAAAACAGTCATCGAGAATGTGGAATCTTGAGGCTCATAATTTTCTCATCAGCATTAATTTTAAGCAATCTCTAAGTGATCCCTGTATTTATTTTAAATTCTTTGACAAGAAAATGATATTTGTCGCACTGTATGTAGATGATTTTTTCGTTTTCTTTAATGACAAGAAGGAAGCAGAAGAATTAAAATCTAAGCTCACAAAAGCGTTTAAAATGAAAGATCTAGGTGAAGCTACTGAATGTCTAGGCTTAAAAATAGAAAGAAATAGAGAAAATAAAGAAATCAAATTAAGTCATTGTAAGTATATTCTGAATATTTTGGAAAAGTTTAACATGTCTGATTCCAAACCGGTATTGACTCCTCTCATTGATACTAAATTAGATGATAATTCTCCAATACGTCATGATTTAGAAAAGCCTTATCAACAACTTATAGGATCTCTTTTGTATTTGTCGGTAACATCTCGCCCTGACATTTCTTTCGCTGTTACTTTTTTGAGTCAATTCAATAAAGCACCAACTGATCAACACTGGATTTTGGCGAAACGTATCCTACGCTATCTCAAGGGTACAGCTGATTATTCATTGATCTACCGCAAATCTAAGGAAGATCTCGTTTCTTTCTGTGATTCGGATTGGGGCAATAACTGTCCTGCCAGGAAATCTTTTTCAGGTAATGTTTTCAAATATGGTGATGCTGTTATCAATTGGGAATGTAAAAAACAGTGCACTACCGCATTGTCAAGTACAGAGGCGGAATACATTGCTTTAGCCTCAGCATCTAAAGAAGCAATTTATTTGAAAAACCTATTGAAAGAGTTAATTGGAAGGGATGGTCCTGTAGATATCTTTTGCGATAACCAAAGTGCAATTAAAATAGCGAAAAACCCGATTTTGAGAAATAGATCTAAACATATCGATGTCAAATATCATTTCTTGCGAGAACATGTGAGCAAAAATGATATTGAACTTAAATATGTTCCTAGTGAATCAAATATAGCTGATTTTTTAACTAAACCCGTACCTAGTCAAAAACATAAGTTTTGTGCACAGTCGAGTGGACTCTTATGAATAATAATTTTTTAGTGATAGTTTTTATGTCTGGTTGCCAATCTATAATGAGCTAATTTTTAGAATCTTGATGTTTTATATTTTGTAATATTTTTATCTGTTTTGATTAATAATTTGTATACCTCATAATAGATTGAAGGGGACTGTTGAATTTATAGTATTATGTTGCCTAGGTTGGTAACACTTAAAATGTTGTGAGGTCACTGAAAGTGCTCAGCTGATCAGGTCTGACTGTTATCCGCCATGTAACGTTTTTAATAGAAACTCTCGTTCTTCTTATTTCGTTTTATTTTATTATTTCAAATCATTGCTCTGCACTAATTTTCAACACCTCTTTCTCTTGCAAATATTTTGCGGCTCAGAGGAGTAACGTTGGGTCGAATGTGTCGAAGCACTGAGCTCTTAGTGTGTTTATCATTCTTAGCCCGCAGGATACTTCTAATCGATAGACCGTCGGTCGCTAATAGTTATCGAGAGAGTTTTTTTTTAACTACGCGCATGGTTCTCACGATGTATTTGTAATTATTTTAATTGATTTTAACGTTAGCTTGAAAACATGTGTAGAATCGGTGCGGACCTAGGTACTCCCAATGTCTGCAGAAATGTTGTACTTTTGGGAGCATACTCGCTACTTAATTCACCGAACTTTTTGGTAGCTAACATTTTTGTTTACTGTTTGGGTTTGCTCCACATATTAATTTGTAAACTTTGAGTATTTTTTTTTTTAAAAAAACGGGGGAAAAACTAAAAAAACCCAAGTCCTTTTTTAAACAAAATCACCCACTGGACTTTTAAAAAATAAGTAGAGAGTTTCAGGTAAATAGAAAAGCGCACGTTGAAAACAAAATTAAATATGCAGAAAAAAAAAGTTCCTGTCATAAGATCAAGCGCGCGTGAAAGTGTGTATCCACATATTATATGAAAGCCGTAGCGTGTCTGTCTGTCTGTCTGTCTGTCCTTCTGTCCATACTTCCATTTCACGTACTTTAGGGCACTTTCCGAGGAGCTAAAGATTTGAAATTTAGCTCCTTCAAACCCCGACATTCCCTTTATTTTACGAAGGCAGCAATTTCCAATTAAAATTGCATTCTCGATGACAATTAATAAATCTCATAGGGCCAGACATTAAACAAAGTAGGGATTTTCCTTCCAAACCCTGTTTTTTCCCACGGCCAGCTGTACGTTGCATTATCTCGCGTAAGAAGAAAATCTGATATTAAAGTCCAAGTAACTGGTACCTCAAAGCAAGGAGCATTGATTGAAGGAACGGCAGCTGTGTTTACGAAAAACGTCGTTTACAACGAAGTTCTTCGGTGAATATTGGGCTGGTAGAGATTAGTTATATTGTATGTAAATGTGTATATACTCACGCGCGTCCTTTCAATATAATCAGGTATTTTTTATGCTTTTATTTGCACAAAATTAAAGCGTCTTACCGTGTTGGTCTGATAGAGATTCGTAAAAATGTTTGTAAATGTGTACATACTCACGGGCGTCCTTTCGATATAATTTAGAAATCTTTCTTTCTTTGATTTGCATAACATTCAAGCGTCGAAAAGGAAATAGGTCTGACAGAGATAGTTACAGTGTTTGTAAATATGTATTTACTCACGCGCGTCTTTTCGGTATAATTTAGATATTTTTCTTGGAGATTTGATCAGTTTAGCATTTTGATAATAATACGAGACACGGGAAATTACTTATGATGTAAATACGTGTTAATGATATTTAAACAAAAAATAAAATTAAAAAAAAGTAATGAGGGCATTAATTTTGATGACAGTCTCGACCCTGTAACAAGGCAGAGAGCTTTCATTTTTGTTGGGAAAGACAAAAAACCAGAACAAAAAAAGCAAAAAAAATAAACCCAGACTAACTTTTACCCCTAGAATGCTAGACGTGGAGGGCGCCCGAAGGGCGCCTGAACGTCTAGTATCTTAATATTAGCCTCGTTTATGCGAGAGATCTGAACCTGGGTTGAGTCAACCCGAGTTGAGTTTCAACCTGGGTCCAACTCGGGTTAGCGCATAAACACCCGCGTATTTGAACTCGAGTTCAAGGATTTCTTTCTTCTTCTTCACTGTGTTTGTTTACATTTTTGACGAAAATGGCGGCGATGCTTGGTGCGGTACGGACAAGTGCGACCGCATAAGACGCGTGTTTAACCTCGCTCGAATTGGTGACATCGATGCCGCGTGAACCCGGGTTCTGAACTCGTTTATGCGTGAAATCTCAACCCGAGTTCACCGACTCGACTCGGGTTTGAATCGGGGTCCAGTCGAACCCGAGTTCAGCGAGATCCGAAGTGTTTATGCGAGCATCTCAACTCGGGTTCAGCTGAACTCGGGTTCTAGAACCCGGGTTGAGATGCGCGCATAAACGAGGCTATTGATTTCGGCAGTTTTTTTCCGGGATTTTGTTTTCATCGATACGACGCGTATTAAGCGAGATAATCGCTGCACAAGGTGGAAAAGTCAGCGCTTTTATCACGAGGAGTTGCAGGAAGTATGCAACCCGCCACTCCGCTGCTTCTTCGGGTCGCCCGCTACAGTAAAAGCGCTGACTTTTCCACCTTGTGCAGCGATTATCTCGCTTAATACGCGTCGTATCGATGAAAACAAAGAGGACCAAATATCTTTCTAAGAGTTTTTTCCATCTGATGTCATTGTTTATTTTTCAAATTTCCATTCCGTAACATAAAATTTGTGTCGTTGAAGGTATAAGATTGCCTGTAAAGTACAGTCAGACCTCATTTCTGAATTTCTCGAGGTCATTAATGGATTCTACACGTAAAAGTACCTCGGGACACCAATTTTCATGACATTCGGTTCATAAATCTGGTCGATATTCCAAAAAAACCAAAAATTTTTTAAAACTTTGGGGGGCATTTTCGGACACATGTTTATAGGGGAAAAAAGTCTTATTTTGACCTCAAAAATACGTGGTAGAAAGGATGACATAAGTTTTAGAAACACCCTGTATAATGGGTTATTCTTGAGAGAAATTTAACGATAAAACCAATGATACCACTTTCAAACTTTTACGTTGCGTATTAACAAAGATATACGCATTCAAAGTTGTCACGCCATGTCCGGCTTCTCCCATTCACTCGCTCCACAATGCAGCTCCAACGAAGGAACACTTTACAGCACGTCGCGCGTCACGTCGCTCAGCAGCTAAATCACCGGAGATGTCTCAAATCATAAAATCCTACAAAATTATGCCGTCAATGTCGATTAATAAAATTACCAACACTGTGGCGGAAAAAAGCGCGGTTTTCAGCGGTCGCGACAAAAAAGCAAGACCAGGACACAGGCGGATCCAGCAATCTAACAACTGCGCGTTATTACCATTTGAATGTATCGATTCTTGAAGGGGCCATGGCCCCGTGACTAATCGATTGTTTGCCATGCAATCAAATGGGACGAATACACTGTTGTTAGATTGTTGGATCCGCCTATGGACCAGAGAAACAAACAAAATAAACAGGAGCGCCAGAGCCCACGTTGGAATAGCGTTGGATATTCAAGGAAACCTACGTTGACTTTCATTAGCAAACAGCGCCTGTCACTTCAATGTGCATTTCGCGTAAGTGAGAAGCAAAAAGAGAGTATCTTCCAATGCTGATTGTATCTGTGAGGAGTTTCAGAGACACGCTCATGACTCAGTTTACTTCCATTCATTCCGTTTCAAAATAAAGGAATTAAGTTTTTCATCGACACGTCCGACAATTTGAATGACGCGGCGCCCACGAGTTCAAGGCATAGATTTTGTAGACGTCCTGCAAGTTTCAGTTTTTGGATTTACAAGAGTTTCGGATTTAGAGCATTGCGGAAGATAGGTACTATGGCCCACAAAAGAATGTAATCCGGTCGAAATTTATGAATACTGTAACAAATGTCCGCGATTTTAAAAAGAGGTAGCGGCTTCCGAGTGTTTAGGAACCAACAAATTCCTTCTTTCACACATGTCACCCCCCTCTCTCTCTCTCTCTCTCTCTCTCTCTGCGTCTCTCTTCCTCACCCCGCACATCCACCACACTCAAACTAACTCGCGCATCGTAAAGTCTTCAATTTATCACTATCAGAGTGAGAGAGTGAGTGACATGAGTAGGGTAAAGGGTGCATAGACTATAGAAGAGAGCTCACAGCGGAATTAAAGCCCTACCTACCGTATAAAAGGGGGGGGGGGGTGATGGTAAGTGTGAAAATGATACTATAAAATATATTGGGGGGCACTTCTCCATTAATTATTTTTGAGCCCCTTTCCATCCAATAGTGGGTTTCTCCTCAATAAAAACGGCTCATCAAAATGTTATACCCCTAAGCTATAAACTTCTTTAGTGTGACCAAACAACCCCCCCCCCCCACACACACACACAATTGCTTAGTTTTTTAGTTCATTTCCATTGGCATTTCACGCTGAAACCTAATTTCCACATGAAAACGGCGCGTTTGTCCGACGAAAAAAAAATCGTCAGAAATGAACGAAGGAAAAAAGCGTCCTTTTCAATCGGATTTGACTTTCTTATTCCAAATCCAAGAATTCCAGTCAAATCCAAGATGGCGGAGTGGAAGTGAAAGCGCAACTCGAGGACGATTCAAATGAGAATGGATTGCAAATGGCCGACTTGGAAAGTGCTCTTGAGCACATTCCACATTCCACCTTCCAGTTCCAATTTTATTGCGTCATATCCGGAAACGGGCCAAGTGGATTTGGACTACTCGACGCCCGAGTAACTCGAGGACGAATGTTCCAAATCCGCCGTGGAAAGTGGAATTATTCCGAGTCGAATCCAATTGAAAAGGACGCATAAAGGGTCCAAGGTGGCCGGACGGACAAGGGGGTCCTCCCAAACAATAGCCGACCCTTAGCTATTCACTCGACTCGAGACGCATAAGGGTCCTCAGTGTTGCCTTTTTTGCGTTTTAATTCCGATTTTCACCCGCCAATTTGGCTGCCGGTGAGTATAAATGAGTCTATAGCCTTTAGCCTGACAGGCAATATGACCCTGGCCGAGAGGAGGGGGAATTTTTTTGACAGTAAGTTGAGTAAGTACGTACAAAAAGGTAGAACACCCAAGCCGCCAACCAAATTCTGAGAATCGTATACAAGCGCCTTTTTCTGCTCTCTATACTCCTCACCACCTTCTCATCAAAACTTTCGTCGGTGCAGATGAAAAAGAGTTGATAAAAAAACCCTTCCATGAATATGACGAGGCTTAGCCAATAGCCTTGTACCAATCAGCTCTTTATTGTAGACACCAGAGCACTGCTATCAGAGCCCTTTGGAATCAAGTGACAAGGTTATAATGCCTTAAATCATAGCCTCGATTTAAAAGTTCATCATCACCCCCAGGGCTAATTTAATATCGGTGTGTCTAATCCTACACTTTGTCGGTTAAATGGAACACAAGAACCCTAACTAGAGGAGAAGTAATTTCATAAATGTCATGGATAATCTCAAATCTACTTTCCGTATTACGAAGATGTACTGTGGCTTTAATAAGTAAGTATCCTGATCAAAAATTTCACTATTTCATTTCTCGACCAATTTGAGAAATTTTATGGTGTTTAGGTATTTCAGAGTCTCACAGTATTACGACTTGAGACATAATGCCTCCAAAAATTAAAAACCATTGAAAACGAAAGAAAAATTCATTAAGAACAATTTCAATGAGAGGACTTTCTTTTGACAGTCATAATCCATGTTGCGAGATAAGTTTTATAGCGAAAGCTTAGGACCGTAACTGACTGGGAAACTGCCCAAAATAGACAATTTTAGGGAGTAGAGTTTTTTCTTTTCTTTTAACCAAAAGGAAAAGAATGTAGACAAAAATAATTATATACTTGATGCTAATCGATTGAGTCATTGCAAAAAAAAAAAAAAAAAAAAAAAAACTAAGTAAAGATGTAACCTTTCAGTAATTGCCTGTCAGACCTTTTCACAAGAGCCTCCGTAAGCCTGAGATTGAAATTACAAACAGAACCACTAAGCCGAAGCTTCATAAAGGACGAAAGTAAAGAACAAAAATTACCAGTAAGTAAATAGAGAAGTAGAGAAGCTTCGAAGTTCAAAATTCTCTTCATTATCTCAGAGCGTAATGATTCGGACCAAAATAATGTTGCATCCAAATTGTTTACTAAAGAGATAATCAATTATAAATTCTTACTTTTGATTAGTTAATTTATGTCATAGGTGGACTTGCCATTTTTGGGCATTATTTGACTAATTTTTCCATTTTCGGAGGTTTGGATAACAAGTTAGAGAAAAAGTTTCTCAGCAACTACAGCAACATTGGTGAAAATTTTTCTCAGAAAATTAAAATAGCTTAAGGTGAATCCTCAGCGATCTATAGTGAGACTCAAATCCACTAGATTGTGCTACTGTTGCATGCTCTTTACAGTGACTGGATAAACCACAGTGCGGCCATTTGCCCTCCACCCCTCAAGAGCGCACCCACTATAACATGGGGAGTATGATTGTTCTTGGGTTTCGGAATGAAGATCTCTCAACCCCCTGTCTGAAAAAAGTCATTAATGCTATGTATAAACCATAATAGCGCGGGGGGTTGCGATATTTTTTGGGAGTAACTCAGGAACACACTTCCTCCCTATGGCGTCCGTGTTAAGTTGAGTGCGCAACCGCGGGGGGTCAACCATAGGGAATCGTTGATTTCCCTCAATTTTGCGAACCAATATGTTTCAAATTTGACAGAAGACCTTCAATCGGGTCTAATTTGCGTACGAGACCCCTAAAAAACCGTAAAAATACTTCTGAATGCTCAAATTTACGATCTAAGGAATTCGACCAATCAGGAAGACGACCGAAATGGCCGCACTGTGGTTTATCCAGTCACAATAATGCTCTCTGAAACCAAAAGTTTTGATTTTTACACCTTCACGACATAGTGTCCAGCTGTTATGAATGTAAATCCAGGGTTTCTCATAATAATGTACACCTCTTCCTCACCCCTTTTGCAAGGTTTCCCATGTATTTGGACCCACTGATTTCAACTTCGGCCTTAGTTTTTACTCAAAACTCATACTTTTTCCTGAATTTCGAATTTTTTGCAAAGACTTTATTTTGAATTTACGTAAAATCTAGGCTAGTTTAATGAAAACTAATAGCATGTATGAAATCAGCGTCTCAAATTACACAAGATCGCGATGATATAGTGAAACTGTAGGCGTAGAATTATTCTCAAACACTAAAAACTAGTAAAATTAACACTGATGGATGGATGGTGAATGTCGCGGACACATTATGTCATTTTTGATGCTTACTTAAAAGTTTGCCGCCTTTGAGCATCATTTGCAGGAGCTAGAGTCAAATTTCTGCACATGTTTGATCATTGCATTCAAGATTAAATCCTGAGGCATTTCAAGACCATTCCAAGCTCTGGACAACCAATTTTTTTAGTCGAAAATAAGGACAAGAAATTGCAAGTTTGAAGGTTCCGTACAAATTCAATTAACACCTTCAAACTCGCAATTCCTTGCCCATACTTACGACTTGAAAAATTGGTCATAGAAAGCTCCGAATAGTACTAAAATGTCATAGGATTTCATTTAGAATGCAATGATCAAACATTTGCGAACACTTGACTCTAGCTCCTGCAAATGACTGTCAAAGGCAACAAACCTCCGGTTTCAACATCTAGTGCATTTGAATCTCACTACAGGTAGAGCTCGTTTCACGAAAGTTGACCGATGACAGATCGTGCCGTTCACTGCGCAAAGACGAATTTGCGTTCTTCCACATGCGCAAAAACGCAATCTCGTCTCTGCACAGTAAACAAACCCATCTGTCATCAGCCAACTTTCGTGAAACGACCTCTACCTTAGGATTCACCTTAAGATTTAGTTTTTTAAGATTTTAGATTTTTTTTTTTTTAAACCCACTGCCAACTATACATGTTGTTCCTAGTCCCCACCAACCCTCCACAGGGAATTTCACAACTAGCCCCCCAGAATACAAAAATCTAGATACACGATTAACAGAGGAACTGAAAAATTATAATGCATATGTTAACCCAGAAATTTTCATAGTGCTTCGACTTCCTTCCGAAACGGATAGCAAAGGGGGCCAACAGGTAAATTTAGCCCCTTTCTCTATCCTTTCCCGACTTGTGAATTCAAATGGAAGGAGAGCAAGAAACACCAATTCCTGGATCTACCCATGGACTCAACTTACCCTCACCGATGCAGTTTTTGACACTTGGTCACACTTTGTTCAGCAAGACAATGAGGCCGTGGTTGGCCAAGAAATGGATGGACAACTGCTCATACCTTCGCCAGTAAACAGCTTAACAACTGTTCCGTAGCGTTTGAGAATACTCGAAGATCATAACAAGTCATGTCGACCAAATATTCCCTCTCTTCAATCCTCGTGCCAAGACGACTGATGTTCTCCAGACAATGATACGAGCACTGCTTCCCTCTTAAGTATGTCTATTGAACCTTGTTTACTCACAATATCCTTATAACATTCAACAACAAAGCTGACAGGCAATGTAAATCAAGTCAAAGTGACTTGATCTGATACTAGGCAGTACCAGAACTGAGGGTAATTCATAACAGCGTCCCTAATGCATCACAATACATCCGTAAGAAGTTGATTAATTACAGCTGAAACTCAGCCGAACTCACTGAAACATTACGATACGCGTTCAATCAAGACAACTTCACACTTGGCAAATGACAGTTTCAGCAAATTTGATACATCATCCCCTTCAATTGATGTCACTATTGTGACAATCAAACTGCGAACTGTCATCTGCCGACTTTTGTGAAACCGCCTCTGGTAGACACTCCTTGTCTTGCTTTATGATAAGCATGCCCTCTACCCACGTAATTAAATGAACTAGGAGAACAAATAGAGCAAGTAATATGGATATTTAAAAGCAAAATCTTGAACAACCAGAGGTAGTGGGTTAAGTTTGGCGACCCCACATTGGCATAAGATGATGGGGCCTCAAGCAGGCCTTTGTTACAGAACATAAGATGCCTCCACAAAAAAAAAGGAAAAAAAAAATACAAACCCCTGTAGAGAGGTAGATGTTGTGATGGATAAAAGAAGGTTGATCTCACGAATTGCTGGTTACTGAACAGGAAAAACTGAAAAATGAGACGATTCCGGTGAAAAAAGGTTGATGCCGAAAATGAAGATTCATGTATCACGCGGCAAACGAACCCGACCTTGTCGAAAGCACATGGAAAACCGCGGCGAGAGTACGTTCACAAAATGCGCATTTACACCAAAAGAACGTCGATTGAGCACACCAAAAACTGCGCTGTTGAAAAGACTGACGCCAGTAGGACTAAATTAAACTAATTAAGACTGGATTCAATTCAATTTAACTTGAAATTAACTTACCTTCACAAGTTCAGAATGCCGCCGAAATTGAAGATGGTCGACAAAAGAGGGAGAAACCGAGAAACCAGAAACGGGGAGAGAGGAGAATCGGAGAAATGGAAGAAACAAATTTTTTTTGTCGGCAACTGGCAAGATTACTATAGGCAACCTTCGACACAGATGAGTCGCCTCTGCTATCTCTCGCCTTCCAATGGGTGAACGCAACATGCAGTTCGAGTAGTCATTGCACGATGCGTAAGTTCGCAAAGATTATTGTGTCAATTTAACTTTACTTGGGATGTGATAGATAATTCATTTTACCTTTGATGAAAACTTGAATGAAGAAGTAAAATTGGTGCGTCAAAATTCTTTCAAGGAACGAAGGAGGAAAAACAAATTTTGTGATCAGCTACTACCGCGCCACCTAAGTTTCAAAACCATCTGTGGAGTATTGGAGAGTCTCCTCTGTCTCCATCTCATCAGTCGTACCTTCCATCTTGTTGATCCGCTGGACTCGGTAGGCTTTTATTGCCAAGAGTTTTTGTGTCAAATTAGGTAAAAATGGGTCCGAAATTCGATCCCAGTGAAGTTAAAATCGGTAAGTCATGGACATTGTACTCCTAGCTTTTATTGAAACCATAATTTCTCCAATCAGTGTCGATTTTACTAATTTATGTGGGACCTATACACGAGCTTTTCACGGCTGTCACCACGTGTCATACGCTGTTTTTTGATCATGCATTCTACAGCAGTTTTTTGAATTGCGAAATTTTGTTCATTTTCTCTCCCTAAAATCCTACCTTATTTTTCTCCTTTGAAGCACGCTTGGCCTCGTATCATTTACTTGTTTAACCTCACCTGTTTTGCAAGCTGGAACTCATTTGTTGATACATGTGATCACACACCTCTGTCCCAGCTCTTGAATAGCGGTAGCACCTACTGTTAATACCTGAAAGGTAGAATTCAGGTAGAAGTTGTGATAGATCGGCCGGTGTAAGTCAGGCCGTAGTAGTTATTTACTGTAGATAGATGAGGGTTACTGCGCATCAAGCGCTGATACACGGTCATTTACTGCACCTTAACTGCGAGAACTGTCAGACCATATTTTTTGTAACGACCTCCATCCAGTTCTAAGTACATTTTTAGTCTTGTGAAACCATTGATTTCCTACTACATTTTGTCAGGGGCTGATTTAGGCCTGCTGGGGTGAAGTTCAGTGTTCTCATCTAATAATCCTACGAGGTTAGGTTAGGCTGCACTAAACTATTTCCGGCCTGTTGGGCAGTGACAGTCAGTGATTGTAACTCAGGTCTATGTCTTAGGAGCCATTTTGGCCAGTCTTTTCATTTTTTAGGAGCCATCAAGTGTTTTTAGGGGCCATTTTTTTTTTTTTTTGACTTAGCGCGCACAAGAAACTAGTCATATTTTTTGCGCGCGATCAACATATCAGCAAAAAACCAAACATGCAGGAGCGTGGACCTTAATCGACGGGAGGAAAAAACCATTTTCGGCGCCAATCTTGACCGTCAACTCAATTTCTTAGGCGCCATCAACTAATTCTTAAGTGCGAATGGCGCGTATAAGTTACAGTCACTGGTGACAGTTGTTGCGCAATCAGTGCTACCCATTCCGGGTAGGTTCGTTGACTCGGATGCACTGATGTGTCAACCAGCCAGCTGAGCTCAAACATTGAGATCTGTCTTGGATATTTGCTAATTTCTGTCTCTTTTTTTTTTTTTTGTAGTGTACCTTCGGTGCGTCGGTGGAGAAGTGGGAGCCACATCATCCTTAGCTCCTAAAATTGGTCCTCTAGGTTTGGTACGTATTTACACCTGATGTTTTCTACGTATGTTATACTGCATGCCTCCGGTAGGAATTCATACTTTAGTGACAGTCACATTTTGGCACTAGATATTTAATTTCTGAAGATTGTGTCTTCTTATTACCCTGTGAAATCAGTAAAACCATCCAAGGCTGGAGTATGGATTTGAAGGCCTCTATCTTAAGTGTCCCTCTCTGTGAAGCTTTGTCTTACACGGTTCTATCTCTGGTCGTAGCTGCTGGAAAGTAAAGAATATAGGTTTATAGAGCTCATTAAACGTCCATGGTTTTACTAACAATGTGGTATGCACATTCATCTTGTTTTGTCAGATAATTGGTGTATCTGTACAGATCTCTACAGAACATTTGGAAGAAAGTGAAGATAAAGAGAAAACAGTCATGAGCCTTGGAACTTCCTCGGCTCATGGACTGTTTGTTTTTTACTTTCTCCCTTGTATCTTGACTTTTTCATATGCAGGCACTCCTCTTGGAATTATTTTGGAACACTCAAGGTTATAACTAAAAGTATTTGTGGTGTTACGTTTAAGGCTCTGAAGAGAGAACGAAATGAAGTTTTACTGATCAGCATTTAGTCATCGTTCCGAAAGTGTTGAAACGTCCTTTTGAATCGGAACTCGTATGTTCTAATGGAGCTCTTGCTTTTACTTTAACCATTTGAATAGTTTATTCTTGAGTCCAATCTATCAAAAATTACGAAGAGCAATTAAAAAATGTCAAAATTTACTCACAGGCTCGTGAAGTGTCATAAAAGTTCGAGACGTATTTGCGGCTTTCCTCCTTGTATTTCTGTTAAGAGAGAGACAATCAAGATAGGAATCTCCTGTGTTCCCTGCATAGCTCCACCACCTTTGCACTTGAATGGCAGAGCTAAGCAGGTGCCATGGAGGATTCCTGTTTAATTCGTCACTCTCTACAAAAACAAAAAGGCATGTTGCAAATTAGGTCTAGGGATTTTCCATGGGTTGGGCTGTCCCAAGAATGATTGGACTTGACAACTGTAGGTTTGAATGAAATAATCAGCTTCCATTCTCAGATAGGGCAACTTGATTGGTTAGGAGCAGTGAGAAGCTGATGTTTTCATGAAAACCAATACCCAAGTAGCTCTACTAATACACCTTGAACTTTACAAATCATGTTGTGAGTGTGAGTGAATTTTATGATTTTTTAATGTGCTCTTTGTAACTTTCACTGGATTTTACTCAGGAATTAACTATTTATTTGCTCAAAGTAAAATTTGACTTGAGGCCTGTCATATGATGGTACTGTTTAAATTTTGAGCTGTGGAACTCTATTTTAATTCTCCGGGAATCCGGCTGAAATCTATGCTAAAAATAATTTTTATCATTTCTATTTTTTTCAGTCCCCAAAAAAAGTGGGAGATGACATAGCCAAAGCAACGTCAGACTGGAAAGGCTTAAAAATCACAGTGCAACTCACAATCCAGAACAGGGTGGCAACAATATCGGTTGTTCCTTCAGCTGCATCTTTAGTTATTAAAGCCTTGAAAGAACCTCCTAGGGATCGAAAGAAAGTCAAGAACAGTAAGTCCTTTTATCATCATTGAGTTAAATTACTGGTTTCACATTCACCATTCTAATGTTTGGTTGAGCAACTGAAAATGATTGAAATTACTTTTTGACCAGTGTTGCCAGATTCTCCTGTAAATAACCAACTTATTTTTCAAATCAAATGGGGAAAAAATCAGATAACTATCCAAAAGTTGGCAACACTGTATGTGACTTCGTTCCTCTTTCAAGCTCCTCTATGACTTGAAAGATTTTACGGCAGTCGTACAGTAATGATATCGAATTGCTTCACCCGAAACTGCTCGGACTAAGAGCCAATAGCATTGTTCGGTTTTGCGGATTCTCACATTTTTTTTTTTTTTTTTTTGCTCAATGTCATCGGAGCAGTATCGTCCAGTCTTCAAGGTACCTAGACGGGCGTTGCTTCATATTTTCAAATAGCTACTGGTTTCTCATTACTTGAAGTATACCGTATTTACCCGTGTATAACCCGCACCGTACATTTTAGCGATGGGGGGGGGGGGGATCCGCTTGTAAAACCCACATTTTTTGAAGAGGAGGTGAAAAGCTGGGAGGAAAAATGAGACAAAAAAGAATCGAAACATGAACTTTGAAATGGAAAACTATTTATTTATTATTTATTATTTATTTATTAGTAAATCAGTGATTGAGGGTGTGAGAAATCGAAACAATGCGTGGAAATTGTGATTACGCACGCGACTAGTGTCTCGGGGGGCGGAGTCAATTGAGAAGTAGGTAAACAAAACGCACGGTGCAACAGGTCCGCAGTCTGAGGTCAGTCCAGTCGGCCACGGTGGTCCCCAGTCCATTCCAACGTCCCCGCACTTCACCGTGCAGTGGTCCTGGAACTCCAATGTGTCAAGTGTCTCAAAGGGGCGGAGCTTATTAAAAAAATGAAGAAAACGTGTGCGGCATACAGTCAGGAGTGTGGGAGTGTGTGCGCCGCTGTATTATAAGATAGAATGCGTGCGCTATGTTGTTGCGGGTTGCGTCTAGCGCTCTACCCGCGTATAACCCGCACCCCCGATTTTTTCTCTCGATTTTAAGAAAAAAGGTGCGAGTTATTTACAGGTAAATACAGTAACTGGATCTAGAACAACTTTTTGTTAGTCTTTGAAATATTTTAGGCCTTAAATTCTGGTTTTACGCTGTGTTCCACTGATCAATTTGGAAGCACGACTACTTATTTTCTTCGCTCTACAAGAATTGGTGATTTCACATTTCGAGAAATGTTTTTAATCTTTGAGGAAAAACCTAAAAGTACACTTACTGTTAGAAAAACTTTTCGCTTCTAGGGTGATCATTGTAATTTATTCATGATTATGATTGTGAAGTTGGAATTTTTCTTTTGCAGTATCTTTCCAGCCTGAATTTTACTTTTGATTTCGTTCCTTTTACTTGTTTCACTGTCGCTAGTAAGATTTTACGTCAGTCATAAATTAAATGAAGAATTGCTTCACCCAAAACTGCTTTAACTTTGATCAGCATTGTTTGGTATTGCGGATTCTCACACTTTCCTGTGGCTTACTTCCAAACAAGATAGGCACTTCTTTGCAAACTCTTGAATGCTCTTCTTCATAGCATGAAAACATTATCATACTGCTGTGAAAAGTTAAAAACCTTCTTCTGAACTCATCTGCAGTTTTTAGAACAAAAAGCTTGGAATTTCAATTGTTCAATTTTTCCCTCTGACTTCGTTCCTTTTACTTGTTTCTCTGTTGCTAGTAAGATTTTACGTCAGTCATAAATTAAATGAAGAATTGCTTCACCCAAAACTGCTTTAACTTTAATCAGCATTGTTTGGTTTTGCGGATTCTCACACTTTTCTCTTGCTTACTTCCAAACTAAACAGGCACTTCTTTGCAAACTCTGGAATCATTATCTTCGTAGCATTAGGATGAAAAATTATCGGGTGGCATTTCTTTGCCAACTCTTGATTTATCTTCTTCATTGCATTAAAATATTATTACTTCTCTCTTGAGAAAAAAAACTTAAAGACCATCTTCAGGGCTCATTATCAGTTTTTATGATGAAGGAACAAGAATTTGTTTAATTCGAACAAAATCGAATCGAATTCGACTTCGTTCCTTTTACTCGTTTCTGTCTCCAGTAAAATTTCACGTCAGTCATAAAAAAAATGAAAAATTGCTTCACCCAAAACTGCTTTATGTTTGATCAGCATTGTTTGGTTTTGCGGATTCTCACAGTCACTCTTTTCTCTTCGCTGCTTAAATCACTCGTTGCCTTGCAATATAAGTGATACTCTGTTACTTTCTGTTTGTTTACTTTGTATTAGAAGAATTTTTATGTTACTTACTGTTGAATAAACTTTCGCCAACAGATTTGCTTTTCATGTGTATTAGACTGTAGATTTTTTGAGTGTCATCTCGTATCGACGGAGGAAAATTCATTAATACCTAACTTTGTTCTCTTTTTCAGTCAAACACAGCGGTAATATTACATTCGATGATGTTTTAACTATAGCGCGGACAATGCGGCCGAGGTCCATGGCAAAAGAATTTAAAGGAACTGTAAAAGAAATTTTAGGTACCTGCCAGGTGAGGAATTAATCGTGTTTATTCACTCTTTCATCTTATTCTGTATATGCACAGTATCCTTATGATAGATACTCTGAAACTTGAATGCCCTTCACACAGCTCTTAATTTTTTTCTACAAACAGAATTTTCAGCTTAGATACAAAGTTCTCGTTGGAGCTATTAACCCTTTCAAACCTGAAAATGCCTTGTGTTCAAGGACAGCTTTTTGGTCATCATAGCTGATTTAAGCACAGTTTTCTCATTTAAAAAGATAGTCATATCATATTTTCTTTTTCTCCATAAGATTCTATGTTATTTAGATGTACATTGAATGTACAGCACGTATGAGAGGGTTAATGGCAAGGTATGAATTTTATTGCCATAAGCTGGCAGACACTACAGCCTTTTCGGCCATCATGGCTACCAATGTTGCTAATCTGCAGCTACAGGCCTTTTATTTTTTGTCATAATAAATGTAAAATTTACAGATTTAAACCCAAAATCTGGCTTCTGCAGAAAATATTCCAAGAATTTTCCCGGCTTAGTAATTTTAATTCATGAGAAAAAACCAATGCTAGGAATATAACCACCTGCTTGAATTCCTGGGGAAAAAACCAGCTATTAGTCACACTAATGGGGTGATCACTTTTTAGCCCTAATGGGTCCGTTGCAAACTTTTGCTACAGCGGTATAGAGTGTTAAATCTTCAGTAAAATCACAGGAAAAGTCCATTGGTGGTATCAGAAAGTCATGAAATGCAGTATGAAACTCACAAGAGGCGTTTAACTGAAACCCAAGATGGCGGTAAAATATCGAGCAGCCTGTGTGCATGCACCGTGAACATCGCATGATGGCCAACGTGAAAAACTTCATAATCGGAGGTTATGAGTTTGTTTGCGTTGTGATTGGTTGTGATCAATATAGTGAGGGTGGCCATTTTAGATGTTCATGGTACTTGCATACAGGTTGCTCGATGTTTTACCGCCATCTTGGATTTCAGTTAAATGCCTCTGGTGAGTTTGTTCTTGCATTTTATGACTTTCTGCTGCCACCAATGGACTTTTAACGCGATTTTACATGAGATTGATCTCTCTGTAGCGCTGAAGCAAAAGTTTGCAACAGACCCATTGAGTTACTAACCTCTAATCAGACAATGGTTTCTACGCTATGTGGGACCAACCCTTTCCCTTTGAACCGTATCTGTGCTAGAGCAGACGCATTTTGAGTATTGGGTTCTGTAAAGTAGCGGTATGTGCTACTGAACTTGATCAAAGCGCATCGGTGAGCGGTTGATTAGAAACGAGTTGAAATTCTGCTGAATCCAGAGACAAATAGAGACCTTGCACTATTCCTGCGCGCGGTGTCCACTTTTCGTGGTTCAATTTTGGTCGGAACTCATCGAAACAACAGCCTACATTCGCATAATGTTGACTGATGAGCGCGTTGTTTGCATTCGCCAAGCAAAACGTGTTTCCGGGACCGCGGACCAATCACAGCCTTTTGTTGAGCTTCACCATCCAACATTATGCGAAGGTTGATTGTTGAGGCCGATGAGTCCGGACAAAAGTAGTTCACGAAAAGTGGACACCGCGCGCAACCACGGGAAGAATAGGGAGTGCACGGTCTCTATTTGTCTCTGGCTGAATCCAACCGCCCACCGATGCATTTTTGATGCGGTTCGGTAGGACGCACCGCTACTTGTTAGAACCTGATACTCAAAATGCGTCTGCTCTAGCGTATATTTTTTCATGGAGCTCTTGCTAACTTTTGCTGGAAGCAACTGAATTGTTAATTCTTGAATGAAATCCAGCAAAAATTACAATGGGGGCACAAGCTGGAGGTGAAAAGAAGGGTGTTCAGTGTTCACCGTTCACCATTCACCACGAAACTAAATCAAAGCGCTGTTGACTGTTGTTCTCTTGAATCCGGAAGAAGGGTCATTCCATGCCAAATCGACCAAAAAAAGTGAAAATGGCACCCACCTCCTCGAATTTGGTTGAAACTTGGTACAAGTGTTCTTTTCATCATTTTAAGAGACTAATTTGACCCGTTTGTCCTAATTCTTCTTGGTTTTGGAGTTATGGAAGCTTTTAGTTTTCGCTGTTTTTCAGGAAATCGCGTTATTTTTGTGACTTCCGAATTCTGTCATTTTAACTTTCAAAAATCATAACTCTTGGTGTATTGCATGAGTCATCACCAAAATTTCAGGACTTACGTATTAAAGTATACAAATTTCAAAAAAAAAATGTCCCAAAGACCTACCTACCCTGTGAAACTGACCACAGTATCATACATTTTGCAACCTGACTAATTTTTGAGCCTAAAAACAGCCTAACTTCAGAGAAAAGGCACAAGGCACTACTTTGATTTTGGATTTCTTTGGCTCAAGAGAAGCCTTAAAGTATGATAAAAAAGGCTGTATAATTATATTTTTGCGATTTTTGGTTTTCATGCACGCAATTTTCATTTTCATCATTGCATTGGTCACTATGTTGCATTAGTCACTCTCTATATCAAAATATATTGAAAAGTATTGATGGAATCGAAAAAACTGGACATGTTTTCCGTTGCTGAGATATTTTGAACAGGAAAGGTCCTCTACGTTTTTACACTCCGACAACTCCCAAGTCCTCAAAAACGCGATTTAAGTTTACCGAGATTTTCAGAGAAATTGACTCGCGTGGCAACGCAATGTCATTGAATATCAATTTCGATCGCCTTGCCGGAGCATCATCATGCCACGCGAGTCTCAATTTTTCTGAAAATCTCGGTAAACTTAAATCGCGTTTTTGAGGACTGGGGAGTTGTCGGAGTGTAAAAACGTAAAGTACCTTTCCTGTTCAAAATATCTCAGCAACGGAAAACATGTCCAGTTTTTTCGATTCCATCAATACTTTTCAATATATTTTGATATAGAGAGTGACTAATGCAACATAGTGACCAATGCAATGATGAAAATGAAAATTGCGTGCATGAAAACCAAAAATCGCAAAAATATAATTGTACAGCCTTTTTTATCATACTTTAAGGCTTCTCTTGAGCCAAAGAAATCCAAAATCAAAGTAGTGCCTTTTGCCTTTTCTCTGAAGTTAGGCTGTTTTTAGGCTCAAAAATTAGTCAGGTTGCAAAATGTATGATACTGTGGTCAGTTTCACAGGGTAGGTAGGTCTTTGGGACATTTTTTTTTTTGAAATTTGTATACTTTAATACGTAAGTCCTGAAATTTTGGTGATGACTCATGCAATACACCAAGAGTTATGATTTTTGAAAGTTAAAATGACAGAATTCGGAAGTCACAAAAATAACGCGATTTCCTGAAAAACAGCGAAAACTAAAAGCTTCCATAACTCCAAAACCAAGAAGAATTAGGACAAACGGGTCAAATTAGTCTCTTAAAATGATGAGAAGAACACGTGTACCAAGTTTCAACCAAATTTAAGGAGGTTGTTGATTTGGCATGGAATGACCCCTAATGAAGTGTGCCTCTGCTTCCGCTGTAGAGCTCTGTCTCTAATATTTGTCTCCGGTTTATAACAAAGCAGTGCCTAAAACTTCTAAATTAATTGCCGGACGTTATGTATTATGTATGCGCAATTAGAGGTTATTTTGTCATGAAACCCTTTAAAAACGAGTGCACAAAAAAATCACAAGATATAAAATGCTGTGGAATGCAAGATCATAATGTTGGTGATGTTGCCTTTTACATTGAAAATATGAGAGGCCCCAGCTGACTCCTGGTTGGCCAACATAACCTGAACTCTTGCCTCCATGATCATAGTCATTTGTGGGTTGCGTTGGCCAATCAGGTGTCAGCTGGGTTCTCCCATATTTTCAATGTATAAGGCAGCTATCACCGCCATCACGATCTCGTGATTAAAAGCATTTCATGAATTTGGGAGTGGATTTTGTGATTTTTTAGTGAGCTTGTTGTCATTTTTGCAGAGTTTCACCCTATCAACTATTAATAAGCCTGGAGCAAAAGTTCGCAACAACTCCATTATGGACTCTATTGGCTGGTTTCATTAGTCGTTGCCAAATTTTTTGATATTTCTCTTCAGATATTTATTCAAGACATTATTCTGAAAGCGTTCTTATCTTTATCTTTCCAGTCTGTCGGATGCACAATTGACGGCAAATTACCACACGACTTTATTGACTCAATTGATGAAGAAGAAGTCGAAGTCCCAGACGAATAAAAAGGTTATTTTTTACTTTTGTTAACATTAAGAGACCATCAATTCTAATCAAATTAACCATTTGAGCTGAATTTTAAATATAGACAAGTTTTGTTTTATACTTAATTTTGTGTGCTTTTAGTTTCCTCAATTTGTTCCTCCTTCTCAGCAGTAAGTAAATTTTTAAAGGAATATTGGCTGTCATTAAAAGTAGTTAAGTGGAATCTGAGATTAGGGGTGCAATAAGTTTCACCTGGACGAAAGTTGATTGTTACCTCCTCTCGAAATTACCAAAAAGGGATGATAGGATGATGTTTTGCTTTTTAATTACGCTGACCAGTGGTGCCAGCACCAGCAACTTGGAAGACAGCTAATCACCTACTTACTTACTCTTAACCTAATTAAAGGGACTGAAATGTCTGATGGAAACAACAAAAACTCATAAAGTTACCTCTGTAATGCAGAGAAAGTAACAAATAGTTGAGGCTTGCGTTGAAATGAATTTGAAAATTTCAGTAATGGCACGAAACTCGATGACATCATAGTACAGGTCCGTGCCGGTGTTGCCAATGGTAGTTCTTTTGCATTGTGGTACTAAACATTAAACAATAGTAAAATGGCCTCTTTTTCTTTCTATCAGTCATAACACTCATAACTTGTGAGGAAAATGCGGAAATAGACTACTTCCGGTCACCGGATGTCCTTTACTACAACATCATCGAGTTTCGCGCCACACTATGGGGAAAAATAGGATTTTGGCGGCCATAAATCAATAACTTTTGAACGAATCAAGTTTTTCAGGCCAAACTTTCTACATCACTTCTTGGACTGACTATGCGCACTTCTCATCATTTAGTTTCCCCCTTTCCCACCATAATCATATCCATATTATTGTCATGGACTCTTTTGCTGAAATAACTTTTCGTATTTTTTATTTATTTCGTAGAATCCTGCTTCTTTATTTGAATTCAAATACGAAAGAGCCTGAAAAAAGTGGACGTTTGTGCACTTTAAGTCGATGATAAAGCATTTGTTAAAGCGTTAACAATGAAGTTCAGTCGTTTAAATATTTTTCGCAAGTCGATATAACCAAAAAACAAAGAAAAATAATAAAATGAAAAAAAGGAGAAAATTGCATTTTGTAGACGGTTGAAACTCCCCCCTCCCCTCCCCGGAAATGTTTCATACATATTATTATTGACGATTTTTTCGGTTTTAATCCAAGAGAAAAATTAAACTATTATGACAGTTTTCTTCGCATCTTTCTTAAATTTACTTATATATTGGATCCCTATATGATCTGGCCGCAACGTTTTATTTTTTTTACGGTTCTTAAACATCGCGTCGATATGGGGGGAAATTGTGTGAGAATATGATTGGAAAATCATCGCACGATGTTCTAAATACGTGTCCTTGAGTTTTGGCTCAGAATTTCTCGCAGAGGCACATTTTGTGGGTGTGAGGGAGAGAAAATATCAGAGCCTGAAATCAAAGAATATTAGGGCAATCGTGATTTTTGACGGACAAATAAACGAATTTTGTCGTGCCTTTAAAAATAAGGGAATTGAGGATCAAAGGAGAGAAGTTGGGATTTTGAGATAATGCTCAAAATTATTTACCAGTGTATATGAATGTACACGTATTTTAACCCTTTTAGACCAGCTGTCCATTTCAGTGTACATCTAAATAACGTGGAATCAATCTGCAACACGCTCGTGTACACATTGTTGCCGCCAATAGTTCAAACATCATTAATAAGTTTTTCACTTCAAGAAACCTCCTCCATTCTTCTGAGGACAATGATTCAACCAAATGAACTTAATTTTCCAGTTTATCAAGAGAAATAACTATGAAAATCACAGTTATTCATTTCTATAACTGTTTACACTGATTCTAGTATTTGAGCCAAGGTGGAGGCCAAGTATATGCTCCGGAAGCCGAGCTCGTTCAAATAATAAACTAATTACGAAACTGTTTTAATATTTCGATTTCTTAGAGCTCTCCCTGGGTTTAACGTTTAAATAGCTGATAAAATCATCGTTTGGAAAGGTACGGATTTCAAAATTCTCCTGTTTCGTTTAATTATTACCAGATTAGTCGCAATGTTAAGATCGAGGCTCTTTTTTACATTTTGAGATTGAGCGCAGTCCTCGACTTTGACCTTTTATAACTCAAAGACTCGGACGAGTTCGGATACAATATTTAGTGAGGTGGTGTAATATAGGTTCTAATTCATGGAAATGGGCTTGGCTAAGTGGTATCTTGTGGTACTTTTTTTTGCCGGTCCATAATTGTTCAAAAATAAGAGTTTCAGAGGACAAATTTTGAGAAGCTAATGGTACAGTTAGAAATGGATGAATTAACTGTGTATTATGCTTATTTTTTTCTTTAAAGGTTCTAATTTAACATACTATCAGAGTCATAAGAAAATACTTTCAAAGTTTCTCTCCCTGACTTATTAAAGATCAATGAAAAAACGACCTAATTTCCAATATAATTTGTCATTGGTTGTGACTGCGATAGTACTCAAAACTGGGTGGTCCAAATTCGTTTATATTGGGGATTTGTTACCTACCAATAGTATACTTTCGAATGAAAAGGTCAATTTTTTGATCTGAGAAGCTCGAAAATTTGATTTATGGCCGCCGAAATTCGAAATTTCCCCATAGTGCGCCGAAACGAAACCTTTTAAAATTGCTCGAAATTTATGTAACTTTGAGTGCGTTTTAGTTCACGATCCCGTGATCAAAACAAGATTATATCAAATATTGTGAGTTCATTTCATCAAGTGCTTCAAGGAAATTAAATAAAAAAAGAGGTTAGCTACTGACCCATTCACCGATGATTTCACTGGTTGAGAAAAGTTTACACAGTTCAGTTCAGTGTATGACTGTTTTGCACGAAAATACTCTGATCTGTAATTTTCTCTCAATCGCCGTTAGATTACTAAAATATCCGTAAATTTTTTCATAGTTATCGACAACTCCACCGGTTGAGAAAAGATTAAGATACGAGTATTTTTGTGCATTACAGTCACTCACTCATCTGAAATGTGTGATCTTTTCTCAAGCGGTGGAACTATCGGTGAATTAGAAAATGCCATTAATTATGCAAAAAATGGCAGCTCTGATGGAAAGAGAGGGTTTTATCCCCTTGTCCGTCCATCCTTGTTCAACATACATGTTTCAATGGAGAAAAGAGAATGATGAAGAATATTTTGCTGCGCCACTGTCTCAACTATAGAATTCAAAGACTTAGATCGTAACAGCTTGTGTTCAGAACCAGAATTTTTCATCAATTGGTGAAACCTCTTAATGGAAATGATCTTTGGCTTGAAAGCACCTTGTCAGTGGCGGCACTTGAAATGTGGCGAAATTGGATGTTTTCCATTTAAACCAATGTAAAATAATTGATTCTACTGATTCTAGGTAAGGCAACTCATTTATTTTACGTAGGTTTCAATGGCAGAAATGCATGGTTGCTAAATCGTAAGAGTCACTATCACATCAAGTGTCAGTAGAGCCGAACTAGAGCCCCTTGATGGAAATATTGTATAGGGAGTACTGACACGACGCTTTATGCATCTTGACAGGAGTCAATTCAGTCGACCGCCTGAACGCATTTGACGGTTAAGTTAGACAGTGGAACAGCGGTGGACAGTCTGATTCTCCAGCATTCCGGTCTGTTCCCATGCGTTCTTCTACTCATCAACTGCTTTTGTGTGAAGCCCTCGATGTCGTTGACTCCTGTTGGCCTCAGTGAGAGCTTAAAACCAAGGATCAATTACAACTCGTTGAGCTCGTGTCGGTGCTCCCTGTACAATAATTCCATCAAGGGACTCTAAGCAGAAGTAGACTGCGAGATAAGATTATCTAATCAAAGGAGTGGTGCATTGAAATGAAACACTTACAATTGCTCACTTTTTGGAATATTTTTATTCACATGAAACATCTCTTTATTTTATTATTTAAGGAGACTTATTTCATATTTTTGAAGAAATACAGTAGCCCTCAGTGCAGTGTTGTCAGGTCTTGTGGATTTTTCCATAAGAACGCATAAAAAAGCCGCCGCATCTGGCAACACTGCCTCAGTGATGTATCAAAGCAAAGTGTTTGCTAATCGTGGGAAGGAAAATAGATCAATAAATCACTGTCAGAATATAGAAGATATAGAAGACTAAAATAATAGTTACGGCCATCATTGTACTAACTACTCTATGCACAATTAATTAGGGAAAGTTTCTCAAGTACACTAGCAAACACAAAAGTTTTGATCGACAAGAATGCATACGGAGCGCAGCAGGTTGCTTTGATTGTACAAGGATTCGCCTCTTGTCTCGAATTCTCGAGTGCCAAAACTTTTGCGTCTGATAGTGCGTGCAATAACTGTCCTTATTTGATTATCCTCTTTGGTTTTTTGTGAAATACGAGATCTCTTCAGTGAAATGGCATCCTAGACAATTCTGAAAAAAATAATTCTAGTCAAGGGTAACAAACTTATTCGTCTAAATCAGCACTAATGGTTATTCAAAATTAATCGAATTGGAATATTTTTCTGCTGTTATGGTCTTGAGATTTCCCATCCACACCGCTTTATGGAATCAATTTGAAAAGTTTGGGTACCTACATCCAGATTGGCGTTGGTCAGAGCTCCTTCAAATCCGTTCGGATTGTTAAAGTTGAAAGATTTGTTTGAAAAAACATTTTTCGTCCCATATTAGACAAGCTCAGAGCTGTCAGTCTGTCACCAAGAATAGTATGCATGCAAGGATAGTGAAAATGCCCCCCCCCCCCCCATTTACTTATCTTTCTTTGTAACTTGTAAAAATAATTAATAAAAACTGTCCGTTATATGGCCAAACGTAAAATTTTTGAAAATATTCAACTACTTTTTCTTTGATACCTACTTTGTTTCAATTTTTTCATTTCAGGGCTTAAGTAAAAGTGAGAAAAAAATGAATTGTTGTGAATAAAAAACCGCAATGGAAAAAGTGTAAAGAAAATCAAGGGGGGGGTGGGGAGGGGGTTTCTTACATTTCAAAATTGATAGGAAGAAATTTATAAGAAGCTAATTGTACTTTCAATAGATCAATTTCAATTTCTTCATTTTTATTCATCATGATACACAGACATTTATATTCATTGTTCTGTCACTTCTTATCAGGTGGAAATTCTGTTGTATGCAACTGTTTTGTTGCAGCCTTGCCACTTTTAAAAATTTTGTGGGCGCCAATTGGACCCCCGTCGAAGAACCAACTTTGACGATGGGATCTAATTGGATCGGTCTCAGACGGAAGCCAACAATACTGCCCAGAATGTTGAGTCCACAAGGTTTTTCTAAAAAACTTGGTGATAATTGACCTTGATCTCCTCTATTTTCCTGTAAATCTAACTAGCTTTACCAATAGGGAGGCTTTGTGGGATGTGCTTTTGAGGCAGCGATGATGGAAATCTCTTATGGATATTTTATACGGGCTCGGTTTATCTGCCTCATTTTTTTTTTTTTAACCTCTAAATTTTTAATCAAATATTGAGACATCCATTTGAAATCGGTTTTAAACATAAGTGCAGTGTTTGAAAATGGCTATCTGGACACAGAAATTGATAGAACTGTTTCTTCTGGAAGGATTTGCTGGATCAAGGAGCGATAAGTGAAACTAACGTATGACAGAAATAAGCCAAATTTTGGATATTGGATATCTCTCTATTGGCGATTTATAGGTAGAGGTTGGAAATTTTTAAAATGCTCCTATGGCCTTGAAAACTACATAGGAGAATCGATCACGGTCCCCTGATTACGAAAATGCAAAGTGTGGAAACGCGAAATCGGCCGTTTTTTTGGTTTTTGCGCGAAATCGCCATGAATCCGCGAAATTCGCCCTTTTTGAACCAGCGTAATCGCGAAATTCGGCATTTTTGAGTGAAATCGCGAAATTCGGCCTTTTCGAGCGAAATTGCGAAATTGACAAATTTTTTCGGAAATATCGTAAAAGTGCGTGCGCGTTGAATTTACCGCGATTTTTCAAGTTTTAACCGCTTAAGTGGCCTGAGTCCAATGGAAGAGGAACAATTCACACAGGTATCTAAAATTAAGGAGGAATTTGAAGTTTTCGTCATTACAAAATTTAAAATAGGAGGGTGACGGTTCATAAAACTAACTAAATTTCATTAAACACGCTATAATTTTTTCTCTATGACGCAAAAAGCATCGTAAAAATAACACCGAAATCAACAAAAACTAACACCGAAATCAACGAAAAATAACATCGAAATCAGTTAAAAATAACGACGAAATTTTCCAACCTCTATATATAGGTATTGGAATTGTGTGTCCCCAGATAGCCATTTCAAAACACTTGCACTTTGGTTTAAAATCAATTTCCTCGAGATTAATTACTATTTTTGATTTAAGGTTGAAAAAAATGAGACAATAAAGAAACCATAGTGAGATCGTCCATGCTACCTCACTTGAGGATAGGACTTAGAAGAGGTATCAGCCTCTCTATTCCTACACCTCATTCCTCATTGAGAAAATCACTAGAGTGATCTGAATGGAACAAAATTCAAAATATTCATTGTGGATTGTCTAGTATATGTAGTCATCGTATCCGCCATCGTCTCCATCATCTTTGTAATCGTCATCACCGTCGTCGTAATCTTTATTGTCTGTGCCACCTATTCCGAATCCGTAGTCATCCACTCCGGGGGGGACGAGGGCCCCGCCGGCAAATTCCTCCGCGGCATCGCCCAATCCGATCATAGAAGCAAATCCATAGATGAGCCTCTGGATTAGGAGTCTGACGAAAGTGAAGGCGTTGGTTTCCCGCGATGCCAGCAGAAGGCCTTGTTTCGTCTCAGCTCCTCCAGCCCCAGCCTCGTCCAGCCATTGATAATCTTGAGGTTGTGGTTGTGCCGTAGCCTGCAAACAAAAATTCAAATTCTTTATCAAACGTAAAAAAAAAAATAAACTGGGGGAACCCCCAGACCCCCCTGAACTATTCTGGGGGAACCCCCCAGACCCCCTGAAATATTCTGGGGGATACCCCGAGACCCCCTTGAAATATTAGAGGGTTCCCCTGGACCCTTTAAAATATTCTGGGGGAAACCCCCAGACCCCCTCTCATATTCTGTGGGAGACCCCCAGACCCCCTTGATTTATTCTGGGGGATACCCCCAGACCCCCTTGAAATATTAGAGGGTTCCCCTGGACCCTTTAAAATATTCTGGGGGAAAACCCCCAGACCCCCTCTCATATTCTGTGGGAGACCCCCATACAACCCCCTCCTTCAATATTCTGGGGGGAACCTCCAAACCCCCTTTACATTGCATTTCCATTCGATGCACAAAGAAAACTGAGTTAAAAAGGAACGAGTCCTGATATTTAAAGTTCATTAGACAGCCTTCAATCTGAAGTGTAGGCAATTTTTTAACGCAGCTGAGCGTATAGTTGCCTACTTCAAATGTTTGAAGACCATTAGAGCGATCCCAAATTTAAATTCTCAAATTGCTGTCAGCCTGTCAACATGATTTCCAGCGATTCCGGATTAGAATGTCATTTTTTCTTTCTCCTTCCAGTTACAAGCATTCTATTTGTTTTAGTAGTTTAATTTTCCCCTTAATTTTTATGGCTTGGAGCAATCAAGATTGATTCTTGATTCCATAACTTGATTCCATAACAATATTTGGTTTCCTCTTTTAGAATGTGGACCTATAAAAGAATTTTTCAGCTTAATATGGATCAAGCTCTTCTTCAAAAACTTACTTTGGTTGTAGATTATGTGTGCCAAGTTCCTTCAAAATTCATCCAGCCAGTAGTGATTGACTCCACTTTTTATTTTCAACTTTTTCACGTTTATTCTCTTTTTTGGTTTGATCGCCCCTATTCCGATTTTTAAAAGGATCTTAAGGATTTAATAGTATGATAACTAGTTTATTTTTATAGGCTATCTGTAGTTTTTTTTTGCCAGTATTCATCAAGATTACTCCAGTCATACTTGAATTATTATGAATATTATGTTCATACTTTTATTTACTCGATTCTCCGTATTTTACTGAACAGCACTTATACTGCCTCTTGAAACGGTCTCAATGGTAGTTTATGGTGACTATATCAGGAAAATATTTTAGTTCTTTGGTAATATGTTGTGTGTACAAAGTCTCATGAAAATTCATTGAACCAATATCGATCAACTCTACTTTATATTATTTAATTTTACTTTTTCACGTTCATTCTATTTTTAGGTTGGATCGCACTTATTTTAATTTTTGAAAGGGTCTTAAGGGTTTAATAGTACAACGATAAATAGTTTATTTTTTTATAGGCTATCTGTAGTTTTTTTTTTTTGCCAGTATTCATCAAGATTACTTCAGTCATACTTGCATTATTATGAATATTATGTTCATACTTTTATTTACTCGATTCTCCATATTTTACTGAACAGCACTTATAATGCCACTTGAAACGGTCTCAATGGTAGTTTATGGTGACTATATCAGGAGAATATGTTAGTTCTTTGGTAATATATTGTGTGTACAAAGTCTCATAAAAATTCATTGAACCAATATCGGTCGACTCTACTTTTTATTATTTAATTTTACTTTTTCACGTTCATTCTATTTTCTGGTTGGATCGCACCTATTTTGATTTTTTAAACGGTCTTAAGGGTTGAATAGTGGGATGATAAGAGGTTTATTTTATTGTAGGCTGTCTGTAGATTTTTTTTTGTCAGTATTCATCAAAATTAATGGAGTCATACTTGAATTACCCCATTTTTCTCATTTTTACCCATTTTACCATTGATTTTAATGGAAACCATTTGTCATCCATAACTAACCTAAAGATTAAAATTTCAAAAAAACAAAAAAAGTCCCTCTGGAGAATGTTGGAAGCAACCTTTCTGCAAAATTTGAATGCATTTGGACCTACTGTGCAAAAGTTATGCTGGGATACAGACGGACTCACAGATCACGGACACCACAGAATTTTTTTGGGTTTACCTCTCCAAACCACATATAATTAAGAAATATTAAAATGTCATGGATAGATGTTCTTTGGGATAGTATTAGGCATGATGAGAGCCAATTATTTTATAATTATCATGATTGACTTAGTCGCAGCGGGCCAAGTATCGAAACAAAATACCTTGAAAATCTCTGAGCCATCGCAGTACTTTCTCAATTTTTCTAATTTCATTAAAATGAAAGTAAGTTTCATTAGTGAGAAAGTAAAAAAAAAATTAGGAGAATAGATTAAAATCAGCAAGATTGCGACAGGTGCGTGAGGTGTCCAATTTTCCAGCTTAATTTTGGTCGGGACTTATCGAAAATCACTAGCAGTCACCTACTGTTGAATGATGGACATAAGAGGAAGCCCCCGGTATGAATATGTCTGCTCGTAAGTCTATTTTCCAATTTAAAAAAGCATTGAGGATGCCCCGGAAGAGCAGAGGTGAAGTTTTGAGAGCCCTTTGCCATGTTCGCGTCAGATCGCTCCCGAGATGATGAAGTCTCCTCGTAAGTACCTATACTTTCCCTTTCAAAATGATAGAGGCGATGGCTTGGATGAGCAGACCAGACGTTTTGAGAGCCCTCTGCAGTGTTGCCATTAGTAGACGAATTTGATCACACGTGGACTATTTTGATGAGAATACAGCCACAACTGTCCACGCTCCCACTTCTGATACTTACTTCTATCTGTATCCACCGTGTGGACAGTTTTCGACAGTTTTCAACTCGAAAACTGTCCACGTCCAAACCTGACAACACTGGCCCTCTGCCACGTAGGCTTTAGAAGGCCCTCGAGATGAACCGGTCTCCAGCCTCGTAAAAGTCTATTTTCCCATTTAAAATAACATTCTGATGGGAGTGCATTTTTTCGATTCTATTTTTAGTGTACTTTCTTCCCTCTCCCCCCCTTTCTTTACGCACAGGAATAGAGATATCTCAAAAATTCTTTGTGTGTCTTCTTGTGGTCCTACTGAGGATCAAAATTATTTTTTTCACATTAAATCCGCATTAAATCAATGCTTCCTTTGTCGGCGGCATAGTTTTTCTTTCTCTCCTGAAAAATCGTTTTTTATTTTCACATGTGCCCTTTTCCCAGACGCTTGCTTAATTTTGCGCGTCCCTACTTCTGCAGAAATTTCGTTGGTGAAAGCGTTAGAAAACGTGTGTTGATGGTCAAAACTACGACCCAGTCAATTCCCGTAGTCCACAGTACAGTATCGAATCGGGAATCGCACTAATTGTAAGTCGCCTAGGCGCAGGCGCTTTTGTCTTAAGGCACAATTATTTATCCTGGGCATCCAGAATGGGGGCAAGCGCGCGCCCGCTAGCTGCTGTGGGTGCGTCAATGAAACATTCCCCGCGGGTTAAATGGAAATGTGCGATCGCTTTGTCTATCATCATTCGAAAAACAAACAAAAAAAGAACAAAACAAAGTGCGTTGACTCAGGAAGGAATCTTGTCCCGAATGTAAATAATATGAAGTAGCGCAATAACTATGGCCCGCTTGCACACGGAAAGCGACGAACACGAATCAAAAGAATTCCTACTCTTTGGCACGCTCGCTTCGTTGTTGTTTGTAGAAAGGACGACAGAGAAAACGTCTCTACTATGACAATAGTTCAAAGTGACGCGGCCAGCAAAAATTGGGTGAGAATTGTTTGCTGTTTAATAACGGAGGGCTCTTCCAATGACGGGGTAAACGCAGGGGGGAGAGGCGCTGTTTGTGTTCTTTCGTCTGGTGAGCTTTGTGAAGCTTCAAGCGCCCGCTTTCATGTCCCAAATGAATAGTCATATTGGGGATTCGATTCCGAAGCTACAAAAAGTAAACAAGGCCGAGTCGAATATTCCTTGCGACTCCTTGCGATCGCCTATACATGGTAGTCCAAAAGTCCCGCGACGACTTAATAACTTTTGAACGGCTGCAGATAAAAAAACCAAACTTGGGGGGGGGGGGTGTTTTTCCGGGGGGCGCCCGTAAAGGGGGGTTTCGCCCCCAACTCAAAATTTTCAAATGGCAACCCCCATCTTGCGATACCTTGTTTGAAAGGGCGTGAAATTCTAAGACTTTTAGCGCAAACCGCAGGTCAATATCGTTTTTCGTTTCCGATATATTGAAGGTCAAAGTTCGACTTGGACCCATTTTCAAAAAATCATTACTACTTTTTGAAAAGTCGGAATTTAAAAAACTAGGAGTCCAAAATACTCTAAAAAGCAAGTTCTTTTCAAAAAAAAATTACGGCTTGGACACAACAGTAGTCAAAAGTAGGCTTTAGAGCCCCCGAAAGTTTTTGACATTTTGGCCCCTCAGGGGTGGATATCTCAAAACTTCCGTGTGACGACTCCTACCGAGTGATACATCGATGAAAAGGGCATAAAAAACTCAATATGTTGGCGAAAATTGGAGGTCGATATCGTTTTTCGCACTCGAGATATCGAACTTTGTAAATCGAACTTTAACAAACAATACCTCGAATGCGAAAAACGATATCGACCTCCGATTTTAGCCAACATGCTGAGTTTTTTATGCCCTTTTCATCGACGTATCACTTGGTAGGAGTCGTCTCACGGAAGTTTTGATTTATCCACCCCTGAGGGGCCAAAATGTCAAAAACTTTCGGGGGCTCTAAAGCCTACTTTTGACTACTGTTGTGTCCAAGCCGTAACTTTTTCTGAAAAGAACTTGCTTTTTAGAGTATTTTGGACTCCTAGTTTTTTAAATTCCGACTTTTCAAAAAGTAGTAATGATTTTTTGAAAATGGGTCCAAGTCGAACTTTGACCTTCAATAAATCGGAAACTAAAAACGATATTGACCTGCGGTTTGCGCTAAAAGTATTAGAATTTCACGCCCTTTCAAGCAAGGTATCGCAAGATGGGGGTTGCCATTTGAAAATTTTGAGTTGGGGGCGAAACCCCCCTTTACGGGCACCCCCCGGAATTTTTGGGTACGCCAAAAAGTAGATCCTATTTGGTTATAAACACCCTCCGTCCCCCCCCCCAAGTTTGGTTATTTTATCTGCAGCCGTTCAAAAGTTATTAAGCCGTCCCGGGACTTTTGGACCACCCTGTACAGTGTATTTACTTATAGTATGTCTGTAAATGTGTAATGTATATTGCAGATGTGCCGTTGATGTGTGTTCACGAGCGAATGACATGCGACATGTGTCAGTTTTTGATCTTCGATGTAGAGTACGGCTCTAACCTAACTGGTTCTATGTAGTTTTTTAGACGGTCGATGACATTCGGAAATGAGGTGCGTGGTTTGAACGTGAGGCGCCTATCTTAAGTGTGAAAAGATTCATTAAATAAATACGTGCGCTTGAATCAATAAGTTGCGGCTGCGGCCCTGAGCGGATTTAGGAGTTTGTCTGTCTCTCTCTCCTCCCATTTGAATACGTGCGTTAGAGAGGGACGGAGGTAGGGGCTAAAGTCACGTGATAGCTCCCTCTCCTATCCTTTTCTTATATACACTTGTTCGAATGGAAGGGGAGAGAGAGAGGGAGAGAGAAAGACAGAATTCTTTAATCCGCCTATGCCTGCGGCTCGCCGAGTGAGGCAAGTGAGTCAGTGCCTTATCTGATTCAGAAAATGAAATGAAAGGATACTAATTAATCCCTAAAGCTTTCTAGAATTGCACATAATTAGACCCACATTTTTCCCCCTTGTATCCCCTCTCCTCTCTTAGAGTTGTTCCACTATCCACCCCCCCTCCCCACAAGAAGGTCCGATTCCAAAATTCGGACCAAGACGCACACTTTAAACTGGACGCGAGTAAGAAGGTGTGGAAACATTTCGTGATTTTCGCTGGTTTTTACATCAGAATAAACTATTCATCTACTCACAGCAGAAGTTTGCAAGAGCCCCATTGCGGGAAGTTTCAGGAGGATTAGGTAGTAGAACCGGATAGTGTCGTGGCCTGGTTGGTTGGAAAGTAGTTATGTATCTATTCTTACGCGCCTGTACCGTTTTAGTCTACCTTAAAAAATGAAGGCGCAACTATAAAAGTAAGCCCTGATTTTCCGATTGAATTTAGCTTTAGCTATTTAGATTTAGCTTGGAAAATGGAGTCGATCGCCCTCAAGGGTTTTTATATGTCTTGCAATGGCGCCGTTTCACTCATTGCAACATTTGCAACACATGGCTCATCACGTGGGCAAAAATATCGCCAAAACCCCGCTTGTGACCCCTCTATCGATTCAGCTTGGAAAATGGAGTCGATCACCCTTAAGGGTTTTCATATATTTTGCAATAGGGCCTTTTCACTCATAGCAACACATGACTCATCCATTAGCGGTTACAGGGGGGTGGCGAAGGGGGCTACCCCCCCCCCCCGGTTCGGCCCAAGAAAAGGGAAAAGAGGCGGGGTGAGGAAGGGAGAAGACAAGAGCGAAAAAAAGAAAAGGGGGTCACTAAGGGGCAAAAATCCCAAGTTCGCCTTCCCCTGTTCGCAAGAGCTGGATCCGCCACTGGCCGATACCTCTGAAACGAGCTCTCCAAAATGTTTTTCTTTGCGATGTTTCATTCGCTATATGCGGTTTAAGGGGTTTTTCACAGGGTACTTCCGATGATATGGCTACATCGTTACAAATACCTTTCAAACTGCATTTTTTTCAATTTTCGTGTGTCTTCCTTTCCTCATTATTATCATAATTTCCATGGGCCTATAAGCTGAGAAGAGAATACCCAGTGACCTTATGAATTCACCGCCTCTAGGCCCACCAAATGTAATTATTTTTATAATAATTCTCAAAAATTGACAAGATATGTGTAGAAAATAAGCTTACGGCGATGAAGCACAGCGAGTAGAGGATGACTAGGATGGCAAGTTTGGCGGCGAGAGTGCAAGTGGTCCTGGACCAATTGAGTTGAGTCATCTCTTCTGGACGTCCGCAATTCTCTTATCCTCCGATAGTCCGACGGAGGATTGATCATTTACCTTCAGGTTACGCTACAAAACAAAAACACAATACATATAACCAGTAATCAATATTACATTAATCTCACACGGCGGTTAGTTGGACTAAAAAGCAGCGTTGCCGCATATCTTTGAAAGAAAGTGGTCTCGCATTTGATGACGAATCATTCTCTTAAACTTTTATGGACTAAGCCCGATTATACTCGTTTTTCTCCTCTAGTCTAGATTACACATTGTTTCAGTCTTCATTCCGGATAATTTCGATTATCGATGAAAACTTTTACGAGATAATATTTCATATGCGCGCCTTCAATTCGTCGTATAGGCAATTCCAACTCCCCTGAGTACGAATAGTTAACTACCCTCCCTATGTAAACGGAAGAGTGGCTTTCTTGTGAGCTAGCCTGGCCCGGGTTAAAAGCAGGGGTCTCTACTCTCTCCATCAAGCGCGAATAAACTGATTGAGCCAATGATCTGCCTTGAAGTCGATAGGTCGTGACTCGTGTTCGATGTATCGACGACGAAGAAACCCATTGGCTCAAGCAGTCAATTCGTGCTTTTAAATTCTTAAATTCTTAGGTGGAGACTGGAGAAGATATCCCTTTTCGCACGCCATTCAAACTGCGATTGCAGAGTTCACGGAATCCACTTTCATGTAGAGCTCCTTTCAAAAGTTTAGGCGCACCTAGACCATAAGCTTTGGCGAATTTTCAATTCCCATTCTCTCAAATCAAAGCAAAACTTGCCTCCGACTTAAAACTTTTGATAGCGTTCTTCAATCAAAACGACAACGTTGAAATTCATTTTCATTTCATAAAAAGATAAATAATTTTGAAAAATTCCAAAGATTATTGGTCCAGGTGCGCCAACACTTCTGAAACAACCTCTATAAATGGGGCTCTTGGTTTTTTGTTTTTTTGTTTGTTTTTTGTTTTTTGTTTTTTTTTTTCATATTGATAAAATCAATTGAATAGTTTATTCTTGAGTGAATTCCTGCTAAAATCACTTACAATAAATATTGACAAATTACGGAAATTATTCACAGATCGGCTCACCAAATGACTTTTAAGTTTAATATACATATTGGCGGAGCAACGCATAGGTGTCATAGGACTGATAGGAGATCAGTGTTGCTGCTTCCCCAGGGGCCACTCAGTGAGTGAGGGCCTAAAAATTCGGCGTTGGCGCCCAAAAAACAGTTGCTTTGGTCAAACGTGGCGCCTAATTGAATGTTCGTCCGCATGCTCATGCCGATAGAGCTTCGGTAGAGCTTTCGGTTTCGGGCTTCGGTCGTATCGCGATCTGATCCTCACAGGAGTATCAGTAGTGACCACTTGGGTTCAATTTTGTAAAGCAAATTTTCGCGAAATCGGCGTTTTCCAGCAAAATTCTGTGGGAATTGCCGAATTGCGAAAGTTGCCGCGTAATCGACTATCCGGCAAATCTGGCTAGATAGCTCGTAAAAATCGCGTCTTTTACTGAAGTGAAAGCCTCCCCCCCCCCCCTTATGGGAGGAGTCGGTGGCCGGTGGCTTGAGTTCATGTAAAGACAATATAAAGAAAAAAAAGAGATATAAAAATAGAATTGAACTGCACAATCCGCTGAAACATGCCGTAAAATAAAAAAGATCCAAAAATTGCCACACGCAAAAATATCAAGTTGATGTGTTCCTTAAAAAACGCTAAAAGCGCGTGGAGAAATGAGAGAAAATTCATTTACTTCTTTACTGTTATTCTATAAACATCTTCCTTCGGGGCTTATTTACTATAACATTACATTATGCGTGTTTTCTTTTCAATGAAAAATCATGCGCCATGATTAGTATATGTGTTACGGGCAAATCCCGACGGCTGGGCAAATCGCGATCTGCCCGGGCAAATTGCGATTCGCCCAGTTTTCTGGGCAAAAATGCTTTTTTGCCCAGAAAGGGTGGGCAAATTGCGATTTGCCCGGGCAGATCGCGATTTGCCCGAGCAAAACGCGATTTGCCCGCTGTTTCTGGGCAGACCGAAATACAATTTGCCCAACACGTAAACTGGGCAAATCGGCAACGAATTTGTCAATAAAATTGTTGAAAAAAATGCTGATAATGTCCAATACCCCGACGTTGACCGAGCAAAATGTGACGCCCGAAATACAATTGCTGTCATTTTAGAAGTAAACGCAGATAAAATGTACAAATTGGGAACAAAAAACGGTGCAGTTGCAGGTTTGTACAGTCGAAATCAATTTAACGTAAGTATGCAAAGAGAAATTCCTGACCGTCGAAGATGTACCACAAAACCAAATTTCACTGAGGTCTCTAAGCAAAATGTCATCAAATTTCGGCGGCCAAGGATTTGTGAAGTGTTCGTGTCAGCAAACCTGCTTAACGAATAGGTGTGCCTGCAAAAAGTAGGGGGTCCTTTGCAACTCGAAAAGCCATGACTCATCATCCTGTTGCAATAAATAGTATGATTACAGTTTCATTCATAGTTGACGCGCAAAATTTCAATAATTTTATTAGTGTTTTTTTTTTTTTTTTTTTTTTTTTTTTTTTTTTTTTTGAAAAAAAAATCATAAATCCGATGCATGGTCGACGCGAAAATTTCAATGATCTCCTTAGTGTTTTTTTTTTTTTTTAATCATCTTGTATGATCGACGCGCAAAATTTCAATAATTTTGTCAGTTTTTTTTTTTTTTTTTTTTTTTTTTTTTTTTTTTTTTTTTTTTTTTTTTTTTAAATCATAAATCCAATGCATGACCGACGTGAAAATTTTAATAATTTTATTAGTAATTTTTTTTTTATCATAACTCCCATGAAGTTTCAATCATCTTGATAGTGCCTTTTTAAAAAAACAAAATAAAATAAATCACAACTCCTATGATCGATGACACTGCCTTGAGACTGGGAATGTCTTGGTTTCCCATGTGCAATGTGCGTTCCTGGCCACATTTCTTTCATACCATCAATAATTTTATTGACAAATTCTTTGCCGATTTGCCCTGTTTACATGTTGGGCAAATTGTATTTCGGTCTGCCCAGAAACAGCGGGCAAATCGCGATCTGCCCGGGCAGATCGCGATTTGCCCAGCCGTCGGGATTTGCCCGTAACATATGCAAAAAAATCACTTCGGCTCCTAAAAAATTGTAGATGGCCCCTAAAAAGCAAACGTGCCGGTCAAGATGGTTCCCAAAACTGAAAAAGGGAGCAGCAACTCTGTAAGAGATTCCTATCTAATTTCTCTCGCTCCATAGAAACACACAGAAGGAAGCTTCACAATAAATAGGGGTCTCGTAGGGAGCCTGCGTAGCTCCGCCATCACACCTTTAACTCATTTTAGTCATTTAAGTCATTTGGTGAGACTTTGAGTGAATTTCGTGTTTTTTAGTAGGTAATTCATCGTCAGTTACGAGCAGGATTTTACAGGCAAGAATTTGCTTGACAATTGCATGTAGCAAATGTTGGCAAGAGCCCCATAATCGGTTGATGGTTATCGATACTGTTTTGGCGAGCGGGAAATTTAAAATTTAGAACTCTGATTGGCTTCGATGCTTTTTGAACGTGAATATTGGTCAATTTTGAATCCCCCGCTTCTCATGCACTGAAACAGTCTAAAGTCACTAGACTACTAGCAGATTAATTATCCGTTTTCACAATAATGAAATGTTGCAATGTTGCAATTGTAAAGTTTTGAGCCTCGCGCATCAAATATCAAAGACAGAGAAGAAATTCATCAAGCCTTCATATCGGTGGCAACTCTTACTTTAACTTTCATTAGTATCAGTCATGATTTCATTCATTCTCCGGTCTCACCTGAGGGATTTCTCCCTACAGATGTTCTAACAATGCGATTCGGTTAATCCGCCGCACTGATGAGTTCTGAGATCGCAAAAAAGGGGGCAAAAATCCTAAAGTAAATTTCAAATTAATTTTGCAACTATAAACTCTATAAAACCAGTTTCAATCCCAGTTATAACACTTTTAATGTGTAGTTAAAATCTCAACATTTCACAGGATACTTTTGAATCAGGCTTTTAAGGTCGAAAGCGATAAATTTTGATGAAATTTTTTCACTGATTTTTTTTCCAATTTTTTTCTATCTCAGCTACCATAGTGCGTCGCTGTGACATGACGTGTTGACAGATTATTACAGCTCCGCTTTTCATCTATGACGATTCACGAATCCAATAGATGGGTATTACCGATCATCAGCGTCACGGCTTCTGATCCTTTTGTCAGTGGATTTGAGCGAAGAGGGCGAAGAGTTATCCTAAACTCAAAAACCTACAGTTGATCTACTTTTTACTTTTTTAAAAGTATATATGGGAGGTATTTACTATACTTCAATTTTTAGTCATCGGGTAGCATTCTGATAGTTGTTGTTCAAAACAAAGTTTAAAATTGAACAGCTTTATAATACAGGGTGTAACAAAACTATAAACCATAAATTTCAGGGCGTATTCTAGAGGTAAAAATAAGACTTTTTTTTTCCTATAAACATGGGTCCGAAATCGTAGTCTTTTCGAGTTACAGTGTTGCAAAGTTTCTGAAAAACAAATTGAAAAATTGTCATAACTCCCTCGTGAATTTTTTTTAATGCTCGTAAATAAAGTACTCTGGTGTAGTTTTAGGCGCTCTTGCCGATTTTGGCCGTGAAAATGCTGTATGCACAAATTTGAGGGGGGTTTGGGGGTTTTTTCTTGATTTTTCTCACTTTTTTCGGCCAAATTGTATGAAAACTTGCTTTCGGACTCATTAAACCCAAAAACGATTAGCATCATTCAAAAGGACGTAAAAAAATATGCATTTTTGGTCCTTACAAGTTTTTCCATTCCGCAAACCATTTCCGAGAAAATCGTCTCTGAAGTTGCAGAGGTCGGCCATAATCACCTTTGCTTTGATTTTATCCATTCTTGGCCTACCTCTGCAACTTCAGGGACGATTTTCTCGGAAATAGTTTGCGGAATGGAACAACTTGTTAAGAACCAAAAATGCATATTTTTTTATGACCTTTTGAATGATGCTAATTGTTTTTGGGTTTAATGAATCCGAAAGCATGTTTTCATACAATTTGGCCGAAAAAAGTGAGAAAAATCAAGAAAAAACCCCAAAACCCCCCTCAAATTTGTGCATACAGCATTTTCACGGCCAAAATCGGCAAGAGCGTCTAAAATTACACCAGAGTACTTATTTACGAGCATTACAAAAAATTCACGAGGGAGTTATGACAATTTTTCAATTTGTTTTTCGGAAACTTTGCAACACAGTAACTCGAAAAGACTACAATTTCGGACCCATGTTTATAGGAAAAAAAATCTTATTTTTACCTTTAGAATACGCCCTGAAATTTATGGTATATAGTTTTGTTACACCCTGTATAAAGTAGGAATACAATACAAATAGAAAACTGGAATCCCTATCGATCGTGCGGTGTTACATATGAACCAATGAACCCTCCATCATAGACTTATTGGTTCGAAGCAGTCCACGGCGCTGGGGCCGAAAAATGTTGGTTCGAAATGGCGAAACTACATCGGTGGATGGTGAGGATTCGAGCACGTTAGTAGATAGTTTACGGCCTCACCATGCATCTAGGAGGAGTGCTATTTCGGACCAACATTTTTCGGCACCTGGGATGCTGTGATCTTTTTTCCCAAGTCGGGCTCCTTTGAGAATCAAATGGGGTTGACCCGATTCGAAAGAACGGTTTTTTCGATTAGAGCGCCTCTAGCAATGTGTGAATAAAACGGAGCGAAAATATTACAACGCTGTCTCTCCGACCACTTGTCCAGGTGCGCTATAGGTACCTACCCTGGAATGGGGCCCTTTCAAAATTTTGCCACGGGGGATTAAAGAGTTGATTCTTGCAAAAACACCTGTATAAATGACGATGATTACATTACAAAATCACAAAATTCACTCTCAAAATTGGGCTGAATGATGGAGAGACGCAGGTACCATGGGAGAGATTCCTATCTAAATTATGAGACATATACATCTGTGTTTCCTTAGAGAAAGTGACATAATGGTCAGGAATCTCCCATGATACCTGCGTTGTACCGCCGTTGCGACCTTGCCGCTATAGCGCAGTTATGTGAGTTTATTACTGAATTTTATACTTTCTTAGTGATATTTTCGTGATTTACGCTGGTCGTTACATCAGATTGGACTATTTATTTGCGTATAGCAAAAGTTTGCAAGATCCCCATTGGATGTGCCTAAGTTTGACATCTAACCCGGTAAGTAAGTGTTTTCAGGTAAGTCACAGTTTGTATTTCTTCATTCAGAAAATAGTTGCCTATAATGGGTATCGATCAATAAATCGTTTCACCCAACAATTTAGTTACCACAAACATTCACCATTAACATCAACACTTACATTCATTTTATTAGTTTCATCACCGCAAAACAGAAGTAGTAAAACAAAACAAATTGAAAAATTTACAAGCAAAAAGAAAATAAAATAAAACAAAACCTACTCGAAAGCAAAACTTGCAAATGTTTAATCGCAAATCGCATTTGTACTTGGAAAGAGCTACTTGGCAACGTCACATGAAGTCAGTTCAAACCCATGAAAAATATCGATCTACTGAGTGCGTGGAGGACATCCTGGAATTCCATACAAAAGCATAATAAGTTTAAATATGGGCACCATTCAACGTTGCCAAATTACACGTCTCGCCAGTCGCCACTGCGTATTGATATAAAAAGCCATGCGTGATTTCTGCGACTGCAAGTCATAAAATAGCTAACATTTTGACAAAGAATTAATCAGATATGATGGTAAGCAAGTAATTCATTAGTACTTGCAAGTAAGAAACATTAGTTATATCGGAATGTGTAGTTTATTGCAGGGACTTGCGGGCGGCCACAGCCGGCGGCGCGGCGCGGCCCGTGATCATGCATTACTAACTACTCAGTACTCGTACTTAGCGTAATCTTGTATAATGTATATTCATGTACTACTCTGGAGACTTGAACTCCCGTTCAGAAAAGTATACGAAACTATATGAGAGTACACAAGATTAAGTCTGTTCTGTCAACCGAATAAGATTAGGTATGGATTTTTTCTTCGATTGAGGTAGGTACGTACCTCAAAAAAATCTAGAACTAAAATAATTGATTCCTATGTACGGTATAGACTCAGTGGCGGACCCGAAAAAAAATTCTGAGGGGGGGGGGGGGGGGCACGCCCATGAAATTTAAAATTTGAAGCGTTGCAGGAAGAAATTTTGGGCTATTTTCTGCTGAAAATGGCAAACTTTGAGGCTTCTGGAGGAGGGAGGAGGGTTACACGTGCCTGCGTGCCCCTTGGATCCGCCACTGCCTGTACTTAATTAAAAAAAAACCTTAGAATTACGGTCAGAATTCTCGGCTAAAATACCAAATATCTTTTCGGGAACTTTTCATTAGACCTGTTGTGGCCAATTTTTAGAGAACTTTTTCCTCAGTGCATATCTATTACGAAACCTCTGCTATTGATACCGTGGGAAAAAGCCACTAAAGCGATTATTTCATCAAAGTGTGTCCCATGATCATATGGAAAAAAAGCCACAAGTGCATTTTTTCGATTTCGAGTTTTTTTCCGACTAAAAAACTGTGCTCGGGTAAGGGTTTAGTTATCTTTTCATTTATGAACAAACTAGCTGTACACCCGTGCTTCGCACGGCAAGTTTTCCCCGTACAAAGGGTAAAATGACCACTTCCGAGTTCAAAATTTTGATTTGCTTGGTGCAAAAGTGTAGGAGCTCTAGTACTATGTATTTCGATCTAGTACTTATAGAATAACCGGTATCATCATCATCAATCAATATAGATAATTTCCAAGCTTAATGGAAATTCCCGTCGATTCTTTGGACCGTTCGGGGCGGGTGCGGTATCGATCGATGCGGCTCAGTACAAGGATGGCGGGAAAAATACCAGCGGTGCTGTTCAGAGCCATCTTTGCCCTCGAAAATGCCAAAAACTATGAATCCCATAGGCGTAATAGAGGGTTTTAGTAATGGCGACTGCCGGTGATGAGCGTTCCATACAAAGCCGGTTTGTCTCTCTCGCTCCCATGTGACCCCCATGTACTGCCATCTCACTCTAATCTCAAAAATCGTGTATAGAGACTTATTTTGTGAAATTTTTTGGCTGAAATGAATTCCTCGAGGCATTTTAATGCGATTTTGATAATAATATGTCGTAAAACAAGGCCCTGTATACGAATTTCGGAACTAGAAAGAGATGGATATACATAGGGGTCACGGGAGAGCGAGTGAGATAGTTTGGAACGCTACGCGAGTTCTATCACAACCGATTGCGACCGATGAGTGCATTGTTGTGGTTGTTGGCTAACCGTTGACTTCCCACTAAAACCGTCTTTGAGTGGGAGGGAGGCAGTCGCTGTACCCCCGTAATGTGTGCGAGAGAGAGGTATAATATTTGTTTTTAAGCTCTGGTCGGTCGCCTGGCGACGCTAACATTTTTTTACGTCGACAGCTGATATTTTGCTTTTTGGGTTCATCGACACTGTATGTACGTAGAGAGGTCAGGGGCGGACTGGGCCGGGATGCTGCAGCACCCCGGGCCCCTCCATGTCCGCTCCCCTCCTCTCTGGAACAGTACATAGTTCGGGCCCCTTTCCCCAAATCCCGGGCCCCAGCACCCCGGGCCTTTTTGCCCCAGTCCGCCACTGAGAGAGGTGATTCCGTGGACTGTATATCTATAGGCATGATCTTCATTTTTAAGGTTATTCCCCCCCCCCCTTGATCATTGGTTGACATGCGTTTGTTGACACTCTGAGCTATGATGATTGTGATTTTGTGCGGTAGGTCGGTCCATGGAAATGCTGAAGAATGATATTTGATGTAGTTGTGTTCTTCTGTGTATTTGTAAGTTATTTTTTTTACTTATTGCCATATATATTTTAGTTTATGTTTTTTTTTTCATTTATCAATTTCAGGTGATTCCATTTTGATGGGGCCGATTGGCTCCTGTGATTTTTTGAAAGAGCCTGATTCAAAATGAGGGTTTTTCGCCCCCTCACGGTTTTCCCTGAATTTTGTATTTTGATAGTACTTGATATAAGTAATCTTTTTTAAAACATACTTTTTCTAAAAATAGTTAGGGGAGAGTTAGAGGGGGGCAAAGTCCCAACTTTCAAAAATTCATAACTTTCTATCTATATCATCCGATGGAAACGCAGTTTTTGCCAAAAGATGCGGCTTTGATATACTTACTTTCAAGTCATCGAAACTAAATTTAATTTCAATAACTGTTGACTTAGCTATTGTTATCTCACGTATTTGAGCCTCTCCGTAGAACACTTGAACGCCGAATTTTATTTTAAAGGGAGCATTTTTATCATTGTTTAATTCAAATATTTATGCTTTAACTGATGCAATGATGAGAAAAGGAGATGGGCTCATTCAAATTTTTCGCTGACTAGAGTGTCATGAGTGTGATGGTGAGTTTGTTTTGTATAGTAAAATATTGTACCCTTAATCAAAAAAGGGGTGAGGGGGCTTCAATTAAAATGTTAAATTGTAATGAATACGGAAAAATGTATTTTAAGAAGAAAAATCATATTGATTCTGGTTTGATCCCCCTTTCCTCCAAGAGGGGGCATTAGTTGAATGCCGTTTACAGGGCTCTCATGATTTTTAATAAGAGCCATTTGACCATTTTGGAATCTCTCAGACGGGAAAAACATCAGCAATACATAGCACATGTCTGCAAGAGTTCGCAAATTCACTGCCCCCCCCCCTCTACATTTGAACAGTTTTTAGCGATTCGAGTTGCAGATATTAACCAATTTGAATTTTCTGAAACGTTGTTAGTTAGGACAGTGGTGTAGCGTGCAATTTGAAACGTTGTAATGTGTCCATTCAAACCCATGAAAAAAATCGAATTATTGGGTGTTCGGTGAACACCTTAGCATTCGACCTTTTAGACAGGTTAAAATGGACACATTGCAACGTTGCCAAATTGCACGCTACGCCACAGAATTAGGAGCTCATTTAGCATCTTCTAGACTTCAGAGCAGTTGAATTTAAAAAAAAAAAAAATCTTTATATAAAATAATGAATATAAAAAATATAAAAAAAACGTTTAATATTTTCTTTAGGGGAGGAAGGCGAGGATAATTTGTAAGGATGAGGAATGTGAGGAGCCATCTAAATGACACCCCTGAATATGACGGCCATCTTGACAACAATGATCACAGTATACTCATCCTACACAGTAGCGAAACTATATAGACGGTTTTAGTGCGAAGTCAACGCCCAACGGTTAGCCAACAACCACAACAATGCACTCATCGGTTGCAATCGGTTGTGATAAAACTCGCGTAGCGTTCCAAACTACCTCACTCACTCTCCCGTGACACCCACGTACAATTAGAGTGAGATGCCAGTACATAGGGGTCACGTGAGAACGAGAGAGACAAACTGGCTTTGTTTGAAACGCTTATCACCGGCAGTCGCCATTACTAAAACCCTCTATAGGAGCGCTTTGGCGAATGTCGTTTTTCAATGTGATCAAAAGGAAAAATTGAGTTGTTAGCCACCCACTACTTGGGCGCGCCACCGTCGCGTCTAATGCAAATCAAATGGAAGATGTTAGTGTTATCCACCGACCACCAGGGGGCATTTGCCGTTTTTCTAACATTTAGTTTCGCTACTGTGTAATAAGATAAGTATACTGTGACAATGATTTTGAACTGCACGCCATTGAATGCATTGCGCGGAGTCAAATGAGCAAACCTGGCATATCTATAGCCTTGGTGAGCACCCCAAATCCTCCCTCCCCCCTACGCTGACTTTTATAACTAATGACAAATTGAATCAGCCGTTCCCCGTGAATATGTTTAAATTTAAATTACGCTGTTTTTGGTATCATCGTTTAACTCGGAGAGGGAAATGAGGAGTATATGGTAGGTAGCATACCGGAAAAATTCCGAGCCTCCCATGGAAAATATCAGTTGCGCACCATTTCACATTTTCTTTGGGGGAGGAAAGGGAGGGAGGATCCATACAAAAAACTGATTAGCTTTTCGTGGCAAGAAAACTGATTAGCTTTTCGTGGCAAAAAACTGATTAGCTTTTCGTGGGTCACTTCTCGACTTCTCTTTATATACTGTACTATGCCTCCCGAAAATTAAAATAACCTTCATTCTTTTTCTTCTTTTTTCTTTTTATTTTTTTTCCCCACCATTTTTTTAAAAAAAAAAAAAAAAAAAAATTATTTCACTTCGACAGAATGTGCGTCTATCGCATAATTATTCCGCCTGTCAATACTTTCGGGGCCGATTGCCCCTTTCTACTAATATATCGATATATTAATAACTATGTTTTGCTATGTATATTATACAGGGTGTCCCAGACCACCCGTGTAGGTACTTTTTCTCAAAAACGGCTGGGAGTAGAGAGCTGAAACAAAAAAGTCAGATAGGGAATTGGCCCCAAAGAATTCAATGAAAATATTTTCAAAGCCCCCCGAGGCCCCCCAGGGTGGTTTTGGGGGGGGTTTGAAACACATTTTTCCATTTTTGGCGGGAAAAAGCCTATAAAAGGTACAAAAATAAGTTCAGATTCTGAAAGAGCAACTCATTGCCGACATTTTTACTCCAGTAACTTTTCCCAGAAAACCCCAATTTTTGGGGTTATGGGCCCTTTTGGGGGGAAATTTTCATTCGGCCACTGTGACCACACTATTCAATATTTTTCAAAAAACTGAGATCCATCTGAAAGAAGAGATAAAGACCTTTCGATTGATGTGCCACATAATACCTAAAAGTGAAAAATTAAGGCCCCCACGTAGATTCCAAAATTTGGGGGTCTTTGGGCCCCCCCACGTAAAAAAAGTCAAATAGCAAGGTATGGCTTGTGATACATCGATCGAAAGCCCTCAAAGAGTAGAATAAGATGACGCAATCCAAAATCGTCTACAATCATTACTTTTAAAATGGCGGCCATTTGAAAATTTTGGGTGTTCAAAGGAAAGTCCTGGGAAAGGAGTCCAAAGATGAACGATACATAGATTAAAAGGCCTTAAAAAAAGCAAACGAATGGCGCAAACCGCAAATCAATCCGCCTCTTCAATCAAAAGTTATGACCAATTGAAATTTAAGCAGCCTTAAATAGGCCTTATTGAGCCCTTTGAGTTTTAATCGGTCATACCTTTTGATTGAAGAGGCGGATTGATTTGCGGTTTGCGCCATTCGTTTGCTTTTTTTAAGGCCTTTTAATCTATGTATCGTTCATCTTTGGACTCCTTTCCCAGGACTTTCCTTTGAACACCCAAAATTTTCAAATGGCCGCCATTTTAAAAGTAATGATTGTAGACGATTTTGGATTGCGTCATCTTATTCTACTCTTTGAGGGCTTTCGATCGATGTATCACAAGCCATACCTTGCTATTTGACTTTTTTTACGTGGGGGGGCCCAAAGACCCCCAAATTTTGGAATCTACGTGGGGGCCTTAATTTTTCACTTTTAGGTATTATGTGGCACATCAATCGAAAGGTCTTTATCTCTTCTTTCAGATGGATCTCAGTTTTTTGAAAAATATTGAATAGTGTGGTCACAGTGGCCGAATGAAAATTTCCCCCCAAAAGGGCCCATAACCCCAAAAATTGGGGTTTTCTGGGAAAAGTTACTGGAGTAAAAATGTCGGCAATGAGTTGCTCTTTCAGAATCTGAACTTATTTTTGTACCTTTTATAGGCTTTTTCCCGCCAAAAATGGAAAAATGTGTTTCAAACCCCCCCAAAACCACCCTGGGGGGCCTCGGGGGGCTTTGAAAATATTTTCATTGAATTCTTTGGGGCCAATTCCCTATCTGACTTTTTTGTTTCAGCTCTCTACTCCCAGCCGTTTTTGAGAAAAAGTACCTACACGGGTGGTCTGGGACACCCTGTATATGCCACTTTAAAATTGTATCATTTGCCCCCCCCCCCTTCCAATCGAATAACTAAATGCTAATTGCGGGCTTTGGTGGATTAAAAATTCCAGCTCTCCATGCAAATTAGATAAACCTTTAACAGCTGACAATTCAAACCGAACCATGGCCTTAGCAACCCAATGGTTGCTATACGCGTTGCACCATTGCGGCGCTGTTATTCTAAATTCAAACAAAGAAAGCCGCATACGAACGAATCCTATAGTCACTTGCAGCTACGGCAACGGAGATCGTCTGTCGCACTCGCACTCTCTCTCGCACCCATTGTCCTTATGGGAAAAACGACCCCTTTAGACCGCGATATCTCCGCGGAAATGGCGCGCAGAAAAAATTCCCTTCTTATTGCACCTATTCATATAAACATCCTTCGATATGGAAAGTATCAGACCCGTAACCCCAACCGTTACCGAGGTACGCCGATCATGGGTGAATCAGTCAGTTAGTTTTTTTGTGATTTATATATAAAGATAATTAATGTAGGTAAGTATTACGAGTAGCCATTCAGTTTAAAATTGTCACTAGCGGATCCATGGAACATAGAGCATTATTTTTTTTTTTCTCATTAACGCACCGTAATGCTTTCTGTAAAGGTGGCATAGTTTTTTTCTCTCCTTAAAAAGGGTTTTTTTTTCTTCCTTTCACGTGTGCCCTTCTTCCGGATACCCATTCATTTATAGGTCGCGGTCCATTAATCAGGATCAAGGACACCTGCTTTACGGATTTTATAAGTAATCCAGGGCTTAGCAAGGAATGTCCGCATCGCGTCGGCGAGGTATGTGAACGTAAGCATTCATACGTATAGTCTGCAGGCACGTAAGGTACTTTACAACGAATGCGTATACGTACACGACGACGACTCAGATGAGTGCACCTTCCTCTGCAATTGTACCTGTATATATGAAAGTTTGTGTGTATCAAATGTATACCTTCTTATAATTATAAGCCGGAAACAGGGTCCAAATACACGCCTCTAACGGAATATTCAACATCAACCCATATAAGCGCAAGTTTTATACCTACCTACTTTTAACGGCCGAATAAGTGTAATTTTGAACTCATTGTCTCCATGAGTGAGTGTACGGTGCGCGTTACCCAACGTTGCCAAACCGGTGAGCTAGACGATGTATCGTATTCTCCTATGTATGGCCCCAGGCGCTGATCAAAATAGGGATGGTACAGGGACTGTAGCCCCCCCCCCCTTGAACCAAATTTTTACATTGTCTACATGGGAATTTTCGAGGAAATTTTGGGTGTTTTTTATTGAAAAAGTAGGTTTTAGTCCCCCCCCCCCGCTTGGGACCTTAGCCCCTCCCTTGAAATATTTTTGAATCCGCCACTGTTTGAACTGATGTGAAATTACAGGGTTGCCGTTTTGCGTATAATTAATCGCAGTTTTCAATTCACCGATGATTCCACCGGTTGAGAAAAGATTACACAGTTCAATTCAAATGTATGACTGGAATGCACGAAAATACGCTGATCTATAATCTCTTCTGAATCGGTGAAAACTCTGTCAATTAATTGAAAAATCCGCAAGTTTTTTAAAGTCATCGGCGACTCCACCGATTGAGAAAAGATTACTGGTGCGAGCATTTTCGTGCATTACAGTCATACACTGAATTGAACTGTGTAATCTTTTCTCAACCGGTGGAATCATCGGTGAATTGAAAAATGCGATTAATTATACGCAAAACGGCAGCCCTGTAAGTGAAAATCATAGGCGGCGCGTGTATGGGACTTGTGGGGCTATAGCCCCCTCCCCCACGTTTTGGTTGGTTCTTGCAAAAAAATTTACAACATAATCGATGAAACCCCTTTCAAACGTCCACGTTGCGTATATTAAAGAAGATGTATGTATTGGATGTATGTGTTACGCTCCGATCGAGCAGTTGACCATTCCGCGGAATGGTCAGGAAATTGACCATTATTCCCGCGGAATGGTCAGAGCCGTTGCCCCGATCGCGGAATGGATCCAAAATTGACCATTCCGTGAAATAGGGCAAGTGAAAACTGTCCATTCCGTGAAATGGGGTAGGGCTATTTTAGTTGACAAGTGCGACATATTCTCCAGTGTGGCATTTGATACATTCAATCAGTTTTGAGTGAGACAAGAGATAAAGAGCTAAAAAACAAAAATAACGGAGAAAAATAATAAAAATAATATAAGAGAAAATATCGCTGAAATGTGGTATGCAAGCTAAATAAATATTCTCAACGAGCTCGAAGACTGTGTGCCGGTGCACGTGCAGGTATGCATTTACGTTTCCATCCAAGAGTTAGGATGAGGAAAGAAGGTGTCAATGTTTGTGAAGACAAACCGAAATGGAGCTGTTGCAATTTTTTGCTATAGGCTTATTAATAGGTGATCTTAAGGTGAAATCCTGTAAAAATAATGATTAGCGCACAAAAAGATCACGACCCAGATATGAAAGAAAGATTTTAAAAATATTTTTAAAATCTTGCCAAGTTCTTGCAGATAATCTTTCAAAAATCTTTCAAAAATATTGCTATGTTCCATCCATTTGTTTGCCGCAAAAATCTTTTTAAAATAATGTTGATAACATTTTAAAAAGATTTTTAAATTCTTACTAAAATCTTTCTGTAATATTTTGAAAATGTTTCTGATAACATTTGCAAAATCTTGCTGTAAAATCTTTTAAAAATAGTAATAAAACATCATTCAAAAAGGTTTTTAGAATCATTGTCAAAATCAATCAAAATAAATGATTAATTAATATGAAAAAGAGAAAGGATTTATTTAAGAAGAAGAAGAGGGCAAGAGAAAAGGTGCCGGGAAAGCGCTTCAGCACTTTTCAACTTAAGCCTACTATAGAGTTTAAGTTGAGACGAGTCTTAAGAAAGACTGATTCGCATCCGAAAGATAAGACGGTTTGTGAGATGTCTCGACACAACCGTACGACAAGTAGATCCCACACGTTCAACTTTTACCTTTTATACACAGATAAGTGAGTAACCTAACTGGGGCTCCAGATAGGATGCCACTAGAAATAAAATGGTTTGAATTTGCGAGAAGTTGAGTTTTAGAGAGGAATTTTAGAGTAAATACATGCAGGTTTTTATTAATATGATTAGATGTATGGATGAAACTAAATTCGTTCAAGACACTTGAAAAGAAAGAATAAAGAAAAAGGTAAATAACAATAATAAATAAAAGGAATAAATGAATATATTTGTATGCGAGGGAGCGCGCGCCATCTAGTGGTGTGGTTGTGCACCCGTTGTCGCGTCTCTTAAGTTTTTCGAAATATTTTAAAAACTTTATTTAAAAAATCTTTTTTTCCAAACTTTTTTAAAATGTTTGCGAAATCTTTTAACAAAAATCTTTTCTGAACCTTTAAAAAAAAAACCATTTTAAAACATTTCAGAAAAGTTTCTCAAGAAACTTTTTTTGGAAATATTTTAGAAAGATTTTAGCAAGAATGGAAAGATTTTGGCAAGAACACAAAGATTTTTAAAATCTTGCCAAAATCTTGCTGCATATCTGGGGAAATTCACTCCCAAATTCATAAAATGCTTTCAAACGCGAGACCGTGATGGCGGCCGTTGTCGCTGATTAGATTGGGTTTCCCCAAAGAGTAAACAAGAGTCGCAATTGAATGGAAGACCTGCGTGGTCAACGTAGATAAGGGATCCGAACGCGGGCTGGCCTCTGATTGGCTGCAACGGGTGGAGCAAAAATGACTCGGGGTATAGGGAAAATAACACGGGATTTTCGTTCCGGGGCCTTTATCTCGAAACCTAAGCAAAATAGTATCTAAACAATTTATACGAGTCGATTCAGCAGATTTTTCCGAACAATTTGATAGGTCACAAGTGCCACTTTATTGCAAATTCGAAAAGACTGTTTCAGTTTAAAAGTACGCACAATAGTGTGATTACATGCTCGGCGTGTGTTCGAGCAGTGTTTGAGTAACTCACTATTGTGCGTACTTTTAAACTGAAACAGTCTTTTCGAATTTGCAATAAAGTGGCACTTATGACCTATCAAATTGTTCGGAAAAATCTGCTGAATCGACTCGTGTAAATTGTTTAGGTATTATTTTGCTTAGGTTTCGAGATAAAGGCCCCGGAACGAAAATCCCGTGTTATTTTCCCTATACCCCGAGTCATTTTTGCTCCACCCGTTGCAGCCAATCAGAGGCCAGCCCGCGTTCGGATCCCTTATCTACGTTGACCACGCAGGCCTTCCATTCAATTGCGACTCTTGTTTACTCTTTGGGTTTCCCTATCTTCAATCAGCTCCATCTACACGAGGTGTTCTCGCAACACCACACAAGAAGAAAAAGAAGAAGAAGAAGCATACAATTGCCATAAGATTTGGGCGGCAACGGCCGCCATCGTGGTCTCGCGTTTGAAAGCATTGTATGAGTTTGGGAGTGGATTTCGTGACTTTTTAGTGCGCTAATCGTTATTTTTGCAGGGTTTTACCCCATTATCAACTTTTCATAAGCCTAAGTACAAAGGTTAACTAAGCAGTGTCACTGGCCTCATAGTTGTGGTCCGTCAGTTTTGCCTAGTCCCCGAACTGTACTAGGTATCTGTATACGCCTTTTTTCTTCTACGCGGTTTTAAGTAATTTGTTGTTTTTATTCATTCAAATTTTTTAACGGTCATTAATATTTAAGTATTTATTTATTCACAACGTTATTTTACCAGTTTTGTGTCGCCTTTGGTGTTTTTTTTTTTTTTTTTTTTTTTATTCTGTCGAGTTTTTTAACATTAACCTTTAAGTATTTATTTATATTCGCATATCGTTATTTTACCGGTTTTGTGTCGCCATTAGAGCTGTTTTTATTCATTCGAATTTTTAACATTAACCTTTAAGTATTTTCTTATTCACATCGTGATTTTACCGGTTTTGTATCGCCATTTGTGGTTTTTTTTTTTTTTTTTTTTTTTTTTTTTTTCATTTGCGTTTCTTATCATTAATATGTCTTAATTTTACCGATTTTGCGTCGCCATTAGTGTTTTTTTTTTTTGTTTTTTTTTTGTTTTTTTTTTTTTTTTTGTTTGTTTGTTATTCGAGTTTTTTAACATTAATTTTTAAGTATTTATTTATTCGCGTCGTTATTTTATCAGTTTTGTGTCGCCTTTGCTGTTTTTTAATTATTATTATTTTTTTTGGTTTGGTTTTTTCCCTTTCTTTTTTATTTTTCTTCGTTATTTTTGTTTTTTTAGCTCTTTATCTCTTGTCTCACTCAAAACTGATTGAATGTATCATCAAATGCCATATTGGAGATTATGTCGCACTTATGTCAACTAAAATAGCCCTACTCCATTTCACGGAATGGACAGTTTTCACATGCCTTATTTCACGGAATGGTCAATTTTGCGCATCCATTCCGCGATCGGGGCAACGACTCTGCCCATTCCGCGGAATGGTCAAATTCCTAACCATTCCGTGGAATGGTCAACTTCCTGACCTGACCATTCCGCGGAATGGTCAACTGCGCGATCGGGGCGTAACATATGCAAAGACGTCCTGTATACCATTGACTTGCTTCACTGTGTGGCGGCTTAACTTTCATTCATTTTTAAAAATTTATCAAGAGGCAAATGTTGACAATCCTTTCAATTAAAAAAAAAAAAAAAAAAAAAAAAAAAAAAAAAAACTGTGATGGTCTATCTGTTTTTTGGAAGCACCCTGTATAAAGAGGTGCCTCCTGCCTCCTTGCATATCCTGAAACTTAAATGGTAAAGCGCTAAATATGGCAACACTATATAGTATACAGGGTGTTTCTAAAACTTATGTCATCCTTTCTACCACGTATTTTTGAGGTCAAAATAAGACTTTTTTTTCCTATAAACATGTGTCCGAAAATGCCCCCCTTTTGAGCTACAGCCCCCGAAAGTTTTAAAAAATTGTTGGTTTTTTTGGTACATCGACCATAATTATGAACCAAATGTCATGAAAATTGGTGTACCGAGGTACTTTTACGTGTAGAATCCATTAATGACCTCGAGAAATTCAGAAATGAGGTCTGACTGTATTTTTCAGGCAATCTTAAACCTTCAACGATACAAATTTTATGCAACGGATTAGAAATTTGAAAAATAAAAACTGTAATCAGATGGGAAAAACTCTTAAAAAGATATTTGGTCCTCTTTGTTTTGGTCGATACGACGCGTATTAAGCGAGATAATCGCTGCAAAAGGTGGAAAAGTCTGCGCTTTTACCATGAAGAGTGACAGTAAGTATGCAACCCGCAACTCCGCTGCTACTTCGGCCCGCCTGCTACAGTAAAAGCGCTGATTTTTCCACCTTGTGCAGCGATTATCTCGCTTAATACGCGTCGTATCGACCAAAACAAAGAGGACCAAATATCTTTTTAAGAGTTTTTCCCATCTGATTTCAGTTTTTATTTTCCAAATTTCTAATACGTTGCATGAAATTTGTGTCGTTGAAGGTTTAAGATTGCCTGAAAAATACAGTCAGACCTCATTTCTGAATTTCTCGAGGTCATTAATAGATTCTACGCGTAAAAGTACCTCGGTACACCAATTTTCATGACATTTGGTTCATAATTATGGTCGATATACCAAAAAAACCAACAATTTTTTAAAACTTTCGGGGGCTGTAGCTCAAAAGGGGGGCATTTTCGGACACATGTTTATAGGTAAAAAAAAAGTCTTATTTTGACCTCAAAAATACGTGGTAGAAAGGATGACATTAGTTTTAGAAACACCCTGTATACTATCCTGTTCGACGCTAAAATCGCAAACGTTGCTTTTTGCACGTTACTTTCAGGGCGAGAGCACTGATCATCGACATTGATAGGTATAATTTAATTAATTTAATTCGAGAGCGGGTCAAGTTCGTGGGCGCGCGTACTTACCTAAGCGTGAAATATTTCATTTTCATTAGTGCAGTTCTTTCGTCCGGTTCATCATCATCATCATCATCATACCTATAGGTACAGTTCAGGGACAAAAAGAATGTCAAGTGCATGACTCCTTATGAGATATAGGCCACCTTCAATGCTTAATTTCATATACATAAGTATTGCGGGTGGCCTACTTTCAGGAGACGTCTCACATTATTTTTGTTCCTGATGACTATTCAGCATGCGTTTTTTTATTTACCATCGAACATGAGTTTTGAAGTTCGTTTACCTATTTGAAGCAGATTTTACCGTGATATATTCAACCCTTAAAAACCCTAGGTCTGCGATCCCGATTTCAAAATTAAAGAATGCAGCCAATGCAGGTAAACGACCTTACAAATGGAGTTAATCGATACGTCTCACGTGCTAAGTATATAAAGATGGATACAGGAATTTGTCTGTCTGTCTGTCTGTCTGTCTCTCTCTCTCTCTCTCTCTCTCTCTCTCTCTCTCTCTCTCTCTCTCTCTTCTCTCTCTCTTTCTCTCTCTCTCTCTCTCTCTCTCTCTCTCTCTCTCTCTCTCTCTCTCTCTCTCTCTCTCTCTCTCTCTCCTTCTCTCTCTCTCTCTCTCTCTCTCTCTCTCTCTCTCTCTCTCTCTCTCTCTCTCTCTCTCTCTCTCTCTCTCTCTCTCTCTCTCTCTCCTCTTCCCATTTGAACACATGTGCTAGAAAATGATACCAGAGTGGCCCATCACAGGAAAAATATAATATGTATTTTGTCACATCTTTATATTTCCTCAGTTGTACTGCTCAATGGATTCGTCATAGGATTCGTTGGCGTCAGCAGTCAGACACGCGGGCACGTGACCGCTGAGGCACGCTTCATTCTATACAATTGCACGACGCACGAGCCGTTCCATTTCTCGTGAAAGTATACATATAACTATGAAGAATCACCACCATGGGTGGACACAGGAATTTGTCTTTCTATCTCTTCGGCCATTTAAACACGTGTGTTAGAAAGGGATAGCATAGAGGGTTATCACGTGACTTCAGTCCCTATCTCCGTCCTTTTCTAAAGCACTCCTTCAAATGGGAGGAGAGAGAGAGAGAGAGAGAGAGAGAGAGAGAGAGAGAGAGAGAGAGAGAGAGAGAGAGAGAGAGAGAGAGAGAGAAGAAATCTCTGCATCCGCCCGTGAGAATCACCCGCGGCCGCGGGTCAAAGTCTCCGCAAAAAAACGTGTAGATCGCGCCGATTCGGACTTGATTTCCTGATTCAAGTCTTGTTGGCAGTACGCAGTGCTGAAAATATCGATGAAGCTAAATACGTTTGCTTTTACAATACAATTTTCACATCCATACTTTGTCATCGATATCGAAAAGTGTGTATCAATATTGGTATATAGTTATGTATATATTTCCCCTAGCTGCCTTTTCCAGTGCATGTTTCAGCAGCGGTCCCTGCAATGTGACAAAAATGGATTCTCTTCATTTGAACCTATATAAAATAATGTATCTTCAGGAGGCTCATCGATTCCCCAAGAAATCGATACTTTTGCGAAGGTTTAATTGGTAAAATTCAGGACTCCCAAAATACTAGAGCCAGGGGCGTGCCGTGGTTTCCAGAGGGGGGGGGGCAAGAATGCAATCTTGCCGCCCTCCGCGAACAAAATTATAAATTTGATGACTTTTTTTTTTTTTTTTTTTTTGTTGCATGATTTTGCCGCCCGGGGCAAGGGTACCCACATGCCCCCCCCCACGGCAGCCCCCCCTGACTAGAGCCGCCGCGGCCGTTGTGCTGCAGTGTTGGGAAAGGCGACGGAAATAGGGGCTGTGTATCAGTGGCGTAGCGTGTGATTTGACAACGTTGCAGTTTGTCCATTTAAACCCACGAAAAAGATCGGGATCATTTGGGTGTTCGGTGAACACCTTTGCATTCGACTTTTTACATGTGTTTAAATGGACACAATACAACGTTGCCACATTGCACGCTACGCCATGCCATTGCTATGTATAGTCACGTGGTGCAGGGCCCCTTCTCTATGCTTTTCTAATTTATGAACTCAAATGATCGGAGAGAGAGAGAGAGAGAGAGAGAGAGAGAGAGAGAGAGAGAGAGAGAGAGAAGAGAGGAGAGAGAGAGAGAGGAGAGGAGAGAAGAGGAGAGAGAGAGGAGGGGAGGGAGAGAGGAGAGAGAGAGAGAGAGAGGAGAGGGAGGAGGAGAGAGAGAGAGAGAGAGAGAGAGAGAGAGAGAGAGAGAGAGAGAGAGAGAGAGAGAGAGAGAGAAAGGTGAATTCTTGGACCCGCGCACCTAAGACGTACTAATGACTCAGTATGGATGGGGGGGGGGGGGGGGGGTGATGCGCTGCGGAGGAGTGTCGCAGGTTGTGTATGAATTCCGCTTCCACGCTACATCTAAACTTTCTCAACGAAAAACTTGTTGTTTTCTTCATTTCTTGTTCCCATCTTGGCCTTATCCCAAAAAGTTTCATTTTTTTTCCAGGTCTTTCGGGTTGAAAAAATAACTTTTGCGGCCCCCTGCGGCCGAGGACTTTGAAAAATGAGGTGTAGTGCTGCCGTTCTTGCCGAGTTTCTTCTTAATTTTCTAATTAACTCGATGTAAAATCATTTAAATAAAATATACCTATATAGATATAAGATCCTCAGTTCGGATTTTTAATTGCCTTACCCTAATCAGTTCTGTGTAATTAACAAAGCCCTTTACAGAGAGTTAGTCTCATTGAACATTTCCGTTGACGTTTACTTTCTTACTCCCGCGTTAAAGTCTTCAGACAGACCGGTTGAATTAATCTACGCAAGACGCAACGGTCTTCGGAACGCGCACCCAATAGCGACCGTTTCATTATCTGTGATACACGCAAACGCAAAATTTGAAGCAGCGAGTCAAAAAATTACCTCATTCTCTTCAAATTATTTGCTCGTTCTTTTTCAAAAACATCTCTATCAACTTCCTTCTCCGTCATAATTATATTCAATGTTTCCTGGATTGCTTTGCATCAGGGACGTTAACCCTTGTGAGTCCAAGAAGGGGAAGGGGGTGCTGGAACGACCCAAGGCCTGCTTTTCTTGCGTAAAGCTCTCACTTTTTATTTATTTATTTATTTATTTATTTATTTATTTATTTATTTATTTATTTATTTATTTATTTATTTATTTATTTATTTATTTATTTATTTATTTATTATTTATTTATTTATCTTTTTTCACATTAAAATTTTGGACTTTATACGATAGTCAAGGCGTTTTATATATGTGGCTGTCCCGCTGTCGCCATAGCCGTAGCCAGAAATTTTTTTCTCTCCCTTTATAGTATCCGTTTGACCGCATATGTGTTAGAAAAGGACAGACACAAGGGCTGAAGTCACATGACAGCCCCTATATTCATCTTTTTCTAACACATGCCACATGCGTTCAAATGAGCGAAGAGAGAGAAGGATAATGTCCCGGTTACGGCCATGGGGCCGAAAAACGTCGCGTCGGTCCGGAAAAGCACATGATAAAGATGCATGGTGAGGCCGTAAACTATCTACTAGCATGCCCGAATCCTCACCATCCACCAATGTAGATGCCCGTAAAAGGACCAACATTTTTCGGCCCATGGCTGACTCTTGTGCCAATTTTCTTGCTTTTGGACAACAATTTTAGGTAAAAGTTATTACGTTTTTGGTGCTTTAATCGCGCTTTCTGTTAAAAAGAAACAGTTTTTAGGAAATGTCATGTTTGTTTAGGATAAAAGTAGTCCATTTTTTCATACTTTAATGCCAAATTACAGAGAAAAAAACAATAAACTAAAAAATATTTTTCCAATTTGTTTAATTTTTTTTTAATCGTAATTTTTTTTTTTTAATACTGGTCAAAATATCCAATAAAATATCCATATTCATCATATCTGGTGGTATTATCTGGTGATAAATGATAAAAAATGTTCTTAAAACATTCTGTAGGATATATGAACTCAATTGCTTAAAAGTATACTTAAAGTTTTTAAAAAAGAGAACCTAAGCCTCGGCGCATTAGTGAAAAACCGAGATAACCTCCCCCCCCGCACCACCCTTTGGCCCAATACCTTGGATTCATGAGGGTCAACGGAAAAAAACATGAAGAAACAAACAAACAAACAAACAAATTAACGAAAACAGAAAATAAAAACACAAAAAACAACGAAAAAAGTGAATGTAATATACGAAATACCCAACGTACCAGCAACTATTTTGCATAATTCACCGTCCAACTCAAGAGAGGTATTTTAAGTCCAAGCATGATCTTCGATACCGTCATGAATAGATATAAAACATTTTCACCGATAAAAAAAAAAAAAAAAAAAAAAAAAAAAGTTTTCGATCAGTCAAAATCGATCTCTTTCTCTTATTTACAATCCTTTGTAGCTAACCTTTATCGAAAGGACTTTCGCTCTTTTTACCGCGTGCAAAGGTAAAAATCACCAAATAATGGATCGGAAATGGGAAATCTCAAGCGATGTTCATCCGAGAAAAACACCTCACATTACGTTATCGAGAAGATTTCGACTCATTTATATCTTTCACTTGAAAACCCGAGAGTCAACGAAACTAATCAGTAAGTAAGTGCGTATTGATACTCTTTACTATGATATCGAAAAAACAGCAAAAAAATTCATCGATGAATAAAAAAGTTTGTCTTATCGAATCGTCAGGAAAACGGAAGACCACGTAGGGTAGGCCTTTCCCCTAAATGCTTTTTCACTTGCCGGCCTTTGTAAACTTAATGAAGAGAACTTTCACTCTTCTTACGGAGAATGCGTTGTTTTACACGTGAGAAGCGAGAGTGAAACGGAACCGACTGACACTCTATGAAGGTATCAAAAGAAAAAACAAACAAACTAAATAATAATAATAAAAAAACACTGAATAACGGACGTAAATCGGCAGGATTAATAATTATTAAGAGTTGTAAAGTCCGAAAATCGCGAATTAACTTTTACAAAGTTCGCGACATTAAATACGGATGAGGTAAATTCCTCGGCGCCGGGCACACGACACACTCACAAACACACTCACACACACAAACGCAGCAAGAGAGCGGTACATAGGAAGAGGGAGGGGGAGGGGGTGTATGGGGCAGAGGGAGGGGGGCTCTCGCGCAAGTCAAGGTTTGTAGGGCAACTGCGAGAGGGCTTCGACTTCGACGGTCTAATACCGTGATGAGACTGACTCACTGACTCTTGGTGAGTCTTAGCCTTAGTTTTATTCTTGTGATGAGTCTTGAGTCTTGAGTCGTGAGTCGTGAGTTTTGTGACTGCCACTTCCCAAGTCCGAACGTACTATGAACGCACTCTCATCCGGCCGCACGGCGCGGCGCACTATGGTCTAGGATTGTCACAGAGTGGCTAAAAATCAGAAAGTAAATTTCTCGTCATTTTATCATTAAAAAACTTTTAAAACCAATTTTAATCGCTTATCATTAAAAAACTTTTAAGACCAATTTTAATCGCTAAAAACAAGTTTATTGCGCAATTGAAACCTATCCGTGTCACCGGAAAGGTTTAAATTGAGTTTTATTTTTGTCAAAAACGATGATTTTTGATTAATTTGTTTTTTAGGATCTTTGGCCAATTTTTTTCCGATTTCAGACAACAGTGCGTCGCCGCGGTTGGGACCGGTCGGTCACCGCGCCGGCGCATAGTCTAGAGGGGCCGTACTTTTCAGTATGGTGAAGAATGCAATCTGGCAGCGTTACATTTGGTTCATTTAAAATCACGAAAAATATCCAACTATTTAGGATTCCGCGATGACCACAGAATGGGGCTCTTGCAAACTTTTGCCATAAGCAAATAAACTGTCCATTCTGATATAATGACCAGCGAAAATCACGAAAATCACACCAAAAAAGTCTAAAATTCAGTAATAAACTCACATAACTGCTATAACGGCAAGGTCGTAATGGCGCTTCAACGCAGGTATCATGGGAGATTCCTGTCTAATCTGTCACTTTCTCTACGGAAACACAGAGATATGTCTCATTTTAGATAGGAATCTCCCATGATACCTGCGTCTTTTCGCCATTATGCCCGATTCAGAGAGTGAATTTCGTGATTTTTCAGTGTAGGTACTCATCGTCATTTTTACACGTTTTTATGCAAGACTTAACTCTTCAATCCCCCGTAGCAAAAGTTTGCAAGAGCCCCATTCGACCTTTTCTATGGGTTCTAATGGACAAAACGCTTCGTTGCGAAATAACACGCATAGCATCTGGGCCTCATGTAGGACGTAGGTATGTAGGTATGGACTTTTGGATATCGTCATCGTTGATGAGATAAATGCATTGTGTCTGTTTAAACCGATGCAAAAGGTCGAATGCCAGGGAGTTTACCGAACACCCACGATGACTCGATCTAAATGCTCAATTTTGAATGAATAACTTGCAACGTGACTTTTGCTTAAGCTCCTAGCTCTATATTCCTCTCTGTTCAGGGTAAAAAATTGGCAAAACACCAAAAATTACTTTTTTGAATGGTAAATTGCGCGTACGTTACATATTGTGTACCCCTGCCAGAATATGCAATACGCAACACACGGAATACTATGTTGAATGGTATATGTACTCAACTCATCAAAGCTTTTACTTACAGCCCGCAGATCAAAGTTGCGGGCAAATGGAACTCGAGTACCGGGGCTGAACTGCCGAGTAATTTTACTATTCGATCTGACTCTCTGATTGTGAGGACATTTTGAACTCGGGAAGAGAACAGTTTTCAAACTCCAATGTCAGTGTAATCCATTGGTGGCTCGTCGGGTGAAGCAAGTAAGGCAGGGCCTCAACCAAAGATTACTTATACTCCAAATATGGCACTATAGTCCGTTTCATTTAAATAGAAGCTTGAGCTCGACTCTTTCCCCTACGAGTTTTACCCTCTCTCTCGTACCTGTGATGACTCGAGACCTGCACCATCGGTCAGGGATTCCGTCAGTCACAATGGACTGTCCTTTGGATATCTGACTGTCCATTGTGACGGACGGAATCCCCGACCGATGGGGCAGGTTTCGAGTCATCACGGGTACGAGAGAGAGGGTAAAACTCGTAGGGGAAAGAGTCGAGCTCAAGCTTCTATTTAAATGAAACGGACTATAGCTATCTCGTCCATGTTAAATTCTGTTGAGCGCTTTCATTTCTAAAACCGAGCTAAAACACTTACACTGGCCCACGGTTTGTTTACGTTCCGGTGAGCGAAGAACGTGCAGTCGGGGTGGGAGTCGTGGGCCAGCAGCCGACCAGACCCACCGTCTCTCGCTCGCCGAAACGTAAACAAACCGTAGGCCAGTGTGTGTGTTTTAGCAATGAAGGCGCTCAACAAGATTTTAGCTAGTGCCATATCTGGAGTATAAGTCATCTTAAGCCTCAACTTATTAATGGTGGGTTGGAAAGTAGTTAACTATTTGTACGCGTCTGCACCGTTTTAGTCTATCTGTAAAAATGAAGGTGCATCGATAAAAGAAAGACGAATCGGGGGAGTTGTCAGGACGAGTATTTATATCGGGAGCGTAGGTGGTGGGTTGGAAAGTGGCCTGTATGACTCATGCATATTTGACGCTCGCGCATTTAAAAGCATTTCATAAGTTCAGGAGAGGATTTTATGAGTTTTTATTGCTATTATCGTTATTTTTGCAGGTTTTTCCATCTGAATCTACCCTTAAATCGCTTACAGCCAAAGTGCGCAACAGCCTCATTATCCATATACTTACACTGCGCTATGATGGTGCTATGATTTCTCAGCACGGGTGCTCATGGTGCGCTAGGCGTTACTCTGATGAGTGTTGATCAACGATAGTTGGACAACAGTCAACAAAGCGGCAGTCAACGTCAAAGCGCAGCACGGCCGGTGCGGCGCGCGGCATCATAAATAAAATACAATAAATACATGTATATACATATGATGCTCGGTCATCGGCACGCACCCGCAACACCTTTGAATTTCTTTACAATTTAATCCCATTTTGTTATTAATAGGTCTGATGGATGGGCCGCTACCGAGGACTAAGCAGTGAGGTGTGTGTGTGTGTGTGTGTGTGTGTGTGTGTGTGTGTGTGTGTGTGTGTGTGTGTGTGTGATGAGTGAGTCGCTCTAATCTAAATCTTTGAATTGACTATAAATAATCGTGTTCCCGCTGTATGTAATAGAGTTCCTTCGGTGACCTTGACCTAGACCGATAGACCTACGGACTTAAACTTCGACGACCTACACCACAGCCCACACAACATACTTTTACGGTTCTATTTATGTTTTATTTAAACTGTTTTAACGGTTCAGCGATGTAAGTACGATCGCGCTACAGTTCCAAGTAAATGCTGGTTTTTATTGTGACTTTCCCATCGGAGGATTCTCAAAGGGACTTGTGTCTTAATTAAGGCGTTAAAACTAGCTCTCTCGGATTTCGACCATTCAAACCCATGCAAAATGTAATTTTAGACTATAGTCACCGATCATTCAAAACTTTTGATCATTTTCAGATCTTTTTTCTTCTTCTTAATCTTTGATAATTTTTCAAATTCGGATTTTCTGCACCGAATACTGCATCTCTAAACGTAACGATATAGAAATTGACATTTGGCACTTGTTCGTGGCGGTGGCGTCACGTGCAATTTGGCAACAATGTATTCTATCCATTTAATAGCATTTAAAATATCGAATTCAGGGGGTGCACAGTGCACAAGGAAAATTCGTTATATTTAATGAGTTTAAATGGAGCAGTTGCATTGTTGCCAGATGGCACGCGACGCCACTGGTTCGTGGTTAAATGAGGAGATCGTTAGCGCTGATGGATACCACCCGGAGTCTAATAGAGGGGGAGGGGGGTTGTGTGACAATACGAAATTTGGTGTGTACATTATCAGCAAAGTAAGTCTGTATGGATATCGGTAAGTACTTAACATTTTCAATTTTAATTTAAAAAGTATGGGGGAAAAAAGGATATATCCAAATAAAAACTTCTAAAGGAAAAGAATGGATAGAAAAATCAGCAAAAGAAAAAGTGACTAGGAGCATGCAGGGCTCTCAAAACGCCCTCTCTGCTCTTCCGGGGCACTGCCAATGTATTTTTAAATGGGAGAACAGACTTACGAGCAGACCCGTATTTGTGGTGGGCTTTTAATCGCTGACAAGGCTCAGGGCTCTCAAAACGCCGCCTCTATTCTTTTTGGGCATCATCACAATATTATTTCAAACAGGCAAAAGACGTACAAGTAGACGTCTGTTCATCTCGGGGGCTTCCTATAACGCCTATTTGGTAAAGGAAAAAGTCTTCCCAAGGGCGGGCCGTGGTCTCCAGAGAGGGGTGTGCCATCTTGCCCCCTTCGCGAACAACATTATAAAGAGGTTGATCCAGCTCCCATGAGGAATGGGCTATCGGCAAAAAAATTTCATATTTTCAGGGTCGATAGAACTCGTCAAGGCGCGTTCAACGATGGCCAGTTTTTTTTAATTTTGGTCTACTGGTAAGGGGGGGAGGGGGTCCAAAGTCAAAACCTTCAAAGTCCCACAACTTTCGCCCACATCAATATTTTGACTTGTACTTTGCGCCAAAACATTTGTCTTAAAAAGAGCTTTCGATTGATGTGTATGAAAATTAAATTATACACAATTTAAACCAATTTTTTTAAATTTTTACAATTTTTCCAACTTGAAATTTTTGGTTTTTTGAGCCTGAAAAATACGCGCAACGGGTTGAGGAGAATAAAAACTATGGAAAGAAAAGTCAAAGCTATGTTCTTTCGAATGGTATAAACCGCAACCCGAGGAAATGCTCCGTTCAAAAGTTATAAGCGCCTAAAGTTGCGCACCTCCGAAATCACGGTGCTTTCAGTGCATGTTTTCAATGGCGCGCGTCACCCTCGCTCCCCCCAAGGTTATAGATTAAAGAGGTATGCTCATCTGACTTCGCGCTAACCTCGGAAAAGGACGGGTGATCGGCGCTTCTGTCTCTCGTGAAACAATACCATTGCTCACAGTCGGACCAACCGCACGCACGTATAGTGTCCGTTCCTCTCCCTTATACCCATTTACCTTACTCCCTTATACCCATTTCACACATTTTCTTTCACTCACTGACCGCAATCCCCTCCACCCAAGAGCCTCATCATAGCTCATCATAGGAAAATGTGTGAAAGGGTATAAGGGAGAGAAACGGACACTATACGTGCGTGCGGTCGGTCCGACTGTGAACAATGGCATTGTTTTACGAGAGACAGAAGCGCCGATCACCCGTCCTTTTCCGAGAAATGCACTCTCTACTGATGCCGATTCCTATTGTTATTTCTCAACTTTGAGCTTAAATTGCGCGAAAACGGCACGGTAACTTTTTTTGGTGCCGTGAGAACTTTTGATCAGCTCGACGAGCGGCGTCGATCCATGTAATTAAATCAACTTTTGGCAAGGGGCCATTTCCCATAAGGAATGTGCCCCGTCCTTTGATAACCTTTTTTTTTGGTTGTTCGCCCTGATTTTGCCGCCCCCGAAGGATGCCACCCGGGGCAAGGGTACCCACAATCCACATGCCCCCCCCCTAGCATACCCCTGGCTCTTCCGGAGCATCGCCAATGTTATTTTAGATGGAAAAAATAAACATACAAGCAGACATGTGAATCTCCGAGGCTTCCTAATAATATTAATACTAGTACGATTTGATAATTACAAATAGCACTGAGATCTAGATAGTAGATAGACGATCACAATGGATAAAGATCAATTTTCCTTCTTTTCATCGTAACTTCTAACATGCTTTTCTCAAGAAGATCGCAAAACATTCATTCACTTCCTCTTACCCTCCACTATGGGCTTGAGACTAAAAAGCCTCTATTGCTCTGGATAACTCATTAGTTTTTGGTAAAAAAAAAAAAAAAAAAAAAAAAAAAAACTATTATTGATGGTTTTGTAGCTCAATCGTTAATCAGCGCCGAGGCGTGTTTCTGAAAACTCTTTGATTTCTGAAACGAAAAAGTTGAAAGCGGGACTATTAGGTGCGACTATTTTTCATAAGTCCCGCGCCCCCGCGTCGTTTGTGTTTTTTGGTGGAATAATAAGCCCGCGAAAGAGTTGCCGTCGGTGAGCGGCGAGTTTTTAGAGGTTAGAAAGCGTCCATTCAATTTTCCATTTATCAACAAACAATGTGCGCCCAGACCTCACAGTCGCAGTCCTTTTTGTGAAGACCAATCACTTTTCACTTTACTTTTGAAGTTTATGTTTTCCATCTTACAGTTTCAGTAGAGTAGTATATGTTTTCTTATTTCACTCATTTCCATTTAAAATATGCATTTTAACTTCAAAGAGATTGTCTCTGGTTACAGCCAGTTGGACAAATGGAGAGAAATATCCTTAAACACAGGTATTCGTCCAAATCCATTATTTTCAATACATCTATCTCAAAATTTGTGTAACTCCAGGTTCATATACATTTTGCAACTGCGAATTGCTCTGGTATCAAATTTAATGGATGACTATTTAGAAATGGCTCTCCGGAGTGAACAATAGAGTTTGCCCTACCATGTTGCAATTTTGTGTCTGCGCGTCTAGAAACGGCTCTCCGGAGTGAATGATAGAGTTTGCCCCACCATGTTGCAATTTTGTGTCTGCGCGTCGAAAGTGACTTGTTTTACCTCTTATCGGTCAAGTAGTGTTTGTAGCAGGATAGATTTGAGGATGTATCAAACAGTGTTTCTTCCACTTATTGTGGTACACTCCATAGTACCCATGAATGCATCAGACCCTGGCACCAAATACGATGGTGTGATGGTGAAACTGATGTGTAAACCTAGACTGACCCGATTTGAAGAAATAAAACTGTTATAGGAGACTGTGGGGTTGAGTCTGTTTGTATCAAAAGATGCTGTCTGGAGCCATTCTTTTGTTACTTTTTCACCGATTTAATTTTCATAAGTTTCGAATCATTTTGCAACATCCGATCTGAGCGATTAGGAACAACGAAGCTTGAAAATATTTTGTAATCCAGGTTCAGTATCTGTTCAGTACCTGTTAGCCTTGCTGTTCCCGGAAGGGTAGAAATGTGAGGTATTTTAAAATATTGATGGCATTTTTTTTTTTTTTTTTTTAAGGTGGAACTCCAAGCACTCTACAAGATATCAAAGTGCAGCAAAGGTCTGGAGGATATTGCTACAAGCACTGTCCAAATCGCTTCATCTACTGGTATGAAAACTTGAACCCTATCCATCTAATCATGGGTCATTGTCATTATTACGGCACGGATGCTCATGGAATTTCTTGTTCTTTTATATGAAGATGTATCAAACAATTCTCCTGTAGAAAGGAATTTCATGGCGTACTCACGAGTTTAAGTTAATCTTCATTTCACATGTTGAATCCGTGTCTTGAATTTGATGTCTTATGAGAATCTAAACTCATCATGAATATTTTTTTCCCTATTTACTTAAAAGTGATTCTCTATTGATTGTTATGTGACTAGTGGGACAGCTGCACTGGGGGAGACAAAGATACCGATTAGTATACGTAAAACACAATGCGCAAAATAACACTGGTTTCAGGAGCATTGCACATTGCATATCTTGGTCTAGTAAAATCGCTGGTACAGCTTTCATGAAACATTTTGACATATTTTTGCAATTACTTATTAAATGTTTGATGCTGAGTAAGAAGAGCTAGGTTTGTCCGAGGATGGCTCAAAAAGTAATGCCTCCTGTTGTTTCATTTCTCACCAAGATGAGATATAGTGTGGCTCAAAAATTCATTCAATCCATCCAAAAGGCAGCAGCTTTCTAGCGAGTCCAAGATGAACTCACCGCATGTTTTCAATCGAAAGATATCACCGAAAGAATGGAGACGATATGGTGTGCGATGTTCAAGCAAAGAGCACTGAGAGAAATTCTTGTCGTGGAAGGCCACGGATTGATATCCATTGTAGAATGTTGAATGATACTATTGATGTCAGCACTTTTAGACGAAGAGTTTGAGAGCAAAAAACAGTGGTCGCGTTAAAGTTAACATTACTGATGCCAATCAAAGTGCCTACCCTGTAACTGCTTCCACTAAGGCGATCACAACTTTCATCAGTGGAAACAGTTGGAGGGTGGCCACTTTTATCAATCACTGTTATCAATGTTGAGTTTACCGCGATCCATGTTTTTTGCTCTCTAAACCCTTTGTCAAATGGTGCTGACATCAATAGTTTCATTCCACATTCTGCAATGAATTTCAATCCGTTCGAAACCTTCCCGACTAGAATTTCGATCAGTGCTCATCGCTTGAACATCGCACACCATACCGCCGCCATTCTCTTGGTTTTATCTTTTGACTGGAAGCACTTGGAGCTTTCATCTTGGACTTGCCGGAAAGCTCACCTTTGGCCGGATCAAATGATTTTTTTTGCTACGAGATATCTCATGTTGGCGAGAAATAAGACAATAGTAGGCATTAATTTTCGAACAACCCTTAAAAGTAGATTGATTTTAATTGGTACTTTTTCTATTAACATTATTCCTATAGGTATTATTTAAAAAATTCAGGCGGGAGGGCAGGACACCCAAAAGTCTGGGGTTTTTCCCATGAGTATGAATTCTGCGCTGATACAATTTTGGAACTAACTTGTCTCTGAGGTCATTCTTCAAAGCATGGGCGGATACAGGAATTTGTTTTTCTCTCTCTCCTCCGATTTGAACGCTTGTGTTTGAAAAGCACAGAGATAGTGACTAAAGTCACGTGCTGGCTGCTGGCCCCCCTTTCCTATCCTTTTCTAACACATATGTTCAAAGGCCGAAGAGAGAGGAAGATAAATTCCTGTAACTGCCCATGCTTCTAAGTTGTAATTTAGCAGAGACAAATAGAGACGGAGCACTAACTGGCTGCAGCAGAGGCACTCGGAATTCTCGCGGATGCAAAATAACAACAGTCAACGTCGCATGGTGTAGCATGGTGAGCACCCTCCTCTTCACTTCCCGCCCATCCCCCTCGTGTTTTCTGAATGTCACCATTCAACACCATGCGACATCTCAAGGTGTTGACTGTTGTTTCACATGTTATTTTGTTGAATCCCCGAAAATTCAGTGTGCCTCAAATCTTCCCTATGTATTTTAACGTAGTGATCTGTCTCTATTTGTCTCTGTAATTTAGAGATAATTTTTAAACTTGAGATTCCTCAAGTTGCTCATCAGCTTCATTCAATCATCAAGGTTATGAAATCGAAGCACTTACTATTCAAGAGGAAGGGGTCTTTAGGGATCTTAAGACTCAGGAAAATTTTTAGGTTGCACCCTCATAATATCTTTTCTACCTATCATTCTAGGCGCACAAATCACGATGTTCTGGAGTTGGTTGAGCAAAGTTTGAACCTCAATCTTTCTGGTAATCAAGTCCGCTACAGATTCCAAGACTCGCCGATTTTGGAAGGTGTCACTATTCATGAAACTTTTAATAGCGTCATAATATTAGTACCAACCATGTCCAGCATTCATCGTTTAACGTTTTCACATCCTCAACAAGAAGAGGTGAGTATCTACTCATTTTTCTGTTGGACAGTTTCAATTCTGATTTATCAGCGAGGACTATAACCCCAAATAAAAGTTGCGCCCGAAAAAAAGCAGAGGATGAGAGTCAAACAGCCTTGCAATCCACTCCCCTAAATTTGTCTTCATTTGCAAATTGTAGCTGCCGATTGATTCACTCATGGCCTCTTCTGCCATCTGTCCCACTGCGCCTAGGTTTTTCTGGCTCCACAAAATTTTGTCTTGTTTTCTCTCATTTTTGTCAGTTCCCGTGACTATTATATGAAAATTTCAGAACCAATCTTTAGAAAATTAAACTTCCTTTCTACCGATGAAAGTTACACCCCTACTAGTGATTTTAAGCTATGAAATTTAATGAAACTGTTACAAGGCAATTTTGATTGAACTATGGAGTAGAGGTTGTTTCAGAAGTGTTGGCGCACCTAGACCGATAATCTTTGGCAAAGGACATGGCACAATCCTTATGGGAAATGGCTTACCCCTAAATTTTTTTTAAATATGATAAATCGACAGATTATCACTTAAAAAGAAAAAGTTCTCACGGCACCAAAGTGATCCCATGTCCAGTTTTTTAGCTATTAAAGCTCAAAGACGGGAACTACTTCTCTCGTGCGTAGGCGCGCAATGATGAAGTAGTGCCGGCCGCCTCACCACTCGGCTCAACGTAGAGTGTGGTCGGCCCATTTCCATTCATTCATTCACCCGCTCGACTACCTGCCGAAGTCTCTCTTTCTATTCCACTGCTCGTCTCTCTCTCCCTCTCCCTCACCCGCACCCTGCACGCTGTTCTTTCCCCACCCGAGCACGTTTAGATTCCAAGAAGAGGAAAGTAAATTCTCATTTTTCTGTTTATACAGTTTTCTTTTTTTGCTTTTCCAAAGGACTATTAACCCAAATAAAAGTTGGGGGGCCCGGACGAAAAGCAAAAGGTTGATAGTCCACCCTTCAATCCCCTCCCCTAAATACCGTCTTCATATGACAAATTGTAGCTGCCGATTGATTCAGGGAGAGGGCGATTGCCACGTCCAGTGGCCTAGGTTTTTCTGGTACCCGACAAAATAAATGTTTTGTTCCTCACTCTTTGACCCAGTTCCCGGACTATTTATAAAATTTCGAACCTACGCTTTAGAAATTAATTCCTTTTGAGCTAAATGAAAGTAACCCCTACAGGTGATTTTGATGCCGTGAAATTTAATGAAACTTTTCAAGGCAATTTAATAAATATGGGTAAGTTTTTCCCCATAAGGTTGGGGTGCCATAATCCTTTTCAAATTTCATTCAAACTTGCCTGCGACTTAAACTTTTTGATTTAAAGTGTTGCTCTTCGCAAAGAAAGACTAACGCTTAGATTCATTTTGTTCATTTTTATTTTGTGTAATGAGAAATAACGTACAACTATTCCAATGATTATTGGTCAAGGTGTGCTTACACTTCTAAAAACAATCACTTATGTTGTTCTATATCTCATTTTCTTCACTCCCCATCATTCCCTCATGAAAAGTACAAGACTTGGAATTTGTGGAACAGAAAGTTTCCTTTTCGTTTTTTGCATTGTTTCAAACATATATGGATGTTTAGTTGCTTTATTGAAGGAAACAGAAAATGGGCAGGTTTGATTTAAGACTAACTTTTTTCACAGTATTTTCTGAATTGTGAGGTTGAAAATGTAGGTCCACGCCATAAATGGTGCAGTTTTGCTGAAACTTCGGGAAAGTTGATATTTACTTCTTCTTCTAATTTATTTTAAATACTTTTGCCTTTAATTTTTAAACCACACCATTAAATTTTTTTCCTGTAGGAGTTAACCGATATTCAGTCCTTGTCAATATTTGCTGATGCAACCCTCAGTTCTGCTCGGGACTCGACAACATTTCATGTCATCAATACTTCTCCAAGTAAGTCACTAAATAAAAGTGGGTCAAGAAATTTTACTTCATTATGTTAAAAGGTTTTTAACCGGCATAATGATAATCTAGTGAAGGGGCAGGGGGTTCTCCTTTGGGTGTCAAATAATGTATTTTAATTCTTGAATACTATGCATTTGGGCAGAAGGTAAGAAAAAATTAATTTCTATTACTTTGCACCAAATATCAACAGAATTATGGCTAGAAACTGTAAAGGGCCAAAATATAGGAGGATTACAAGAATAGGGGTTGTCCGGAAAGTGTTTCTTTCATGTAACGCAGACGCTATGGGTTTTCCAAGTTGTTTTGGGTTTTGTGGCAGTTTTAATGACCATCTGAACGCTCTCTCTACTTGTGATATGTTCTGACAAAACTGACCGTATTTTCACATGAACGAAAATTGAAATATTGGTACCACTGTACAGGAAAGGTTATGACGGGTCCAGGCAGTCCAGGCGGACCCAGAGGTCTTCCGGGAAGTGGTGGAGAAGTGCGACAAACTGGTTGATATACAGTTACCTTAAAAAAAACGGTACTTGTTTCCCATTTTTTCACGTGTTTTATATAATGTGTGAAACTGATAAGTCGATAAGTCATAAAGTAATAAAATGTAAAGTTTTATTTCATTTGCTCACAACTTTACACCCAGTCGGGCCTAAATGTTCTAAAGTCGAGGCAACCTCATTAATTTGTGTAATAAAATGCCGTTCCAGATAAGAACATAAACCCCTACATATTCTAAAAGTAGACAAAAAAACCTACGAAATGATGCTAATCAAATTTGAAAATACCGCTTTTAAATCCCTTTTATCGAGCGTCCAACTTGCAACCTTTTTTTTTCAAGATATCTTTCTGGTCGCGATGGTCACTTGTCAGATAAAGATGTTTACCGAATTAATTAGACAGGCAGCTGTTTGGCGTCGCTTCGATGAAGTGTTTAATACATTATGTAATAAGTTTAGTGCTAATTGCAAGCGTGTAAAGTGCATTTACTGCATATTTTTTGTGGAAGTGTTCCGGTTCAAAAATGGAGTGGGGCACGTACGAAAATCGAGTCGCAGTGATTGCCTTGCACCGCTGCGGTAAAGGCCCAAAAGAAATATGGGAAACGTTAAGTCCGCTGGATATTTTTGAAAGTTTTGTGTTTAGAACAATTAAAAGGTACAAAGAAACTCATCCAAATCTGGAATCTTTAAAACAAGCAATCGTAGCAGCAGCCAGAGAAATTTCTATCGATACGATCAGAGGAGCAATTGATGAATGGCCACAACGTTTCAAGCGCTGCGTCCAAGCCAAAGGTGGACATTTCGAGTAATATCCATGTAATTTAGGTCTTTTTTGTACTAATGTAAAATACTTTATTGCATTTTCTTATTTGACACCAGTAGTTTTCATTTTCTTGCCTTTGAAAGAAAAATAAACATGTAATTTTTGGCTGCGACCAAAGAGAAATAAATAAAAAAAAAGGGCACAAGTTTGAGGCCTGATTTGGAGAAACAAAAAAAGGAATTTTTTAATTTAATTGGTACCATTTTGCAGGTTTTTTGGTCTACTTTTAGAATATGTAGGGGTTTATGTACTTATCTGGAACGGTATTGCATGTACACGCAAAAAACCAACAGTGCCTCGACTGGCAGAACTTTTGGCCAGACTGTGTATACCCTTGTCGGGCTACTATATGTGTAAAGCAAATTAAAATTAACAAACAACACTAAAACATCATCAAATTTTATAAAAAAATGACTGGTGGTGGAAAAAGAAAAAATGAAATACATACCTGTTTATAAATCATGGTTAATGTAATGTTACAGATCTACCACATGCAGCAACTTCTTGTCTGACTTCAAACAAAGATGCTCTGTTTGCGTTAGCTTTAAGCTCAGGAGCTATCATGCTCGTTCGCCTAGATCCACTTTCTGGTATTGGAACTTGTTCGGAGCTGCGGCAAGATTCTTCTGTCCCAAGATTTCTATCAAGCTTTCTGTAAGTAATTCTCAAACCCAGGCTATCTCTCACCTTCACGTCAGTCAAAAATAAAAGGCATTTTTGCGTAGTATTTACCTCTTAATTGTCCACCTCAAGATAACGGTCAGGACTAAAGATAGTGCATTGTCGCCAACCATGAATTTAAAGCTACACTAATGCTAATGGTACAGTTGAAGGGCTCATTGGAAAAAAGGGCACATCAGCATAGGAAACCAATAGTTGCTGTGCCCTTTTTTAAATTATAGCAAACGAGAGGCTGATATATGTTATTCAGCAAATAACAATTTGTTTTAAAATAATTTGCAATAAAAAATTGTTTTAAACCAATTTTTTAATCTGAAATAATTCTGTCTCAAATTATCTCATTAAAACTTCTTTTCTTTTTTTCTTTTCAGTCGGAAGACGGTGGACGATTATGTAAGCTTAACAGTCCATTCAGCACCTTCTGATGTTTTCCTTTTTGCGTTGACAAGGGATGGACTCATCAGGGTCTGGTCTTGTGATAGAGGAGTCAGCATCAATACACCGGATAACATCGTAGACGCTACTGTACCTATAGTTCAAGGAGGTTGGTTGACATTTTTTTCTTGTCTTTCTCACTATTTTTTACTTTAATTTTTGGTCTTCAGTTTTCTTTAAATAAATGATTTCCATAATGGTTTAACCCTCATCGGTCTATTTTCGGATTTATACGACAGTTTAAAAATCCCGTTCCGATCCAATGTCGTATATATTCGATACGAAAGTTTGACTACTCGTAGGGTCCAATGTTGGCAATATGTGACTCGTCCATCGTGTGGCAGGCTCTGGTGGACACTTGGGGAATTTGTTTCTCAATTGGTGGCGCAACCACCTGCTGCAGCAGCCGGTCGGAAAGGGCTGAGGACCGGGGAGGGTTAAAAGTTGTTTGTGATTCCTTTTAGACGGTTAGACGGTATTATGCAAAAGCAATCTGCAAGGACTGTTGAGAAAGTATGTTTCACTTAATTTTTTCTTGGCTTCTAATCTAATTTAGCCAGAGATAATCCAATTACACCATTAAAACCGTCATAAACTCACAAGTTGAGTAATTTTTTTTAAATTTCAGTTAAACCAACCAGATGGGAGACCCCCATTGTCACCAGCTCATTAGACCGCCATCTTGTAATTTTGTTTAACGTATTTATTGAAATTGAAAGTGATTGCTGGAATTTCCTGATGCTCTCATTGATGTTTCCAAATGATTTTACGTAGGAATTGAGCTGCACCAAGAGTGTGCGTTGTGCAAGAGATCAATTTACATGGGAACCTGATAATAAAATATGCTTGTGGTTAATGAGTTTTCATGTAACACTACCAGTGCAGGTTTTAATGATAGTAAGTATTAGTATACTCTTTTACTCTTTTGTTCTGTTACAGCTCACAGCCACATAATGAGGAAAGCCGTGAACACTCCGAACCTTATCCTTGCCGTGTATCTTTGTCTCAATACGAACTCTCGTCTATCCATTATCGAACCTGTGATGGAGCAAGGAATAGTCCAGTTACCAGTTTCAGCCAATTTCCTTCTACCGATGGTAATGCTCATTTCTCTTAATTTTATCTTCCATGTTTCTTGCGTGTGAGAGCGAAAGAACTTTGCTTTCAGAGCTGTCAATGGTCTTATTTCCAAGGGCATCATTTCAACTTTTGCTTGAGGGGAGGGGGGTGCAAAATACTAATGTACTCATGACCTTTCTTATCTATCTATCTTATTATTATTCTTTTCTTTATCTAGAGCGCTCAACTTCCTCGTGTACTCCAGGTATTTCCTTCCCATTTTTAAGAGTGTCTCGTAGGTTCCCGTGTTTCTTTCCTTTCCCCATCTCTTTGTAAGTATACATTGATTGTAGTTCTCTTCTTTTTTATCTAGTCCAGTCATTTAATAATTATTCGTTTATTTTTCAGGATGTGGACCTAATGGACATGACGTTTGATTCAAATACTGTTTGGTGTTTGTGCCGAACAGGTGAAGGTGTAACTGTGATCAACAGTGTAGACCTTCTCACGGGACAATGGCGAACTACTAGCCTAGAAACAAATCCCAAGCCACTCTCTTCATTCTTCAGCACTGCGACGTTAGATCCAAGATTAGTTTATCTGCAGTATATTTTTGAGTACAGTCATTTTTCTGTCAATGATATTTCCAAAGCTCTAGGAGTAAGTGACGTTTTCTTTAGTTTATTTATTAATTTATTTTTTTATTTATCCATTCTTCTGTTTGTGTATTTATTTATAAATCCCGACGCAGTCTCCGTTGTTATACTGCTTGTATAGTTCAGCGTTCTGTTTTAACGACATCTTACAACTTACGTACCGCGCCGCGCCTTAACCACCAGAGATGCAATGTCGGGATATTCGAAACTCCTTCTCGAAAAGAGACACGCGTCAAATGTGAGGGCGATTTAAGGAGTCTACGATAAGTGTGAGAAATAGATCGTAAACAAATGAGTTTGCCGATGAGTTCCCAAGGTTGGAATTAATAAGAGAGTGAATTGTTGATAGTAAATCATAGAGAGTAGAGATAGGTAGATCCAAAGAGAGTTGAAGGAGAAGAGACGAAGTAAGAGTTACACAGTTGCATAGAAAGAATACAAAAAAAAAAAAAAAAAAAAAAACAACCGAGTTACACAAATGGATAGAAACGTAGCAGAAACAGAGAGTGGAGTAATATACATAAGAAAAGAGAGAGACAAAATATATTTAGAGCACTTCACCTCCTTGAGTGCTCTAAGTACTTCCTTCCCATTTTGAGAGTCCCAGGCAGATCGCCGTTACTCTCCTCTTTCCTATCCTTTGTTTTGAGAATACTTTGATTGTCTTTCCTAACCCTTCTTTTTTTATGCAGTCCAGTCGTTAGCTGTGAAATATCAGCATAACGAGCCACGTGTTTGGGCGGCTGGACTTTATTACTACTACTACTACTACTACTACTACTACTTCTTTACCATTGCAATAGGATTCTATCTCATTACAAAATTCACAAAAAATATGACAGTTAAGTATTGTGAGTTTTGATAGAATGTCAGGGAGAAAAATAATGAGATATGGAAGTAGTCACTAATTAAACCAGGTCTGCCAAAATGTGTTTATTTTTATTTTTTTTTTTAAAAACAAGATTTTTTTTTTTTAAAAAACGAGATTTTTTTTTCTTTCTTGAAAAAGAGTAGATTTTGTTACATCTTTGTTTTGGCCTATTTCTTTTTTCTCTCCCTGTGCTTAAGTATAGTAGCTAGCATATATTGTTGCAGGGTATGACTTTACGAATTGGTGTATTTTTTGGAATTCGTTCATGGCAGCACTGAATCAAACTTGAGAAGATTGAATAAAGCTGTCTTTTTTTATCTGTTTGCGGTTTGCAAAATTTTATATGGAGTCTTATGGACTATGGTAAACGACTGTGAACAAGAATTTTATTTTATTATTCGGGGTTTTTCAGAGTTTTTTGGTTACAATTTGTTGAGAAAACTGATTTTGAACACAATTTGAAGAAAAAAAAAAAGTATCTGTAAAAATCGGCCACTCAGTGCTGCAAGCTATGTAGACAATAATTGCTCACAATTGCTCACAATGGTTTGCACAGTTTGCTATACTCCATAAGATTTTGTGTGAACGACTGTGAATATAAAAAGAGATGGCCCAAGCATATTTGTGAACTTTGAATCAAATTGTGGAACATTCATAATTACATTTTTAAATTCATAGAAACAAGAGAAAAACTCAACTCAAATGAGAGATCTTATTTCCCAATAAGTACGTCTGTACATATCTTCACTAATTTATTCCTTAAACTGAGAATAATCACGATATCAATAACAATAGTAACCCTCCTAGATCTCAAATCATTTTTTTTTTTTCCATCAATGTGTATCAGATGCTGTGCAAAGCTGAAGACCGGGACTGCTCTTTGTCGCTGAAACAGCAGGTTGAAGTAGCCATCGAGAATGAAATACAGATGGATGTTTCTGATTACGAATTAACTGATGAAGATTACATTGAAATTGCTGAAAAGTGAGTTTTAAATCTGGACTTGCTCAGTGAGGTTATTGATAAATACTGCTGTAGCCTAAGTATATATATTTTGTGTATATCTTTCTTTTCAGTTCACTAGATGTTAACCATGAAGTGAGATACCATCAGAGACAAATAGAGACAAAGCACTGCGCTAAAATATAAAGGGAAGATTTGAGGCACGTTTTATTCTCGCGGATTCAACGAAACAACAGTCAGCACCCTTTAGATATCGCAAGGTGTTAAATGGTGACGTTCGGAAAACACAGGGGATGGGATGGGAAGTGAAAGAAAGGTGCTCGCCATTCAACACCTTGCGGCATCAAAGGTTTGCTGAGACCAGTCAAGGTCCCTTTTCCCGGGACGTATCACTTTTAGGTTTTTTCTTTTTAAATTATTAAAATTGTTTAATTGCGTATCATAAAGTGAAATGTTTTCCACTAAATGAGAGGAAAACTGTGTAATAATCTATCTCAAAGCTCTTAGTTGATCTGAATGAAATCCCCAGCGCCGCTGACACTGCCCTCTTCTCTTCTCCTCTCGTTTTTTTTCTCCTCGTAATTTACTTTGCTAATTTTTTTTACCAACAGATGCTGGAATAAATTCTACTCATGCTGCGTTCAGTATCATCAAACTAGTAATGTGCCTCTAGGAATCATTTGGCTCCATTCCATGTCTTGTGTAGTTCTTATCAAAAAGAATGGATTCTCGATTCTTCGCAATAAAGAATATTTGGAGTCAATAATTGCATCAAAACAGTTTTACGGTAAAATCAAAATTTTTGCTTATTATCTTCTTTTGGCAGTGATTTTAAGTGGTTGATTCTGTTTGATCCCTTTGGTGGTTGTGAACTTTTGTATTGTAATTGGAAATGAGTTGATCAGGACCAAAGGCTCAGAGCTGGAGCCACGGTTGAAATCAACATTTGTGTCTTTCATGCCAGAAATTTATGAAAATATCTTCAAGACCAAGTATTTATCACTTCAAAACTGATTTTAGAGTTTCTCACACAGCCAGAAATTCATTTCGAAGAGTACAGTTTGAACTATTGCAATGGGAGCTCTTTTCGGGAGCTGCCTCAGCTTAGAGCTCCAATTTCATTAATTCAAACTTTAATCTTTGAAATCAGTTTCAGACTGTGTGATAACACTTGAAATAAGTTATTGAACGATAAATGACAGATTTTTAAGTATTTTATTTGGTTTTCAGCTGTGGAAGAAGGAGATTTTGATTTTAACCGAGATCTGGTTTGGAACCCCTGATTAATATCATTATAGTCTTATTAATGACATCATCTCAAAAATGAAAAGCTTTCATCTTGATGAGTTTGTGCTTTTGAGTGTGAAGCTCTCCGTTCATTTTCATTGTATTTGCTTAACCTCGTTCAGATCGGAAAGGTCCCCCATAAGCTTGGGCGGCTTTTAGGGGTCAAAGTTGGGGAGGGGGGTGCTTAACCCTTTCCAGCAAGGTGGTACACATATGTACCATTTTCTGTAGCACGAGTTTCAATGGAATTTAACCCATTAGTGCAGAAGGCTCCCCTGTGATCCGAAATTGATGAATATTGAGATTTGATCAAGTTTATGCGAGTAGAATAGGAAAAAAATCTCAGATTTTTCCCATGATTAGATACGAAGATACAGGGTGTCCAGAAAACTGGACGCTATGCACACGGGGCACTTCAAATCTGCTATTCAAGATAATGCAATATTTTCCTTTATTTTTCGAATAAAATTTTTCAAGTTACAATTGAAGCATTTACACTATTTTTTTTTTTTTTTTTTTTTTTTTTTTTTACCGATACTACTGGATAACCAAGCTCATTATTTCATTGGTGACAGAGGGGGGAGGGGGGGGTTACATTTTTTCACCCTCTTGGAATTGAATTGTTTTACTGAATTGCTCAAATTTCATATTTATAATGAACTAGAGGCCGGTTCCGTTTCGCGTCTTGCGCGTGATTTTGTTTATTCGAGCTAAGACTTTGACTTGATATCCACTCCCTAACTCCGTTTGCTATTCGCCCATCTAATCCTGCTCCAAAGGACGAAATCTAAAAAACTTACTCTATTATTCCTGCAATACTAAAGTGGTATTTTCTCATGTACACCAAATGTTTAGAAAACAGGAGTCATTATTTGGAAGGGGCATAAATAGCAAAACCCCCCGTCCCCCCCCCCCCTTGCATGAAACTTAACCTTTTAGGGGTGGTCGTTCTCAAGAGGGCCCGATCCAAAACCGTCAATTTTTTTTTGGCGCTCATGGAGCCGCCGAAACCCTTAGAAGCGGCGCATTTGGATGCACCGTATTAGCGCATGTGGATTATACGATTTAGAACAGTACAGAGAAAAGAAGGGAAGGAGAGAATGAGATAGCGAGAGTAAAAAATAAAATGAGAAGTTCGGGGAAGCAAACAAATACGCATGACCGAGATCGCACACCTACGATAACCTTTCGTTAAACTGACATGACAATAAGACATTGCGTTTTAGTAGGTAAATCAAAAATCTGTATAAAAATGGAAAAGAAACTTTGCGGGGGAAAAAGTATGCCTTTTTCAAACAGCCCTTTTTAACGACAATAATTTGTTAAAATAGGTTGGCTCGGAAATTAAAGCAAACTTCATTTAACTTTTTAATTTTTAAGCTTTTTGGACGTGAGGTCACTTACAACCCCTATTATTTGGGGTCATTCTTTCAGCGCTTTTTGAAAATTTGATGCTCAATGCTCAAAAGATGTCTCTCCATAAGTTTTTTGAAATTAGAGTGAGATAGCAGTACATGCGGGGGTTACGTGAAACCAAGAGAGACAGTTTGTCTTTCTTTGGAACGCTCATCACCAAGTCAGCACTAAATCAAACTATTTCGAAAAAGAAAAAAAAAACGCCTTCATTTAATTTGACACACTTTGACTCCACAGATTAAAAAATAACAGGTGTATACAATCAAATGAATCGTTAAAAACTACAAAAATACCCAAGAAATCTAACGTTTTTTTTTTTTTTTTTTTTTTTTTTTAAATTTGAAAAAACAGACCTTATAAAAACATCATAACCTCACCAAGATGCGAACTAATACGAAACAGCTCAAATCGCCAACTTTGAAAGAGGACGTGTAACAATATTCTGGGTCCGTTGGACCCGTTGGTAGTATTCTTAGATACATCACTTATACATTCAAAGTAAAAAACATTTTCAACAGGAAACCAATTATTTTCATTACTCAGTAATTTTCGAGAGCATATTATTGATAAGAGAAAAATAACCATCGTCTCAACTCATCATCACTAATAGTTTGGTTTCTTTAAAAATTCTTGAAACCTAGCCCAAATTTGCTGGGTTACAATCGAGATATCAATTCAACGCACCGATCTCAACAAAGTCATCTCTAGTTGATTGTACTATTCTATAAATCTGCGTTTAATACTTTGATAAGTATCGAAGCTCTACTTCGCGAAGTTATACAGCAACCTCGTCGAGCCATCAATCAATGACTGTACAGTGCTGCCAGATTTGACATAAAATATACACATTTTACATTAAGTCTCAAGTGCCTGAATATTTTACAACACATCTAGCAGCACTGTGACTGTCCCATTGTTTACATATACGTAAAATCATGTGATAAAAAGTCGAAGCTATACATCGATATCATACGAAGTGACTTCATTGAAGTCGCTATTAAAATGCTTCTATACCCGAATGTGTCCTTCCCAACGACCTCTATATTAGACCGGCGAACGAATACGAACCAGCGCAACCCGCAAGAAAGAAAGTTAGGTTAGGAATAGAGGTGCTTGGCCGGATAGGAGCACCTCTGTTTACACGTATTTTATGAAGATGTTCTTTTCCCTTTTTTTTCGCTTCAAAAACTCCAAATTTTTACACAGATTTTGCTTTTCTTGGTCTTAATAGAAGGAGGATAGCTTGGGCTTTGACCTCCGCCCTACTGGGTCCGGTGACGTTTTTTCGAAAATATATGGAAAATATAAGTCGTTGAAGTGGACACCCGTTGGTATGCTCTGAAGACCTTGCAAATCACGTTCCCCTGTTTACGACGATTCAATCTGTCTACAAATCGGCTTTTAGTTTTTTTTGAGTCTACCCCTTCACTCTCAGTTTTTAGTGCTAGATTCTTCAAAATCCGAAAAGTTTTAGTGGCTGAGGAGGTAATATTTCTATACTGTGTAGTGTGTACCAGTAAACCCTCCTGTGTTAGAGTTCGTAGTTACTTAACTTGAGTTCGTAACTTCTGTACATCATCATCAATTTTGTGAAGTACTCATCATGTCAGGAGTGATTCCCTCTTATTCCTTTGTTTAGTCGCAGCATAATTCAGCCTTGAATCAGGATTCATCGTAAAATTCCTCTCTTTGAACCATCCGTGGTTTTTGCGCATTCTTCGGAATCTTAAAGGTGAGCTTCGAGGGGGAGGCTGAGAGAATGGCCTATAAGTCTTGGGTCAAGATTTCTACGAACAGCACCTAGAGGCTCATTTAGTTAAGTTCATGAAGTCGTATCGGAAAGTATTAGATGGCAGTTATATGAGGGGCCATGTTTCTTCATCACACATTTTAGCATTTTTAGCTGCTGCGACTCGAAGTCGCTTACGAGAACACTTTGGGAAACGGACCGAACCGCCATAAGACGCAATGAGTGCGAGAGAGAAACGGTAAAACGCGAGAGGTCTCTCTTTCGCAGTCGCTTACGGGAATGATTTAAGAAACGGACCGAACCGCCATAAGACGCAATGAGTGCGAGTGAGAAATTTTAAAAACGTGAGAGGTCTCTCTCTCGCACTCGCAGTCGCTTACGGGAACACTTTGGGAAACGGACAAAACCGCCATAAGACGCAATGAGTGCGAGAGAGAAACCGTGAAACGCGAGAAGTCTCTCTCTCGCACTCGCAGTCACTTACGGGAATATTATGGGAAACGGACCGAACCGCCATAAGACGCAATGAGTGCGAGAGAGAAGCCTTGAAACGCGAGAGGTCTCTCTCTCGCACTCGCAGTCGCTTACGGGAATAATTTGGAAACGGACCGAACCGCCATAAGACGCAATGAGTGCGAGAGAGAAACCTTGAAACGCGAGAGGTCTCTCTCTCGCACTCGCAGTCACTTACGGGAATATTATGGGAAACGGACCGAACCGCCATAAGACGCAATGAGAGCGAGTGAGAAACCATGAAACGCGAGAGAACTCTCTCTCGCACTCGCAGTCGCTTACGGGAATATTATGGGAAACGGACCGAACCGCCATAAGACGCAATGAGTGCGAGAGAGGAGCCTTGAAACGCGAGAGGTCTCTCTCTCGCACTCGCAGTCGCTTACGGGAATAATTTGGAAACGGACCGAACCGCCATAAGACGCAATGAGTGCGAAGAGAGAAACCTTGAAACGCGAAAGGTCTCTCCCTCTCGCACTCGCAGTCGCTTACGGGAATATTATGGGAAACGGACCGAACCGCCATAAGACGCAATGAGTGCGAGAGAAAAACCTTGAAACGCGAGAGGTCTCTCTCTCGCACTCGCAGTCGCTTAGGGGAAACACTTTGGGAACGGACCGAACCGCCAAAAACGCAATGAGTGCGAGAGAGAAACCTGGAAACGCGAGAGGTCTCTCTCTCGCACTCGCAGTCGCTTACGGGAATAATTTGGAAACGGACCGAACCGCCATAAGACGCAATGAGTGCGAGAGAGAAACCTTGAAACGCGAGAGGTCTCTCTCTCGCACTCGCAGTCGCTTACGGGAACATTTTGGGGAAACGTACCGAACCGCCATAAGACGCAATGAGTGATAGAGAGAAACCTTGAAACGGGAGAGGTCTCTCTCTCGCACTCGCAGTCGCTTACGGGAATAATTTGGAAACGGACCGAACCGCCATAAGACGCAATGAGTGCGAGAGAGAAACCTTGAAACGCGAGAGGTCTCTCTCTCGCACTCGCAGTCGCTTACGGGAACATTTTGGGGAAAACGTACCGAACCGCCATAAGACGCAATGAGTGCGAGAGAGAAACCTGGAAACGGGAGAGGTCTCTCTCTCGCACTCGCAGTCGCTTACGGGAATAATTTGGAAACGGACCGAACCGCCATAAGACGCAATGAGTGCGAGAGAGAAACCTTGAAACGCGAGAGGTATCTCTCTCGCACTCGCAGTCGCTTACAGGAATATTATGGGAAACGGACCGAACCGCCATAAGACGCAATGAGTGCGAGAGAGAAACCTTGAAACGCGAGAGGTCTCTCTCTCGCACTCGCAGTCGCTTAGGGGAACACTTTGGAAAACGGACCGAACCGCCATAAGACGCAATGAGTGCGAGAGAGAAACTTTGAAACGCGAGAGGTCTCTCTCTTGCACTCGCAGTCGCTTACGGGAATATTATGGGAAACCAACCGAACCGCCATAAGACGCAATGAGTGATAGAGAGAAACCTTGAAACGCGAGATGTCTCTCTCTCTCGCACTCACAGTCGCTTACGGGAACACTTTGGGAAACGGACCGATCCGCCATAAGACGCAATGAGTGCGAGAGAGAAACCTTGAAACGCGAGAGGTCTCTCTCTCGCACTCGCAGTCGCTTACGGGAATATTATGGGAAACGGAGCGATCCGCCATAAGACGCAATGAGTGCGAGTGAGAAACCTTATAACGCGAGAGGTCTCTCTCTCGCACTCGCAGTCGCTTCCGCGAAAATTTTGGAAAACGGACCGAACCGCCATAAGACGCAATAAGTGCGAGTGAGAAACCTTAAAACGCGAGAGGTCTCTCTCTCGCACTCGCAGTCGCTTACGGGAACAATTTGGGAAACGGACCGAACCGCCATACGACGCAATGAGTGCGAGAGAGAAACCTTGAAACGCGAGAGGTCTCTCTCTCAAGGTTTCTCTCTTGCACTCATTGCGTCTTATGGCGGTTCGGTCCTTTTCCCCAAAGTTTTCCCCGTAAGCGACTGCGAGTGCGAGAGAGAGATCTCTCGCGTTTTAAGGTTTCTCACTCGCACTCATTGCGCCTTATGGCGGTTCGTTCCGTTTCCAAATTTTTCCCCGTAAGCGACTGCGGTTGCTAGAGAGAGACCTCTCGCGTTTAAAGGGTTTCTCCCTCGCACTCATTGCGTCTTATGGCGGTCCGGTCCGTTTCCCAAAGTGTTCCCGTAAGCGACTGCGAGTGCGAGAGAGAGACCTCTCGCGCTTTAAGGTTTCTCTCTCGCACTCATTGCGTCTTATGGCGGTTCGGTTTGTTGGACCGAACCGCCATAAGACGCAATGAGTGCGAGAGAGAAACCTGGAAACGCGAGAGGTCTCTCTCTCGCACTCGCAGTCGCTTACAGGAATAATTTGGAAACGGACCGAACCGCCATAAGACGCAATGAGTGCGAGTGAGAAATCTTAAAACGTGAGAGGTCTCTCTCTCGCACTCGCAGTCGCTTACGGGAACACTTTGGGAAACGGACCGAACCGCCATAAGACGCAATGAGTGCGAGAGAGAAACCGTGAAACGCGAGATGTCTCTCTCTCGCACTCGCAGTCACTTACGGGAATATTATGGGAAACGGACCGAACCGCCATAAGACGCAATGAGTGCGAGAGAGAAACCTGGAAACGCGAGAGGTCTCTCTCTCAAGGTTTCTCTCTTGCACTCATTGCGTCTTATGGCGGTTCGGTCCGTTTCCCAAAGTGTTCCCGTAAGCGACTGCGAGTGCGAGAGAGAGATCTCTCGCGTTTTAAGGTTTCTCACTCGCACTCATTGCGCCTTATGGCGGTTCGGTCCGTTTCCAAATTATTCCCGTAAGCGACTGCGGTTGCTAGAGAGAGACCTCTCGCGTTTCAAGGTTTCTCCCTCGCACTCATTGCGTCTTATGGCGGTCCGATCCGTTTCCCAAAGTTTTCCCCGTAAGCGACTGCGAGTGCGAGAGAGAGACCTCTCGCGTTTCCAGGTTTCTCTCTCGCACTCATTGCGTCTTATGGCGGTTCGGTTTGTTGGACCGAACCGCCATAAGACGCAATGAGTGCGAGAGAGAAACCGGGAAAACGCGAGAGGTCTCTCTCTTGCACTCGCAGTCGCTTACGGGAATATTTTGGGAACGGACGTAACCGCCATAAGAAGCAATGAGTGCGAGAAAGAAACCTTGAAACGCGAGAGGTCTCTCTCTCGCACTCGCAGTCGCTTACGGGAACACTTTGGGAAACGGACCGAACCGCCATAAGACGCAATGAGTGCGAGAGAGAAACCGTGAAACGCGAGAGGTCTCTCCCCGCACTCGCAGTCACTTACGGGAATATTAGGGGAAACGGACCGAACCGCCATAAGACGCAATGAGTGCGAGAGAGAAGCCTTGAAACGCGAGAGGTCTCTCTCTCGCACTCGCAGTCGCTTACGGGAATAATTTGGAAACGGACCGAACCGCCACACAGTGCAGTGACCTTATGGCGCTTCGGACATAAATCATAACTTCCGAACGAAGTGAGATAAAGTAATGAAACTTTGGGGTTTTTTTCTACACACATTAGTCTACAAATCTGGGAAGTCATTTTTTTTGGGGGGGTCCCATTTCCGGTCCAAATGGGACCCCCATTTTGGATCAGATATGGACATTTCCGAAAGCATGGAGTGTGGCATATCAATGGAGAGAGGAAAAATTTTTGGAGCACTATGTGACACTCAGAAAGTATCTATTTCATCGTGGAAAAAAATGGAGACGGGTTAACCCTTACATTCACGCATTTTGGGATTTGACTTTTTCAAGTTTTTTTTAGACCATTCGAAAGAGGAAAATTTTCTAAGATCTTTGATGGGTCACACAATTTCTTGCAAAATGTCCATTTAATTTCCATTGAATCTCAAGTCACATAAAATGGTATACACCTGTACAACTTCCTGTGAAAGGGTATAGCCGCAATACACTGTTGTCAGATTGCTTGATCCGTCAATGAGGGTGTCAAACTGTGTGTTAGGAACAAAAAAATTGGTTTTATGAAAATTTGGCATCACTGCCTAAAGGAGTGCAGTTAGAAAAAAAAATTATAAAACTCATTCAGTCAGCATTATTGAAACTGTTTTCCATCCTAAAGAGTATAGTGCATCTCATCAATTCAATATCTTCGTGTGAACTAGCCACAGCAGTACGATGCCCCAGTGACGGCTAACCCGGGCGCGCGGCCGCGGCGCCGGCACGGAAAGCATCTCACTAAAATTTTAAATATCTCAAAAGTTTGCAAACATTTGCAAGATCGGAAAAAACGATTAGAAAGAGCGTAAAATTTGCTACAAATCACTTAAAAATCACGGAGGTACATTATGGTACATTTTTTAAAACTCTCTATAAAGTTGAGATATTGAAGGAAAATACCTCTATTTGAATTGGCTTTATGAAAATTTTGGCATCATCGCCCAAAGGGTGTAGTTAGAAATAAAAATTATAAAACTCATTCAGTCAGTATTATTGAAACTGTTTTCCATCCTAAAGAGTATAGTGCATCTCATCAATTCAATATCTTAGTGTGAACTAGCCATAGCAGTACGATGCCCCAGTGACGGCTAAGCCGGCGCGCGGCCGCGGCGCCGGCACGGAAAGCATCTCACTAAAACTTTAATATCTCAAAAGTTTGCAAACATTTGCAAGATCGGAAAAAACGATTAGAAAGAGCGTAAAATTTGCTACAAATCACTTAAAAAATCACGGAGGTACATTATGGTACATTTTTTAAAACTCTCTATAAAGTTGAGATATTGAAGGAAAATACCTCTATTTAAATTTGGCTTTATGTAAATTTGGCATCATCGCCCAAAGGAGTGTAGTTAGAAATAAAAATTATAAAACTCATTCAGTCAGTATTATTGAAACTGTTTTCCATCCTAAAGAGTATAGTGCATCTCATCAATTCAATATCTTAGTGTGAAAAAGCCACAGCAGTACGATGCCCCAGTGACGGCTGAACCGGCGCGCGGCGCGGCGCGGCGACGGCACGGAAAGCATCTCACTAAAATTTTAAATTTCTCAAAAGTTTGCAAACATTTGCAAGATCGGAAAAAACGATTAGAAAGAGCGAAAAATTTGCTACAAATCACTTAAAAAATCACGGAGGTACTTTTTGGTACTTTTTTTAAAACTCTCTATAAAGTTGAGATATTGAAGGAAAATACCACTATTTGAAACAACTGGATTCAAAGGGTTATAACGGTAGTTAAAATGAATATAAACAAAAACTAGATGCAGAATGTCAAAAAGGAACTTATTATTGTTGTTTTTTTCCATAATTATACTAATTGCACTGGACACTCCTTTTAAACAGCCCTTTCCACTTGCAATGCAAAAATCATACTAAAACACTGGTTTTCACTGCTGTTGCGCGATGCCTTTACCTTATCAAGCTCTGTGCGGGTCTTATCTTGATATCTCTAATCATGAATATCAAATATTATCGTTTTGGTTGCTTACCTACCCACCTACCTTGTTGCCAAAGCTATTTGCCAAACTTGAAATTTTGATTTTTGTCCATTGGTCACTGCACTGTGCGCCATAAGACGCAATGTGCGAGAGAGAAACCTTGAAACGCGAGAGGTCTCTCTCTTGCACTCGCAGTCGCTTACGGGAATATTTTGGGAAACGGACCCAAACCCCCATAAGAAGCAATGAGTGCGAGAAAGAAACCTTGAAACGCGAGAGGTCTCTCTCTCGCACTCGCAGTCGCTTACGGGAACACTTTGGGAAACGGACCGAACCGCCATAAGACGCAATGAGTGCGAGAGAGAAACCCGGAAAAGCGAGAGGTCTCTCTCTCGCACTCGCAGTCGCTTACGGGAATAATTTGGAAACGGACCGAACCGCCATAAGACGCAATGAGTGCGAGAGAGAAACCTTGAAACGCGAGAGGTCTCTCTCTCGCACTCGCAGTCGCTTACGGGAACACTTTGGGAAACGAACCGAACCGCCATAAGACGCAATGAGTGCGAGAGAGAAACCTGGAAACGGGAGAGGTCTCTCTCTCGCACTCGCAGTCGCTTACGGGAATAATTTGGAAACGGACCGAACCGCCATAAGACGCAATGAGTGCGAGAGAGAAACCTTGAAACGCGAGAGGTCTCTCTCTCGCACTCGCAGTCGCTTACGGGAACACTTTGGGGAAAAGTACCGAACCGCCATAAGACGCAATGAGTGCGAGAGAGAAACCTGGAAACGGGAGAGGTCTCTCTCTCGCACTCGCAGTCGCTTACGGGAATAATTTGGAAACGGACCGAACCGCCATAAGACGCAATGAGTGCGAGAGAGAAACCTTGAAACGCGAGAGGTATCTCTCTCGCACTCGCAGTCGCTTACAGGAATATTATGGGAAACGGACCGAACCGCCATAAGACGCAATGAGTGCGAGAGAGAAACCTTGAAACGCGAGAGGTCTCTCTCTCGCACTCGCAGTCGCTTAGGGGAACACTTTGGGAAACGGACCGAACCGCCATAAGACGCAATGAGTGCGAGAGAGAAACTTTGAAACGCGAGAGGTCTCTCTCTTGCACTCGCAGTCGCTTACGGGAATATTATGGGAAACCAACCGAACCGCCATAAGACGCAATGAGTGATAGAGAGAAACCTTGAAACGCGAGATGTCTCTCTCTCTCGCACTCACAGTCGCTTACGGGAACACTTTGGGAAACGGACCGAACCGCCATAAGACGCAATGAGTGCGAGAGAGAAGCCTTGAAACGCGAGAGGTCTCTCTCTCGCACTCGCAGTCGCTTACGGGAATAATTTGGAAACGGACCGAACCGCCTTAAGACGCAATGAGTGCGAGAGAGAAACCTTGAAACGTGAGAGGTCTCTCTCTCGCACTCGCAGTCGCTTACTGGAATAATTTGGAAACGGACCGAGCCGCCATAAGACGCAATGAGTGCGAGTGAGAAACCTTAAAACGCGAGAGGTCTCTCTCTGGCACTCGCAGTCGCTTACAGGAATATTATGGGAAACGGACCGAACCGCCATAAGACTCAATGAGTGCGAGAGAGAAACCTTGAAACGCGAGAGGTCTCTCTCTCGCACTCGCATCGCTTAGGGGGAAAACTTTGGGAAACGGACCGAACCGCCATAAGACGCAATGAGTGCGAGAGAGAAACTTTGAAACGCGAGAGGTCTCTCTCTTGCACTCGCAGTCGCTTACGGGAATATTATGGGAAACCAACCGAACCGCCATAAGACGCAATGAGTGCGAGAGAGAAACCTTGAAACGCGAGATGTCTCTCTCTCTCGCACTCACAGTCGCTTACGGGAACACTTTTGGGGAAAAGGACCGATCCGCCATAAGACGCAATGAGTGCGAGAGAGAAACCTTGAAACGCGAAAGGTCTCTCTCTCGCACTCGCAGTCGCTTACGGGAATATTTTTGGGGAAAAGGAGCGATCCGCCATAAGACGCAATGAGTGCGAGTGAGAAACCCTTTTAACGCGAGAGGTCTCTCTCTCGCACTCGCAGTCGCTTACGGGAACAATTTGGGGAAAAGGACCGAACCGCCATACGACGCAATGAGTGCGAGAGAGAAACCCTTTAAACGCGAGAGGTCTCTCTCTCAAGGTTTTTCTCTTGCACTCATTGCGTCTTATGGCGGTTCGGTCCGTTTCCCAAAATGTTCCCGTAAGCGACTGCGAGTGCGAGAGAGAGATCTCTCGCGTTTTAAGGTTTCTCACCCCACTCATTGCGCCTTATGGCGGTTCGGTCCGTTTCCAAATTATTCCCGTAAGCGACTGCGGTTGCTAGAGAGAGACGTCTCGCGTTTCAAGGTTTCTCTCTCGCACTCATTGCGTCTTATGGCGGTCCGGTCCGTTTCCCAAGTGTTCCCGTAAGCGACTGCGAGTGCGGGGAGAGATCTCTCGCGTTTTAAGGTTTCTCACTCGCATCATTGCGCCTTATGGCGGTTCGGTCCCTTTCCAATTTTCCCGGGAAGTGACTGCGAGTGCGAGAGAGAGACCTCTCGCGTTTCAAGGTTTCTCACTCGCACTCATTGCGCCTTATGGCGGTTCGGTCCGTTTCCAAATTATTCCCGTAAGCGACTGCGGTTGCTAGAGAGAGACCTCTCGCGTTTCAAGGTTTCTCTCTCGCACTCATTGCGTCGTATGGCGGTTCGGTACGTTTTCCAAAGTGTTCCCATAAGCGACTGCGAGTGCGAGAGAGAGACCTCTCGCGGTTTATGGTTTCTCACTACACTCATTGCGTCTTATGTCGGTTCGGTCAGTTTCCCAAATTGTTCCCGTAAGAGACTGCCAGTGCGATAGAGAGAGAGAGACCTTTCGCGTTTCAAGGTTTCTCTCTCGCACTCATTGCGGCTTATGGCGGTTCGGTCCGTTTCCCAAATTTTTCGGGTAAGCGACTGCGAGTGCGATAGAGAGACTCTTCGCGTTTTAAGGTTTCTCACTCGCACTCATTGCGGCTTATGGCGGTTCGGTCCGTTTCCCAAAGTGTTCCCGTAAGTGACTGCGGTTCGCAGCAGTCCGAGTCGAAGCAGCTGAAAATGCTACAATGTGTGATGAAGAAACATGGCCCCTCATATAACTGCCATCTAATACTTTCCGATACGACTTCATGAACTTAACTGAATGAGCCTCTAGGTGCTGTTCGTAGAAATTTTGACCCAAGTCTTATAGGCCATTCTCTCAGCCTCCCCCTCGAAGCTCACCTTTAAGATTCCGAAGAATGCGCAAAAACCACGGATGGTTCAAAGAGAGGAATTTTACGATGAATCCTGATTCAAGGCTGAATTATGCTGCGACTAAACAAAGGAATAAGAGGGAATCACTCCTGACATGATGAGTACTGCACAAAATTGATGATGATGTACAGAAGTTACGAACTCAAGTTAAGTAACTACGAACTCTAACACAGGAGGGTTTACTGGTACACACTACACAGTATAGAAATATTACCTCCTCAGCCACTAAAACTTTTCGGATTTTGAAGAATCTAGCACTAAAAGGACTGAGAGTGAAAGGGGTAGACTCAAAAAATGACTAAAAGCCGATTTGTAGACAGATTGAATCGTCGTAAACAGGCGAACGTGATTTGCAAGGTCTTCAGAGCATACCAACGGGTGTCCACTTCAACGACTTATATTTTCCATATATTTTCGAAAAAACGTTACCGGACCCCGTAGGGCGGAGGTCAAAGCCCAAGCTATCCTCCCTTTTATTAAGACCAAGAAAAGCAAAATCCGTGTAAAATTAGGAGTTTTTGAAGCGAAAAACGGAAGAGAACATCTTCATAAAAATACGTGTAAACAGAGGTGCTCCTATCCGGCCAAGCACCTCTATTCCTAACCTAACTTTCCTTCTTGCGGGTTTCGCTGGTTCGTATTCGTTCGCCGGTCTTTTTAGAGGTCGTTGGTCCTTCCGCGCAAAAAAAATATGATCACAATCGCCACGGTAACGTCAAATCGCTCGATCAAATTTAAAAAAAAAAAAAATTTACAGAGCAGCACGTTTCTCGCTCACACGCGTACAAAATCGTATGCTCGTCCGCACGTATGCATTTAAAAAAGGATGACAAAATCTCGCTTCTCTCTCCCACCCTTGCAAAACGAACTGATTCGCATCCTTTTCGCACTCGCACATCTTTTCCAGAGAAAAGTTTTTAGCATTTTAAAAAGGGACGCGGGGCCCGCACGGAAAAACTTATATTTTTCCCGAAGCATTGAAGCCGAGCCCTACCGATCGGTACCAGGCCCCTACCGAACGGTGCAACGGTTCTCCAGGAACTTAGCTTCATTCTTACAAATATAATATAGGATTTGATTCACCCGATAATCTGTTATAGTATTCTACCCTCCAATCCCCCCCTGCCTTCCACCCACCCACCCGAGGGTGGATCTACTGGGAAACGTGCCACTCCCCCCCCCCCCCCCCCCCCCCCCAGCCTCAAATTTTGCCTTTTGCCAACAAAAAATAGCCTACAATTTCTTACTACAACACCAGAAATTTAAAAATTCATGGGCTTGCACCCCCCCCCCCCCCCCGAACATTTTTCTGAATCCACCACTGCACCTACCCCCACTCTCCAAGGTACGTGAAAAGAGAGCAAGAGAAGTAGATCATTCTTAGAATTCAACAAAATTCAGGATTTTTTTTTCTGTGGTATCACACTTTGGCGTAATAAGTAATATTATTGCAAAAATATTCAAAATTGTTTTTGAAACTCTATGAGTGAGGGTGAGGCAGTTCCACTGTATTAATTGACTACGTGTTATTTAATATTTATTCAGTAAGCAGAAGTATTTTAAATAAATTCCTAAAAACGCCAAAACTTAGTAAAACAGGACGTACTACATAATCATGAGCAAAGTTAAGTTAGGGTTGACCAAGGAATGATCATCATACAAGATGTATATTGTATGTAAATGAAAATAGTCTAGGCAACTCTGGCCAAAGCGTAGATGGGGGGGGGGGGGGTCTGAACTCCCCCCCCCCCCACCCGCTTGACATCGAAAATTGTACTGAAGAATGGTAATTTTCTGGGTTTTCAGAGTTTTACCCCTTTTCTACCTATGACCCCCCCCCCCCCCCCCTGACAATTTTCAGACCCCGGACCCCCCCCCCCCCCCCCCCCCCCTTGAGGAATTCCTGGCAACGCAACTGAATCTGGGAGAAAAAGTAATTTTGAGAAATCAAAGCAGAACATTGCCAAACGCCGAGGCACAAGTGTCTCACCGATATAGTAAAAGCGACCAGGCACCAGTGTCCCTGGTGCATAGCGTCCAGAAAACTGGACAGTGAAATGTTTACACTTGTAACTCTGTCAATTTTCAACCGATTTGAGATATCTTGGTCTTGATTTATGCCTCAAATCCTTGAGAATAAGTCTGTAACATTAGTTTTTAAAATCATAATGGTGGGTCAGTATTATTTTAAAAATACATTAACCTGTCATCGATGACTGAAAATCTGTCCATTGCCATTTTAGTTTATCGTCAATTTCTCAAGCAGGGATGCACGTACCTTAACGAAAAAATTCACTGACATTCTGCATCCGTAGACCAAACTTTTCCTTAGTCCACAATTTATTTTGTGCGTTTTTGAGTCCGTGGGATTTTTTTTAGTGCTGTCCAGTTTTCTGGACGCTAAGCACTAATGGGTTAAATGGACTTTTTGCAAAAACATGCGTGACCCATCAAAAGTCTTAGAAAATTGTCCTCTTTTGAACAGTCTGAAAAAAATCTCAAAAAAGTCAAATTCCAAAGTGCGTGCTGGCAAGGGTTAAAACTAATGACCTTTCTTTTATTTTTGGTTATCAATCATTCAAGAGCTTAAAACTTATGCTCATGAGTGTGTGTATTTAAAATTTGTATTTGTATCAGCTGTATGGTAATAGGTATTCTGATTGGTTACTTTAACAAAACGAATTTCAAGCCACGTCCTCAGATAATTGGTGGGGGGGGGGGGGGTTGAAGCCTTTCAAACCTCCTATTTAAGCTGCCTATGCCCATCATAAGGTTAGCATTGACTCAAAATTTCATTCTTACCTGCCAATTAGAAAATTGTCTAAATCCACCAGAAGTTCTTGCTAGCTTTTTTTTCATTGACCCATGGTCCAAAATATCAGAAATCAGGTAATTACTGCTCTCTTATTTTTGTGTTAGTATTTTTGGGAATGTTGTTGAGATAAAATCTTTGACACCGGTCAAAATGCATGTTCTCATTCAACATCAGTTCAATCAATTTTTGTCTTCTTTCTTATTTTAGCGACATGTTTTGAGCGGTTAGTCAACGCCCTCGCATCTCTGGATCTTGAATACGAGCTGAATGTAAAATTTGATCAAGCTCTCCATGGACTTCTGCCCTTCAAATCTACCGTGGCTCAAATAGCTGCTCAGATTCCGTTAGATGATCCCTTCCATTTGGTAACTGTTCAATAAACTCTTGTCAATTTATTCTCTTGGCTTTTATGGGTCCTCAGCCCTTCGTACATACTCAAATGGGTTTGATCAAACTTGCAAGATCGTTTACTTGATTCTTAGAAAATTCAAACATAATCTTGACCGAAACACCTCAAAAATGGGTTCTGTTGGTTTTATTGACTGAAATTGGTCAGCAGATGAAACACCATCCATTGTCAAATAACTCTGCAGTTTGACAATGACGGGCCATCAAACTGCATAGTTGTTTGATCCAAGGGTGCAGAATGTTCTTCTCCTCCACAATATAGACGCAAACCAGAATTGCTTTCGCCAGCCAAAACCTTCCAGCTTCCACAATGACGACCTTTTTGTAAAAGGGCTCCTACAATAAATAGAATAAATTGATGACCTTTTTGCTAAAGTGCCTCTAAAATCCATTTGATGCAGAAAGGAGCACAACAATTAGTGTTTTTTCCCCCAAGATGATTTTTTTAAAATTTATTTCTTTATTTTGCTGGAACCTCCAGAATTTACACGCGATCCTAGAAGATCATGTGATTGTGAACATTCTGCAGCCCTGGTTTTACCAATGGAACATTAACTGGACATGCGACGGTTGGCTCCCCTGTCGTTTGTGGTGGATTTTGGCTCATTGATTGCTTGTTTGATCATGTACAAAGAGCTCTTGGCCCATTTATCATTTATTTTCTGTGTTAGTGACTGTTCTTTAGTCTACTAAAAAGTTTACTGCAAACTCATCATTGTTTGAATGAAAGATTTCTCTTTTTTTTTCAACATTTCAACATTTATCTTTTTACCAAGAATCTTTTTGGCCAAAAACTCGGGAGTCATCGGTATGGGTAAGCTCAGCAAAAGGACAAATGCAAGCCACGAGCCCTTCAAAACTCTTGACTTGAACAAATGTACGATGGCATTCCACTGTTTAAAAATTCTGAAAAATGTCTGGTGGAACCAGAGACAAATAAAGACGGAGCACTACGCTGAAATACATAGGGCAGATTTGAGGCACGCTGAATTCTCGCGGATTCAACAAAACAACCTTCAACATCCCTCTGATGTTGCAGTGTGTTGAACGGTGACATTTGGAAAACACAGTCGATGGACAGGGAAGTGAAGTGGAGGGTGCTTACCATTCACCACCCTGCAACATCAGAAAGGTGTTGACTGTTGTTTTTTGTTGAATCTGTGTGAATTCAACGTTTCTCTGCTTCAGCCAGTTAGTGCTCTGTCTCTACTTGTCTCTGGGTGGAACAAGGTTATTTTAGTTTTAAATCAATAATGGTTTATTCATGTGTCTGTCTTGCTTACAGGAGGTTGAATGGCTCTCTTGCAATGATCAGTTGTCTGTATCACTGGCAAAACTCATTAGTCTTCTGAAGGAGCCTGAGCGCTTTGAGCCAACAAGTAAGAATCCATGTTTCATTATCTTTCCACCATGTGCAGTTTGTTTTTGTTGACTTTCAAACAAGTTCAGAACTTGCTCTTCATTTTTCCTGGAAAGTTCAAACTGATACCTTGAACTAGAAGCTGAGGAGGCCGGTTTTTCTGATCATAGGCTTGTCTCAAATATGCTGGTAAGATATTTGAATGGGTATCAAGGAAAAGGACACGTGTGGAAAAACTCAATTTTTCAGGAGTTCAAAAATTACGCTGCCTTTTCAAGAAGCATGGAAAAATTATGAATAAATATTATGATTTTAATATTATTTTATAAATATTGTTATTTATGAATAAAGTAATTTTGATGCTCAATAGGATGAGAAAGAAGGCCTCATAAGAATTTTCAAGATACTTATCTCAATTTTGGTACCTAAAAAGAAAGTGGCGAAAAGGGTTTGGACTCAAAATTGAAAAAAATGCACTTCTGCCCTTTTTCCAGATGCCCAAGTCATCCATGGTATCTAGATTCCAGAAGGTTCTGCAAACCTGTTACATGAAGAGCATATTTTTGTTCATAGCGGTTACTTCATGTATGGTAAAACTTTGATATAACATTGATTTTTGTCAGTCCTGGCCGATTCCTTCTTCTGCTGTAAAAAAATCTAAATCACTGTTCAAAGGTTGGCCAAACGGTTAAAACCTTGACGTCACAAAAAAAAAGTTGGAAATAAGATTCATGAGAAACAGTAAAAACTAAAAAGTGTTATAGTAGGGTTGCAGATGTACAAAAAAGGTGTCCCGTGGGATGCTTCGTGAAGAAAGTGTGGGAGTGGTCTCATCCTCTTCGTTTTGATGCGTAGAATCCGATTTTCGATGGTGTCAAGTCCAGAAATCGATCCGGTGACCACCAGAGCCTAAAAACCAAAATGGCGGCCGTTCGGACGACCTATCCTCAGTTATCTCACAATATATTTTCAAATATCATTTTTTCAGCAATTTCATGTAAAAATTCGTGTTACTCGTAAAATTTACCATGGAAATGATGTTCTTGCGTGACCTTATCAACCATTTCATGGCCTCCAACGGCGGTCAAAAGCAAAATGGCGGCCATTTCACAGCAAATTTCACGCTTATCACCTAAAAATGTTTCAAACTGTAATTTTACTGACAATTCCACCCAACAAACGTTAATGCTAACTTCAGCTTAGCCATAATTGGTCAGAGCACCAAATAAGGGAGGGGGTGGACCCCCTCCCCCTCCAGCCCTCCCAAATATCCGGACATGTCCGTCCATAAGCTTGAAAATTATTGAAAAATCAGAAAGCCATGCTATACGCTGAGACGGAATTCGGGAGGTGATCCAGGCATGATTACAACCATGAAAGGAGTATTTTAGGGGTCTATTAAGGCCCCTCCCCTCCCCCCAACGATCTCAAAGAGGGTGCAAAACCCCCCTTTTCCTCCAAATTAGAAGATTTATACAAGTTTCTTATTACGGTTTTCCTCAAATTGCGTCGAAACAACCAATCTGACGCTAAAATTTGACTGAGCTCTTTCTAAAGAGGATAAAATTTCCTACATAAGGTGGTTTAGTCAGATATAAATTTCATTCACCTGGCAGTCCAGAAACAGCTGATTTTCTTCTCGCGGAAATTCGCAAAATCGCAGATAAAACGCGTTTTTCTGAGTTTTTTTTGAGTAGTTTGACTTTCGAGGCATCTTGAAAAGCAACGACTGTGAGATAAACGTATAGTAGGCTCCAAGCAAGTATTCTGGGGGTCTCTATGGACTAAAATGGTGTTTCGGGGTGTGGGGGGGGGTGACCCCCGGAATCTCCCGGCTCTCAACACGGAACAAATAGCGTCAAAAATCTTGATAAATCGGTGAAATAATACTCTTATTACTCATAAACTTCCCGGCTTTGGATCAAATACCGACCACCCAAACCGGAAAGGCTTGTCACTCGTGAGTGCCAAATTTATCTCCTTCATCCTCATGGGTTCTCATGAGAAATCATGAAAATATTCGTATTTATACCAGGTAATCACGAAATCTTCATGGGTTCACATGAGAAACTCATGATTTCCCTTGCAAATTTGTTCATGATTTCTCATGAGTCATTTCTACCATTGTATATGAGGACATGTATATCTCTGTAATCAAGTACCTATCTCTCCGCTTCATTCGAGAAGCTATCGGTAGTCAATAAGCTATAAGCAGCCGATACCTATAGCTTATTAAAATTACATTATAAGCTTCTCGAATGAAGCGGAAAGATAGGTACTTGATTACAGAGGTATACATATATTTGTCGATTCACACGTAAGAGGGACCAATGGGAGCCGTTTATTTATCCAGTATATTTGTTTTATTTACCGATTTCAAAGATTAGTCCACGGATGCTCAACATCTTCTATCCACCACTTATGAAAGCCGCGACGCGAAGCAGCGTTGCTGCTGCAAACAAACTGGGTTTGCCGTGCACAGATGTGCATGCATAGCCGCATAAGCGAATCAAAAATCTGGCAACTGCACATTCTTCTCATTTGAATGTATCATATAAACAATCGATTATTAAAGGGGCTATAGCCCCGTGACTAATAGAATATTTCTCACACGGACACACAGTCAAACGAGAAGAACACGCTGCTGCCTGATTGCTGGATCCGTCACAACATTCATGGCTGTACCATTTGGCAAGATAATGAATGCGAGAATCCCTCTCATATAGCGCAGGCATTTGAATGTAGCGATTCGGATTTCAAATAGGAGCTGAAACTTGAAAAAATCAGTTTTCTTGATTATGGTTTCATAGATTTGAAAAAAAAAAATCATTGTGGATTGATTCTTTTTTGATCGTTGAGCGTGGGATTACAGTCCCAGAAAAAGGCTGTATCCAGCTCTGATTCTTTCTTGATCGAAAAGTTGTGCGTTATTCCTGGAATGAAGGAGGTAAATTTGGCACTCACGAGTGACAAGCCTTTCCGGTTTGGGTGGTCGGTATTTGATCCAAAGCCGGGAAGTTTATGAGTAATAAGAGTATTATTTCACCGATTTATCAAGATTTTTGACGCTATTTGTTCCGTGTTGAGAGCCGGGAGATTCCGGGGGTCACCCCCCCCCCACACCCCGAAACACCATTTTAGTCCATAGAGACCCCCAGAATACTTGCTTGGAGCCTACTATACGTTTATCTCACAGTCGTTGCTTTTCAAGATGCCTCGAAAGTCAAACTACTCAAAAAAAACTCAGAAAAACGCGTTTTATCTGCGATTTTGCGAATTTCCGCGAGAAGAAAATCAGCTGTTTCTGGACTGCCAGGTGAATGAAATTTATATCTGACTAAACCACCTTATGTAGGAAATTTTATCCTCTTTAGAAAGAGCTCAGTCAAATTTTAGCGTCAGATTGGTTGTTTCGACGCAATTTGAGGAAAACCGTAATAAGAAACTTGTATAAATCTTCTAATTTGGAGGAAAAGGGGGGTTTTGCACCCTCTTTGAGATCGTTGGGGGGAGGGGAGGGGCCTTAATAGACCCCTAAAATACTCCTTTCATGGTTGTAATCATGCCTGGATCACCTCCCGAATTCCGTCTCAGCGTATAGCATGGCTTTCTGATTTTTCAATAATTTTCAAGCTTATGGACGGACATGTCCGGATATTTGGGAGGGCTGGAGGGGGAGGGGGTCCACCCCTTATTTGGTGCTCTGACCAATTATGGCTAAGCTGAAGTTAGCATTAACGTTTGTTGGGTGGAATTGTCAGTAAAATTACAGTTTGAAACATTTTTAGGTGATAAGCGTGAAATTTGCTGTGAAATGGCCGCCATTTTGCTTTTGACCGCCGTTGGAGGCCATGAAATGGTTGATAAGGTCACGCAAGAACATCATTTCCATGGTAAATTTTACGAGTAACACGAATTTTTACATGAAATTGCTGAAAAAATGATATTTGAAAATATATTGTGAGATAACTGAGGATAGGTCGTCCGAACGGCCGCCATTTTGGTTTTTAGGCTCTGGTGGTCACCGGATCGATTTCTGGACTTGACATCATCGAAAATCGGATTCTACGCATCAAAACGAAGAGGATGAGACCACTCCCACACTTTCTTCACGAAGCATCCCACGGATGCACATTTGCCACCATACTATTATGTTAGTTAACATTGTTAAAACGAATTCTCTCATCTTTATTTACAGGTTTTGTGTTAGCTCAATGTTATTTATTTTCTCTTGATAGCACTTTTACTTGGTGCATTTTGCCTCTCTTCACCCATTCTCCTCTCCCCTCTTTTTTGGTTCTATCAGTGTAGAGGGAGGGAATATAAAAAGGCAAGTCCCCTTACAGCAGCTAGCTGCTAGCGCTAGTAGATGGAGAGGAAGTTATTTAATTAATAATTATTTTTTAATCTTGGAGCGGGAAATACCCACTTGACAAATATTATCGGGAGATATTGGACAATGTGTGTAACTCAAAGGTACATCTTTAGTCACGTATCAATGCACTTTTAGTTGGTTGCTCCTCATCTTTCAACAGTCTATTCTCTGAATTACCTGTTGTCTCTGATTTTATGATACTTTGGAGACTTATCAGTGAGTAACAGAGAAGCTGATCCCTACAAATTTTCTTTTCTTTTCATTCCAGGATGCATTCAAAGCATGTTCCGTAGCTCTCTTGGAGTGAGTACAATCGCTGCATCGTTGAATCAGATCGTTTCTCTAAGGTTTGTGCTTTCTTTTGATGCCACCCTAATCCATGCTCTGCTGTTTAATTCCTTTGTGATAATTTAATTTCACGTTTTAAGATCATCTTTCAGGTATTAAGTTTTCTAAAAAAAAATGCAAAAGCGAAGAAATATGAATATTTTTTTCTTTATTCTTCATGAGTCAAAAAATCTCGAAAAATATTAATGAAAGTAATGGAATGATTGATTGCGGTTGAAAAATGAAAATATAATAGGAAATTTTGAAACGTTGGATTCAACTTATGCCTATATGTTATTGATGGCTTGTGATTTTTCCAAAAGTTCAAAGTTTCAATCTACCGGCAGTTCGAACCATGCGTTAAACCTCTATTTTGTTTTTTTCAGGCTTACACTGAGTCGAAATGTTCTGTTGTTCCTACACTTGGTTGGTTCGCCAGAATTCACGTCTTCTCTACTTCAAGATTTAAATCCAATCTGCCGCGCTTATTGGGCTCTCCAGTGGCTCGGCCGAGAATCAGTTACAGCGGATTATCTTGCTTTGACTGAAGGAATAGCGCAGCCCTCTTTAATGGACACGGTTTCTTCGCTAGCTCATCATTTGTATCCTTTTCTTATTTTCACAAATTAGACGCAACATTTAATGTCACTTAGTTGTACTCTAAACATCTAGTTCCAACATTCTGATAAATATATGCTCTCCATCAGACAGTTTTTAAAAATATCTGCACAGGCCAAAGTCAACAGTTTCAGGTTTCAGATCAAATAGTTGTAGATTTTTTGTGTGCGATCTTTGCGCTTTTGAAGCAAAGTGAAGGAAGATGCTTTGAAAAGGAAATACACGTTGAGTCGTTCCGGCATGAAAAGTGAATCTTGGTAACCTTGGTAAGGTTCCGTAAAATTTGTTTAATAAAATCAATTGATTCTCGATATCTTTTTTCTTTTCTCCTTGAAAAAAACTGCTGAAAATCCTGAAGGGATCAGATCGCTAAGTCATTTTAAACACTCTTTAACTTAGTCAATTTTTAACTTGGAGTGCTCAGATTGGTCTTGTTTTATTGGTATTTACTGGGACATTAGCCCTACGCAATCGCTAAGTCATTTTAAACACTCTTTAACTTAGTCAATTTTTAACTTGGAGTGCTCAGATTGGTCTTGTTTTATTGGTATTTACTGGGACATTAGCCCTACGCAATCGCTAAGTCATTTTAAACACTCTTTAACTTAGTCAATTTTTAACTTGGAGTGCTCAGATTGGTCTTGTTTTATTGGTATTTACTGGGACATTAGCCCTACGCAAATGGTAGTTTGATATCTGACACCGTTCGCCTGCAAAAAAAAAAAAAGGTGCAATACTTTTGGGATAGTCTTTCTATTTTTACTCTGTCTAGTCGTTTCTGTGAAACACCAGCATATCAAACCACCTTGTTAGCTGAACTTTATTACTACTGTGCTACTACTACAGTTGAGACTGGTTATAACGAGCTCGCTTATAACGAGCAACTTTCAATTTCCCTTCACCTCCCTTAAGAAATGTATAGGTAAAAAGCCCAATTATAACGAGTTCTCCACGCGGCGAATCGCTTTTAACGAGCAATTTTTCGCTCCGGGTAATGCTTTTTTTTAGTTATTTTATCTGCTCGGACTCGTAAATTCGCTCTGACAGTCTGGCACGTGCACCGTCCATCTCCGATTGCGATGTGTTTTGATAGATGCACGACTCGCGAGACTCGCGAATGGAACCTGACGTCCATGCAGACGTGGTTAATGTTTGAGCGCTACCTTGCGGCCGTGTCGGAACTTAGTGAGTTGAGTGAAGGGTAGTTGACCCGCAGGCCACTGCACTTCCGGTGCATGGCTTGTGACCGATGATGGCGCCTCCGGCCAACGCGTGCCGTGTGATTGGCAGGTCAGGTGTCAAATCACGTCCAAATCATAATACGGATGATTAGTTGCCTATTGTTTAATTTTTAATCGATGGACCGCCCTATTAATGTAAACAAAGGAACAAACAATTGATTGATAACTAATTATAACCTCTCAACTGTGTGTTTCTTTGTTTAAATGATTGCGATAACACCGTCAAATCACGTATTTTTAATAATTTGAACATCTCAATAATCATTCTAACCGAGATCAAAACGATTTAAATCAGTGTCACAATGGGTAAGCCGGAGAAGTTAAAACGGAATTCGATTAGTGTTGTTAAGAAGCTGGAAATTTTGAACGAGATAGCTAAGGGTGCCCGTAGTAAAGACATCCAGGCCAAGTATGATATCTCATCTAGTACTTTGTCGACTATAATAAAAAATAAAGAAAAAGTGCGAAACATTGCCGCGGAGTGCCAAGTTGATAAAGCAAAGAAAAGAATTCGGCGATCGGCTCACGCGGATATAAAAGAGTCGACGTACAAATGGATTTTAGATTGCAAGGCCCGTAAGATAAGTATCGGCGGACCTTTGGTAAAATTGAAAGCCCGAAATTTCGGAATTATGATGGGTAAGGAGTTTCAGCCTAGTAATGGGTGGTTGACACGCTTCAAAAAACGGTATAACTTGCGGTACAAAACAGTCTGTGGTGAAGCAGGATCGGTGGATGAAAAAACCGTGAAAGAGTGGTGGGATGAAAAAAAAGAAATTTTTAAAAAATACGCGGACAAAGACATTTACATTGCAGACGAGACGGTGCTTTTCTTTCAGCTTTTGCCTAATAAAACGGTCACCGTCAAAAATGATAAGTGCTCGGGGGGGGAAGCTCAGCAAGCAGCGAATTACAGTGATGGTCTGCATGAACAAAGATGGGTCAGATAAGCGAAAATTGATGGTAATTGGAAAGTCACGAAAACCGCGCTGCTTTTCTAGAGTGAAACGTTTACCGGTAACATACACCAATAATAAGAAAGCATGGATGAACCAAGTTTTATTCTCACAATGGCTCGTGGACTTTGATCAAGACATGACAAAAAAAGGGCGCAAAATATTGTTGGTAGTTGACAATTGTTCAGCCCATTCTGTCGACCCAACTCTGAATTCCATAGAATTAATGTACTTCCCGCCGAACACCACTTCCAAGTTGCAACCGGCCGATCAAGATGTAATCCAAAATTTAAAAGTGAAGTATAGGAAACGGCTTGTCGAAAGACTACTAATCCGATGCGATCATGATCTCCCTATGTCTATCGATTTGCTCAGCGCTATTCAAATGCTGTACGGGGCTTGGTCTGACGTTCGACCGGAAACTGTCGCGAATTGTTGGAAACTATCGCGAATTGTTGGAAACACGCGTTCCAAATTACGGATGAAGGCGAAGGTGAAGAAAAAGATGATGAAAACATGGATTGCGATATGGAAGAAAATGAGGAAGGCTTGGAGGGTGAAGAAGAGGCCGAGGGTGACCAGAATTGCTACGAGTTATGGAACTGATTGGATGATAAGGACGTAGAAAATTTTGAAGAATACGTTAACATAGACGAGGAGGTTGAAACGTGCGCCTTATCAGCCGATGAGTCCTTCGTGTTACAGAAAAATGAAGCGCCGCAGTCCAACGATAGGGACGAAGAAGAGGGGGGACCGTCAGAACCTGCTGCCCCGCCCACTCTCGCCCAGTCTCTCAGCTCTCTCAATGTTGTTAAGCAGTATCTCCTTAGCGCCAGCCTTGATGGCCCTGTGTACGATAACATGTGCCGCGCCGAGGACGTAATCATAAAATATGCGTGCAAGGCAAATAAGGTTCAAAGAACCATCGATTCTTATTTCAAAAAATAAAACCACTTTTCCTCTCTCCTTTTACATACTTTGTTTTCTACCTTCTTTTGTTGAAATACAATTCCTTATAAAATTTTAATCAAGCAATTTGGTTTTTTCTCGTTTTGAGCCCCTGAAACTCCTTTTTTTTTACTGAGTTCGCGTATAACGAGTTTCCGCTTATAACGAGCAAAATCGGCCCTCCCTTCAAGCTCGTTATAACCGGTCTCGACTGTAGTATTGTTTTCCTTAACTTAAATCCCTCTCAGGTGGCCAATTCAGAAGAGCGATAACTTAGGAGAGTTCCTTTTAAGTCTCAACAAACCTGTCTTAGTCCAAGAACTTGCTCGAATCACCGAATCACGGTCTTGTAAGTACATGCATGCTAAGTTGTCTCTTATTTATTTATGGGGGATTCCTATCTAATTTGTCACTCACTCTACAAAAATACACAGATGAAAGTCTCGAATTAGGTAGTAATAGAGATTATTATTACATGGTACCTGTGTACTGTGTAGCTCTACCACTATGCATTAAACTTGAAAGTCATTTTGAGAGTCTGAGTGCGAACTTTATAATTTTTCAATACTGGATTTTACTCTAGAATCATCCATTCAATCGCGTACAGCAAAAGTTAGCAAAAACGCCATTGAGAAGGTCCTAGCCGCTTTAGATTTGACATGCTATGTTTAGTGCTTTGCTTTGAGTCTATGACATGCTTTTCTAGCGATGATCATTGGAACTGAAATTTTCCAATATTTCTTTTACCTACCATAAGTTTTCATAACCTTTGGACTCATATTCTTCTTTTTTGTAGGGGGCATAATTCTTGCTCAAGCATACCTGCAAATGGGAGATGCTTTTAAAGCGTACGATACAGTAACAGCTGAATCAAATTCTTCTGAAACGTTCTTGAAGGTAAATATTATTTAATTTAATCATGTATGATCGATGATGGGAACTTTCTCTCTCAATCATTCAAATACTTTTAACTTGAGAAGATAGTTATACCTTAGTCTGGAAAATGGTCTGCGGGAATACGGGAAAAAACGCAGGATTTTTGGAATAAAATCCTTCAAAGGAACGTACCAAGTAAAGTTGAAGAGACCATTAATAGTACACAGAAGTTATCGTTTTCGTACTGAGTGTAGTGATCTCCATGACGCTTTTAAATCAAAGTTACTCTTATTTTTGGGTCTGTCCGTATGTTTTCTATGGTTGGTTCAATTAATGCTAGTACTAATTTGATGGTTAAGCTTTCTGAAGATTTTCAGTGTCAGATATTCCAATATCCTCTTAATCCTTTAGAAAATGGAAGAAACATGTTTTCAAATTCAATGTTTTCAATTTTAATGGTTAAAGCATATTTTTTACAAATAAATAGTTTGATAGGTACCTCTATTCTTCCCTGTTTCCTTTTTAAGCTCTCAGTTAAGTCGTTTACTGTGAAACACCAGTATAACAAACATATGGTCGGGGAGGCTGGACTAAATTACTACTATTCCTAAAACTTTGATGCACGTAAATTAAAGTTGGTCACAGATCTTTGCTATTGTTTGACTTTGCTTGCCTTTGGAAGATTTGAAGTGTAGAAAATCTTCTTTTTCTTTTCAGATGATCCAACTTTTCGAAAAACATAATTATTCTGATATAGTTATCAAACTGGCAAACACAGCTATCAGTCAAGCTCAAGATGATGATCCTGAATTGGTAATTTTTTTTTGTTATATTTATTTATTTATTTATTTATTTATTTATTTATTTATTTATTCATTCATTAATTCATTCATTCATTTCATTCATTCATTCATTCATTCATTCATTCATTCATTCATTCATTCATTCATTCATTCATTCATTCATTCATTCATTCAAAATACATACAGTTAAAATTGAATCATGCGACCTTCAAGGGACTGGCCAAAGGTGGTCTTTATTGCCGATTGTCATTGTAATCAAAAGATAGACAAATAACCTGTCCCACACAGAACACAGCTTAAAGAATGTCAAAGAATTGGAGAAATTTGAAGCAAAGAAGAAGATAGCTGGAAGCAAAACTTTAATAACCTCAAAGTCAACTAGGTAATATCTTCCAACCTAAGCAATATCAAATTTTGACTAAAAGTAAAAGAGCTTGATTCAAAATGGGGGTTTTTCTCCCCCCCACCGATTTTCTTGAAACTTTGTATTTTGATAGTACTTGATAAAAGTAGTCTTTTTTTCAAATAAAATTTTTCCAAAAATATTTAGGGGGGAGTTCCAGTGTTGCAAAGTCGCACCTTTCAAAAATTCATAACTTTCTCGTAAATCATCCAATTGAAACGCAAATTTCACCAAAAGATGCGGATTGTAAAGTACTTTCATGCCATCCAAACGGTATTCAATTTCAATAATTTTTGACTTAGTTATCGTCATTTTTGTGTTTTTGAGGCCACTCAAAATCTACTTAAAGTGAAATAAAAAAAAATGGTATTTTTTGATTTTGACCGGGTTGCAATATGTTATTCCTCTTTAAATTCTGCGTAAAATGAGCCCAAGCAGAATGCAGGGCGATTTTTTGTTCCGGAGTTATGCATTTTTTAGAAAGCGAAAAACGAGTTTTTTAGGGTGCCCATGAGCGTTCGAGAGAGAGGCTCAAGTCAAATAAATGGAAACGGTATTTTTTTATTTTGATCAAATTAAAATATGTTATTCCTACTTAAATTCTGCGTAAAATGAGCCCAAGCAGAATGTGGGGCGATTTTTTGCTGCGGAGCTATGCGCGTTTTAGTAAGCGAGAGTCGAGTGGTTGAGGCTACCCGGGCTACCCACGTCTTTGAGCCTCTCCATAGAACGCTCGACTTTCGTTTACTAAAACGCGCATAGCTCCGCAGCAAAAAATCGCCCCACATTCTGCTTGGGCTCATTTTACGCAGAATTTAAGTAGGAATAACATATTTTAATTTGATCAAAATAAAAAAATACCGTTTCCATTTATTTGACTTGAGCCTCTCTCTCGAACGCTCATGGGCACCCTAAAAAACTCGTTTTTCGCTTACTAAAAAATGCATAACTCCGGAACAAAAAATCGCCCTGCATTCTGCTTGGGCTCATTTTACGCAGAATTTAAAGAGGAATAACATATTGCAACCCGGTCAAAATCAAAAAATACCATTTTTTTTTATTTCACTTTAAGTAGATTTTGAGTGGCCTCAAAAACACAAAAATGACGATAACTAAGTCAAAAAATTATTGAAATTGAATACCGTTTGGATGGCATGAAAGTACTTTACAATCCGCATCTTTTGGTGAAATTTGCGTTTCAATTGGATGATTTACGAGAAAGTTATGAATTTTTGAAAGGTGCGACTTTGCAACACTGGAACTCCCCCCTAAATATTTTTGGAAAAATTTTATTTGAAAAAAAGACTACTTTTATCAAGTACTATCAAAATACAAAGTTTCAAGAAAATCGGTGGGGGGGAGAAAAACCCCCATTTTGAATCAAGCTCTTTAACTTTTTTCTTTCCCTTACTTCCCTTCCTTTTTGAATAATGAATGCCAGTATAAATGACCAGTATTGGTATTTTCAGCTTTTTTGCCTTTCAGTTCAAAAGAACTGATTTTTCTGTTTTGCAATATTCTTTTTACTCAAACTCTAATCTTGAAAAAAAGAGGCAAAACTCTACTTGACTTGACCCAAAATTTCAATACTCTTAACACCTCTACAAAGATATGTACATAAATTCCTTTTTAGTTTTTTTAACGTTTAATTAATTTCACTCTTTTTGCTTTGTTAATTTTTCAGCCGACTCTCCATTCCCTCCTATTTCTGCATCATTTAAAGCTCTGCCACTACAACGCAGCTTTCACAAGTCTGAAGAACAACCCAGATGCAGAACGGCTGTCAGACTGTCTGAGACAGTTGGTCGTGGCTCTCATTCAGAATGCACGGCTGGATGTCTTGTTGGCTCTTCCCTTTGGTAGTCTATTATCCCAGTTGGAACAAATAATGATCTCAAGAGCACGGTCTCTACCGCCAGAACAAGCTACCCTCTACTACTCATTTTTGTATTCGCTCCACATAAAATTTGACAATTTCAAGAAAGCCGCAACTGTCATGTTCGAACAGGGCCTGAGAACGGAATGCCCCGAGACACAGCATCAATGTTTCGCTATCTGTCTCAATTGTTTGTATTTAGTTAATCCTGAGAATGCTTGGATTTTGAAACCAAAGCAGGAAGAAGAAAGTATAGAAGTCTTAGAACTTAAAGATATAAGGAGAGAATATGAAATTGCGACAGCTAAAATCAAACTTTCAATGGCTAGCCCTGGTACGTCCCCGCAAGAACTTGTATCCATGTTGATCCATAATGGGTTTTACAAGAATGCCCTACGTATTAGTCACCTGTGTAATTTAAGTTATAGTCCAGTTCTTGTATCACTTGCTGCTGCTTGCGTTGCATTACCTCATCAAGCCGATCCGTGGAGCTGGCTCGTTAGAAATGAAATTTCAGAGTTAGTAGCAGGAGACTCGAATGCGTGCACAGTTGCGTGGAGGCTCCTTGAATGTCTGCTCATCAAATATGAACAAGACAACCAAACAGTATTGCACAAAGCAGTTTCCGATAAGTTAATGTCGTGTAACATATTTTTGCCTCATTGGCTGGAGATCTCGTATAAAAAACGCAACGCCAGTGAGTTATTAAAACTCTATTTGAACTATGGTGACCTGAACCAAGCGAGTGTTTTGGCTCGCGATATGATCCTCGCAGCTCTTGGTTGTGGGACCGAACATTTTTCTATGCCTGGACCGCTTGTTGTGGCTTCACCCTCGCTATGCCTGCCGTTGGGAACAATCGATTTGCTCCTCTTGGAACTGCAGCATCACGATAAGGACGAATACAAAAATGTGGAATCAGTTCTTGAGCGTTATATCAACACAGCTATGAAGGTCACAAGTGACACAAAAGCTCTACACGCCTACTAAGCCACATAACGAAACTTCGATAATCGATGCTCTCAAATCAAATTTTGTATTATAATGTACATTAATATATTTTAATTAGTTTTTTCATAACCGAGCAATAAAATCTGGAATAAAGAAAAAAAAATTCTTGTTTGCTCTGAATCATAGATTGTTTTTTTAGAAATTTTACATCATTGTTTTAAAGATAATCATTTCCTTAGAAATTGAAAGAAATTATTGAAGATTAGTATTGTATGAATTTTGATACTCCTTGCCTAACAACTTCAAGATCTTTTTGACCAAGACAAGTGATTTTGAATAAATGAACCGTTTGAATTTCAGTTGTTTGTGTTGTTCGTTTTTTATTTTGTTTGAATGTTTTACGATCAAAGGGGAAATGGTCAGCAGTAGTAAAATCCTCAACCCGGATTCTTTATGACCAATAAAAGAAAATGAGCCCTTTGAGAATCGTGCCAAATTGACCCTTAATATTAGGCTTTCCCAGAAGCCAGGAGGAGTTGAAGATAAAACCATGAATGTTCCGTAAGTCAGAACATTGTGTTGTCTTTGTTTAACAGCCTTGAAAACAGCTGTGATGGCAAGATTGTAATGGCTGAGCTACGCAGGTATCATGGGAGATTCCTGTCTAAGAGGTTGCTTCATCGCCCATAAGGAATGGGCTGAGAATGGATTTCCTTCATTTTTTCAAGGCTGATAGAGCTATTCTTGGGGAGTCTAAAGCTGGCCTATTTTTTATTTTTGCCCTCTTAGAACCGGAGGGGCGGGGGGTCAAAGGTAAAACTGTTTTTCGGCCATAACTTTTGAACGGTTGAAGATATTAAAAAGAACTTTTTTTTAATCGAAAGATCTTTTAAAGGCCTATCTTTTGACGTGTATGATATTTCAAAAATATTGAATTTTAGTTGAGTTATTGCATTTTCAAAATTTTGAAAATTCCAAAAAATTAGTTTTTTGGATTTTTTTCTAATGGGGATCGCACTGAGGAAAACAGAGAACCATCTCAAAGAAAGCCCTTTTTTTACCGGTTAAAATGAGCTAAAGTTCGTTTTCGGGAAATGATTTGTCTTTGAGTTATGAATTTTTAAAGTGTCAAAAATCGCTATTTTTGGGTTCCCAGCGGCAGCGACGAGGCCGAAAAAAATCATTTCTCCGTATGTAGTGTACGAAATTCAATGAAAATTGGTATCAGGGGGTTTTTGAGGTCGCAGATTTCAATTCTGCCGTCAGATTTGAAGAATTGTAAAATCCAAGATGGCTGCCGAGTATATAGAGGTCGGCAGCCATCTTGGATGTTACAATTCTTCAAATCTGACGGCAGAATTGAAATCTGCGACCTCAAAAACCTCCTGATACCAATTTTCATTGAATTTCGTACACTACATATGGAGAAATGATTTTTTTCGGCCTCGTCGCTGCCGCTGGGAACCCAAAAATAGCGATTTTTGACACTTTAAAAATTCATAACTCAAAGACAAATCATTTCCCGAAAACGAACTTTAGCTCATTTTAACCGGTAAAAAAAGGGCTTTCTTTGAGACGGTTCTTTGTTTTCCTCAGTGCCCCATTAGAAAAAAATCCAAAAAACTATTTTTTTGGAATTTTCAAAATTTTGAAAATGCAATAACTCAACTAAAATTCAATATTTTTGAAATATCATACACGTCAAAAGATAGGCCTTTAAAAGATCTTTCGATTAAAAAAAAGTTCTTTTTAATATCTTCAACCGTTCAAAAGTTATGGCCAAAAAACAGTTTTACTTTTGACCCCCCGCCCCTCCGGTTCTAAGAGGGCAAAAATAAAAAATAGGCCAGCTTTAGACTCCCTCAGAATAGCTCTATCAGCCCTGAAAAAATGAAGGAAATCCATTCTCAGCCCATTCCTTATGGGCGATGAAACAACCTCTTTGTGACTTCCTCTGTGGAAACACAGAGATTTGTCTCGAGTAAGATAAGAATCTCCCATGGTGCCTGCCATTATGCCTTAAACTTTAAAGTCATTTTGTGAGTCAGTGAGTGAATTTTGTAATTTCTTAAAGTGCTCATCACAATTTTTGCTGGTTTTTACACTGCATTGAACTAATTGATCGGACGATTGCTAATAGCAAAAGTTTACAAGAGCCCCGTTCTGTGGTCTGACATCTCAGCACACACGATTTTTCAAAACTTTACCCAAGTGTATCCCTGAAAGTGGGCTGTTTAATTTCATGTCATGAAAATCAACGCTTGGTTTAGCAAGACACATCACAAAAATTTAAAGACTCTTCTCTTAACGGTGAGAAGAACACAATAATAAATATGACAAGACGAAAGATAACAACAAAGCCAGTTTATTTTAATAAAAATAAAAGCTCTACAAATAAATATTAACAGTCTTTTGTTTTAACAACAGTTGTACTTAAATTAGCTATTTATAAAATATCTCCTTATGACTTGGAGACAAAAAACCAATGATTCGGTAAAAATTGTTTGGAATAGGTAGTTATACTTAGTAGGTTTCAAAGAGGGCCGAAACAAACGTTATTCTTTTAAATTGTCTTTTCTTGATTAAGTGACAAACGAGAAAACCTAGAGGATTGACATACAAAGTTTTTATCATTTAGGAAAACAAATTATTTAAATGAATCCTCCATAATTCATGTTTTTTTTGTTTTTTGCCGAGTCATCCCTCATGCAGAAAACATTCTGTACTTACAAACAAGTAAGAAAGAAAGAGAGAAAAATATTTAGAAAAAACAAGAAATAAAAAAATTACTGAGTAGTGAGTACTTATCGAGAGTATCATTGATACTCGCAGGGCTGAAGGCCATGATAGTTGGAGTCATGAAACTTAAAAAAAAAAATTACAAACCTAAAATCAATTTAGCACCATCGGAAACAAAACAAATAATTTAGGATTAAACAAAAAAGTTTATGTTACAAACTGATGGCTACTACAAAATTTGACCCATGAAAAATTCAACATTTTCACTCAGCAGCTCAATACTTCATGTTATGTTATCTGGCTTGAAAATGCTAACAGTTTTTTGGAGTAAGAGCAGAAGAGTTGCCGCTGCTCTTGAAAAATAATAAAAAAACTGAAAGAAATAGGAGATGAACCCAAAGCATTATTCAAGCAGAACTAAGCACATTTTATAAAACATAATAAAATCCCTGATGTTGATTATGTGCGTTAGGTGGGCAGAAATGTTTTGAATCATCAAATGCCACAAGCAGATAACTTGCCTGGTTATGTTTCTACGATATGGAGAGGTGGACAAGTGGTTTTCTATTAAGGTGATTCAAGGCAAAACTTTTCCAGATCTCAATCTGATGGATAGCGCCACTAGCCGCTTTGTGGAAAAGTTGTGTTTTTGGAATTTTAAATTGCAATCAAAGATTAAAAGCAAAATCCAACAACGTCAGCACCTGCAAAATATTTTTATTGATTTTTTGAACCCAAAACGAGCCAAATTGGTTGAAAATTAAAGCCAGTAGAAAATTCATTCTGCCATAAGCGTGGTGAGTGCGAGTGATATGTCTATCTGCATCACTCACACTCCTTGAGGCTTGTGGAAATTTTTGTAATTCATAATATCCGGCTTTATTTTTGAATGTTTCAGCTTGAGACTTTAAGGGTATCTTCTTGAAGTATACTTGCAGGTGCTGACAATCCTCCAATTTGTACTTTCAGCGTAAATTCATCAATTTTAATTTTTAGTCAAAAAATTTTGAGCGGTGCGACATGGTTTGGCTATAGTTGAAACTAATCGACCCTGGAATCATCTTAATGGTATCATAAAAATACAACTAGAGGATTCAAAGTATAAAAAAAGGGAAGAAAATAGACTTCCCCCTGGCAATACCTTAGTGAGCTGGAAGAAGTGCTGGGCATACAGGGTGAGCCAGAGCACCCGTACCAGGCATTTTTCTCGAAAACTACTGAACCAAATAATTTGAAACCAAAAAGTCAGATAGAGAATTGACGCCAAATTTTTCATTTTTGATATTTTCAAAAGCCCCCGATAGCCCCTTGGGGCGTATTTGGGGGGGGGGAGTTTAAACACATTTTTCAAGTTCTCTTGAAAAAACCTCCAATAAAAGTATAAAATTTAGTTTATAATCTTAAAGTAGAGACAATTGCCGACATTTTTGCTCTGATCAATATTTTCCAAAAAACCCCAATTTTTTGAGATATGGGGGATTTTTGGAAATTTTTTGAATCGGCCCTTTTGGCCACCCTGTTGAGAATTTTTCAAAAATTATTACAGATTCTGAAAGAACAGATCAAGACCTTTCGATTGATGTGCCACATGTTACCTTAAAATTGAAAAATAATGTGTTTTTTGCCAAATCAAAATTTTGGGGCTTCAATTGGCTCAAACCATGGAATCGCGCCAATTCTTCAATTGAAGCCCCAAAATTTTGATTTGACAAAAAACACCTTATTTTTCAACTTTAAGGTAATATGTGGCACATCAATCGAAAGGTCTTGATCTGTTCTTTCAGAATCTGTAATATTTTTTGAAAAATTCTCAACAGGTTGGCCAAAAGGGCCGATTCAAAAAATTTCCAAAAATCCCCCATAACTCAAAAAATTTGGGTTTTTGGAAAATATTGATCAGAGCAAAAATGTCGGCAATTGTTTCTACTTTAAGATTATAAACTAAATTTTATACTTTTATTCGAGGTTTTTTCGAGAAAACTTGAAAAATGTGTTTGAACCCCCCCAAATACGCCCCAAGGGGCTATCGGGGGCTTTTGAAAATATAAAAAATGAAAAATTTGGGGTCAATTCCCTATCTGACTTTTTTGTTTCAAATCATTTGGTTCAGTAGTTTTCGAGAAAAATGCCTGGTACGGGTGCTCTGGCTCACCCGGTATATTGAAATTTAACTCTTGACTGATTTGTATTCAAGAATTTGCCTTTGGAGCCTGTAGGATGTGATTTCTTCAAGAGAATAAATTTTGATCCAAAAACTGTAAAACTTTGAAAAAGAAAACACAAGAAGTAAGAAAAACAAAAAATGAGAAGTTATGAATGCAAAACCTGAGTACAATGCACACCGTTTCTTAAAAAAAAATTCCATTAAAATATTCATCAAAAAGGATTCAAAAGGTTTTAAGAATGAGCTGCAATTCGAAACAGTATCTCCAGAATTTCTCCAAGTGGCAAGTACTATAAATATTTTCTTCTATCTTTATTTCTTTTAAATTGGGTAATTAATGTTTACACAACGGATATATAAACAGGAAATATATTTGGTGGGGCTGAAGCACAGTATAGAGTTGCCGGCAACTATTAGAACAAGGATACAGTACGGAATCCAGTAAATTGGGATTGGAAATGATTCCAAGGACATATAGGGCAAGTTCCTGTACAAAAAATAAAAAAAATCACAAACAATCGGAAGATTTCAGACTTCAATTGTTTGAGAGCTTTTGAAGAGGAGACAATTCAGGTAGAATAACTAAGGAATTTTCACTCAGCTTTTCTGACTGAAAAAAAAAAAAAAAAAAAAAACAAATAATTGGAGGATTTTTCACTTCAACTGTTTTTCTTAGTTAAAGGATTTCTTACTTTGATTGCTTTCCAAGTGTCACAATGGTATCTTGCAAAGACAAAGGAAGAGCTTCACGTACATAGACTAGAAAGTACACTACTTAATTGTGACCACCGCCATGATGCTTTTTCTCTACCTCGCCCTCAAAAGTTTCAGGCGCGCATTGTAAGCACGCATGTGCTGCTGATGGATACAAACAGTAAATAGATATCAAATTTCTATACCTAATAGTATGTACAGCGGTGAACTGACAATAATTACAAAAGCAAAGTATATACAAGAATCTAATTCAATAAACTTTTTAAGACCAAGCACCAGTCAAAGGGATGATATCGTTTAAACACATTTTGAATTTCAAAATGAGGCTGGATTACAAACCAGCCACCAGTGGCTGGTTAGCGCCAATTGTCACTTTTGGGGAAAGTCACGTTTTTGGCATTTTAAGTTGAAAGCAAAGAAAAAATCCTAAAACGTCAGCACCTGTGGAATATTATTATGGATTTTTTCAGTCCAAAAGGAGTAAAATTGGTTGAAAATTACAGCCGTTATTTAGGAAATTAATTTTGCCATAAGTTCAGTGAGTGCAAGAGAGTGAGAGTGATACTATATCTATCTGCATCAGTTACACTCATTGAGGCTTATGGGAATTTTCGTTGGTATTTTCAATATCCCGGCTTCATTTTTTAGTGTTTCAGCTTGAAACTTTCCGGGAATCTCCCTAAAGTGTACTCACAGGTGCTAACATTCCTCAATTTTGTGCCTTTTGCTCATATTCATAAGATCAAGCCAAAAACTTTTGACTTTTTAAGCAGCACAATGTGGTGCTTCCGACTCTGGAATCACATTAGAATGAGAAATTAGGATAAAGAATTTTGGGGCTGTTGAATGCCAAAAAGTTTGTTGCAAGTTGGCTGAATCTGTGCGTATCATCTGGCCTTAGCAATACACTACAAAACAAAAAAAAGTTGAGCTTGTCTACGCATATTTCCATCTCTATCTAGTGTCTAGTCTCAAAATACAAAAGAGATTTTAAGGCAAAGCAGACGGTTTGAATTTGAAAGTATCGCACCAAGGCTTGACTAATTAAAACTTAACCTATCACAACCATACCTGACTCAAATAACTTAATCTGAGGTAAATGTTTAACCTTGGTGCGCAAAGACTTTAACCGGTTTCTTAGGATGAGTGTGAAGTAGGGCTGTGCGAACGTTAGCGCCGGTTTGGGTTAGATTCGTACCTGATAAAAAAGTTCAAACTTTATCAAACCATTTTTTTTTTTTTTTTTTAAATGTCGAATATAGTTTTAAACACAACTTTTAGTCATATAAATTGTTTAATTTTAATGACACTCGGAAAAAATGCTTCGATGAGTACCTTGCACATACCAACATTTCAAACCATAACCGAATTTCTAAAATCAAGGCCAATTGTCAATTTATCAATAATTCCCAGCTGTTTTTGTTTTTGTTTTTTTGTTTAAAGTTGATGAATGAATAGGATATTAAATGAACGCCACAAAGAAAAAAATTTGGCATACTTGTCAATTCAGGCTGATGTAAAGGCTGCCAAATTTGAACTTTGAACCTTTAAAACTTTTTAAAAGGCTGCAATTTCAGCGCTAAAAGGGAAGTATGAAAGTTTTGATCGTTTGATAGTTTTGAAGTTTTCAATAAGATACAAGTTTTATCGAACTATCAGTAAATCTTTCTCCCATTTTTTAAAGCCGAAAGTTTGAGTTTGAGAACCATTTTGTAAGGTTTGGTTCAAACTCAAAAACTGAGGTTCGCACAGCCCTAATGGGTAGTGAAAGAGAGGCTACGTGCCTCGGAGAAAATGCGTCTCCCTTACAACTAATTGGAAACTATTGAACTATTTTACATTTTTACAGCATAGAATACTAAAAGATCTTACAATTCTATTCTTAAAATCTAAACATGGTAAAAATTCATAATTAGTGACTGCGGAAAAAGCTGTGGACATGATCTCTAAGGCATATTTTATGTGAGGAAAAAATTCCAATTTCCAGATTAAAACAAAAGTTTTTATTTTAATGAATAAGTGGGAAACCAGGGGTGCAGACATTCTTGATCACGCAAGCAAAGGCCTACATGTTGATGTGGATACTTTTTGAAAATTTTGGATATTTTAGGGTTTTATAATTTATTTCATTATTTGTTTTTGCAGAGAGGTCTCACTAGGATCTCAGATACGATGTAATGAGCTGAAAGGGCAATCAATAACATGGATGCAACTGCTAAAGTCCCTATATGTAGAGAGTTAGGACAAGACGATAGTTAACCTCTGATTGGTTAACGAGTTTTAGACTCTACAGGCGCCGTCACTGGATACATTTTTGCACATTTTTAAACTAAAAAGAGGTCCTACAGCATTTTAAGGATAAAAGAATTAATTGTTGATGAAACTTTTAATTTTTATCACAATGCACCTCTAAAATGTCTATTATGTCCAAAAGAATCTTTAAAAGCGTAAAAAGATGTACATCGGCAAAGGCAGTGACAGATTACACTGTTAGAAACTCATCGAAACTGTAATCTTTTCAGTTGAACAAAACAAATAACAGCTCTCAAAATGTAAAGAAATATGCAAAAACACATTCAATAGCGGTGCCCATGGTTTCACTTGTCTTGACTCTCTACATACAGAGACTGTAGCAATGACAGGATTGAGTTTAGAGGGGAATCCACACTCATAAGGCGCATCAATTTTTAACCGTCCATAATTTCCAAAGGTTCGGTGTCACATTCTTAGATAAAATCTGCAATTTTTCCACACAGCGATAATTCTACAATTAGCAATAAATTTTTGTTTGCTGTTTCGATTCCATCAAAAACCGCACTCTTCATTTCCTTCCTCCAACTAGATAAATGCATCAGTTTGAATGAAAAAAGGATTAGGTTTCCACACATAAAACACACTTCTCGTTGATCAATTGTTCAATTTTAAAACTTTTGAGAAAAACTGAAGACCTTAACTTTTCATCACAAGCATCAGATATAAGAATCAGATAGATAATCAAGCATAGATTGTTTACTTTTTTTTAAAAAATGTAACAACATCTTTTGTAAATCTATTCAAATTCATGATGAATACTGCTTGAAAAAATTAAATGCAGGTCAAAGAGGACTGAGACATCTGTATCAATTTTACAGATTAACCCTTACCGTTCGAATTATTTTGCACGTTCACTTCGCTTTGCTCATATTTAAATTGGCTCAAAAGGGTTTTTAAAGACCAGCGTTGCAGCGTGCATTTCTTTCTCTACCGGCAAAAATGCAAACTAGGCATGCTCCAGTAGTTCAACATACTGCCGCTAAGGTGCAAAAGCACAGCATACATTTGCTATATGTTACATGGTGGCCGATAAAAAGATACAGGAGTGTGAACAGAGTTTGTCCAACACAGCTCGACCACAAGCACAACCCAAAAAACGATTTTGTCGCGAACTCGACACATGAACGGTAACGGTTCAATGAATTACGTAAAAAAGCAAGCAGATTCCAGTTTTTCCAATGTTTCTACTCAACAATTTTCCATATTTTTTTCCCTCAATTGTCTTTTAATTTTGATTTTTGTGAAGCATTT